>CM074721.1:539589446-540189446 GCA_037306005.1 Rhinophrynus dorsalis | reverse complement strand
CTATACGAGATGGTACATTACCCCTGTATGCAAAGCTAAGTATTCACTTACTGTCTCTCCTATTTTTGGCGATGTGCGCAAGAACCTGGGTCGATGTACCACATTTGGTGGACTTGTTCGAAAATAGTCCCCTATTGGATCTTTATACACTTGATATTGTCACAAGTCCTGGATCTTACTATTCCTCTTGATCCCCTATTGCATCTATTCCTCTATAATGCACATTTAGATTTCACCATTCCCCCCAAAACTAAATATACTTTATATCCATTAGTAAACGCTGCCAAAGCGGTTATCCCAACGTTTTGGTTATCTCCGCTCACACCACCCACGTCTGTTTGGCTTAAGAAATGGAGAAGTGCTGAGCAACTTCTACTCTCACCTTTCGGACCCTTCTAGATTTGTGGGATCCTTGGCTTTGATATAGACATAGCGACCCTCTCCTTTCTCCCTGATCTACCATTGTTTTAGTCTTCTATTGATAAACCTGACATTGACTTGGACGTTGCAATCCGTATACCTAATACATAGAAAGGTTTCCATCATTGCTTCTTGTTGTTGATGTGCTACTGGTCCCTGGGTGTCAATTCCGGTGGGGTAAACCCTTGTCCACCCCTCTTTTCCTCTAACCCCTTCCTCCATTCTTTTTTTTTTTCTCTCCTTCATACCCTTTTTCATATTCATCTTCCCAGCAATTTATTATTTTCATAGCCCTCCTATTTCAGCACAGGGTTCCAATACTTCATCCTGATGGAGCCTCTCCAGCAGGGCCGGATTTGCCATTTGGCAGAGTAGGCACCTGCCTACAGGCGCACGCCAATGAGGGGCGCCTGCCATTTGTATTTTTTATATATATATATATATATATATATATATATATTCTTTTTAAAAAAAACAACAAAACTAGCCACCTCGCTGGCTGCGCCAGCGGCACCCACTCACATTGCCTGCCCCCCCAGTCTTATACCTGATGGAGCTCCCTCGTCACCTCTTTAGGAATGCAGAGCGCTGGTAGATGACATCTCCCAGCGCTCTGCATTCCTGAATAGGAGACCGCACGGGAGCTCCATCAGGTACAAAGGAGGCACATACAGATCTCCTACCAGGGAGGTAGGAAACGGACAACGGGGGGAGGCAATGTGAGGGTAATGTGGAGCTAATGGGGGGCAATGTGGAGCTGATGGAGGGCAATATGGAGCTGATGGGGTGGGGGGCAATGTGAGGGCAATGTGGAGCTGATGGGGGGCATTGTGAGGGCAATGTGGAGCTGATGGGGGGCATTGTGAGGGCAATGTGGAGCTGATGGGGCAATATGGAGCTGACAGAGGGCATTGTGAGGGCAATGTGGAGCTGATGGGGCAATATGGAGCTGATGGGGGGCATTGTGAGGGCAATATGGAGCTGATGGGGGGCAATGTGAGGGCAATGTGGAGCTGATGGGGGCAGTGTGAAGGCAGTATGGTATATGTAGATGATGGGGGCAGTATGGAGCTGATGGGGGCAATGTGAGGTCTATATGGAGCTAATGGGGGCAATGTGAGGGCTATATGGAGCTAATGGGGGCAATGTGAGGGCAATATGGAGATGATGGGGGGCAACGTGGAGATTAGGAGCATTGTGGAGGTATCCAGTGCAGATGGCCCACGGGGGGGGGGGGGGGGGCGCTTCACATTTCTGTGCCTACAGGCTCCTGAGATGTAAATCCAGCCCTGCTCTCCAGAGAGTCACTCTTTTGGGAACCTGCAGGTGAGGTGCTACTCCTTGTTGAGTATAATTCGGACCATGCACTCTTGTCTTCATAACTCTTTCAATAAGATGTTTTTATTGCTTTCTGTAGCGCTACTCTCTACGATTACTCTCAATGTATTACGATTCTGTACGACTTATATTGTGTAAACGTATTGTTCTTGTATTGATTTTTTTCTCTAATAAAGTCTTTAAAAGGAAAAAAAAATTTCCATGGATTTTAAATACTAGTGAGGAACGCAACGCATTGCAAGGTATTGCGTTGGAGACTTCGCTAGCTATCAAGACGTTAACCCTTTGAGTGCCAAAGGAGTATGCAATGTATTGCTTTTACAATGCGTTGCGTACCCCTCAGGCACTCAAAGGGTTAATGGGGATTTGGCAATTTTTAAATTGTCCCCTAAGATGGTTTGCTTCAAATGTATTCAATTTTTTATTTAATAACAGAACTCTCAGTAAAACCTGCCGATTAGCTTTTAATTCAGGGTGGGGTGTATTTTTGATGAGGGAGAGGGGATTATGGGAATCTGTAGGATGTCAGGAGAAGCCGTGATGCGCTGATCAGTCCGTTCTCTTGTCCTCTTCCCCTCTAGGTACCTGGTGGTTAAAGACTCCTTTCTTCTCTACTTGAAACCAGACACCGGAGAAATATCTTTCGTGTTGCTCTATGACCCTGGATTCAAAACTGAAGTTGGTAAAAAAGCTACAGAAACAAAATATGGTGTCAGGATCGAGAACTTTACAAGGTAGGTGGAAGGAGGTCACCTGGTAGTAATGATGAGTGTATATGGGTTAATGAGTCAGTTCCATCTAGGAACAAAGTGACCTAATGACAGTGACATGTTTAATGGGTTAACTTAGTGGTTCTCAACTCCGGTCCTCGGGACCCACTAACAGGCCAGGACTTAGGGATTTCTTTGCTAGAGCACAGGTGTGGTGATCAGAGGCTCATTCACATTGATTAACTCACCTGTGCTCTAACAAGGAAATCATGTGATCAGAGGCTCATTCACATTGATTAACTCACCTGTGCTCTAACAAGGAAATCATGTGATCAGAGGCGCATTCACATTGATTAACTCACCTGTGCTCTAAAAAGGAAATCATGTGATCAGAGGCTCATTCACATTGATTAACTCACCTGTGCTCTAACAAGGAAATAATCAAATCCTGGCCTGTTAGTGGGTCCTGAGGACCGCAGTTGAGAACCACTGGGTTAACTGGTCAATCCCATGTAGGAACAAAGTGACCTAATGGCAGTGATGTGTTCAATGGGTTAAATGGTCAATCCCACGTAGGAACAAAGTGACCTAATGACAGTGACGTGTTTAATGGGTTAAATGGTCAGTCTCATGTAGGAACAAAGTGACCTAATGACAGTGATGTGTTTAATGGGTTAAATGGTCAGTCCCAAGTAGGAATAGAGTAACCTAATGACAGTGATGTGTTTAATGGGTTAAATGGTCAGTTTCATGTAGGAACACAGTGATCTAATGACAGTGACGTGTTTAATGGGTTAAATGGTCAGTCTCATGTAGGAACAGAGTGACCTAATGACAGTGATGTGTTTAATGGGTTAAATGGTCACTCACATGTAGGAACAAAGTGATCTAATGACAGTGACGTGTTTAATGGGTTAAATGGTCACTCACATGTAGGAACAAAGTGACCTAATGACAGTGATGTGTTTAATGGGTTAAATGGTCAGTTTCATGTAGGAACACAGTGACCTAATGGCAGTGATGTGTTTAATGGGTTAAATGGTCAGTCTCATGTAGGAACAAAGTGACCTAATGACAGTGATGTGTTTAATGGGTTAAATGGTCACTCACATGTAGGAACAAAGTGATCTAATGACAGTGATGTGTTTAATGGGTTAAATGGTCAGTCCCACGTAGGAATAGAGTGATCTAATGACAGTGACGTGTTTAATGGGTTAAATGGTCACTCACATGTAGGAACAAAGTGACCTAATGACAGTGATGTGTTTAACGGGTTAAATGGTGAGTCATATGTAGGTACAAAGTGATCTAATGGCAGTGAAGTGTTTAATGGGTTAAATGGTCAGTCATATGTAGGAATAGAGTAACCTAATGACAGTGATGTGTTTAATGGGTTAAATGGTCAGTCTCATGTAGGAACAAAGTGACCTACTGACAGTGATGTGTTTAATGGGTTAAATGGTCACTCACATGTAGGAACACAGTGACCTAATGACAGTGATGTGTTTAATGGGTTAAATGGTCACTCACATGTAGGTACAAAGTGACCTAATGACAGTGATGTGTTTAATGGGTTAAATGGTCAGTCTCATGTAGGAACACAGTGACCTAATGACAGTGATGTGTTTAATGGGTTAAATGGTCACTCACATGTAGTAACACAGTGACCTAATGACAGTGATGTGTTTAATGGGTTAAATGGTCACTCACATGTAGGCACAAAGTGACCTAATGACAGTGATGTGTTTAGTGGGTTAAATGGTCAGTCCCATGTAGGAACAAAGTGACCTAATGGCAGTGATGTGTTTAATGGGTTAAATGGTCACTCACATGTAGGAACACGGTGACCTAATGACAGTGATGTGTTTAATGGGTTAAATGGTCACTCACATGTAGGAACACAGTGACCTAATGGCAGTGATGTGTTTAATGGGTTAAATGGTCAGTCCTACGTAGGAACAAAGTGACCTAATGACAGTGATGTGTTTAATGGGTTAAATGGTCAGTCCCACGTAGGAACACAGTGACCTAATGACAGTGATGTGTTTAATGGGTTAAATGGTCACTCACATGTAGGAACACAGTGACCTAATGACAGTGATGTGTTTAATGGGTTAAATGGTCAGTCCCACATAGGAACAGAGTGATCTAATGACAGTGACGTGTTTAATGGGTTAAATGGTCAGTCCCACATAGAACAGTGACCTAATAACAGTGATGTGTTTAATGGGTTAAATGGTCAGTCCCGTGTAGGAACAGAGTGACCTAATGACAGTGATGTGTATAAATTTGAGATGCTGATCACATTGAAGTGTTACTAGAATGAGTGACACACACAGGGAAAGCCTGGAGGCCTGTTCCATGGGATAACAGTAACCACGAGCTAGCGGAAGCTGCCTGACTAACCACATTCCCACGCATGTTAATTTAACCCCTGAAGAACATATGGCTGTGCAACACATGGCTTTGCAATGTGAGAGCTCCCCTTTGGCTCCCAGTGGGTTAAATGTATTTATCTTCATGCTGAACAGCAAGACATTACCAAGGTCCAGCAGACTCCTCTGAACACTTTGAGTGCCAGAGGCGTATAAAACGCATTGCAAAACATTGTGTTGGATGCCCCACAGGGCATCACAGGGATAAATAATAGGACAGATTTAGAGTCAACATTTGGGGTTCATAATAACCGATGTAATAAGACAATTAGGGCAGTATGCAGAAAAAAAAAAAGTTGAGAAATTGCACCATGGGGGAGGGCGAGAGAAATGACTGATTTAAATTGGGGTTTGCAATGTGTTGGAGATCTCTCTAGCATTGAAGGGGTTAAAAATCCCCTTTAAATCCATTGCAATTTGAGGAATTTCTATTTAACCCCTATGGTGCAATGTCTTTGACAAGAAAAGTTTGTATCTGCGGTGAATAAACCCGTGGCTACCCAGCTGTTGCCACTAATTACAGCCAGTTCTGATGTTAATGGGAATTGTCCTCCAACAGCAGCTGCAGGGCCACAGTTTGCCAGTCCTTGGTTTAAATAATACATCAAATTAAAAAACCAAAACAATAAACAAGATACCATTCCTGCTCTTTGGCAAATATCTGGGGAACAGCTTGATATCACAAATATCCGAATGAGTAAAGCAACACAGTTATTATATTAACCCTTTGAATGCCAGAGTGGTACGGAAAACACTGCAAAGCAATGCGTTCTGTACCCCTCTGGCACTTAAAGGGTTAAAATAAATATGGTATTGTACAGGCAACAGAGGAAACTGAAACTGCGTCATATACTTTACAATGTTGGTCAAACATCTCCATCTAGTGGATGAATAAAATATACACCAGTTGTATCCCAGTTAAAAGAACATTTAGTGAAAAGGATCGTAATGTTTCAAAATAAAAGCAGCTCCAATTAATCTTCATAGTATTTGGACCATGGAGAGTGTTATATCAATACTATCAGAGTTGTACTTCAAAAGTAATTGAATGAAAAAGTATCCCCCTCCTGTCCCTTTTACCTAGTGTAAGCCACTTCCCCTCAGATGTGGAATCTGGTCTTAAGACCAGACAGATCACAGCAATGGACAATCTTCTTACTGTGAGAACAATGAAAACCCTGCCCCCACTGACAGGTTTATCAGGTTTTTCCCTTATGCTAATTGAAGATTGTCGCTCTCTGCAATCCATCTGGACACCACCTTTCTGTTCTGAGGTGAGCAGTGTTACATCAGTAAAAGGGGTGGGAGGGGGATACTTTATCATTCAATTACTCTTGAACTACAACTCTGACAGTATTGAAATGGCCCAAATACTATGAAGATTAATTGGGGCTGCTTTTATTTTGAAACATTACTATCCCTTTAAGATTAGAACTCCTAATATTAACCCTTTGAATCCCAGAGGTGTGTGTGCAATGCATTGCTTTGCACCCTCTAGCACTCAAAAGATTATAAACCACTGCCAACCATTAAAGTGTTCTGATCACCCTAAGATCAGTTTAGTTCATTTTCAAGAGAATTTAAAATTTCAGATATGTTGTGTTAGCCATCTGTCTGTGATATAAATGGTTTTCAAGAAATTAACCTTAATTTGTTGGTTTAACTTTGTGCTAATTGGTTTCTGTGCTGGAGAAATGTTTCCAGTCACTGTGCTATGAATGAATCTAGACCAGAGGTTCTCAGCCCGTGCCCTCAGTGGCCACTAACAGGCCAGGACTTACGAATTTCCCTGCTAGAACACAAGTGTGTTGATCAGAGGCTCAGTCGTATTGATTAACTCACCTGTGCTCTTAAAGGAAATTCTAAAATCCTGGCCTGTTAATAGCCACTGAGCGCACAGGTTGAGAACCACTGCTATACAGTGCCAGACCATTGTAGATCTTTGAGTGCCAGGGGGTAAGCAATGCATTGCATCTCCTCTGGCAGTGAAATGGTTAAGTTACTCTTTCTGTAAGTGAATGATTTAGAAGAAGATAAAAGTATTTTTTACACAGACTAATTGAACAGATATATACAGAAGTTTTTACCCACATTACTGTGGGTTTTATTGATGTGGAGCAATCTGATACACTGGTATATACACCACACAGTGTGATCTCCTAAATAGAGGAGCAGAGGGATTTGGGTGTCAAACAGGGACTGTCCCTCCTATACTGTATTGTGCCAGTCCTTATACACAGACACATGCAGACTGTATACTATACAGCAGAGGTTCTCATTCCATGCCCTCAGTGGCCACTAACAGGCCAGGACTTAGGAATTTCCCTGCTAGAACACAAGTGTGTTGATCAGCGGCTCAGTCGTATTGATTAACTCACCTGTGCCCTTAAAAGGAAATTCTAAAATCCTGGCCTATTAATAGCCACTGAGCGTACAGGTTGAGAACCACTGCTATACAGTGCCAGACCATCGTAGAGAATTTTTAACCCTTTGAGTGCCAGGAGGTAAGCAATGCATTGCATCCCCTCTGGCACTGAAATGGTTAAGTTACTCTTTCTGTAAGTGAATGATTTAGAAGAAGATGAAAGTATTTTTCTTACATAGACTAATTTAACAGATATATACAGAAGTTTATACCGACATTACTGTAGGTTTTATTGATGTGGAGCAATCTGATCACTTGTATATACACCACACATAGTGATCTCCTAAATAGAGGAGCAGAGGGATTTGGGTCTCAGACAGGGACTGTCCCTCCTATACTGTATAGTGCCAGTCCTTATACACACACACATGCAGACTGTATACTATACAGCAGAGGTTCTCAACCCATGTCCTCAGTGGCCACTAACAGGCCAGGACTTAGGAATTTCCCTGCTAGAACACAAGTGTGTTGATCAGCGGCTCAGTCATATTGATTAACTCACCTGTGCTCTTAAAATGAAATTCTAAAATCCTGGCCTGTTAATAGCCACTGAGCGCACAGGTTGAGAACCACTGCTATACAGTGCCAGACCATTGTAGATCTTTGAGTGCCAGGGGGTAAGCAATGCATTGCATCTCCTCTGGCATTTAAATGGTTAAGTTACTCTTTCTGTAAGTGAATGATTTAGAAGAAGATAAAAGTATTTTTTACACAGACTAATTTAACAGATATATACATAAGTTTTTACCCACATTACTGTGGATTTTATTGATGTGGAGCAATCTGATACACTGGTATATACACCACACAGTGTGATCTCCTAAATAGAGGAGCAGAGGGATTTGGGTGTCAAACAGGGACTGTCCCTCCTATACTGTATAGTGCCAGTCCTTATACACAGACACATGCAGACTGTATACTATACAGCAGAGGTTCTCAGCCCATGCCCTCAGTGGCCACTAACAGGCCAGGACTTAGGAATTTCCCTGCTAGAACACAAGTGTGTTGATCAGAGGTTCATTCATATTAATTAACTCACCTGTGCTCTAACCAGGAAATCCTGAAATCCTGGACTGTTAGTGGCCACTGAGGGCACGGGTTGAGAACCACTGGTGTAGATAATTTAGTACTACTGCTGTGTAGATAATTCAGCACTACTTCTGCGTAGACAGCTCAGTACTACTGCTGAGTAGACAACATAGTACTACTGCTGCGTAGACAACATAGTACTACTGCTGCGTAGACAACATAGTACTACTGATGTGTAGACAACATAGTACTACTGATGTGTAGACAACACAGTAGGACATGAGTCCTAAGTCATCACACGCTGTAACAGATCATTCCCTAACCTCCACTCTCTTCTCCAGATGTGTATCACCTGACCCGTTCCCTGGAAGCGAGTTCTGGGTTCTAGGGTTCCACTGGCACTGTTTTGGTCTGTGCGCTCATCAGCCCCCTATGTCTTTTCTCCCTTCTCACGCAGGGCTCTGACCTTGAAGTGCAGTGGTTACCGGCAGGCCAGCTGGTGGGGTCAACAGATTAAAAGACTGGCTGAGGATCATGGGAAGGATTTCTTGTCACTTCATCGCTTTGATGCCTATTCCCCGATGAGGGAGAAAAGTCAAGTGAAGTGGTGAGGATGGGGTGGATGGGGGAACCCCAAAGCCTGCCCTAAAACACAGAGCTTTTTCTCTCTTCACTTACCTGTGTATGTTTATCTCTCTCTCTCTCAATGGCTGCTTGCGAATGATTGAAGTTTAGTCCCCACCAGACGAAGGGACAAAGGTTCCCTTGTCTAATGTGTCTATATTAGTGTTGAACGAGCGTGCTCGGCCGATGCTCGGATCGGCTCGAGCATCGCTCTGCTCGGCACATGGCGGTACTCGTACGAGTACCGCCATGTGCTCGCCCGACATGTTCGGGTGAAGGGGATCTGTGCCGGAAGAGGCACAGATCCGAAGACTCCGCTGGACCACCAGGGACTGGAGGTACGGGGGCATTGCGGAGATGAAGGGGGCATTGCGGAGATGAAGGGGGACATTGTGGAAGAGGGGCATAGACTCTATGCCCCTCTTCCACAATGTCCCCCTTCATCTCCGCTATGCCCCTCTTCCACAATGTCCCCCTTCATCTCCTCTATGGCATAGGAGATGAAGGGGGACATTGTGGAAGAGGGGCATAGCGGAGATGAAGGGGGACATTGACCAGGCACCCTCCGCTCATCAGAGCAGGGGGTGCCTGGTTTAATGCTCGAGTGCTCCCATGCTTTTCAATGGGGCTCGGGTGCTCGGCCGAGCACTCGAGCCTCAGGGGGTGCTCGGTCAGAGCACCCGAGCACCCGAGCATCGGGGTGCTCGCTCATCATTAGTCTATATGTCTATCAATCTGCTTTATTTGTCTCTGTCTCTCTCTCAATCTTTAATGTAAACAGTCTCCATATGCGAGTACCTGGTCTGATTTATGATATTCCCTGTCTCTCTGCAGGTTTGTGAATGGCTGTGATTATTTTGCAGCTGTGGCTGACGCTCTAATGCAGGCGAGTGAAGAGATCTTCATAACGGACTGGTGGTGAGTGGGGTGAGACCGTCCCAATGTGCAGTAATATCACTGTGTCACCTCTAGGCCTTTAATTTATTAAAAGCACACACACACACACACACACACACACACACACTCTCTCACTCTCTCACTCTCTCTCTCTCTCTCTCTCTCTCTCTCTCTCTCTCTCCATCTCTCTCTCTCTCTCTCTCTCTCTCTCTCTCTCTCTCTCTCTCTCTCTCTCTCTCTCTCTCTCTCTCCTGGTTAATAGGAATTGATCTCACATGGATAAGAGGCATTAGCTGGCCTCTCGTTAAAAACAAAACATACATATAAAATATAAACATAAATGTTATCATAGCAACACTTGTAACTTTTCTTTTTTTTTTCCTCTGTCCTGTAGAATAGTGTTAATTCTGTGTGTGGATCTTTCTTGTAGGCTAAGCCCAGAGATTCATCTTAAACGTCCTGCAGCGAATGATGACTGGAGGCTGGATATTATCCTGAAACGTAAAGCGGTTAGTACAGGACAGTATGCATGTGGGTGTGTATAGTAGTGTGATTAGTACAGGATAGTGTGTGTGTGTATAGTAGTGGGATTAGTACAGGATAATGTGCGTGTATGTATAGTAGTGGGATTAGTACAGGATAGTCTGTGTGTGTGTGTATAGTAGTGGGATTAGTACAGGATAGTCTGTGTGTGTGTGTATAGTAGTGGGATTAGTACAGGATAGTCTGTGTGTGTGTGTATAGTAGTGGGATTAGTACAGGATAGTGTGTGTGTGTGTGTGTATAGTAGTGGGATTAGTACAGGATACTCTGTGTGTATAGTAGTGGGATTAGCACAGCACACAGTGTGTAGTAGTAGTAGTGGAATAAGTACAGGATACTGTGTGTGTCGTCGTGTTTGTAACAGCGGGGTTAGTACATGACTGTATGTGTGGTAGTGGGGTTAGTACAGGTTAATGTGTGTGTGTGTGTGTGTGTGTGTGTGTGTGTGCATAGAAGTGGGGTTAGTACAGGACAGTGTGTGTATAGTAGTGGGATTAGTACAGGATACTTTGTGTGTGTTTGTAGTAGTGGGGTTAGTACAGGACAATGTGTGTAGTAGTGGTGTTAGTACAGGGTAACGTGTGTGTGTGTGTGTAGTAGTAGGATTAGTACAGGATACTTTGTGTGTGTGTGTAGTAGTGGGGTTAGTACAGGATACTTTGTGTGCGTGTAGTAGAGGGGTTAGTACAGGACAGTGTGTGTGTGTGTGTAGTAGTAGTAGTGGGATTAGTAAAGGACAGTGTGTATGTGTAGTAGTAGTGTTATTAGTACAGAACACTGTGTATGTGTAGTAGTAGTAGTACTGGTGTTATTAGTACAGAACACTATGTATGTGTAGTAGTAGTGGGATTAGTACAGGTCACTGTGTATGTGTAGTAGTAGTAGTAGTAGTAGTAGTGGGATTAGTACAGGACACTGTGTATGTGTAGTAGTAGTGGGATTAGTACAGAACACTGTGTATGTGTAGTAGTAGTATTAGTGATATTAGTACAGGACACTGTGTATGTGTAGTACTAGTGGGATTAATACAGAACACTGTGTATGTGTAGTAGTAGTATTAGTGATATTGGTACAGGACACTGAATGTGTGGTAGTAGTGGGATTAGTACAGGACACTGTGTATGTCTAGTAGTAGTGGGATTAGTACAGGACACTGTGTATGTGTAGTAGTAGTAGTAGTGATATTAGTACAGGACACTGTATGTGTTGTACTAGTGGGATTAGTACAGGACACTGTGTATGTGTAGTAGTGATATTAGTACAGGACACTATATGTGTAGTAGTAGTAGTGGGATTAGTACAGGACACTGTGTATGTGTAGTAGTGATATTAGTACAGAACACTGTGTATATGTAGTAGTGATATTAGTCAGGGGAGGGCTGGCAACTAGTGGCCTGGAGGGCAAATACAATCAAGTGGCCCATTTCCACTATTGTTCCAGCCCACTGTCCCACTTTACCCCCTTTTGTACATTTTAAACTTGTCTTTAATGTTGTGAAGGCAAATCATACCACAGAGCTTACAATTTAAATGCTGCTACACTAGTGATACTATAGAGCTTACAACTGAAATGGAAGCTAGACTAGTGATACCACAATGCTTGCAATTGAAATGGGGCTTCACTAGTGATACTATAGAGCTTACAGTTGAAATGGAAGCTAGACTAGTGATACCACAGAGCTTACAATTTAAAGCTACACGTATGATGCCATAGAGCTTACAAGGGGGAATTGGTTATGCTACTAGTGTAGCTCCATTACAGTTATGAGCTCTGTAGTACCACTAGGGTAGCTCCATTTAGTTGTAAGCTCTGTGGTTTCTTTAGTGTAGCTTCATTTTAGTTGTAAGCTCTGTGGTATCACTAGTGTAGCTCCATTTACAGCAGCTAGAAGGATATTGATGAGGCAGTGGCCTACCAGCTCAGACCTGTGACCAGCCCAGGGGCCAATTGCCCCTCTGCCCCCCAAGCCAGCCCTCCCCTGATATTAGTACAGCACACTGTGTATGTGTAGTAGTAGTAGTAGTGATATTAGTACAGGACACTGTGTATGTGTAGTAGTGATATTAGTACAGAACACTGTGTATGTGTAGTAGCAGTAGTGATATTAGTACAGGACACTATGTGTAGTAGTAGTGGGATTAGTACAGAACACTGTGTATGTGTAGTAGTAGTAGTGTTATTAGTACAGGGCACTGTGTATGTGTAGTAGTGATATTAGTACAGGACACTGTGTATGTGTAGTAGTAGTCGTGATATTAGTACAGGACACTGTGTATGTGTAGTAGTAGTAGTAGTGATATTAGTACAAGACACTGTGTATGTGTAGTAGTATTGGGATTAGTACAGGATGCTGTGTATGTGTAATAGTAGGAATATTAGTACAAGACACTGTGTTTGTGTAGTAGTAGAGGGACTTAGTACAGGACACTGTGTATGTGTAGTAGTGATATTAGTACAGGACACTGTGTATGTGTAGTAGTAGTAGTAGTGATATTAGTACAGGACACTGTGTATGTGTAGTAGTAGTGATATTAGTACAAGACACTGTGTATGTGTAGTAGTAGTGATATAAGTACAGAACACTGTATGTGTAGTAGTAGTGGGATTAGTACAGGACACTGTGTATGTGTAGTAGTAGTGGGATCAGTACAGGACACTGTATATGTGTAGTAGTAGTAGTGATATTAGTACAGAACACTGTGTTTGTGTAGTAGTAGTGATATTAGTACAAGACACAGTGTATGTGTGGGAGTAGTAGTGGGATTAGTACAGGACACTGTGTATGTGTAGTAGTAGTAGTGATATTAGTACAGGACACTGTGTATGTGTAGTAGTAGTAGTAGTGGGAATTAGTACAGGACAGTATGTGTGTGGTAGTGAGGTTAGTACAGGGTAATGTGTGTGTGCATAGCAGTGGGGTTAGTACAGGACAGTGTGTGTATAGTAGTGGGATTAGTACAGGACAGTGTGTGTATAGTAGTGGGATTAGTACAGGATACTTTGTGTGTGTTTGTAGTAGTGGGGTTAGTACAGGACAGTGTGTGTAGTAGTGGTGTTAGTACAGGGTAGCGTGTGTGTGTGTGTTTGTGTGTGTATAGTAGTGGGATTAGTACAGGATACTTTGTGTGTGTGTAGTAGTGGGGTTAGTACAGGATACTTTGTGTGTGTAGTAATGGGGTTAGTACAGGACAGTGTGTGTGTGTGTGTGTGTGTGTGTGTAGTAGTAGTAGTGGGATTAGTAAAGGACAGTGTGTGTGTGTGTAGTAGTAGTAGTAGTAGTAGTAGTAGTGGGATTAGTACAGGTCACTGTGTATGTGTAGTAGTAGTAGTGGGATTAGTACAGGACACTGTGTATGTGTAGTAGTAGTGTGATTAGTACAGAACACTGTGTATGTGTAGTAGTAGTATTAGTGATATTAGTACAGGACACTGTGTATGTGTAGTACTAGTGGGATTAGTACAGAGCACTGTGTATGTGTAGTACTAGTGGGATTAGTACAGAGCACTGTGTTTGTGTAGTAGTAGTGGGATTAGTACAGGTCACTGTGTATGTGTAGTAGTAGTAGTAGTAGTGGGATTAGTACAGAACACTGTATGTGTAGTAGTAGTGGGATTAGTACAGAACACTGTGTATGTGTAGTAGTAGTATTAGTGATATTAGTACAGGACACTGTGTATGTGTAGTACTAGTGGGATTAGTACAGAACACTGTGTATGTGTAGTAGTAGTATTAGTGATATTAGTACATGACACTGGATGTGTAGTAGTAGTGGGATTAGTACAGGACACTGTGTATGTGTAGCAGTAGTGATATTAGTACAGGACACTGTATGTGTAGTACTTGTGGGATTAGTACAGGACACTGTATGTGTTGTACTAGTGGGATTAGTACAGGACACTGTGTATATGTAGTAGTGATATTAGTACAGGACACTATATGTGTAGTAGTAGTGGGATTAGTACAGGACACTGTGTATGTGTAGTAGTGATATTAGTACAGAACACTGTGTATGTGTAGTAGTGATATTAGTACAGCACACTGTGTATGTGTAGTAGTAGTAGTAGTGATATTAGTACAGGACACTTTGTATGTGTAGTAATAGTGATATTAGTACAGGACACTGTGTATATGTAGTAGTGATATTAGTACAGGACACTGTGTATGTGTAGTAGTAGTAGTAGTAGTGATATTAGTACAAGACACTGTGTATGTGTAGTAGTAATGGGATTAGTACAGGATGCTGTGTATGTGTAGTAGTAGTAGGGATATTAGTACAAGACACTGTGTTTGTGTAGTAGTAGTAGAGGGAATTAGTACAGGACACTGTGTATGTGTAGTAGTGATATTAGTACAGGACACTGTGTATGTGTAGGAGTAGTGACATTAGTACAAGACACTGTGTATGTGTAGTAGTAGTGATATAAGTACAGGACACTGTTTGTGTAGTAGTAGTGGGATCAGTACAGGACACTGTGTATGTGTAGTAGTGATATTAGTACAGGACACTATATGTGTAGTAGTAGTAGTAGTGATATTAGTACAGAACACTGTGTATGTGTAGTAGTAGTGATATAAGTACAGAACACTGTATGTGTAGTAGTAGTGGGATTATTACAGGACACTGTGTATGTGTAGTAGTAGTGGGATCAGTACAGGACACTGTATATGTGTAGTAGTAGTAGTAGTGATATTAGTACAGAACACTGTGTTTGTGTAGTAGTAGTGATATTAGTACAAGACACAGTGTATGTGTGGGAGTAGTAGTGGGATTAGTACAGGACACTGTGTATGTGTACTAGTAGTAGTGATATTAGTACAAGACACTGTGTATGTGTAGTAGTAGTAGTAGTGGGAATTAGTACAGGACAGTATGTGTGTGGTAGTGAGGTTAGTACAGGATAATGTGTGTGTGCATAGCAGTGGGATTAGTACAGGACAGTGTGTGTATAGTAGTTGGATTAGTACAGGATACTTTGTGTGTGTTTGTAGTAGTGGGGTTAGTACAGGACAGTGTGTGTAGTAGTGGTGTTAGTACAGGGTAGCGTGTGTGTGTGTGTGTGTTTGTGTGTGTGTGTGTGTATAGTAGTGGGATTAGTACAGGATACTTTGTGTGTGTGTAGTAGTGGGGTTAGTACAAGATACTTTGTGTGTGTAGTAGTGGGGTTAGTACAGGACAGTGTGTGTGTGTGTGTGTGTGTGTGTGTGTGTGTGTAGTAGTAGTAGTAGTAGTAGTGGGATTAGTAAAGGGCAGTGTGTATGTGTAGTAGTAGTAGTAGTAGTACTGGTGTTATTAGTACAGAACACTATGTATGTGTAGTAGTAGTGGGATTAGTACAGGTCACTGTGTATGTGTAGTAGTAGTAGTGGGATTAGTACAGGACACTGTGTATGTGTAGTAGTAGTGTGATTAGTACAGAACACTGTGTATGTGTAGTAGTAGTATTAGTGATATTATTACAGGACACTGTGTATGTGTAGTACTAGTGGGATTAGTACAGAGCACTGTGTATGTGTAGTAGTAGTGGGATTAGTACAGGTCACTGTGTATGTGTAGTAGTAGTGGGATTAGTACAGAACACTGTGTATGTGTAGTAGTAGTGGGATTAGTACAGAACACTGTGTATGTGTAGTAGTAGTGGGATTAGTACAGAACACTGTGTATGTGTAGTAGTAGCATTAGTGATATTAGTACAGGACACTGTGTATGTGTAGTACTTGTGGGATTAGTACAGAACACTGTGTATGTGTAGTAGTAGTATTAGTGATATTAGTACATGACACTGTTTGTGTAGTAGTAGTGGGATCAGTACAGGACACTGTGTATGTGTAGTAGTAGTAGTGATATTAGTACAGGACACTGTATATGTGTAGTAGTAGTAGTGATATTAGTACAGAACACTGTGTATGTGTAGTAGTAGTGATATTAGTACAAGACACGGTGTATGTGTGGGAGTAGTAGTGGGATTAGTACAGGACACTGTGTATGTGTAGTAGTAGTAGTGGGAATTAGTACAGGACATTGTGTATGTGTAGTAGTAGTAGTAGTAGTGATATTGGTACAGGACACTGTGTATGCATATGTGTAGTAGTAGTGATATTCGTACAAGACACTCTATATGTGTAGTAGTAGTAGAGGGAATTAGTACAGGACACTGCGTATGTGTAGTAATTGTGATATTAGTACAAGGCACTGTGTATGTGTAGTAGTAGTGATATAAGTACAGGACACTGTTTGTGTAGTAGTAGTGGGATCAGTACAGGACACTGTGTATGTGTAGTAGTAGTAGTGATATTAGTACAGGACACTGTATGTGTAGTAGTAGTGATATTAGTACAAGACATGGTGTATGTGTGGTAGTAGTAGTGGGATTAGTACAGGACACTGTGTATGTGTAGTAGTAGTAATGATATTAGTACAGGACACTGTATATGTGTAGTAGTAGTAGTAGTGATATTAGTACAGAACACTGTGTATGTGTAGTAGTAGTGATATTAGTACAAGACATGGTGTATGTGTGGGAGTAGTAGTGGGAATTAGTACAGGACATTGTGTATGTGTAGTAGTAGTAGTGATATTAGTACAGGACACTGTGTATGCGTATGTGTAGTAGTAGTGATATTAGTACAAGACACTGTATATGTGTAGTAGTAGTAGTAGTAGAGGGAATTAGTACAGGACACTGTGTATGTGTAGTAGTGATATTAGTACAGGACACTGTTTGTGTAGTAGTAGTGGGATCAGTACAGGACACTGTGTATGTGTAGTAGTAGTAGTGATATTAGTACAGGACACTGTATGTGTAGTAGTAGTGATATTAGTACAAGACATGGTGTATGTGTGGTAGTAGTAGTGGGATTAGTACAGGACACTGTGTATGTGTAGTAGTAGTAATGATATTAGTACAGGACACTGTATATGTGTAGTAGTAGTAGTAGTGATATTAGTACAGAACACTGTGTATGTGTAGTAGTAGTGATATTAGTACAAGACATGGTGTATGTGTGGGAGTAGTAGTGGGAATTAGTACAGGACATTGTGTATGTGTAGTAGTAGTAGTGATATTAGTACAGGACACTGTGTATGCGTATGTGTAGTAGTAGTGATATTAGTACAAGACACTGTATATGTGTAGTAGTAGTAGTAGTAGAGGGAATTAGTACAGGACACTGTGTATGTGTAGTAGTAGAGGGAATTAGTACAGGACACTGTGAGTGAAACTGAACAGGGGCACTGTTGCTACACCATCCTATGGAGATGTATGGTCTACTGACCAGAGCTGTCCATAGGATGGTGTGGCGACAGTGCCACTGTACAATTTCAGGCCACAGTGATATTGCACCTAAAAAAGTTTGAGCTGTAATAACTTTTGAATAACAACACCTTACAGCAGTGTGAGTACCCTTGTTTTACATTTTAAGCATTACTATGTCTTTAAGAACTGTTAATGCTTCATGTTATCCAAAAGATCAGCAAATGTACAGTTAAGGAAATATTCATATTTGGGACCACATTCTAATTGTGATACTTTGGCTGAACCGGTAATGTTTCAAATGCTAATGAAGGTTTTTGGTGATGATTCATATGCTAATTGAAGAAGCAGTAAACTTTTTTTTATGAAAACACATATTTTATAGCGCATTTCCTGCTGAATAAAACAAGGTCACTCCCATCGCTGTCAGATGTTTTATTCAAATATTATAGCAGTTTAACCCCTTAGGGACCCTTGACGTACGATGACGGTCATGGTACGTCACGCTGTAAGTAAAAATAGGGCATGAAATAGACCGCTCCAAGATCGGAGCGATCTCTTTCAAGCCCCATAGTGACGTGCCGATACACGTGACAGGTCACGTGTACCGGCGCGTCAACGTGCCCCTATGCGGTCGTTATGGGACGGAAATGTCCCATAACCTCCGGTCCTTAAGGGGTTAAATAACCAGGAAGTGAATTTACTGTGTTTACTTCCTGATCTAACTGACAGGAAGTGACTCAGCAGTTTCTATCAAATTCTATGGAGAACTGTATGTCTCTGACTATTCTGACTTTCCTCTCCATTAGAATCTAACAGGAAATCTAATTTAGAATTTGACCACTAGAGGGCACTGCTAATGTAAAAAAACATGGGTTTAAACTGTAATAACTCTGGAAATATAAATCTCTCGGCAGTGGGAGTACCATTATTTTACTCAGTAGGAAAATCCCTACAATATATATTTTTTCATAAAAAAAGTTTACTGCTCCTTTAAGCCCTGTTCTGCACCAGGATACTTTCAGTTTTCGCTGAAATAAGTGTGAATAGCTCCTAAACTGTACATCTGCTGGCATGACACATAGGCAGTTTTGAATGAAGTTTTCAAATGTGTAAAAAAAAATAATTCAAGGTGACGGGCAATCTTTTAACTAAAGCAGTAAGACTACACAACCATTATTGTAATAAAATACGATTATGTCTTCATCCCTTTAAGGGATACACACCCCTCTAGTTCACAATGGGTTAATCTTCCTATGTTGGCCCTGATGTGTTCTTCCCACTGTCCGCCTTTACCCTAGTAAATCTCATAAACGTGGCCAGAAAAATACACATTATTTTTATGAAATGTAAATTTCCTTAGGTTTTCTTACGTGGCAGACACACAGACTTTACTCCTTCTGGTCCCTAACAGCTTAACCCGCTGAGTGCCAGAGAGGTATCCAACGCATTGTGTTGTATACCTCTCTGGCACTCAAAGGGTTAAGGGAACAGAACTGAAAATGTTTGTTAATGGGAAAGTAATTTCATTCAGCTACTGAGATGTTTAATTCAACAGCACCACCTAGTGTCCACTCCGATATTACTACTGTATTCCGCATGAGAGCTCACCTTTAGGCTACGTCACGCCTTAGAATGTGATATTTAAATTTCCACCTTCGTGTGAATGTTTGAGCTGTAACAATTTTCAGTGAAGCATCTTTATTAAATGAATGAACAGGAGGAGCGTATTAATCCTGTCTCTACAGCAACGCTGGGAAACCTGTATCCCTCCAACTGTTGTTGGACTTCAATTCTTTTCATTCCCAGCCAGCCAATGACTGACTGGGCATGATGGGTGTTGTAGTCCAAGGACAGCTGTAGGGACACAGTTTGCCCATCTCTACTTTACAGATATGACGTTCATTAGCCTGTATTAATCTGGTAGGAGGAATTAACACACAAGTTTGTATTACAATTAATAATATTAATATAGGCGAAAATGTTAAATTGTTCTAAGTAAAACCGATATTCATTTACTGCTAGATTGTAAGCCCACCAGGGCAAGGACACAACCACTTGTTTATCTGTTTTTCTTTTCTTCTTGTCACTACAACCCCAGTGTAGCTCATGACAGAGAATGATGATGATTTGTGCAATGCATTCTGTAGTATAACCCTTTGGTCTGCAAGGGGTTAATACTGATTAATAAAATAATATTACAGGAGGAAGGAGTTCGTGTCTGCGTTCTGCTCTTTAAAGAGCTACAGATGGCATTGGGAATTAACAGTGACTACAGCAAGAGGGCGCTAATGCTGCTACACAAGAACATCAAGGTGAGAGAAAGTCAGTACTACTACACCATAACATGTATACACAGCACAGGTACAGTGGAGGCAGTGACAGTGCCAATCTCCTCACACACACACACACACAATACTACACCATGACATGTATACACAGCACAGGTACAGTGCAGGCAGTGACAGTGCCAATCTCCTCACACACACTACTACACCATGACATGTATACACAGCACAGGTACAGTGCAGTCAGTGACAGTGCCAGTCTCCTCACACACACACTTCTACACCATGACATGTATACACAGCACAGGTACAGTGCAGTCAGTGACAGTGCCAGTCTCCTCACACACACACTACTACACCATGACATGTATACACAGCACAGGTACAGTACAGGCAGTGGCAGTGCCAGTCTCCTCACACACACACACACTACTACACCATGACATGTATACACAGCACAGGTACAGTGCAGGCAGTGGCAGTGCCAGTCTCCTCACACACACACACACTACTACACCATGACATGTGTACACAGCACAGGTACAGTGCAGGCAGTGACAGTGCCAGTCTCCTCACACACACACTACTACACCATGACATGTATACACAGCACAGGTACAGTACAGGCAGTGGCAGTGCCAGTCTCCTCACACACACACACTACTACACCATGACATGTATACACAGCACAGGTACAGTGCAGGCAGTGGCAGTGCCAGTCTCCTCACACACACACTACTACACCATGACATGTATACACAGCACAGGTACAGTGCAGGCAGTGGCAGTGCCAATCTCCTCCTCACACACACACACTAGTACACCATGACATGTATACACAGCACAGGTACAGTGCAGGCAGTGGCAGTGCCAGTCTCCTCCTTACACACACACACTACTACACCATGACATGTATACACAGCACAGGTACAGTACAGGCAGTGGCAGTGCCAGTCTCCTCACACACACACACTACTACACCATGACATGTATACACAACACAGGTACAGTACAGGCAGTGGCAGTGCCAGTCTCCTCCTCACACACACACACTACTACACCATGACATTTATACACAGGTACAGTGCAGGCAGTGGCAGTGCCAATCTCCTCACACACACACACACTACTACACCATGACATGTATACACAGCACAGGTACAGTGCAGGCAGTGGCAGTGCCAGTCTTCTCCTCACACACACACTACTACACCATGATATGTATACACAGCACAGGTACAGTGCAGGCAGTGGCAGTGCCAGTCTCCTCCTCACACACACACTAGTACACCATGACATGTATACACAGCACAGGCACAGTGCAGGCAGTGGCAGTGCCAGTCTTCTCCTCACACACACTACTACTACACCATGACATGTATACACAGCACAGGTACAGTGCAGGCAGTGGCAGTGCCAGTCTCCTCCACACACACTACTACACCATGATATGTATACACAGCACAGGTACAGTACAGGCAGTGGCAGTGCCAGTCTCCTCCTCACACACACACTACTACACCATGACATGTATACACAGCACAGGTACAGTGCAGGCAGTGGCAGTGCCAGTCTTCTCCTCACACACACACTACTACACCATGACATGTATACACAGCACAGGTACAGTGCAGGCAGTGGCAGTGCCAGTCTTCTCCTCACACACACACACTACTACACCATGACATGTATACACAGCACAGGTACAGTACAGGTAGTGGCAGTGCCAGTCTCCTCACACACACACTACTACACCATGACATGTATACACAGCACAGGTACAGTGCAGGCAGTGACAGTGACAGTCTCCTCCTCACACACACACACACACACACACTACTACATCATGACATGTATACACAGCACAGGTACAGTGCAGGCAGTGGCAGTGCCAGTCTCCTCCACACACACTACTACACCATGACATGTATACACAGCACAGGTACAGTGCAGACAGTGGCAGTGCCAGTCTCCTCACACACACACTACTACACCATGACATGTATACACAGCACAGGTACAGTACAGGCAGTGGCAGTGCCAGTCTCCTCACACACACTACTACACCATGACATGTATACACAGCACAGGTACAGTACAGGCAGTGGCAGTGCCAGTCTCCTCACACACACACTACTACACCATGACATGTATACACAGCACAGGTACAGTACAGGCAGTGGCAGTGCCAGTCTCCTCACACACACACACACTACTACACCATGACATGTATACACAGCACAGGTACAGTGCAGGCAGTGGCAGTGCCAGTCTCCTCACACACACACTACTACACCATGACATGTATACACAGCACAGGTACAGTACAGGCAGTGGCAGTGCCAGTCTCCTCACACACACTACTACACCATGACATGTATACACAGCACAGGTACAGTGCAGGCAGTGACAGTGCCAGTCTCCTCCTCACACACACACACTACTACACCATGACATGTATACACAGCACAGGTACAGTGCAGGCAGAAGCAGTGCCAGTCTCCTCATACACACACTACTACACCATGACATGTATACACAGCACAGGTACAGTGCAGGTAGTGACAGTGCCAGTCTCCTCCTCACACACACACACTACTACACCATGATATGTATACACAGCACAGGTACAGTACAGGCAGTGACAGTCTCCTCCTCACACACACACACACTACTACACCATGACATGTATACACAGCATAGGTACAGTGCAGGCACTGACAGTGCCAGTCCCTCCATGCAGTATTCTTCCTGTCTCTCAGGTGATGCGACACCCAGACCACGTTTCCTCTGTCATCTTCCTCTGGGCTCACCACGAGAAGATGGTGGCTGTTGACCAGTCGGTGGTGTTCCTGGGAGGACTGGATTTGGCATACGGACGATGGGATGATCACAATTACCGACTGACAGACGTTGGGACTGTGGAGCAGCAGCAGGTACCACAGATAATCTCTCAGGGAGGTTCCTTGCTTGGTCCTTTCCCGTCTCACACTATATACTGCTGTGTTTATAGACCTAGGGAAGTTGTGGCCCTCCAGCTACTGCTTGACTACCTCTCATCTGCCAGCTTCTGAGGATGATGGGATCTGTAGTTCTGTAACAGTTGGAGGAGCTCCCCTGGCTTGGCTCTGATTTAGAAGCACCCATTTCTGTACTTTTTACTTTAATCTCTGTTAGAAGAGTAAATACAGTATAACTGATAAGAGTTATTTCTAATTTACTGGGCTGGAATGGAGGTGAAATACCTGAAAACCTCTCTCTGCAACTCCTCCTATTACTCCTTATAACTCCTCCTATCACTCCAAATAACCCATCCCTATAATTCCTCACGTTACTCCTTATAGATCCTCCTATTCTTGTATATAACTCCTCCTATTGTTCCATATAACTCCTCCAAAAACTCCTCCTATTGTTTCATATAACTCCTCTCTATAACTCCTCCTATTGCTCCATATAACTCCTCCCTATAACTCCTCCTATTGTTCTATATAACTCCTCCCTATAACTCCTCCTATTGCTCCATATAACTCCTCCTATTGTCCCATATGACTCCTCCCTATAACTCCTCCTATTGTTCCATATAACTCCTTCAAAATCTCCTCCTATTGCTCCATATAACTCCTCCCTATAACTCCTCCTATTGCTCCATATAACTCCTCCCTATAACTCCTCCTACTGTTCCATATAACTCCTCCCTATAACTCCTCCTATTGTTCCATATCACTCCTCCCTATAACTCCTCCTACTGTTCCATATAACTCCTCCCTATAACTCCTCCTATTGTTCCATATCACTCCTCCCTATAACTCCTCCTACTATTCCATATAACTCCTCCCTATAACTCCTCCTACTGTTCCATATAACTCCTCCCTATAACTCCTCCTATTGTTCCATATCACTCCTCCCTATAACTCCTCCAATTGTTCCATATAAGTCCTCCCTATAACTCCTCCTATTGTTCCATATAACTCCTCCCTATAACTCCTCCTATTGTTCCATATAACCCCTCCCTATAACTTCTCCTATTGTTCCATATAACTCCTCCCTATACCTCCTCCTATTGTTCCATATAACTCCTCCCTATAACTCCTCCTATTGTTCCATATCACTCCTCCCTATAACTCCTCCAATTGTTCCATATAAGTCCTCCCTATAACTCCTCCTATTGTTCCATATAACTCCTCCCTATAACTCCTCCTATTGTTCCATATAACCTCTCCCTATAACTCCTCCCATTGCTTTCTCTTATCTTCTCTTCTCTCTCTGTGCCTCTCGTTGCCTGTGTCTGATCCCTGAAAGGTCGCCTCCCGCTGTCTCTCACCAGAAAAGTTCTGCAGGAGGTGACCCAGTGGCAGTGGAATCGCCCTCGGCAGACCCACAGCTTTGGTTGGGGAAAGATTACAGTAACCTCATCTTTAAGGACTGGGTGCAACTGGATAAGCCGTTTGAGGGTAAGAGAACATCCCCTGTCCGCCCTGTGAATGGATGGTCACTCCTACTGACCTAGACCTACTGAGGGGTTATTACCAATTTAATGCGTGAAAATGGGGTGGCAGAAAAATAGTTCTCTTGAAGTCTTGACCTATTAAAGGACATCTGTGTCCACCTGGCAGAACCGGTCCTTGCAGAGAAAGCGTTGGCTGCAATTTGTGATGTGGAAGATCATCTAGAGTTTTGATTGAGGATCAGAAATGTGACCCCTGCACTGGGCTGGATTTTCCACTGGGCATTAGAGCACCTGGCCAGCGCCAAACACACCCACATTGTGAATTGTAGGCGTGGCCACTGAAATCTAAATGCCTCTGCAGCACAACTCACTCCTGCTGGACGGTTTATTTACCAGTTTATATATCCGTAGCATCTAAGGGGTTATGGCCTTTTCTGCTTGTATCTTATGGGCTATGGTATTCTGTGTGTTAGACAAGAATGAGCGGGGTTGGGGGCAGTGGTCATGATAAGAATCAGGGTGGAGCTATTGACGGGGCCAATGGAACATTAGATGTAAATTAGCCGTGCCCCTGTTGCTCTGTGCCTGATCTGTTGAGGAGTTCCATAGCTCAGTCTTCAGAGGCATGGAGTCCAGTCCTCATAACCTGCTGGTGTCTGGTCTCACAGACACTTAGTGTCTATGGGGAACAACGGCACCGTAAATGAAGACTATGGCTCGAATAACCGACCCCCTTGTCTGTCTCAGCCCCCGCTGATCCTCCCACCCGATGCTTTACAGGAGGCATTTTGGTGCTTGAGGACTCAACTAGGATTTTTACAAAGTCTGCTCCTAAGTGAAGCAACCTTACTGAAAAAAGTATTGTTACCCTTTAAATCTATTAGGGTGACCACGTTTCCCTGATTGCCCAGGACAGTCCCTGATTTTAAATGCGTGTGCCATGTCCCAAGCAGTCCCATTCTGGGACAATACAAAGTCCCAGAATGAAGATTCCAGAGCTCAGAGTTCTAAACACTACACAGGACGTGATGCCTCTGGGCTACAACAAAATGGCTTCCAGACAGAGCTCTGAGCACAAGAGAGAATTGAGTCTTGATCCTGACATCAGTTTTGTTGTAGTCTAATGCTAGTCTAAAGCTCTGGATGTGATCTATCTATCTATCTATCTTGTAGTCCACCACAGGCAGTCAATGCTCAGTTCTCATTTTAGTATTTAGAACTCTGTGGTGTGCCAGAGAAAGAGCAGGATGTCCAGTGATGTCCAGCTACCCCTAGAGCAGAGGACAAGTACTCTGCTTCTCTCGTCCCTGCAGTGTCCCTGAATGGCAGAAATGTGGTTGCCCTAAACACTATAAGTTCGAGGAGTGTCCAGTGCACCACACTGGCACTGAAATGGCATGATATTAAGATTATTTCTATTCTTTTGTGGGTTAGTATTTGTACTACATTCACTTGAATAGTAGACAGATCGCCAATTCTTTGGCGATTGCTCTAGCTTTCAAGGAATTAAAAAGCGTGTTTAAATCAATAGGAATTTTGAGTTGTTCCGTATAGTATAGCTGGCATGCTCCTGGAATTACTCATTTGCCTTTTATATGCACAAACCCCACTGCATCACACCTTTCTTGTGATGTCAGATTTCATTGACAGGATGAAAAATCCCAGAATGCCTTGGAGAGACGTGGGCGCGGTGATTCACGGGAAGGCTGCACGAGACGCTGCACGACATTTCATCCAGCGCTGGAATTTCACAAAGGTGAGCGTTACACGTTACTGGGGTGGTTCTGGAGCAAACCAACTGCACCATAGGGGACATATAAAGGGTTTTCAAACCCCCATTGTTTTTAAAGTAGATTTTGCCCCTTGAATTCTATAAAGGTCACCAACGCACACCTCTCTAGCATTCAAGGGTTTAAAATTTTATTTAAATTAATGGAGACTTGTATTAGTCCTGTATGGTGCAGTTGGATTTCTCTAGAATTTCTCCATCTCTAGTGCATTAGACTCAGAGTCAGGGTCCTCACACTACTACATTTTCTTCTGACACTACTACTCTTGTCTTTACTGCACAGACAAATAAAGGAAAATACAAAATCCCTTCATTCCCCTATCTACTGCCCAAATCCCAGTGGACAGCAGAGAAAGTGCACTACACTGTGCCGGGATCTCACACAGCCAATGTGCAGGTGAGTCAGTGTGTGTGTAGAATAGCAGAAGAGGATGTGCAGTGACACTGTGTGTGTGTGTGTGTGTGTGTGTGTAAATGGGCAGACTCTACATGAATAGCAGATTTAAATCCAGGTCAGATGGAGGTGTGTGTGTGTCTATGTGGTTGTGTCTGTGTGTGTAAATGGGCAGACTGTACATGAATAGTAAATTTAAATCCTGGTCGGATGGAGGTGTATGTATCTATGTGTGTGTGTGTGTATGTGGGTGTGTCTGTGCGTGTAAATGGGCAGACTGTACATGAATAGTAGATTTAAATCCAGGTCAGATGGAGGTGTGTGTGGGTGTGTCTGTGTGTGTAAATGGGCAGACTGTACATGAATAGTAAATTTAAATCCAGGTCGGATGGAGGTGTGTCTGTGTGTGTTTGTCTATGTGGGTTTGTCTGTGTGTGTGTGTCTGTGTGTGTAAACGGGCAGACTGTACATGAATAGTAGATTTAAATCCAGGTTGGATGGAGGTGTGTATGTGTGTGCAGTGGGGAGGAATAGCAAACGTAACTTTGGGGTATGATGGAGCTGGTGTGTGTGTATTGCAGAGTTGAATCCAGGGTAGGATGTAGATGTGTGCGAGTGGGTAGGGAGTGTGTATGTGTGTGTGCACAGTGGGGAGGTTGTACTGGGATAGTAACGGTAACTATAGGGTATGATGGAAGTGCAGTGACAGAGCTGTGTGTGTTGGGGGAAAGCTGTACAGGAATAGCAGCATTATCTTTAGGACAGGGTGGTGTACAGTGGAGAGACTGTACTGGAATAGTAGAAGAAACACCAGAGAAGGATGAAAGTGCAGTGACAGATCTGTGTGTTTAGTGGTACAATATACAGGAATAGTAGAGGTAACTCAGTTGGATGGAGGTGTAGTGACAGATCTGTGTGTTTAGTGGTACAATATACAGGAATAGTAGAGGTAACTCAGTAGGATGGAGGTGCAGTGACAGAGTTGTGTATGACAGTTGTACACCCTGAAGGAGTTAAGAATAGCAGATATCTGTGGCTAGCTTTACGTATAATGACAGAGCCGTGTGTGTGTGTGTGTGTGTGTGAACATGAAGGGGTGATGAAGGGAAGAACTAATTACTCTTTCCGCACTAGCTGCTGAGGTCAGTGGATCACTGGTCTGCGGGATGTAGTGAGAATTCCATACTCAATGCCTATGTTCAATGTATACAAGAATCCCTGCACTATGTGTATATAGAGGTAAGAAATCTCTCTTCTGTTCTTTATAAACCTCAATGTATATGTGTTTCTCTGCCTCCCACGCTGAAATATACAATGTAGATAGGGTTCCCTGCCTCACACACTGAATTATACAACATATATGGGGTTCACTATCTCCCATACTGAATTATATAGCATATATGGGGTTCACTACCTCCCATACTGAATTATACAGCATATATGGGGTTCACTATCTCCAATACTGAATTATACAGCATATATGGGGTTCACTATCTCCAATACTGAATTATACAGCATATATGCATTCATGACCTCCCACACCAAATTATACAAAACATACACATTTCAGTTCCTCCTACACTGAATTATGTGATGCTGCTTATGGATTTAATTGCTTCTCCCACACTGAATTATACAATGTATGTGGATTTCACTGCCTCCCACACTGAATTATACAACATATATGCATTTCACTGCTTTGCACACTGAATTTACCATGTACATGCATTTTATTGCTGCTCATACTGTATTATACTATACATATGCATTTCACTGCTGCTCATACTTTATCATACCATACAGATGCATTTCATTGCTGCTCATACTGTATTATACCATACATATGCATTTCACTGCTGCTTATACCGTATTATACCATACAGATGCATTTCACTGCTGCTCATACTGTATCATAGCATACAGATGCATTTCACTGCTGCTCATACTGTATCATACCATACAGATGCATTTCACTGCTGCTCATAATGTATTATACCATACACAGGGCTTAAAGTTGAAGTCCTTTGCTACTAGCCAGACCTGAAAAGTTTCTTGCCACTGCAAGCCATAACATACATACCAGGGCTGAATTTCTACTCACCAGGGCTGAATTTTCACTCTCCATTGGCTAGTGGCGAGTGGAAATTTTGGGCCCTGCCATACATATGCATTTCACTGCTGCTCATACTGTATTATACCATACATATGCATTTCATTGCTGCTCATACTGTATCATACCATACATATGCATTTCATTGCTGCTCATGCTGTATTATACCATACAGATGCATTTCACTGCTGCTCATACTGTATCATAGCATACAGATGCATTTCACTGCTGCTCATACTGTATCATACCATACAGATGCATTTCACTGCTGCTCATACTGTATCATACCATACATATGCATTTCATTGCTGCTCATACTGTATCATACCATACATATGCATTTCATTGCTGCTCGTGCTGTATTATACCATACATATGCATTTCACTGCTGCTCGTGCTGTATTATACCATACAGATGCATTTCATTGCTGCTCGTACTGTATTATACCATACATATGCATTTCATTGCTGCTCGTACTGTATTATACCATACAGATGCATTTCATTGCTGCTCGTACTGTATTATACCATACATATGCATTTCATTGCTGCTCGTGCTGTATTATACCATACAGATGCATTTCATTGCTGCTCGTACTGTATTATACCATACATATGCATTTCATTGCTGCTCGTACTGTATTATACCATACATATGCATTTCATTGCCTCCCACACTACACTTTACAACATCTACACTTTTCACTGCATATCAAATTGAATTATACTACATCCCACACTGAATTATACTACCTATGTGTGTTTCACTACCTCTCACATTGAATTATACAAAATATGTGTATTTCACTGCCTCCTCAACTGATTTATACATGTATATAGAAATGTAAGTGGTTTCTGGTTTGCTATCGGCCATGCTCCTGGGCGTCACAAGTCGGAGTTATGCAAAACTCCCCATTGTCTCCCTCAGACACATCCCATCGGATGCACAGTGTACATGGTGATTGGCTCAGGAGCCCCCTGCCTTGTCAACCAACTCAAACACTGGTGCACACACATTCATTGTCTCAGGATGGTGCTTGCCCCATCCCCGGCCTCCTCAACCATTCCACACACACGCTTCTGTGGCTGAAGGTGGCCCATCCTCAGACAACTGCAATGCACCTTCATAATGCTGTGTGCCTTGTGCCTCAGGAGTTCTGCCCCTCACACGCTCCTTTATGTGATCCTCTCTGTTCCTCCTCCCACCCTCTGTATTCCAGTAGGTATCATTTAGGGATTCAAAGGTATCCAAACCATTGCAATGCATTGGATACCTCTTTCACACTCAAAGTGTTAAACCTTTGAGTGCCACAGGGCTACCCAATGCATTGGGGACTTATATTTAACCCTTTCACTGCCACATAGGTCCCCAAAGCCTTTCAATGCATTTGATAACTCTTTCAAACTCATAAGGGTTACACCTTTCACTGCCACATGGATACCCAGTGCATTTAACCCTTTGAGTGCCAGAGTTCTATCCAGCACATTCTAATGCATTGGATACATTTTTTACTACTCAGAGAGTTAAACCTTTCAGTGCCAGAGGTGTAACCAACGCACTGGCTTTTTACTTGAAGTGTCAGCAGTGTATCCAACGCAAAGCTTTCGATACCAATCTGGCACTCAAAGGGTTGCGCCGCACGGGCAAAGCCTTGTCATTGTTGCTAGTACATGTATGTGTGTGTCATTGCCTCCCACACTGAATTATACATGTGTATGTGTGTGTCACTGCCTCCCACACTGAAATATACATGTATATGTGTGTGTCACTGCCTCCCACACTGAATTATACATGTGTATGTGGGTGTCACTGCGTCCCACACTGAATTATACATGTGTATGTGTGTCACTGCCTCCCACACTGAATTATACATGTGTATGTGGGTGTCACTGCCTCCCACACTGAATTATACATGTATGTGTGTGTCACTGCCTCCCACACTGAATTATACATGTATGTGTATCACTGTCTCATACACTGAATTATACATGTATGTGTGTCACTGCCTCCCACACTGAATTATACATGTATGTGTATGTGTCACTGCCTCCCACACTGAATTATACATGTGTATGTATGTGTCACTGCCTCCCACACTGAATTATACAAGTATGTGTGTCACTGCCTCCCACACTGAATTATACATGTATATGTGTGTCACTGCCTCCCACACTGAATTATACATGTATGTGTATGTGTCACTACCTCCCACACTGAATTATACATGTATGTGTGTGTCACTGCCTCCCACACTGAATTATACATGTATATGTGTGTCACTGCCTCCCACACTGAATTATACATGTATATGTGTGTCACTGCCTCCCACACTGAATTATACATGTATGTGTATGTGTCACTGCCTCCCACACTGAATTATACATGTATGTGTGTGTCACTGCCTCCCACACTGAATTATACATGTATATGTGTGTGTCACTGCCTCCCACACTGAATTATACATGTATGTGTATGTGTCACTGCCTCCCACACTGAATTATACATGTATATGTGTGTCACTGCCTCCCACACTGAATTATACATGTGTATGTGTGTCACTGCCTCCTGCACTGAATTATACATGTATGTGTGTGTCACTGCCTCCCACACTGAATTATACATGTATATGTGTGTGTCACTGCCTCCCACACTGAATTATACATGTATGTGTATGTGTCACTGCCTCCCACACTGAATTATACATGTATATGTGTGTCACTGCCTCCCACACTGAATTATATATGTGTATGTGTGTCACTGCCTCCCACACTGAATTATACATGTATGTGTATGTGTCACTGCCTCCCACACTGAATTATACATGTATGTGTGTGTCACTGCCTCCCACACTGAATTATACATGTATGTGTATGTGTCACTGCCTCCCACACTGAATTATACATGTATGTGTGTGTCACTGCCTCCCACACTGAATTATACATGTATGTGTATGTGTCACTGCCTCCCACACTGAATTATACATGTATGTGTGTGTCACTGCCTCCCACACTGAATTATACATGTATGTGTATGTGTCACTGCCTCCCACACTGAATTATACATGTATGTGTGTGTCACTGCCTCCCACACTGAATTATACATGTATGTGTATGTGTCACTGCCTCCCACACTGAATTATACATGTATGTGTATGGGTGTCACTGCCTCCCACACTGAATTATACATGTATGTGTGTGTCACTGCCTCCCACACTGAATTATACATGTATGTGTATGGGTGTCACTGCCTCCCACACTGAATTATATATGTGTATGTGTGTCACTGCCTCCCACACTGAGATGCTTCACTCAAATGTTATAACAGTTCAAACTGTTGCAGATAGGTATAGCTGTAGCCAGTGGCTTTTCTTTCCCATAGTCGTACGGCTCTCTTCCCTGCAGTCAGCTAGAATGCTGACTACAGGGAAGGGGGAGGTAGAGGGCAACTTTAGAAGCGATTATCTCTCAAACCATAAAGGTCTGAGAGATGACACTGGGGGCAATACGTTTTTTTTTAAGTATTACTTTGCTATAGGGATTAGTAATACTTAAGTATTACTATCCCTTTAAACAAGATAACCCCCACTGCCAAGAGATGTTTAATTCAAAACTATCACCGATCAATCTTTTATTTATATTTTTAAACTAAACAGCATATGTTTTATACCAAGGTACAAGTCCAGAGAAAAGTTTGTAAATGCCAACAATAGATGACAGTTGGTACTGTGTTAGCCGTAGAAATACAGGATGCAAACATTTTTGTAAAGCTGATACCTTTATTTGCTAACTAAACAGATTTAAAATGCAAGCTTTCAAGACTTCTTAGGTCTCTTCCTCAGGCATGATAACATGGTAACATGCATAACAAGACGTAACATGCCTGATAACATGATAACATGTCTGATAACATGATAACATGTCTGATAACATGATAACATGCCTGAGGGAGAGACCTAAGGAGTCTTGAAAGCTTGCATTTTATATCTGCTTAGTTAGACAATAAAGGTATCAACTTTACTACATTTTTGCATTCTGTGGATGCCAAAGGTAGAGTGAAATAGGATGGACCGCTACACCTTCAAAACAACTGGCAATGCCAACGGACATTAGATTAACCTCTTAATGACCCTTGACGGTCATAGTACGTCAAGGGTCGATCTGACTGAACGATCCATGGCGTACTATGACCGTCATGGGATTCCAGGCTCCCCCCATGGCTACACGCTGTTTGTGGAGTCCGGAAGCAAATGGAGCAAAAAAAAAAAATGCTCCGTGGTGCTTAACTGACCGTGCCGCACCGATCGGCCGGTCGTTGAGGGGTTAAAACAACTTTATTCTCCAGTTACAAACAGCCAAGAACTCTCAATTTACAGCATATCATCTCACACCATAACACCTGTATGTGATCTATACTTATTTGTATGTGTATGGCTAAGCATGGAACACACACGAAATGCGTAAGGTATTATTGTGTCAGAAGATGTCAGAGCGCTGAAGAATAAAGATACTGTTATAATTGAACCTTTGAGTGCCAGAGGGGTTCGCAAATCATTGCTTCACCATGCTTTGCATACCCCATGGGCACTCAGAGGTTAATGTCCATTGGTGTTGACAGCTCCCCTTCCCCCTGTGGTGTGTAAATCGTGGTGAGCAGAACACTCCTAGCCTTCTATATCATTATCTCTTTCTTCATTGTTATAACTCCACATCCAATCCATATTGTACAATACTGCGAACTTTGTCGGCACTTTGTAAATAGGTAATAATTATGACAATGAGCCCAGGATTTCCACAGCACGGCTGTTCAGAGAATGGCTATTTAAAGTGTTAGTAATGTCCAACAAAAAGTTTTTTGCGTTTAGAAGAGCATAAAAAGCTGAGCTAAATGCAAAAAAACATATCTCTCAAACCGCTATGGTTTAAGAGATACAGGAGTTTAAAGTTCACTGTTTCCTACTGACAGCTGTAAAGCTGTCAGCAGGAGATCCGTGTCGGTCGACACGGAGGCGCTTGAGAAGTGCCGAGATCTCGTTATTTACATGGAATCCCTTCATTGGAATGGTCTAAAACAGTGGTTCTCAACCTTTCTCGTGCCGCGACCCTTTGATAAAATTTCCCAAGTTGTGGCGACCCCTAACAGTAAAATTGTTTTCGTGGCTCCTTCATTGCTGTAATTTTGCTACTGTTATGAATCGAAATATAAATATCTGATGGTTTTAGGCGACCCCTGGCAAATCGTCATTCGACCCCTGAAGGGGTCCCGACCCACAGGTTGAGAACCACTGGTCTAAAATGTGTGCCTGGTGTTCAGGCCTAGTGTTCAGACACACATTTTAGACCATTCCAATGAAGGGATTACTTGTAAGTAACGAGATCTCAGCACTTCTCAAGTGCCACCATGTCGGCCAACACGAATCTCCTGCTGACAGCTTTACAGCTGTCAGTAGGAAACAGCGAACTTTAAACGCCCGTATCTCTTAAACCATAGCGGTTTGAGAAATACGTTTTTTTGCATTTAGCTCAGCTTTTTATGCTCTTCTAAATGCAAAAAACTTTTTGTTGGACATTACTAACACTTTAAATTTAGATCAGAATTTACAAAGTAAATTTTAGCGTCACTTTTAGTTAAAGAAAAAACATTCAAGAACCAGAAAATTATGAAAATATTCTTTGAATATATGGAAGATACAGTATTTTTTATTATTTTTTTAGATTCAGAACTGGAACATAATCTTATGGCTTTTTGTTTTAAAGTTACGTGTAAGCACTCCCACTTTTAAGTCTATTTATTAGAAATTAATTTTCATGGTCTTAACTGGTAACAAGTGCACCAAAAATGTATGTTATCTATTTCAAAATTGACGGTAAACTATATTGACACTTTTCCTTATGAATATAGAAACCTTAATGTTGTGTAATTCACCCAAAGCCCATGAGGCCTGTGTATAGGACAGAGATTAGCAATCTGCAGCTCTCTGGATCATAGACATCCACTTAGGGTGCGCCATTGTATCTATAAGGCTTTGACAAAAATGTGAATGTAGACTTACAACTGTATATTTAAGGATATTACTATGCACAATATGTTTATTGTAGTTGTGAGGACTAACAATAACTCCATATTTATGTATCTGTAACCCTTATTACACCTTTAACAAATGATATAAAATGACAGGGGTGCCCCGAAAATGCCAGACTGCATATTAGATGTGCCTTGAGCAAAAACAGCTTGAGAACCACCTCTCTGGATGATGCTGGTTGTGATTTGTAGAGGAATCTTCCACTGCAGATGAAGGAAACATTGCCATAACTTTTACTGAGATTCCTCAAGATCCTGAAATAAGTATAAATGAGAGGAAACTGCGAGAGATATGAAACACATTGGGGAGATTAACTAAAGAGTGATATAGTGGAGATAACTTCTCCAGTGATATCACTTCTCTAGTTTCTATGTTATTCTATGGAGCCAATGCACTAAGATCTCCAAAGTTGGAGAAATGTTATTGAATAAAGTCCATAGAATAACATAGGAAGTGGAGAAGTGATATCACTGGAGAAGTCATCTCCGCTTTATGGCTCCTTAGTGCATAATCCCCTTTAAAGGGATAGTAATACGTCATTATTACTATCTCTCGTGTTGTAGCCCTTAAGATTCTGAATTTAACGATACCAGCGGCATCTCTCAAACCTTTATGGTTTGAGAGATATCCGCTTTCAAAGTTCCCTCTCCTTCTCTCTCCTCTGACATCAGCGTTCTAGCTGACAGCAGGGGAATCCGGTCAGTGAGCAAGCGGCGGCTCTGCAGGAGTCCTGAGATCATGTTATAGAAACAGAAATCCTTCACTAAAATAGTCTTCTACGTGTGCTTGGTTTGCAAACACACGTAGAAGACCATTTTAGTGAAGGATTTCTGTTTCTGTAAAGAGGTCTCAGCACTGCTGCAGAGCCGTAGTTGGTCCTGGGACCGGATTCCCCTGCTTTCAGATAGAATGCTGACATCAGGGGAAAGACAAAAAGAGGGAACTTTGAAAGAGGATATCTCTCAAACCATAAAGGTTTGAGAGATGCCGCTGGTATCGTTGAATTCAGAATTTTAAGGGCTACAACATAGGGGATAGTAATAATTATGTATTACTATCCCTTTAAAGTTAAACTTGTACACACTAGAGATACGTCGTCTTAGAGGGGATATGATAACACTATATAAATATGTTCAGGGCCCATACAAAGGGCTCTCCAAAGACCTGTTCATTAACAGAACAGTACAAAGGACAAGGGGCCACCCGCTTAGGCTTGAGGAAAGGAGATTTCATCTACAACAGTGGTAGGGATTCTTTACAGTAAGGACAATAAAGATATGGAATTCACTGCCTGAGGAGGTGGCGCTATCGAATACATTAGATGCCTTTAAAAAGGGCCTGGATACTTATTTAAAAGAACATAACATAGAGGGCTATGTACTTTAGTATTGGGATTAATATTTATTTAGGGCTCGTTGATCCAAGGAGAAATCTGATTGCCATTTGGAATCAAGAAGGATTTTTTTCCCCATTCAAGGCAGAATTTGAAATTACTATATTGAGGGGTTTTTTTTGCCTTCTTTTGGATCAACGATGGTAAACAGGAATAGGAAAAGGTAGAACTAGATGGACGCAAGCCTTTTTTTAACCTAAATTACTATGTTTCTAATGTGGAAAAGAGGTGATAAAGTGGAGATGACTTCTCCAGTGATATCACATCTCCAATTCCTATGTTATTCTATGCAACCTATACACTAAGATTTCTTGAACTTAGTGAATCAGCTCCATACAATAAAATAGGAAGTGGAGATGTGATATCACTGGAGAAGTCACCTCTGGTTTATCTCCTCTTTATCATAGTGTATAACCCCCTTTATATAATTCTGATCAGAGAATTGTTATTTGACTATGAGGAGAACAAAGTGTGTCTGATTATCTGCAGATAAATCGAGTGTTTGTTGTACTAGACGCTTCTGTTCATAGGTTTACACACAATCAGGTGCAGAATGGGCACACAGTTACATGTAGAGGTCATTGGACAATCTGAATCTCACCAGTTGTTCCCCATCAGGGATAATAGCAGTTGTGGTATTCAGTGGGTAGAGGGCTACAATTGCCAGCCCGACCTATACAGCTTACTATTGTAAAGTGAATTTAAGGCACATTTGTTACATCAACTAGGCATAAGATATTTATTTGTCAATTGCAATTCTGCATTATCCTGTACTAACACTTTCTTATCCGTTCCTAGAATCAGTTCTTCATTACTTGTACAGACAGAAGGACGATTCATAACACGATTGGAGATGCCATAGTGGAGAGGATACTGAAAGCTTACAGGTAATTGGTCCGTGCATAAGTAACATGAATTAGTAAGGGATATTGTGTAGGATTAGTGCCAGATAGTGTGTGTGTGTGTATGTATATGTATATGTATGTGTGTGTTTGTGGCCTCCCTCTAAATGCGGCTGTGGACAGAAAGATTTGCCCACCCCTGGCCTAGATTAATTCACCCAGCATGTAAATGAACTAGCATAAAGTGCTAGACTGTGCCGTCCACAAATAAAGGGATAGTAACACTTAAAGGGATAGTAATTGTTAATTTTAAGTAGATTTATTATTGTAGACATTAAAAAAAGATTAACATCAATATAAGTCTTATCTCTCAAACCTTTATGGTTTGAGAGATATAACTTGCTAAAGTTACCTTTTCCTGGGTGTTTCACTCAAGTCTGCCCTCTAGCTGACAGCTGCTGATTCCCGTCATTTGACCAGACAGAGGCTCTTCAGCAGAGCTGAAATCACGCTATTTAGAAATAAATACTTCATTGGAACAGTCTACAAAGTGCACTTGCAAACCAGGCACACTTTGTAGACCATTCCAGATTAAGTATTTATCTTTAGATATCGTTATATCGGCGCTGCTGAAGAGCCACATCTGGTCAAGTGACCAGAATCTGCTTCTGACAGCTTTACAGCTCGTCAAGCAGAAAGGGGAGGGACCAGAGAACTTTATTTTCCTATATCTCTCAAACCATAACGGTGTGAGAGATACGAATAAGTGCAAGTACTCTTTTAATTGTATCTACCATATAGTTAATACTTTTTTTCTGACATTACTATCCCTTTAATGTGTAAAATGTATATATATTGTAGGGTTTTTCCTCCCGAGTAAACAAGGGCACTCCCACTGATTAGAGGTGTTTTATTCAAAAGTTAATGCATCTCAAACTTACATTTTTTTAGGTGCAATGTCTCAGTGGCCTGAAATGATACAGTGGCGCTGTTGCTACAACATCCTATGGACAGCTGTGGTCAGTTCACCATAAACCTCCATACAATGGTGTAGCAACAGCACCACTGTTACATGTCAGGCCTTTGAGATATTGCACCTAGAAAAACTCAAGTGTGAGTTGCAATAATTTTTTAATAAATCACCTCTCAGCAGTGGGAGTACCTTGTTTTACTCAGGAGAATAAATCCTACACTATATGTATTTTTTACATATTAAGTGTTACTATCCCTTTAAAGTGGACTTATAACCTTTTTGTTTTACAAATTTGAAAACTTCATTGAAAACTGCCTATGTGCCATGTTAACCAGAAGTTCACCAGATATGTAGTTTAGGAAAAATTCTGGAGGAGTGAAAGTAAAAGTATCCAGGTGCAGCACAGTGCTTCATTAGCATATGAAATGTTACTGAGAAGCTTCATTTGCATGTGACATAACACTGAAAATCTTCTTTAGCATATGAAACTTTACTGGTACCACAAACTGTAACAAATATGAATATCTTCTTCTTTTTCCCTTAAGAAAAACTTCTTTAACCTCTTAAAAAATAAAAAAAAGTATGTTGGTCCTCCAAAGTACCCCACCCCTGGGCAACAGGGTTTGATGTGCCAGGACTATCACCGGTCCTTAAAGGGATGGTAATGTCCCTGAAAAAATATTTTGCATTTTGTAGTGCTTCAAAAGTGGAACTGAATGCAAAAAAACATACCTCTCAAACCACTATGGTTTGAGAGATATCTGCATTCAAAGTTTGATGTTTCCTGCTATCAGCTGTGAAGCTGTCAGCAGGAGATCCGTGTTGGCCGACACAGAGGCTCTTCAGCAGAGCCGCAATTACGTTATTTAAAAATAATGACGACTTTGGTTTGCAAGCACACTTTGAACACCATTCCATTGAAGTCATTCTTTTTAAATAACGTGATTGCAGCTCTGCTGAAGAGCCTCCATGTCGGCCGACATGGATCTCCTGCTGTCAGCTTTACAGCTGACAGCAGGAAACATTAAACTGTGAATGCAGTTATCTCTCAAACCATAGCGGTTTGAGAGATACGTTTTTTTGCATTCAGTTCCACTTTTGAAGCACTGCAAAATATTTTTTTCTGGGACATTACTGTACCTTTAATGCTGGGACGTCCTGGCATCTCATTGGTCGTTAAGGGGTTAATCAGTCCTGAATACGATGTCTGTGAGGGTGGACATGACAGATGCTGGCAGTTTTTTAGGTTGAAGTAGGCGCAGCGCATGAGACTACTTAACCTTTAAAGGAGAGGTAAACTTTTTATGAAAAAATGAATATTGTAGGGTGTTTCCTGTTGAGTAAAATGATTGTACTTCCACTGTTGATAGATGCATATTTCCAGAGTTATTACTGTTTAAACCTGTTTTTTTTTAATTAGCAGTGCCCTCTAGTGGTCAAATTCTAATTAGTTTTCCTGTTAGATTCTAATGGAGAGGAAAGTCAGTGACATACAGTTCTCCATAGAATGTGATAGAAACTGCTGAATAACTTCCTGTCAGTTAGAACTATCAAGAAGTAATCACAGTAAATTCACTTTCCGTCAGTTAGAACTATCAGGAAGTAAACACAGTAAATTCACTTCCTGTCAGTTAGAACTATCAAGAAGTAATCACAGTAAATTCACTTCCTGTCAGTTAGAACTATCAGGAAGTAATCACAGTAAATTCACTTCCTGTCAGTTAGAACTATCAAGAAGTAAACACAATAAATTCACTTCCTGTCAGTTAGATCTATCAGGAAGTAATCACAGTAAATTCACTTCCTGTCAGTTAGAACTATCAGGAAGTAATCACAGTAAATTCACTTTCTGTCAGTTAGAACTATCAAGAAGTAAACACAGTAAATTCACTTCCTGTCAGTTAGAACTATCAGGAAGTAATCACAGTAAATTCACTTCCTATCAGTTAGAACTATCAAGAAGTAAACACAGTAAATTCACTTCCTGATTATTTGAACTGTTATCAATTTTTAATAAAACAACTGATGGTAGTGGCAATACCCTTGTTGTACTCAGCAGGAAAAGATCTATAGCATATATGTTTTCATAAAAATGTTTACTGCTCCTTTAAGAAATGCATTTTCACACCTTTCTGTTCTGTAAAGGGTTAAAATGACCATGTGTTTGAGGTCCTGTGGTCCTACGAACTGTCATGTCCACCTCCTTGGACATAACATTCAGAACTGATTGAATAAGTTATATATTGAACAAGGACATTAGGGCAAAAGTTGTAGGGCCATTAGGATTCTTAAATTGCTATGCAGGTCTCCATGATCTGCTGGGATGGGTGCCGTTGGCTCTATACGAAGTGCATCTAGGGGATTTCTATACTCTCTTCCCGGGTGAATTCAGTGGAGAAGATGTCAACGTTGCTTCCTCTCCCATAAGCACCCAGTAAATCGCTGACTTCTTCCAGCCCTGCAGATCATGTAGATCTGTAGGTGGGGGAATGGAGAGAGAATGGGAGAGTTGTAAGCTATGGAACCTAGTGTTAGAAAGCCTGTTTCCCTGACCCCTTAAAGTGACAGTTCCTGGATGGTGTGCATTGTGGATTCTGCAGGATTCTGAACATTAGTTATAACAGGATGGTAACTGTCTGTATTATATTTTTCCAGATCCAACGCTATTTACCGTGTCTTCATTGTTATCCCTCTTCTCCCTGGGTTTGAGGGGAACATTGAACTGGGAGGAGGATACTCTATTCAAGCCATTTTACACTACACCTACGGGTAATAATCACACACCGCTCTGCGTTTTCTCTTCTATAATCTCACAATTTACTTTAAATAAAAGGGAATTTTGTCATTGTATTAAGTTGTGCTTTACTTGTTTAACCTTTTGAGCGCCAAAGAGGTTCACAATGCATTGGAGACCTTTGTAGTACTCAAAAGGGGTTAAAAAAAAATCTCCTTACCTAAGTAAGTGTCATCCACCCAAAAAGTCTGGTTACATACATTTTGAACTCTCCTGTATTGTAAAACTGAGTTTACATGGCCTTTTAGAATATTGGGTAGAGATATCTTGCTATGGCTTTGCACATGTAGAAACAGCCCCATCCGTGATTGTGAAGGGCCATATAAACATTCTCAAGATGATAAAATGTTGCTTGTTCAGTGACAGACTACAGCAGAGTTGAAGTGCTGTATTTCAGGGACCTTGTTAGTGTTCAGGGCATTACATTTAGAAATATTCTGGATTACTTTTGGACTAGAATTCCTCTCCCTTTGCCTTTATACAATGACCCTATTCACATATTAAAACTTTGAGTGCCAGAGAGGAATGCAATGCGTTGGATACCTTTCTGGGACTCAGGGGGTTACACCACAGGCTATGCCATTGGACGCCTCCTATTATTGTCAACAAAGCGGCCATATTGAACTCTTGCCAGTTAGTTGTCTATAGACTAGTCAGACGTACATTGTGTTTTTCTTGAGTGGATATTTTTTGGTTTTAGCATTTAAAGGGATAGTAATACTTAAGATGTAAAAAAATATATGTTGTAGGGCTTATCCCCCTGAGTAAAACAAGGTCACTCCCACTGCTGAGAGATATTTTATTTAAAAATTCTAACAACTCAAACTTGAATTTTTTTAGTTGCAATATCACAGTGGCCTGAAAATTTACAGTGGCGCTGTTGCTATACCATCCTATGGAGATTTATGTTCTACAGACCAGAGCTGTCCACAGGATGGTGTAGCAACAGCACCACTGTAAATTTTCAGGCCACTGTGATATTGCACCTAAAAAATTCAAGTTTGAGCTGTTAGAATTTTTAAATAAAATATCTCTCAGCAGTGGAGGTACCCTTGTTTTACTCAGGGGGATAAACCCTACAACATATATTTTTTTAACTTTTTAAGTATTACTATCCGTTTAAGGAGGTTTTTAATGATATGTTATCTAATCACGATTATTAAAGCGAAATAAAATTATTGCAGCATATTTCTCTCTCTTTATTTTCCAGGACAATTTGCCGTGGAGACAATTCAATCCTCTCCCGACTGAAGGAAGTCAGTGAGTGAGATGGGGGGGAGGAATAGAGATACAGGGTGCTAGTATATAAAGTACACAGCTCAGTCCACAGGGAAAGATACGCAAAAGAGGCCTGTGGGCAGTAGCAAACTATATACCAAGTAGTATAACACAGTATATAGGCTTATGAGGCCATACATCATGATTGAAACATGAGACCAGCATGATAATACATTACATGAAACCAGCAGGATGATGTATCATTAGATGAGACCAGGAGAGCAATATACAACTACATAAGACCAGCAGTATAATACACCATTACAGGAGACCAGGAGAACAATACACTACATGAAACCAGGAGGGCAGTACATCAGTACATGAGGCCACGAGGACAATATACCATTACAAGACCAAAAGGACAGTGCACCATTACATGGGATCACAAAACAGTGTACCATTAAATGAGACCAGCATCACATTACATGAGACCAACAGGGCACTGCTCCATTTCATGAGACTGGCAGAGCAATGCCCCATTACGTGTGACCAACAGGGCACTGCTCCAGTACATGAGACCAGCAGGGCACATCTCCATTACATGAGACCAGCAGGGCACTTCTCCATTACTTGAGGCCAGCAGGGCACTGCACCAATACACAAGACCAGCAGAGCAATACATCATTTCATGAGACCAGCAGGGCAATACACTGTTACATGAGACCAACAGAACAATGCACCACTACATGTGACTAGCAAGGTAAAGCACAAATACATGAGACCAACAGGGCAGTGACCAGATAGGAGACCAACAGGACCATTAGATGACATCAGCAGGACAATACACCATTACATTAGACCAGCAGGACAAAAAAACATTACGTGGGACTAGCAGGAAATTACACCATTACATGAGACCAGCAGGACAATACACAATTACATGAGTCCAGTAAGACAATACACTATTACATGAGTCCAGTAGGACAGTACAGCATTACATGAGGCCAGTAAGACAGGAAGCAATTACATGAGACCAGAAAGACAATGCACAATTACATGAGACCAACAGGGCAATACACCATCACATAAGACTAGCAGGACAGTACACCATCACATGAGACCAGCAGGACAGTACACCATCACATAAGACTAGCAGGACAGTACACCATCACATGAGACCAGCAGGACAGTACACCATCACATAAGACTAGCAGGACAGTACACCATCACATGAGACTAGCAGGACAGTACACCATCACATGATACCAGCAGGACAGTATACCATCACATAAGACCAGCAGGACAGTACACCATCACATGAGACCAGCAGGACAGTACACCATCACATGAGACCAGCAGGACAGTATACCATCACATGAGACCAGCAGGACAGTACACCATCACATGAGACCAGCAGGACAGTACACCATCACATGAGACCAGCAGGACAGTACACCATCACATGAGACCAGCAGGACAGTATACCATCACATGAGACCAGCAGGACAGTATACCATCACATGATACCAGCAGGACAGTACACCATCACATGAGTCCAGTAGGACAGTACAGCATTACATGAGGCCAGTAAGACAGGAAGCAATTACATGAGACCAGAAAGACAATGCACAATTACATGAGACCAACAGGGCAATACACCATCACATAAGACTAGCAGGACAGTACACCATCACATGAGACCAGCAGGACAGTACACCATCACATAAGACTAGCAGGACAGTACACCATCACATGAGACTAGCAGGACAGTACACCATCACATGAGACCAGCAGGACAGTACACCATCACATAAGACTAGCAGGACAGTACACCATCACATGAGACTAGCAGGACAGTACACCATCACATGAGACCAGCAGGACAGTACACCATCACATAAGACTAGCAGGACAGTACACCATCACATGAGACTAGCAGGACAGTACACCATCACATGAGACCAGCAGGACAGTACACCATCACATAAGACTAGCAGGACAGTACACCATCACATAAGACTAGCAGGACAGTACACCATCACATGAGACCAGCAGGACAGTACACCATCACATAAGACCAGCAGGACAGTACACCATCACATGAGACCAGCAGGACAGTACACCATCACATAAGACTAGCAGGACAGTACACCATCACATAAGACTAGCAGGACAGTACACCATCACATAAGACTAGCAGGACAGTACACCATCACATGAGACCAGCAGGACAGTACACCATCACATAAGACTAGCAGGACAGTACACCATCACATGAGACCAGCAGGACAGTACACCATCACATAAGACTAGCAGGACAGTACACCATCACATGAGACTAGCAGGACAGTACACCATCACATGAGACCAGCAGGACAGTACACCATCACATAAGACTAGCAGGACAGTACACCATCACATGATACCAGCAGGACAGTATACCATCACATAAGACCAGCAGGACAGTACACCATCACATGAGACCAGCAGGACAGTACACCATCACATGAGACCAGCAGGACAGTATACCATCACATGAGACCAGCAGGACAGTACACCATCACATGAGACCAGCAGGACAGTACACCATCACATGAGACCAGCAGGACAGTACACCATCACATGAGACCAGCAGGACAGTATACCATCACATGAGACCAGCAGGACAGTATACCATCACATGATACCAGCAGGACAGTACACCATCACATGAGACCAGCAGGACAGTATACCATCACATGAGACCAGCAGGACAGTACACCATCACACAAGACTAGCAGGACAGTACACCATCACATAAGACTAGCAGGACAGTACACCATCACATGAGACCAGCAGGACAGCACACCATCACATGAGACCAGCAGGACAGCACACCATCACATGAGACCAGCAGGACAGTATACCATCACATGAGACCAGCAGGACAGTACACCATCACATGAGACCAGCAGGACAGTATACCATCACATGAGACCAGCAGGACAGTACACCATCACACAAGACTAGCAGGACAGTATACCATCACGTGAGACCAGCAGGACAGTACACCATCACATGATACCAGCAGGACAGTACACCATCACATGATACCAGCAGGACAGTACACCATCACATGAGACTAGCAGGACAGTACACCATCACATGAGACTAGCAGGACAGTACACCATCACATGAGACTAGCAGGACAGTACACCATCACATGAGACTAGCAGGACAGTACACCATCACATGATACCAGCAGGACAGTACACCATCACATGAGACTAGCAGGATAGTACACCATCACATGAGATCAGCAGGACAGTACACCATTACATGAGACCAGCAGGACAGTACACCATCACATGAGACTAGCAGGACAGTACACCATCACATGAGACTAGCAGGACAGTACACCATCACATGAGACTAGCAGGACAGTACACCATCACATGATACCAGCAGGACAGTACACCATCACATGAGACCAGCAGGACAGTACACCATCACATGAGACCAGCAGGACAGTACACCATCACGTGAGACCAGCAGGACAGTACATCATCACGTGAGACTAGCAGGACAGTATACCATCACATGAGACCAGCAGGACAGTACACCATCACATGAGACTAGCAGGACAGTACACCATCACATGAGACTAGCAGGACAGTACACCATCACATGAGACCAGCAGGACAGTACACCATCACATGAGACCAGCAGGACAGTACACCATCACATGAGACCAGCAGGACAGTACACCATCACATGAGACTAGCAGGGCAGTATACCATCACACGAGACTAGCAGGACAGTACACCATCACATGAGACTAGCAGGACAGTACACCATCACATGAGACCAGCAGGACAGTACACCATCACATGAGACTAGCAGGACAGTACACCATCACATGAGACTAGCAGGACAGTACACCATCACATGAGACCAGCAGGACAGTACACCATCACATGAGACCAGCAGGACAGTACACCATCACATGAGACTAGCAGGACAGTATACCATCACATGAGACCAGCAGGACAGTACAGCATCACATGAGACCAGCAGGATAGTATACCATCACATGAGACCAGCAGGACAGTACACCATCACATGAGACTAGCAGGACAGTACACCATCACATGAGACCAGCAGGACAGTACACCATCACATGAGACTAGCAGGACAGTACACCATCACATGAGACTAGCAGGACAGTACACCATCACATGAGACCAGCAGGACAGTACACCATCACATGAGACCAGCAGGACAGTACACCATCACATGAGACTAGCAGGACAGTACACCATCACATGAGACCAGCAGGACAGTACACCATCACATGAGACTAGCAGGACAGTACATCATCACATGAGACTAGCAGGACAGTACACCATCACATGAGACCAGTAGGAAAGTACACCATCACATGAGACTAGCAGGACAGTACACCATCACATGAGACTAGCAGGACAGTACACCATCACATGAGACCAGCAGGACAGTACACCATCACATGAGACCAGCAGGACAGTACACCATCACATGAGACTAGCAGGACAGTACTCCATCACATGAGACTAGCAGGACAGTACACCATCACATGAGACCAGCAGGACAGTACACCATCACATGAGACTAGCAGGACAGTATACCATCACATGAGACCAGCAGGACAGTACAGCATCACATGAGACCAGCAGGATAGTACACCATCACATGAGACTAGCAGGACAGTACATCATCACATGAGACTAGCAGGACAGTACACCATCACATGAGACCAGCAGGACAGTACACCATCACATGAGACTAGCAGGACAGTACACCATCACATAAGACTAGCAGGACAATACACCATCACATGAGACTAGCAGGACAGAACACCATCACATGATACCAGCAGGACAGTACACCATCACATGAGACCAGCAGGACAGTACACCATCACATAAGACTAGCAGGACAGTACACCATCACATGAGACCAGCAGGACAGTACACCATCACATGAGACCAGTAGGACAGTATACCATCACATGAGACCAGTAGGACAGTATACCATCACATGAGACTAGCAGGACAGCACACCATCACATGAGACCAGCAGGACAGTACACCATCACATGAGACCAGCAGGACAGTACACCATCACATGAGACTAGCAGGACAGTATACCATCACATGAGACTAGCAGGACAGTACACCATCACATGATACCAGCAGGACAGTATACCATCACATGAGACCAGCAGGACAGTATACCATCACATGAGACCAGCAGGACAGTACACCATCACATGAGACCAGCAGGACAGTACACCATCACATGAGACCAGCAGGACAGTACACCATCACATGAGACTAGCAGGACAGTATACCATCACATGAGACCAGCAGGACAGTACACCATCACATGAGACCAGCAGGACAGTACATCATCACATGAGACTAGCAGGCATACCTGTAAACTTTCTGCGTTTGACCCTGAGACTCAGGGTTTTGACCCAAATCTCAGGGTGAAGTACCAAAATCTCAAGGTGAGGAGAGTCCAGGGTTATCTACTATGCGATATGCACCATATAACTACTTCTATTGTCTTTAAATTTGTGCTATTTCTACCAAAAAGGAAGACAGAGAAGTCCTAGTTGTCTTATGTGTGATTACAGGAGGCAAATATAGTTTTTGATACCTTTTATTGGCTATCTAAGCAGATTTAAATGCAAGCTTTCAAGACCTTAGGTCTCTTCCTCAGGCATGTTATACAGATAAATATGAAAACATCTCTCTTAAATACAAGTACACATCACATTGTTTAGCATGGAAATCAGATAACAGACTGCAGTCCAGATCCAGATATCTTTGATCAGTCAATGGTAAATTGCACTCTTCCTCTGAGGCTTTAGAGGTATTTACGATGCTCTTGGGTCTGTGGAAAGGTCAGTCAACTACCAGGTGCTGTAGGCTTTTGCTTAGAAATTATATTTTGTCATAAATTCCTTATCCCTGTTCAACCCACTACAAATTGCATTAAATTTTAACATTAATTTTACCTCCCATACCTTTCTGTCCCTCTGAGTGCGAAACAGTCCCATCAATACAGTTAATTTAATATCCTTGACACTGTGCCCATTTTGGCAAAAATGTTCTCCCACTGGTGTCTCTGTCTTTTTGTTATTAACACTGGATCTGGACCGCCAGTGAGGAGAAACTGCTCAAATTCCATGAGAATTACAATACATTCCACCCCAATATCAACCTAACACTCAGTCACTCACGCACAAGCATTAACTTCCTTGACACAACTATCAGTATTCAGAAAAACTCCATCCACACATCCCTATACCGCAAACCAACAGACAGACCAACATACCTGAAAAGCAATAGCTTCCATCCAAAACACACAAAGAACTCCATCATATACAGCCAGGCCATCAGATACCACCGCATCTGTTCTGACAGGATGGACCGTGACAAGCACCTCCAGGAACTCAGAGGAGACTTTATAAAACACGGTTACAGCGCAACTATTATTGACAGTCAGATACAGAAGGCTACCCAAATACCAAGAAAAAATCTGTTTCACTACAAAGAACAACATAAGGGAAACCGGGTGCCACTGGTGGTCACTTACCACCCCCAGGTTGAAGTGCTACGCAAAATTTCAAGAGAACTTCAAAAGAAATTACATACAGATGAAAGACTCAAGAACATATTCCCACAGCCTCCCTTACTCTCATTCAGACAGCCTCCAAATTTGAAACAACTGATGGTGAGGAGTGCCCTGAGTAAAAATACAAAAAATGGCACATCTCCCTGCCTACAAAAGAGATGTGAAACGTGTGCACACATTTACACCACGGACAACATACCAATTCCAAACACCCAGTTACACCATAAGATCAATGGTACCTTCACCTGTAAATCATCCAATGTAATATACCTTATCATGTGTGCAAAATGCCCAACAGCTCTGTATGTGGGAGAAACTGGACAAGCACTACATAGGAGATTTAATTCCCACAGATCCAGTGTTAATAACAAAAAGACAGAGACACCAGTGGGAGAACATTTTTGCCAAAATGGGCACAGTGTCAAGGATATTAAATTAACTGTATTGATGGGACTGTTTCGCACTCAGAGGGACAGAAAGGTATGGGAGGTAAAATTAATGTTAAAATTTAATGCAATTTGTAGTGGGTTGAACAGGGATAAGGAATTTATGACAAAATATAATTTCTAAGCAAAAGCCTACAGCACCTGGTAGTTGACTGACCTTTCCACAGACCCAAGAGCATCGTAAATACCTCTAAAGCCTCAGAGGAAGAGTGCAATTTACCATTGACTGATCAAAGATATCTGGATCTGGACTGCAGTCTGTTATCTGATTTCCATGCTAAACAATGCAATGTGTACTTGTATTTAAGAGAGATGTTTTCATATTTATCTGTATAACATACCTGAGGAAGAGACCTAAGGTCTTGAAAGCTTGCATTTAAATCTGCTTAGTTAGCCAATAAAAGGTATCAAAAACTATATTTGCCTCCTGTATTTATACGGCTAACACGGTACCAACTCTCATCTGTTATGTGTGATTAGGCAGTGATGTCTTTCATTGGAAACATGTTAAAAGTTCCTTGTGGACTGATTGTATCACCTCTGGATTAGACATTAGACATATTGCCGAGAATGTACTTTCTGGGGAACGTAAAAGGTTATAATTTCAATTATCTCAGGGTCACCCCTTTTGGAAAGTTCCCAGGTATGCTAGCAGGACAGTGCATCATCACAGGAGACCAGAAAGGCAATATACAATTACATAAGACCAACAGGACTGTGCACAATTATATGAGACCGTCAGGGCAATACAACATTAGATGAGACCAGCAGGACAAGGCACCATTACATGAGACCAGGAGGGCAATACATCATTACAGGAGACCAGCAGGACAAAACACCATTGCATGAGACTAGCAGGAAATTACACCATTACATGAGACCAGCAGGGCAATACACTATTACATGAGTCCAGTAGGACAGTACACCATTACATGAGTCCAGTAGGACAGTACACCTTTACATGAGTCCAGTAGGACAGTACACCTTTACATGAGTCCAGTAGGACAGTACACCATTACATGAGTCCAGTAGGACAGTACACCATTACATGAGGCCAGTAAGACAGGAAGCAATTACATGAGACCAGTAGGACAATATGCCATTGCATGAGACCAGAAAGACAATGCACAAGTACATGAGTCCAATAGGGCAATACACCATTACATGAGACCAGCAGGACAAAACACCATTACATGAGACTAGCAGGAAATTACACCATTACATGAGACCAGCAGGAAATTACACCATTACATGAGACCAGCAGGACAATGCACCATTACATGAGACCAGCAGGGCAATACACCATTACATGAGACCAGAAGAGCAACACATCATTACATAAGAGCAGCGCAATATACCATTTGTGTAGCCCGGTGGTTCTCAATCCATGATCTCAGTGGCTACAAACAGGCCAGGATTTGACGATTTCCTTGCATAAGTGATTTAATCAATAGCGATCTCTTGCTCCCATTGTCCACCCCTGCCTGACCCACTCTGGCTCCTCTTCATCTCTTATTGTCCCCCCCGCCCCCACTGACCTTTTATTTCTTCTTTCATTTGTTTAATTCCCTTTTTCTCCATTTCTTCTTGACTTAGTGGGAGACAGCTGGCGCCGATATCTCTCGGTGTGTGGACTTCGGACTCACGGGGACATGCCAGATGGCTCTCTTAAAACCGAGCTCATTTATATACACAGCAAGATGCTAATTGCGGATGACAGAAGAGTCATAATTGGTAAATGCCAAAATTAAAAATCTCAACTCATGTTAAGCTTACATTTGTTAAAAAAATTAATATATCTGTTGCCTTATGCCTAAGTTCTCTAACATCAATGAGGCATTCAGGGACCATGAGATTTAGGAGCGTGCCTATAGGAGGAAAGGCACTCTAGATGAAACTCCTCCCACTTCCATGTGTCTTCATCCAATAATATTACTGTCAGTTTTTTAAGATTGTCCTCAAGGAGGTACAGGGTATTTCTGTACTGCAAAATAGAAAATCTTTAATGCAACACAACTGTAATGGATAAATGTATTGGCTGACGGGCGCCATATGTTTATGTAAGTGGTGAGCGCACAAAACAATGTAACATGCGAAACGCGCCTTGTCCACGCAGTCATTAACTGAATAGTGATGCATCTGTATATACTGAGGAGAAAACCTACCTCAGAGCCAATAATGTGAGTAATTTAGCAATTACAGTCAAAAATTCAGGGTGATTAACTCAATATGGCAGAACCTATAGAGGTGGAAAACTAAGAGCGATAAAAGCTCAACCGTTTCCTGTATAAGCTGTGGTATGAAACATGCAAATTCTCAAAAATGTTTGACTTATTCAGCATCAGAAGTAACATTAGCTAGCACGTCTAGAGAAGTCCCACCATCACAAGAGCCAGAATGGGCAAAATCATTACCAGGGTCTATAGCCAACACTTTAGGAAAAGTATTAGGCAATAGTTATCAGATTAATCACATGTAAAGCAAAAATACCACTAGCTGACTCAGCCATCGAAATGTTGATGTCCTCTCCAAGTTCCTCAGATGATGAAGGGGAAGTGCAAAGTGAGGGAACTGACCCATCCCAGACTATATCAGAATGGTCCTTGAAGGAAGAGGAAGAAACAGAACCAGAGTCTATGATTAAGCACAATACATGCGAAACGCGTGAGACAGTCATCCTGTGTTCTGCAACTTTTTGAATAAAGAAGTGATTTTAAAGGAAGCAACTTCGAGTGTGATGGATTCTTTCTGTTCTTGAAGAAACAGAACCAGTACATTCTTTAATACTATCAATTTTAGCAGTCCTAGATGTGTCAGAAGAGATGAATCAGGATATTAACACAAAATCTCTTTTCAAACTCAAAAATACATCCTTCTATAACTTTTCGCCATATACAGAATTATCCCTAAGAAATGTATTCTTAATTATACTTTTCCACAGGATCGAACCCACCAGTAGTAGACCTCACAGTTTCTAGATTATCTAGATACACAATGATATCTGAACAGACTAATGTTTTTTGTGATATAATTAGAGCTGGACATGCAGAGCAATGGAAGCCTAGCAAAATAAAATACTGCAAGGTATTCAAGACAATGCCCCAAAGAAACGTATTATTCCTTTATTAAATTTGCTACAAGAAGACACTGTTTAAAGTGATGGAATTAGAAATGGCCAAATAGCCACAGAAATAACCAAAATGTCAGTGAAATGCTTGGCTACAACAGTTGAAGCCTGATGCACTTTACGGCTCAAAATATGGAATGCGTATTCTGCTTCCAAGAAAACATTAATAGCCTTAACGTTCACAGTTTCTCTGTTGTTTGGATCAGAACTGGACAAAATTGTCAGTGAAGTTATAGGAGGCAAAAGTACTCTTACCTCAAAACAAGTTTCACAGATTTGATTTAAAAAAGAAAGGCTCATCACATCGATCTAACAGAGTCTATAGAGGGACATCCCATCATGCAACAGCAAATACATTAAGTGATTCCTTTTTTTATGGAGGGAAAAATGCTCCCAATCCTGAACCCAAATCCACCACAGCATGAAGAATCCAAGCCTCTGCCTTTGTGTATCTGGGGCAAAATTCTCACCCCTAACCCTTGAATGCCATAGAGATGTGCAGTACATTGCTCTGCACAATGTCTTTTAACCCCTTGAGTGCTAGAGAGGTCCCCAATGCATTGCAAAAGCAATTAAATGTCTCTTGAATTCAAGGAGTTAAAAGACCCTGTTTAAATTGATGTAACATAGTAATTTAGGTTGAAAAAAGACTTGCGTCCATCTAGTTCAACCCTTTTCCTATTCCTGTTTACCATCGTTGATCCAAAAGAAGGCAAAAAAAAAATACTATCAATTTTAGCAGTCCTAGATGTGTCAGGCGAGACTTATCAGGATACTAACACAGAATCTCTTTTCAAACGCAAAAATACATCCTTATTTAACTTTTCACCATATACAGAATTATACCTAAGAAATGTATTCGTAATTATCCTTTTCCACAGGATCGAACCCACCAGTAGTAGACCTTACAGTTTCTAGATTATCTAGATATACAATGATATCTTAACAGACTAATGTTTTCTGTGATATCATTAGAGCTGTATTCACCTCAGCTTGGACATGCAGAGCAATGGAAGCCTAGCAAAATAAAATATTGCAAGGTATTCAAGACAATGCCCCAAAGAAACGTATTATTCCTTTATTAAATTTGCTACAAGAAGACACTGTTTAAAGTGATGGAATTAGAAATTGCCAAATAGCCATAGAAATAACCAAAATGTCAGTGAAATGCTCGGCTACAACAGTTGTGGCTCAAAATATGGAATGCGGATTCTGCTTCCAAGAAAACATTAATAGCCTTAAAGGGATAGTAATACTTCGTTTTATCTTTATTTTATTTTGTAGACATTAAAAAAACATGAAGAACGATATAAGTCTTATCTCTCAAACCTTTATGGTTTAAGAGAGATTCACAAGCACAGTTTCCCCTCCCGCCCCTTTTACCTAGTGTAAGCCATCTCTTCTCAGATGTGAATCTGGTTGTAAGACCAGACAGATAACAGCAGGGGACAATCTTCTTTGTATGAAAACAATGAAAGCCCTTCCCCCCTTGACAAGCTTTTCTGGTTTTTCCCTTATCTTAATTGAAGATTGTCCCTCTCTGCAGTCTACCTGGGCACCTTCCTTCTGATCTTGCTGTACGGGGGGGGGGGGGGTACTTTGCTTGTGAATATCTCTTAAACCATAAAGGTTTGAGAGATAAGACTTATTTCATTCTTCATGGTTTTTTTAATGCCTACAAAATAAAATAAAGATAAAACGAAGTATTACTATCCCTTTAACACTCACAGTTTCTCTGTTGTTTGGATCAGAACTGGACAAAATTGTAAGTGACGTCATGGGAGGCAAAAGTACTCTTACCTCAAAACAAGTTTCACAGATTTGATTTAAAAAAGAAAAGCTCATCATATCGATCTAACAGAGTCTATAGAGGGACATCCCATCATGTAACAGCAAATACATCAAGTGATTCCTTTTGTTATGGAGGGAAAAATACATCCAGTTGGAATCAGTAGAAAAATGCTCCCAAGCCTGAACCCAAATCCACCACAGCATGATGGTAGAAATTAGGAGTCTACCACAGATCCTCCACTAGTTGGAAGACTCTGACACTATGTTCCACAATGGAAAAATTCCATTACAGACAAATGAGTACTGCAGAGGGTTATAGAATATTAGTCACTTCTCACCCTCTAAATCTCTTCATGTCAAGAATTCCAGTCTTTTCATTGTGCCGAAAAAAGATGGAATCGATCCGATCAGACATCACAGCCATGGAACCAAGAGAATTCATAGCATCACTAGATTTCAAAGAAGCTTACCTGCACATACCGATCTGGCCAGACCATTACCAATATCTTTGGTTTGCATTTCAAAACTAACATTATCATTTTGTCGCTCTTCCATTCAGTCTAACCACAGCACCAAGGGTGTTCACCAAAGTGATAGCACCCCTGGCAGCTTATCTTCGGTCATATTTATACGATCTATTAATAAAAGCGCCGTTCTAGAGCTACTACAGGAAAATCTTCATACCATTATGGAGATACTGAAACAACACTGTTGGATTATCAATCTCCTCAAATCTCATCTAATTCAAGTACAAAGTCTTCAGTTTTTGGTCATGATGTTAGATTCAGTAACTCAAAAGATTTTGCTGCCTTAAACTTTCAGATCTGCAGAGCAAGATTTGAAAGACTGTCAGAGAAATCTCGTCAAAAGTTACATGGGGGTGGGAGGAATGGTAGCCACAACAGAAGAAGTACCATGTTTACCATTTCATATGTGACCACAATATCTGGAACTACTTTGTCGTTGGTCCAGAAATCCAGCACATCTATGTCAAAAGAAAAAACTATCTAAGACCACCAAGTACTCACTATGATGGTGGCTAACTAGTCAAATCATTTTGACGGGAAGACAATTCTAAATACCAGAGTGGAAGGTAGTAACAACAGACGCCAGTCTGTTCGGGTGGGGAGCAGTGTACAGTCTTCACACCATTCAGGGTCGTTGGTCTCCAACTGTATCACTGCTATCAATAAATATTCTGAAGTTGCCTGCCATTTACAACATGCCATCGACATGGATGCATCTCTTACAGAATCTACCCATTTGGATTCAGTCAGACAATGCCGCAGCAGTGGTTTACATCAACCACAAAATGGGAACAAAGAGCAGAGAGGCTTGGAAAGCAGTAGAAAGGATCCTGGTTTCAGCAGAAAATCACATTCTGGCATTTTCAGCCACATACTTTCAAGGAGTGGGCATTTGAGAAGCGGATTACCTGAGCAGACAAACCATAGATCCATGAGAATGGGAACTGAAGAAAGACTTTTCTTCAAATTGTGGAAAGGTGGGGCACACTAGAAATGAATATGATGAAATCACGGAGAAACAGGAAAGTATTTTGTGCCAGAACAAGAGATCCATAAGTTTTTGCAGTGGACTCTCTAACAATTCCATTGAAGTACAACCTTTGACTTCCCTCCACTAACCATGACTCCCAGAGTTCCTCCCAAAATAAAGAGAGAAAAGTTCACACCATCTCCATCTCCCTGTATTGGATAAGAAGGACTTGGTTTCACCATTTACAAGACATGTCAATAACAGACCCCTGGCATCTTGCTCAGATACCAGACCTTCTATCTCAAGGACTTAACAATTAAGTTTTACAAGCAGGACTTGAAAAGGGTCTGAAAGTCAATTTTCTCAACGTACAAGTCTCCGCGTTATCAGTTCTTTTTCAAAATAAATTCGCTAACCTTTCCGAGATTCAAACATTCATTCAAGGAGTACATAGGAGCCTCCCTCAATACAGAGCTCCTACTCCACCATGGGTTTTAAATCTAGTACTGGAGCCTCTGCAATCCCCTCTTTGAACCACTGTCATCAGTTGTTATCAGAGACCTGACATATAAAATAGTCTTCCTAATTGCTATTGTGTCAGCAAGTAGAGTTTCAGAGCTCAGTGCCTTATCCTGTGAATCTCCACACCTCATTTTCCATCGAGATAAAGTAGTTTTAAGGACTGATTGAATTTCAATCAAAAGTCATTTCACCTTTTCACATCAATCAAGAATTTAGTCTTCCTTTTTGTATTCTAATCCGGGTAACAAAAAGGAGAAAGTCTTACAAACAAGTGGTTCGATGTCTTCACAAGTATGTTCAAGTGCCTGACAGATACATTGTTTGTTATTCCAGAAAGCTCAAAGAAGGCAAACCAGCTTCAAACAACCATAGCCTCGTAACTTAGAGAATCAATAAGACAAGCTTACAGACTCAAGTCCATTCTAGCCTCGTTCTGTATAAAAGCCCATTCAATCAAGCTATTGTTGACCAACTTTGCAAAGCAGCAACATGGTCATCTGTTCACACGTTAACAAAGTTTTATATAACTAATATTTTTGCTTCTCAAGATGCCAGTTTTGGCCACAAAGTTTTGCAGGCCGTTATTCATTCGTTTTCTTTCCTCCATCGATTTTTGGGACTGCTTTGGGATTTCCCATGGTCCTGCATCCTTCAATGATGCTAGAGAAAAGGGAATTTATGTACTTACCAATAAATCCTTTTCTCATAGTCCACTGAGGGATGAAGGGCATCCCGCTCACAGAAAACTAAGTTAGGATGCACTGCCACTTTTGGTGGTTCTGTTCAAGTATCTATTCCCTCCCTTACTGTGCTAAACGAAAACTGACAGATTATTGGAGGAGGGGTATAGGCTCACGCATGTGGGAGGAGTTCCATTTAGAATGTCCTGCCTCCTACAGGGACGATCCTGTACCTCCATGGTGCCTGCATCCTTCCATGGACTAAGAAAAGAGGATTTATCAGTAAGTAAAAAAATCCCCTAATTCAACAGTAAAACAACACTAACACCGCCTACTTATAACTTCCCCTCTCACACCTTGATCTTGGCAGAAAATCCTAATGGCCTCTACAGACCGTATGCAAAAAAGAAAACCGCAACAATTCTGTGTTAAAACCAACCGCACATCTGGGAAGAGGAAACCAGTCCTATTTATTTTAAATGGGGCTTTTAACCCCTTGAATTCTAGAAAGGTTTCGGATGCATTTGAGAGGTTAAAAGCCCCATTTAGATTGTAAGTGCTTTCGGGCAAGGACTTCACTTCCAGTGTTTCGCTTTGCAAAGCACTTGTAACCCTTTATTGTCTAAACCATTAAATTGTAAAGCTCTGCATACATTTGTGGCGCTATATAAATAAACATATTCATTCATTCATTTAAGACCGTGACATTTGGGGAATTGTTCTCTCCCCCCCTCATATGATGCAGCTGGGTTATCTTTAATCAATACTGAATACAGTATCTACGGAGATGGACATGATCTTTGTGACTGGATTCCAGGACCCCAAACTCCATCTACTTCCCCTCTATAGTGCAGTCAGCTTGCCCTGGATTTACCCTGCCTTTGTGTATCTGGGGCAAAAATCTCACCCCTAACCCTTTGAATGCCATAGAGATGTGCAGCACTCTTGTGTGGAACCGTATCAAATGCCTTGGTAAAGTCTAAATAGATAACATTAACCGCCGCTCCCAGATTTATATTTTTACTCACTTTTTCATAAAATGCGATCAAGTTAGTTTGACAAGACCTGTCATTCACAAAGCCATGTTGGCTATTGCTAATGATATTCCTGTTCAAGCAGAATTCTTGAATATATTCCCTTAGCAACCCTTCAAACAGCTTCCCTACCACAGATGTCAAGCTTACAGGTCTGTAATTATCTGGCTGGGATTTTGATCCCTTTTTATATATGGGCACCACATCTGCTTTACGCCAATCCATGGGCGCACCATACCTGAAATAAAAGAATCCCTGAAAATCAAATATAACGGTCTGGCCAGGGTCTGGCTTAGCTCTTTACGTACCCGTGGGTGTATACCATCTGGCCCCGGAGCTTTGTCTACCTTAACACCATTCAAATGTTTTAACACTTTTTCTTGTGTTAGCCAGTCCCGTGCTTGCTGTGACTGTTCTGTAAAAATAGTCTGCAGATTCTTGTCCATTGGGTCTTCCTTGGTAAAAACAGAAGAAAATAAATTATTTAAACTACCTGCTTTCTCTCTGTCCCCCTTGACCATCTCACCAGTTTCAGATAACAAGGACCCAACATTATCAGACTTTAATTTTTTGCCATTAATGTATTTAAATAATTTTTTTGGGTTACTCTTGCTCTCCTTAGCAATATTTTTTTCATTCTCCAGTCTAGCTAATTTAATCGCCTTTTTACAGGTTTTGATGGCATTTTTGTATTCTGAAAAGGCCTCTGCTGATCCCTCAGCTTTATAATGTTTAAATGCCACTTTCTTGTTATTTATTTAATGAATTACTTTACTGGTTAGCCACATTGGTTTTAATTTGCTTCTTTTGTATATGTTTCCAACAGGGATAAATTTATGTGTGTATTTTTGCAATGTTATTTTGAAGGCATTCCACTTACCTTCTGTGTTTGTTCCTGAAAATATTCTATCCCAGTCAACGAGACCAAGGGATGAATTAAACCTGCTAAAGTTGGCCTTTTTAAAATTCAGTGTTTTGGTGGAACCCATACCAAACTGCTTTTTTGAATTAATCTCAAATGATACCATGTTATGGTCTCTATTCCCCAAGTGTTCCCTTACTTGGATGTCAGAGATAAGTTTTTCATTGTCAGTTATTACCAGATCCAAACACGCATCCCCTCTGGTGGAGGTCTATACTAGTTGAGACAAAAAATTGTCATTCAGCAAGTTCAGAAACTTACTGCTTTTAGCAGAATTATGTGTTACGTTTTTCCAGTCTATTTCTGGATAATTAAAATCCCCCATAATTATAGTTCTCCCTATTTGAGAAGCCGTTTCTATTTGCATTAATAGCTGCGATTCTTCAAGGTCAACCAATGTTTGGTGGTTTATAACAAATACCCACTAATATTTTCTGGGCAGTTTTACCCCCATTGACTATTTCAACCCACAGGGATTCCACATGTTCACTACTGTCATCACATATATCTTCCCGCAAGTGAGGCGATAATGCTGGTTTGACATACAGACAGACCCCACCTTACGGGGCAGCTGGGTTGCCCCAGATTGACCCCTTATCTTTTGTAGATAGAGACTAAGCAACCTTTGGCTCTCCGGTTGTTAACCCTTTGAGTGCCAGAGGAGTACGCAATGCATTGCCCTGTGACACTCAGAGGTTTAAGGACTACAGCCCCCATCATTCCCTACCAGCTATCAGCTGGAAACGAGAAAAGTTGTAGTTGCCAACTGCTTGAAAATCAAATGTTGCCTAAACCTGTTCTATTGTCTTACTCTGTGGTGTCCGTAGACATTTTTCCAGGGGGGGGGGGGGGGGGGGCAAAGCCATAATATGACACCCAGGCCAGCCCATCTAGCTCATTTATTTATATGGAGGGAGGTAATTGTAGGGGGGGGGGGGACAAGTGCCCCCCTTGCCCCCCCCTCCGGATGCCCATGGTCTTACTTTACTTTCAAATGTCTTCTGTTCAGTTACCATGTATCATGTTCAGACCATTTTATCCTAGTGAAAGTTCATACTCATTTGATATTGGAAGATTGCTGATGATGTCATGATGGGTGCCATTTTGTTCTCCATTTAAGGTTCAGCTAACATCAATGACAGAAGCATGCTGGGGAAACGGGACAGTGAACTGGCCATTATAGTTGATGACACTGAATTTGTGACGTCGGTTATGGATGGACAGCCCTATCAGGCGGGGAAATTCTCACTCAGCCTTCGGATGGACTCCTTCAAGTGAGTGAAAAACGGCAGTGCCAGCTTTCCCTCAAACACACCACTATACCGTTGTACACAGCACAGGTACAGTGCAGGCAGCAGCAATACCAATGTCGTACACATTCACACCACTACACCATGACATGTATACACAGCACAGGTACAGTGCAGGCAGTGCCAGTCTCCTTCTCACACACACACTACTACACCATGACATGTATACACAGTACAGGTACAGTACAGGCAGTGGCAGTGCCAGTCTCCTCACACACACACTACTACACCATGACATGTATACACAGCACAGGTACAGTGCAGGCAGTGGCAGTGCCAGTCTCCTCCACACACACACACACTACTACACCATGACATGTATACACAGCACAGGTACAGTACAGGCAGTGGCAGTGCCAGTCTCCTCACACACACACACACACTACTACACCATGACATGTATACACAGCACAGGTACAGTGCAGGAAGTGGCAGTGCCAGTCTCCTCACACACACACTACTACACCATGACATGTATACACAGCACAGGTACAGTGCAGGCAGTGGCAGTGCCAGTCTCCTCACACACACGCACACTACTACACCATGACATGTATACACAGGACAGGTACAGTGCAGGCAGTGGCAGTGCCAGTCTCCTCCTCACACATACTACTACACCATGACATGTATACACAGCACAGGTACAGTGCAGGCAGTGGCAGTGCCAGTCTCCTCCCCACACACACACACTACTACACCATGACATGTATACACAGCACAGGTACAGTGCAGGCAGTGACACTGCCAGTCTCCTCCTCACACACACACACTACTACACCATGACATGTATACACAGCACAGGTACAGTGCAGGCAGTGGCAGTGCCAGTCTCCTCACACACACACACACACACACACACTACTACACCATGACATGTATACACAGCACAGGTACAGTGCAGGCAGTGGCAGTGCCAATCTCCTCCTCACACACACACACTACTACACCATGACATGTATACACAGCACAGGTACAGTACAGGCAGTGGCAGTGCCAGTCTCCTCCTCACACACACACACTACTACACCATGACATGTATACACAGCACAGGTACAGTGCAGGCAGTGGCAGTGCCAGTCTCCTCACACACACACTACTACACCATGACATGTATACACAGCACAGGTACAGTACAGGCAGTGGCAGTGACAGTCTCCTCCTCACACACACACACTACTACACCATGACATGTATACACAGCACAGGTACAGTGCAGGCAGTGGCAGTGCCAATCTCCTCACACACACACACTACTACACCATGACATGTATACACAGCACAGGTACAGTACAGGCAGTGGCAGTGCCAGTCTCCTCCTCACTCACACACTACTACACCATGACATATATACACAGCACAGGTACAGTACAGGCAGTGACAGTGCCAGTCTCCTCACACACACACACACTACTACACCATGATATGTATACACAGCACAGGTACAGTGCAGACAGTGGCAGTCTCCTCACACACACACACACTACTACACCATTACATATATACACAGCACAGGTACAGTACAGGCAGTGACAGTGCCAGTCTCCTCACACACACACATTACTACACCATGACATGTATACACAGCACAGGTACAGTGCAGATAGTGGCAGTGCCAGTCTCCTCCTCACACACACACACACTACTACACCATGACATGTATACACAGCACAGGTACAGTACAGGCAGTGACAGTGCCAGTCTCCTCCTCACACACACACACTACTACACCATGACATGTATACAAAGCACAGGTACAGTGCAGGCAGTGGCAGTGCCAGTCTCCTCACACACACACCACTACACCATGACATGTATACACAGCACAGGTACAGTGCAGGCAGTGGCAGTGCCAGTCTCCTCACACACACACCACTACACCATGACATGTATACACAGCACAGGTACAGTACAGGCAGTGGCAGTGCCAGTCTCCTCACACACACACTACTACACCATGACATGTATACACAGCACAGGTACAGTGCAGGCAGTGGCAGTGCCAGTCTCCTCCACACACACACACACTACTACACCATGACATGTATACACAGCACAGGTACAGTGCAGGCAGTGCCAGTCTCCTCACACACACACTACTACACCATGACATGTATACACAGCACAGGTACAGTGCAGGCAGTGGCAGTGCCAGTCTCCTCACACACACTACTATACCATGACATGTATACACAGCACAGGTACAGTGCAGGCAGTGGCAGTGCCAATCTCCTCCTCAGACACACACTACTACACCATGACATGTATACACAGCACAGGTACAGTGCAGGCAGTGGCAGTGCCAGTCTCCTCACACACACTACTATACCATGACATGTATACACAGCACAGGTACAGTGCAGGCAGTGGCAGTGCCAGTCTCCTCCTCACACACACTACTACACCATGACATGTATACACAGCACAGGTACAGTGCAGGCAGTGGCAGTGCCAGTCTCCTCACACACACTACTATACCATGACATGTATACACAGCACAGGTACAGTACAGGCAGTGGCAGTGCCAATCTCCTCCTCAGACACACTACTACTACATCATGACATGTATACACAGCACAGGTACAGTGTATGGCAGCAGAAATGCCAGTACACAAACACACATACACGATGACGTATGCAGCACCGATTGCCTCACAGATAACATTTTATCCTCCCCCCATTCTGCCTTTTGTTGTCACAGTACCATCCTGCGCGCTCGCTCCTCACCGCTCTTGGATGTGTCAGATCCAGTCTCTGAGAGTTTCTTTACTGATGTTTGGATCCAGACGGCTCTGAAGAACGCAGCTCTGTATGACCAGGTAGGTGCAAACAGGACAGTACATTGCAAGAAAAAGGGTCACTCAAGTGTCAAACCTCTAGTGATTGGGGACTCAGCTCCACTACAGGGTATGCAGCGGGTGCATATGTGAAGGAGCTGATCGTTAAAGGAGACCTCATCAGTTCCGGGACTCAGTGGGCTCAAGTTATGACCCTGGGAGAATACTTTTATGCTGGGAACTAAGAAATATTTGCGCTAGGACCCTCCAATTACTAATTATAACATTGAGCCCAATCATCCCCAGAGAATGATGGAAATTGTAATCCCCAATAGATGGATGTCCAGCAATTGTCTACTTCTGGCCTACAGCTCCAAACTGAGGGAAGGAGCCTCAACTGTACTGGACATGCCCACATTCCGTGTTGTAGGCGTGGCCACCACAATCTGTGTAGTATAACCGTTTGAGTGACAGAGAGGTATCCAACACATTGCAACACAATGCATTGGATACCTTTCTGGCACTCCAATGATTAATTGATCCACCTGTTCTTAACCCCTTAACGTCCAATGGCGTGTCAGGACCATCACTGCTGTTTCTCCCTAAAGAACCAATGATGGTCCTGGCAAGTCACATATTTTACTCACAGCGCTCCAGTAGCGGGGACTGAAATTGATCAATCCAAGACTGGAGAGGGTCACTATCAGCTCCCCGTTCAGCGTGCCTGTCTATCAAACATCACTATCTGGTCCTTAAAGGACCTCTTACCCCAGGACCGCTAGTCCTTAAGGGGTTAAGCAGATATCTTGTAAACATACACTGTTAGTTGTCCCTAAAGGCCAGGGTTCACTACCCCCTGCACTAAAGACATCATATTCACTAGGACACATGGGCACCCTGACGGGCAAGTGTGTGTGTGCCCCCCCACACACACACACTTGCCTCCTCCATTTAAAAATAGGGGCTGGACAAGCTGGTCTGGGGGGTCATATTATGGCTTTGCTCCCCCCTGAGGGTGTCAAATGTACAACCCATGGGCCAGATTTAACCTCTTGATGCATAGGAGAAACTGAGCGTGTATACTAAGGGAACAAGTTTGCTGTCTTTCCCTCCTATTGGTTAAATAGACTTGGCTGTTGGCCACTTGTAATAAATTGCGGAGGCAGCTGGTCTTGCTGTTTCTTCTCACTCCTACTTACCCCCTCAATTAAAAGGATAATCAGTTAACAGAGGCGTAGGAACCCCCACAAATATGGGGGGATAGCATTTTTACTGTCAGAGTGTTACTTTGCCCCCCCCAAGACCCCCTGTGTCACTTTGAGCCTCCCCCAGCCCCCCTGTGTGTCTCTATACCCCCCAGCCACTCTGTACCTTCTTTGTAGCATGGCCGAGCGGACCACATTAGAGGAGCTTCTGATCCTCAACCCGGTCTTACAGGAAGCTGCTCATTGCGCTCGGTGAGCGGCTTCCTGTCAGACTGGGGTAGAAGGTTAAGCCACGTTACAAGGAGGTGACCAGCAGGAGGGAGCGATGTGCAGTGCGCTCCCCTTCTGCCGGTCACCCAGAGTCTGTGCCCCCCAGGCTGGTGCTCCTAGCACCAGGGGGGGATTTCTACATTATGTGTCCCTCGCATGATTTCCTGGAGGGGATGCATCGCCCCATTGCACCAGTTCCTACGCCCCAGTACCTATCTCTGTATCTCTCCACCTCCCACCTGTTCTCCCCCTCAGTCTTTCGTTTTCTATCCTCCTCCCGATAGGTTTTCCGCTGTCTTCCCACTAATGCCGTTCAGAGCAACCGTACCCTGCATGAATACACGTCCGTTCCCAGCCTGGCTACCACTGACCCCAACCTGTCCCGAGAGATGCTAACCAGCGTCAGAGGTCATCTGGTGGAATTCCCGCTGTACTTCCTGTCTGAGGATTATCTACTGCCCCCTCTGAACTCCAAGGAGGGTGTGATCCCCACCGAGGTCTGGACGTGATCATCTCAGTTCCTTCTCAGCCATAAATGTATACTGCCCTACCTCTGTACGCACATAGGGGCTGATGTACAAATTAGAAGTGGAGTCATTCTGGGACAGTCCATCAGCACTATAGGGAACATATAAAACTTCCAATTGATGTAAATTGGTCTTTTAGCCTCTTAAACGATAGAGAGAGGTCTCCCACGCGTTACTCCATTCTTCTTAGTAAATCAGCCTTGGCACCTTCAATATATTCCAGAGTGCACTCAGAATCCTGTACTAATCCCCGGTCTACACACTCAGAATCCTGTACTAATAACCAGTCTACACACACAGAATCCTGTACTAATCCCCGGTCTACACACACAGAAACCTGTACTAATCCCCGGTCTACACACACAGAAACCTGTACCAATCTCCAGCCTACACACACAGAATCCTGTACTAATCCCCGGTCTACACACTCAGAATCCTGTACTAATAACCAGTCTACACACACAGAATCCTGTACTAATTCCCGGTCTACACACACACAGAAACCTGTACTAATCCCCGGTCTACACACACAGAAACCTGTACCAATCTCCAGCCTACACACACAGAATCCTGTACTAATCCCCGGTCTACACACACAGAATCCTGTACTAATCCCTTCTACATAGAGTGCATCCTGTACTAATCAACTATACACACAGTATTCTGTACTAGTCCCCTATACACACAGTATTCTGTACTAATCCCCCCTATAGAGTATCATGTACTATCCCCTGTACTATCCCCTGAGTATCCTGTACTAATATCCTGTACACACAGTAATCTCTACTAATCCCCTATACACACACATTATTCTGTACTAACCTTCCACACACCATGTGTCCTGTGCTAATCCCCTCTTTAGACAGAAAGTGTCCTGTGCTAATCCCCTCTTTAGACAGAGAGTATCATGAGCTAATCCCCTCTTTAGACAGAGAGTATCATGCACTAATCCCCTCTCTAGACATAGTGTCCTGTACTGATCCCTGTCTAGACATAGTGTCCTGTACTAATACCACCTCTATACACACACTGTATCCTGCAGCAGTCCAACCTCTACACACACACAGTCCTGTACTAATCCCAGCTCTACACACAAACACTATCCTGCACCAATCCACCTCTATACACACACACTGTCCTGTACTAATCCCACCACTGTACACTCACTGTGCCCTGTACCAATCTCATCTGTACACTCAGGATCCTATTCTAAATCCCTGTTACACAAACTCACAGTACTCTGTACTAATCCCTATTTTTAACATGTACACAGTACCATATACTAATCCCAGTTTTATACACACTCATAGAATAATATATTTTAAACTATGCACGTATCAGGTCCGTTTACAACCATTTGTGTCTTCCTATGACCCTATGTCGGTCCTAGAAATTACAGGAATTAAACACTAATGATTTTGAGATGTTAATATTATTGAATTACATGTAAGTAATAAACTTTTTGTTTATTAACTGTCTCGTGTTAAATCACATTTCCTTACAGAGACTTATCAAAATTTACCTACAGTATTGTCAATCATACAGTCTGATATATCACTGTAATTTGTGGATTTTCCTAATAATTGTGACGGAAAGTCGGAATTTTATTAATTATTATTATGCTATAATTCTCCTCCACTGCTCCACTCAGTAGCAAGAGAACTTTGTTTCAAAGAGACAAAAAAAGAACTGAAACCATCATACTCCTCCCCCCAGTTAACCACTCCCACAATCCCTATAAAACTGGGATGCAGTCTTAAGCTCCTCCTCTTTCATATGGAAGCAACCGAAGAACATGATCCATTGGAAACACAACTCAGAAACAGCAACCAGGAACCTACATCAGGCCACGCACCAAGCAGCACAAGACGGTGATATCCACCTGTAAGAAGAGTAGAAACCATGAAAGGGGAGGGAACACCGGGAGGGATAATATTCGCCTCCGTGTCTTTAATTAAATTCCAACTTTCCGTCACAATAGTTAGGAAAATCCAAGAATTTTATGGCAAGCATAGAGGCTTCATATTATGCTAGTTCGAAGCTAGACAAACAAGTTAACTAGAAACAAGATAAACAAGTTAAAGTGGTAGTAATGTCTAAAAAAACTTCTTTGCATTTAGAAGAGCTTAAAAAGCTGATCTAAATGCAAAAAAACGTATCTCTCAAACCGCTATGGTTTAAGAGATACGGGCGTTTAAAGTTTGATTTCTCCTACTGACAGCTGTAAAGCTGTCAGCAGGAGATCCGTGTCGGTCGACATGGTGGCGCTTGAGAAGTGCCGGGATCTTGTTACTTACACGGAATCCCTTCATTGGAATGGTCTAAAATGTGTGCCTGAACACTAGGCCTGAACACTAGGCACACGTTTTAGACCATTCCAATGAAGGGATTCCGTGTAAATAATGAGATCGCGGGCACTTCTCAAGCGCCACCGTGTCGACCGACACGGATCTCCTGCTGACAGCTTTACAGTTGTCAGTAGGAGAGATCAAAATTTAAACGCCCGTATCTCTTAAACCATAGCGGTTTGAGAGATATGTTTTTTTTGCATTTAGATCAGCTTTTTAAGCTCTTCTAGATGCAAAAAACTTTTTTTTAGACATTACTAACACTTTAAAATAAAGACCCTAAATGTACACACTCTAAACCAAACAGCAACACAGAGCACAAAGTACAATACAACCATGAGGCTGCAAAGCCATGGACGCCAATTCACCCCGAAAGGAAGAAAAACCAATAAGCACACCCATGCCAGTCAAACACATCCCAAGAAAGGAAAACCAACAACTGGAATTTTAATGGGGAGCTTTTCTAGAAGATATAAAATATGGGGTAAAACATTTATGTTAACAATATTCACTGTCCCGTACCAGGACAAAAAACATTTACTCCATCTATGTAGATCAAGGTGCACTGTTTGCAAAGGGGTGGGGGGAATTAAGGTCATACAGAGCAGCAAAAGACAGAGTTAAGTGAACCCCTAGATATCGAACTGAAGTTCAGGACCATTTAAACAAATACCTTGCTTGTAAATTGAGAAAATAGAAGAAGGTAGCTGACTTTGATTTTAAAATTAACCTTTCAGATAGGTTCGACAAGGTAGCTAATTCAGTCAATGCCTCCGGCATGGAGGAATCAGGACTGTAAAGAGTGAGGAGTACATCATCCTCAAACATAGTTTGTTCTCAATGCCCCCAAGAGTCTCTCACGAATGGAAGAGTTTAAACGGACGTATTGGGTCAAAGGCTCCATCACCAGGACAAATAAAAGTGGAGAGAGCAGACAATCCTGTCTTGTGCTATTGTTAATCAAAAAGCTATCTGAGAGGGTCCCATTGACTTTGATGCGACCATTAGGGTGAGCATAGAGAGATAATATACAACATAGAAGTAGAGGGCCAAATCCAAACTTTTCTAGCTTCTGGCAAAGAAGACCCAATTAACCCTATCAAAATCCTTGTTGGCATCAGTTGATAGGAAGACTGCTGGAGTGGAAAGGGGAGAAAGGGAATGCATAATATTCAACAGTTTTCGGGTGTTATGCCAGACTTCCCAGATCAAGCCTGCTTGATCAAGATGAATAAATGAAGGAAGCAAGAGTTTAAGTCGTTCAGCCAGATTTCTGACGTGCAATTTGAAATCTGGGTTAAGGAGAGATAAAGGTCGATAACTGGTGCAATTTTGTTAGTGTTTTCCTGATTTGGACAAAGCCAGAATATGTGCCTCAGAAATGGAAGGATACGAGGCAATGCCATCTGGAAGTGCACCAAAGGCAGTTCAGAGCCAGGAGATCTGAGAAAGTTGTATAAAACAAGTGGGTGAACCCATCGGTGCCGGGACTCTTGCCCGGAGGTAAAGACTCTATCACACTGTGGACTTCTTGTAACGGAATAGGACTTTCAAGCTGTTCCATAATCTGACTGTCCAGACGCAGAAGATTGGCTGCCCTGAGATTGGAATGGATTCGCAAAGCAAGAGGGGAGCTAGGATGATATTGAGCAGGTAGGTTATATAAATCGTTAAAAAAACATCCTGAATGCTTTAGCTATTTCAGTGGAGTCATAGGTTAATGATGTCGGTGAGTGTTCGATACAAGGAATATAATGAGAGGCATAACGAACTGCCTAGTACGGTGTGGTGCTACCTTATTTCCATTTTCATAGAAGACTTGCCTAGTCTTAAGAAATAGTTTTTCTATATGGAGTTGTAGAAGTGACTTCAGTTGGAAACGCATGAGAGTGTGCAGCCTAAATCATCAGCCAGATCGGACCTCTGATGTTGGCCTTCAAGCATGGAAATATCTTGAACAAGGGTTTGAACTTGTGTATTATGTTTTCTGCATCGTACAGCAGTTAATTTGATTAGTATGAGGAGAACTTCACATTTCAATGTCGCCCATACAGGAGAAGGAGAGGTATTGTGGCCAGAATTATCGGCAATATAATTAGAAATAGTTTTCGCCACTGTTTACTGTAGTCTACTTGAAAAAGCAGAGACTCCTCCAACCTCCCCCAGGGTGGGTTTAACCTGCTCTGTAAGGCTTTAAGATGTAATAGAATGGGGACATGTTCAGACCAGGTTATGGAGCCAATGGAAGCAGCCTCCACTAAAATGAGTTTATCATGATGAACAAAAAAGTAATAATTACTGGATTATTGATCACGGGGATGTGAATTCGGATGGCAGACATGCCAAGGATCAATCACACGATGATTGTAAAGGAGTCTGCATAAATTCCTGGACAAAGAAGGTGGATAAGAGGAGGAATCCGACAAACAATCCATCATGGAGTGCAACGGCAGTTCAAATCCCCTTCCATCACAAGAGTACCTTCACGGAAGGTATCCAGTTGATCAAATAGCTCCTGTAGGAAGTGAAATTGAGAAACATTGGGATATAAGTTAGAAAAAGTGTAAAGATGATTATGAATAGTCCCTGTGATAAATAGAAAGTGATCCTCTGGATTTTTCTATGGCCAAACTGTATGCGTTTGTGAAATTGATTGGCAACACCAGTTTTTTATAACCTGAGCTGAGCTTAGAAAAGCCTTAGAATAAAAGAAATTCATTAGAGCAAGTTCCCTAGAATGTTTAAAATTAGTTAGCTGTGAGAAGACCACATCACTATCACGGTCCCCGTGATCTGTCTGTCACTCTTTGTTGTGGTGCGCTCCCATTGGCTGAGCCTTGTTTGGGCCCCCCAGTATGGCCTTCATATACTGGGCCTCTGGCACAGTGTTGCTGTGTTCCTGCGTTCCTGTGTACCGACTTGGCCCGTCTGACTACTCTCCTTGGTTCCTGCACCGTGATTCGACCCGGCCTGGCTGACGTTCCTGCTCCGTGATCTGACCCAGCTTGTCTGACGTTCCTGCTCCGTTACCTGACCCGGCTATCCTGACGATTCTGCCTGTGTTCCAGCTGTATCCTGAACCGGTGTCACTTGGGTGACATTCTGACTTCCGCTGTGCTGATAGAGAGCAGACTAAGTTGTTGCCTCAGATTCACTGGGCCTTTCCATTAACTCTTGCAGAGCACTGTTGCCTCCGTTACACTGAGCCTCTGTTAACACTTGCAGAGCACTGTTGTCTCAGTTTCATTGAGCCTTCCATTTGCACTTGCAGAGCACTGTTGCCTCCGTTCACTGAGCCCCCATTAACACTTGCAGAGCACTGTTGCCTCAGTTACACTGAGCCTTCAGTTAACACTTGCAGAGCACTGTGGCCTCCGTTAACCCTGAGCCTTCCGCTTACACTTGCAGAGCATTGTTGCCTCGGTTATAGAGAGCCTTCTGTTAACACTGTGCTTCCGTTAACCCTTGCTGTTCCCAGTGAGCTTGTTCTCACACCGGTTGGTGCTATTGGCTCTATACACCTCAGCTCTTGCAGTGTACTTGGTCTCCGTTACCACACCGGTTGGGTGCTATTGGCTCTATACACCTCAGCTCTTGCAGTGTACTTGGTCTCCGTTACTGCACTGGTTGGGTGCTGTTGGCTGTATACACCTCAGCTCTTGCAGTGTACATAGTCTCCGTTTACAGCACCGGCCGGGTGCTCACTGCTCAACGTGTGCTAGCTTTTGCAGAGTTTTGTGGCCTCAGTTCCCTGCTCAGCACAAGTAGTAGTCTCAAGCTCAGCCTTATTGACTGGTGCTCTTGCATCTTGCACCACAGTCTCGCTCCTTTACCATCTTATGGGCGTTGTCAAACACACCACAACAGAGACTGATTGATTTCCATGAACTTTAACCCATGTGTTACCTGTATGCTTGCTTATGCCTGTCCTGTGACAGTATATATTAATTTCCCTGTATACTGGACCTGAGAGGGCATCTGTACATTCTTGTCAATTTCCTGTCATACTATTGGCCTGTAGAGGGCAGTCTTTCTTGTGTTTTAATAAAATTGTTTTATTCTAACCTACTGGTCTGAGTGTCTTACAAAACCGTTACAATCACCACAAAAGAGATGGAAGTCATGAAGAGCAAGGGATCTCTTAGTCAGCGAGTTCAGACCTTTAACATTGTAAGATTAAAGGACCAGAGAAGGACACAGGTTTGGGGAACATGGTCCAATGCCACCCTTCACATCAGGAGTAGAAGTAGTATTCAGCCATTTACATGAAAAAATATAACAACCACCAGTTCCAACCATAGCGTACCACATATGACACTGTGATCACAGCCCAGCCCGGGGGAGGGAAAGCCAAGGAGAAGTAAGTAAAAAAAAGGGGAAAATAGAGGGAGGAGGGGAAAGAGGGAAAAATGGAAAGGGAACGGAGGAGGACAAGAGAGAGAGGGAAAGGGTGGAGATAAATAAGGAAAGAAAGGGAGAGGAGGATAGGGAGGGTAACAAGAAGAGACAAAGAAACACAGGTGGGCAGATAGAACAAAGACGTATGGAAAAGAGAGAGAGAGGAGAAACAGAAAAGAAAAAGGTCAGATCCAGAACAGCAATGGGGACCAAAGGAATTCTCATTCCGGGAACAGGTTCACAAGTAGTAACTGTACCCCCAAACCAAAAAGAGATCAGAAAATGAGGAGAAAGCATTAAAGGAGCAGTAAACTTTTTTTTATGAAAACACATATTTTACAGAGCTTTTCCTGCTGAATAAAACAAGGTCACTTCAATCACTGTTAGATGTTTTATTCAACAATTATAGCAGTTTAATAATCAGGAAGTGAATTTACTGTGTTTACTTCCTGATAGATCTAACTGACAGGAAGTGACTCAGCAGTTTCTATCACATTCTGTGGATAGCTGTATGTCTCTGACTTTTCTCACTTTCCTCTCCATTAGAATCTAACAGGAAATCCAATTAGAATTTGACCACTAGAGGGAACTGCTAATGTAAAAAAAAACATGGGTTTAAACTGTAATAACTCTGGAAATATAAATCTCTCGGCAGTGGGACTACCCTTATTTTACTCAATAGGAAAATCCCTACAATATATATTTTTTTTCATAAAAAAAGTTTACTGCTCCTTTAAGGAAGCATTCCAACCTCACCTAGGCAGATAAGGAAAACATAAACAGAACAACGAAACCCCATGGACCACTGAAATCTGACATTCATAGAAAATTCCACAAGATACCCATGACTCAAGACCCCAAGGTGAAGAAGGAAAAAAAGGTGGGATGGTGATCCCATAAAGGAGCAGGTACTCCTATCCCCCCACCACAGAGCAGTAACTATCCAAATGCATATTGCAGTTAGCACAGTGGAATTATGGCATGTGTCAAATACGTGAGGACGAGGTATCAAACAGCTCAACCCAAGCTGTACCAAATGGAATTTCAAAATGGAAGTATATAAAACTACAGAAAATAAATAATTAAAAAAGCAGATTAGCAAATTGCCTGTATGGGACTTAGGCCCAGAGGGCCTCATGTAAAACAACAAAAAAACCTCTTGCTCCACATGTTAATCCCTAAGCACGGTAGTTTAGAGCTGAGTACGAAATCATGGCATAGGTCCACTATATCATAGCACACGTGTGGTGAGCAGGGACATAGAACTCAAACTCAGAGCTTCCTCCCTTGGGCAGAATCCAGCTGAACCCCCAAAAAGAGGAGACAAGCGTCCGGTCCGTGGCCAGCGATACCAAGCCCAAACCCATGGCACCCAGACAAGGGCCCCTTATGAAAATTCTCAGCTTGTGGCCTCGCTCTCGACAGTGTTGGGCCAGTCCTCCAATAGCTGAGCGATGTGCTGGGCATCTGGACCAGTCATATATCATGCCATAATGAGATATAGAAGGATGCCAAGAAGATGCCAGTGAGCACTCTAATCCCAGTGATAGAAACCTGCAATACAGGAAAATCCAAGGGCTGTGCAAAGAGCATCCATCTGGGGCTTCCCTTCCCAAAACAGAGTCTCAAAGACAGTGGGCCCCAAGCAGCCAACCCACCATCCAGCCACAATCCCAACCATAAACCCACCTCACATTAATGAGTTCCCATAACCCACATAAAGCTCAGAGAGATTTTAGGGAAATAAAGCAGGAATTGGATCATTGAACAAAAAAAAATATATATAAACTAAGATTCAAGTCCTTCTTGGGATGTTTATTGAGCACCATATTCCAGGTGGTATAGGGGATAGACCACGAGGTTCTCAAGACCAAAAATGAACAGGAAAAACAGGCAAAAGATAGCTTAAAGGGATAGTAATACCTAAAATGTAAAAAAAAATATGTTGTAGGGTTTATCCCCTGAGTAAAACAAGAGTACTCCCACTGCTGAAAGATGTTTCATTCAAAAGTTATTAATTTTCAAAGTTGAATTTTTTAGGTGCAATATCACAGTGGCCTGAAATTGTACAGTGGCGCTGTTGCTACACGATCCTATGGACAGCTCTGGTCTCAGGACCATAAATCTCCATAGGATGGTGTAGCAACAGCGCCACTGTAAAATTTCAGGCCATTGTGATATTGCACCTAAAAAATTCAACTTTGAAAATTAATAACTTTTGAATGAAAAATCTTTCAGCAGTGGGAGTACTCTTGTTTTACTCAGGAGGATAAACCCTACAACATATTTTTTTTTTACATTTTAGGTATTACTATCCCTTTAAAGTGTTCCTGAGGCCAGAAGCTACCATACTGCACATCTATTAAGCTAGGCAGCCAGCCCTCCCCCACACACCTTTTACGTGCTTTTAATTTTAACCCTTTGATACATTTATTGAAGTTTCATTCATTTTTATTCATTTTACTGCACTTAACTTACATTCTTTTGATTTATTAACATTTATTTGATTTGATTTTTCTTGTTCCCTGATGCTAAGGGGTATTACCCTGGGTGGGACATGTGGTCCCTTTAAGAAATGGACACTACCCGTGCCCAATTTTCTGAGACAGGTAAACATTTGGGACATTCTGCACCTCCAGTTGAGGCTGTAGGACTTGTTGGGACTCTTTCTTTGTATAATACATAGCAGTGCCCCACGGGACTCCCCCCGGTAATGGAAAGGAAAGTGCCAGTCCTATTCTGACCCTCTTCATTTTTAGACTCAATATGCAAAGCCTGAGGTGGTCTCTCCATCCCTGTATACCACTAACTTTTTTTCCAGTCAGAAAGATCATTTTAATGTTATATTAGTCATTTTATTTTACTTTTGCTTTTCTGCCTTATATCTTAAAGGAATAGTAATGTTTCATAATAAAAGCAGCTCTAATTAATCATCATAGTATTTGGACTTTGGAGAATGTTATTTAAATTCTGTCAGAGCTGTAGTACAAGAGTAATTCAATGACAAAGTGTCCCCCTCCTGCCCCTTTTACTGATGTAACACTGCTCAGCCAGATCAGAAGGGAGGTGCCCAGGTAGACTGCAGAGAGGGACAATCTTCAATTAAGATAAGGGAAAAACCTGAAAAACTTGTCAAGGGGGGCAGGGCTTTCATTGTTCTCATAGGAAGAAGATTGTCCCCTGCTGTTATCTGTCTGGTCTATGGACTGCATTCCACATCTGAGAAGAGATGGCTTACACTAGGTAAAAGGGGCAGGAGGGGAAACTTTGCTTGTGAATATCTCTCAAACCATAAAGGTTTGAGAGATAAGACTTATTTCGTTCTTCATGTTTTTTAATGCCTACAAAATAAAATAAAGAAAAATACGAAGTATTACTATTAGTGATGATCGAGCACCCCAATGCTCAGGTGTTCGGGTGCTCTGACCGAGCGCCCCCAGAGGCTCGAGTGCTCGGCCGAGCACCCGAGCCCCATTTAAGTCAATGGGAGGACTCGAGCATTACACCAGGCACCCCCTGCTCTGATGAGGGGAGGGTGCCTGGTCCATAGGAAAAGGGCAGAAAATGATGGAAACACCACAGAAATGGTTCAGGGACAGCATAGGGAGGATGTCTGGATGCATCTTGGACTCCAACGTCGCTGCTGGGAACGATGTTTCGCCCGTAGTACACCATTTTTACAGACTGACCGTAAAACACACAAAAAGGAAGATAAAAACGATTTTAGGCGAAAAATTGTTATCAAACAGTATTTGCTGTATATTTACTTGTATATCATCTGCAAAATCTGCAAAAAATTTCATAGATTTTTCGGAACTGGGGCCATGATTAAGAGGGAAACGTGCGCAGCGTAAAGCAGGTGTTCAACGTGGTTATGGCCCGGGTAAGGTACAGCATTCAGGAACGGAGGCCGCAGCTACCACAGGTTTTACAACATGTCCGTTTGCCCTTGTTAAGTCCAAAATTTATAGTCGGAACAGTGGGGTCTGATCCATTGAGTAAAAGTGACGAAGTGACTTAGTGGATGAAGCCAAGAACTACCTTCTGCTCTGTCGAACACCCCAGCCCTATTTAATACAATGGGAGGACCTGAGGCACTCCGATACAACCTGTATATCACAAAATGGAGGGCCTCATTCACATTGTGGTACAATAGTTCAGGTAGTGGTCCAACACTCATATGCACTAAGTGAAAGGGCTGCCAAAAATTAGACTGCAATGTCACTCCAATACACCCTTTATTACACATAAAGGAGGGCATCATACACACCCTTGAAAAATTAGGATTAATGGCCTGCTGGTGACCCTCTAAAACATTAGGGGCGAGGGCATGCCGCTAAGCTGACCATCTAAAACATTAGGAATGAGGGTCTGCTGCTGAGCCGACCATCTAAAACATTATGGGTGAGGGTCTGCTGCGGAGCTGACCATCCTAAACATTATATGCGAAGGCCCGCTAGTGAGCTGACGCTATAAAACATTATATGAGAGGGCCCGCTAGAGAGCTTACCCAATAAAACATTATATGAGAGGGCCCGCTAGAGAGCTGACCCAATAAAACATTATATGAGAAGGCCCGCTGGTGAGCTGACCTATACAAAAATTGTCAAACAGGGCCCGCTGGTGAGCTGGCCCTATATAAAAATTATATCACAGGGCCCGCTGGTGAGCTGGCCCTATATAAAAACTGTATCACAGGGCCCGCTGGTGAGCTGGCCCTATATAAAAATTGTATCAGAGGGCATATGGAAGAGGAGGAGGACGATGAGAAGATTAAGAGTCAACCATATACCCTTTTTTTGGGTGGAAGGGGTGAATGGGAATACAGAGTATTCCCATCATTGTAAATAACATATCTAAAGTGACTTTATGTTCCCCCGGGGCTTTCCTCCAGTGGAGTGGAGAAGTCAGGGGAAATCCAGGCCTTGTTCATTTTTATAAGTGTCAACCTATCAGCATTTTCGGTGGAAAGGTGGATACGCTTATCTGTTATGATGCCACCAGCAGCACTAAATACCTGCTCAGACAGAACGCTGGCGGCAGGGCAGGCCAGCACCTCCAAGGCGTAGAGTGCCAGTTCATACCACATGTCCAGCTTGGACACCCAGTAGTTGTAAGGCACAGAGGGATCATTGAGGACGCTGACACGGTCTGCTACGTACTCCTTCACCATCTTCCAAAACTTTTCCCTCCTTGTGACACTAGGCTGCGCATCAGGGTGAGGGTGCTGGCGGGGTGTCATGAAGGTGTCCCACGCCTTGGAGAGTGTTGCCCTGCCTTTGTCGGAACTGCTGTGTGCTCCCCTTTTCTCCCCTTCTCGGTTGGCCAAGGTAGCACGTACTCTGCCGCCAGCGTTGTCAGATGGAAAATTTTGGAGCAATTTTTCGACAAGAACCTTCTGGTATTGCACCATTTTGCTTGTCCTCTCCACCGGAGGAATGAGAGATGAGAAATTCTCTTTGTAGCGGGGGTCCAGAAGGGTGAACACCCAGTAATCCGTGTTGTCTAAAATGCGTATAACGCGTGGGTCACGGGAAAGGCAGCCTAACATAAAGTCAGCCATGTGTGCCAGAGTACCAACAGGCAAGATTTCGCTGTCCTCACCAGGAGGATGACTCTCAATCTCCTCATCCTCTTCCTCCTCTTCTGCCCACCCACGCTGAAGAGATGGAACTAAAGTTCCATGGCTACCCTCTGTAGCGGAGGCAACCGTGTCTTCCTCCTCCTACTCCTCCTCCTCCGCCTCCTCCAATTGTTGCTGAGAAGACGAAGTGAGGGTGCTCTGGCTATCACCTTGTGTAAGCTCTTCCTCCCCCATTTCCACCTCTTCCACATGCAAAGCGTCGGTTTTAATTGTGAGCAGCGAGCGTTTCAGTAGACACAGAAGTGGGATGGTTACACTGATAATAGCGTTATCGCCGCTCACCATCTGTGTTGATTCCTCAAAATTGCGTAAAACCTCACAGAGGTCTGACATCCATTCCCACTCCTCACTTCTGATTAGAGGAAGTTGAACGGAGAGGCGACGACTGTGTAACAGCTGGTACTCCACTACTGCCCTCTGCTGCTCACAAAGCCGGGCCAACATGTGGAAGGTGGAGTTCCAGCGCGTGCTCACGTCACACAGCAGCCGGTGAGCTGGCAATTGTAAGCGCTGCTGCAGCTTCAACAGGCCGGCTGAAGCTGTTGATGACTTACGGAAATGTGCACACACGCGGCGCACCTTGGTCAAGAGATCATGCAAATTGGGGTAGGTTTTTAGAAATCGCTGAACCACTAAATTAAATACATGCGCTAGGCATGGTACGTGTGTGAGCTTGCCGAGCTCCAAAGCCGCCACCAAGTTACGCCCATTATCACACACAACCATGCCTGGTTGCAGGTTGAGTGGCGAGAGCCACTGCTCGGTCTGGTGACTAATCCCCTGCAACAGCTCTGAGGCCGTGTGCTGTTTGTCCCCAAGGCAGATCAGCTTCAGCACGGCCTGTTGACGCTTCCCCACTGCAGTGCTACACTGCTTCCAGCTACCGGCTGATGGGTGAGTGGTGCTGCGCGCAGAGAATTCGGAGGTGGAAACGGAGGAGGAGGAGCCAATAACGTAGGTGCTGGCGGAAACCCTGATGGAGGTAGGGCCCGCAATCCTCGGCGTGGGTAGCACCTGTGCCATCCCAGGGTCCGAGTCGCTCCCAGCCTCCACGACATTCACCCAGTGTGCCGTCAGGGAAATGTAGCGTCCCTGGCCACAAGCACTTGTCCATGTGTCGTTAAGTGGACCTTCCCAGTAACTGCGTTGGTCAGGGCACGGGTGATGTTACGGGACACATGGTGGTGTAAGGCGGGGACGGCACACCGGGAAAAGTAGTGGCGGCTGGGGACTGCGTACCGAGGGACAGCTGCTGCCATCAGGCTGCGGAAGGACTCAGTCTCCACAAGCCTAAATGGCAGCATTTCGATGGCCAGTAATTTGGAAAGGTGTGAGGTTAGTGCTATGGCCTGTGGGTGGGTGGCTGGGTATTTTCGCTTGCGCTCAAATGCCTGGGGTAACGACATTTGGACGCTGCGCTGGGACAGGGAAGTGGATGTGGTCGCTGATGGTGCTTCAGATGGTACAGGTGCAGGGCGGGAGGTATGCGGGCCTGCGCCTTCGACAGGCGATTGGCCGGCACCGAAAACAGGGGAAGAGGAGGCAGTGGTGTGGCCTGCAGACACAGATTGGCGATCCGGGCGTTCCTCCCACTTATTACGGTGCTTGGATGCCATGTGTCGGATCATGCTGGTGATGGTGAGGTTGCTAGTGTTCATGCCTCGGCTCATTCTGGTGTGGCACAGGTTGCAAACTACAATTCTTTTGTCGTCCGCACTTTCCTTAAAAAAACGCCATACTGCGGAACACCTAGCCCTTGGCAAGGGAGATTTACGCAAGGGGGTGCTCCATGGAACATTTGCGGGCTGGTTTGGTGCGGTCCGTCTTCTTTCTTTAGCCACACCACTGCCTCTTCCAGCCTGTTGCGGTGCTGCAGATGGCTCACCCTCAGGACTGCTGTCATCGCTCGGCTCTCCACCTTCCCAGGTGGGGTCAGTCACCTCATCGTCCACCAAGTCCTCCTCCACTTCCTCACTCTGATCATCCTCCTCATTTCTTGATCCCACCACATACTCAGTCATTGACAACTGTGTATCATCCTCCTCATCAAGGTCTTGAGACAGTAATAGTGGTTGATTTGATGGCAACTGTGTCTCATCATCATCATCATCCACTTCCTTTGACCTTAAATGCCATTCCCCTCTGTCATCTTCTTGTGATTGAGTACCCTCTAGAGGTTGTGAATCAGGGCACAAGATCTCATGTTCCTCTGCAAGCGTGCTTGGAGAGAGGTTCAAATGAAGGATTGGTGATGAGACGAGCTCCTCACTATATCCCAGTGTGGGATCACTTCTTTGGCCAGACCCTCTATGGTGGGAGGAAGGATGATCAGGATGAGGATTGTGTTGACCAGACTCTTGGCTACTGAGAGTGGACTTGGTGGAAGACAGGGTGGTGCTTAACCGACTGGAAGCAGTATCAGCTGAAATCCAACCGACCATCTGTTCGCAGTGGTCTGACCTCGAGAGTGATGTCCTGCGACGCCCTGTAAACTGAGACATGAAGCTAGGTATGGTGGATGTCTTTCTTTCTTGTGCTCTGGCACCAGGCACAGTTTCTACGCGTCCTGACCCGCGCCCTGAACTATCAGGATCACGTCCACTTCCCCGTCCCTTTTTACCCGCCTTCTTCATATTACACGGAATATGTGCTGCTAATCTGCGGCTAGGCACAGTGAACGGAATATGTGACGTTTATTTTTTAAACTTTGCACACTAAACAGAATGTGCTGCTAATCTGCGGCTAGGCACAGTGAACGGAATATGTGACGTTTATTTTTTAAACTTTGCACACTAAACAGAATGTGCTGCTAATCTGCAACTTTGCACACTAAACAGAATGTGCTGCTAATCTGCGGCTAGGCACAGTGAACGGAATATGTGACGTTTATTTTTTAAACTTTGCACACTAAACAGAATGTGCTGCTAATCTGCAACTTTGCACACTAAACAGAATGTGCTGCTAATCTGCAACTTTGCACACTAAAAAGAATGTGCTGCTAATCTCCAACTTTGCACACTAAACAGAATGTGCTGCTAATCTGCAACTTTGCACACTAAACAGAATGTGCTGCTAATCTGCGGCTAGGCACAGTGAACGGAATATGTGACGTTTATTTTTTAAATTTGTGCCCCCCCAAACAAAATATAACTGCTGCCCCCACACACAACAGTCCTAAAAAGGACTTTTGGGTCTTTAAAGAGTTCAAAAACACTTTTCTTCTCCCTACACTGACTTTCCCTTCCTATCCTCATCTCTCCCTGGCTAAGACTGAGCCGAACTCGCTGGTCAGGTGCTATACAGTACCCGATCACGGGTTCTGGCCAGCCAATCAGTGTAATGCCAGCAGCCAACATGGCTGCTGGCATTACACTGATGTCAGAGCCTCCCCGCACGTTTATTGGCTGCGCAGCAGCCGCGAAACGTGCGGGGAGGAGACCCGAACATGGCGGGCGAGCACATGCGGTACTCGTACGAGTACCGCCATGTGCCGAGCAGAGCGATGCTCGAGCCGAACCGAGCTTCGGCCGAGCATGCTCGCTCATCATTAATTACTATCCCTTTAAGGGATCTCTTGGCTATGTCTATTCTGAGAGAGACATGGACAAGTCTAAAGCTAAGGAATACACAAAGGTTCAGAAGCTTTTACTTTCAACTATGATTGGAACAATATCTGCAGAGGCAATATGTATTGAGTCTCATGTGATAAGTCCATCATGTATAGTATCGTCTCGTGGTATAATGATTGGGCTAGGTTGTGTTGTGGGTGCTGCAAAGGAGCTTTGCTTTAAACTGCCAATGTGCCAAGAAGCACAAACAAACTGGAATAGCACACCAACACAAACTAATCAAAGCTAGTCCATATTTAAAAAATGTATTAGTAAAACAGTACCTCCAAAACTTCTGGCCTTTAGACTTACAAATGGAGATCAAGAGTAAGCATTATAAATGCAAAATGCGTTGATCCATTCAGGATGGCTTTATTACATCTGACTGCCGGTATCTGATTGCCTTTCAGACTCTCCATTTGTAAGTCTGAAGGGCAGATGTTTTTGGAGATACTGTTTTACTTTTTATTATAATAATACATATTTTAATGCTTTTACATATGGAGTACTTTTGATTAGTTTGTGGTGGCGTGTTATTGCTAAAACTAACAAGGCTTTGGGATCCCCTCCTTTAACCCATTGCTCATCATGTCAGACTTTTCTTCCTAGAAATTCTTTTGAGACTCTGTTCTTCTTGATCTGTGGCCCCCACACAACCCCAGAGCCCCTCATCTACTAAACAGAAACTGCAAGGGTTAAGACATTTTCTAGGAGTTCTATTCCTGGACCATCCAGTGTCCCCCAAAAAGCATTTTAACTATTTTGCAGAGGATAATGTTCCCATGGGTGAGGATTCCTCCACTGAGGAAGGGGACTCCAAGGTGGATGATATGGATTTGTCCTTCTCTGTTCAAGATTCTTTTGAGGAAGACACTGGTTCTCTTGCTGAGGGTCTTATCTAGGCCATCCTGGAGATCCTAAAGGTCTCAGTTCTTCCCCTGATATCTGTAAGAGACGTAAAAAGGAGGATGCCATAGTAACTCCATAGACCAGGTTCTCCTTGAAGAATGAAGGACACCAGCCAAGAGGTTGTTCTTTCTCAAGTGTATCCCTATCTTGAATCCTTTTTCTGCTGATGTTTTAAAGCAGTAGGCTACCCCCTCTCCCCAACTGTGGACCCTCCAATCTCTCACCTATTTAAGAACAGAGGTCGGGGCACCTATGCCTGCAGTGACCCAGGCATGCCCTACTCCAAAACCCAAACAGGACTGGACAGGTACAAATCCACCCTTTTCGATGGTGCATTAGTGGATGATTTAGGAATGGTACCAAGCAAGGCTTATAAATTGAAGTCCTTTGCTACTAGCCAGACCTGAAAAGTTACTCGCCACTGCAAGCCATAACATACCCACCAGGGCTGAATTTCTACTCGCCAGGGCTGAATTTTCACTTGCCATTGGAGAGTAGAAATTTTGAGCCCTGGTACCAAGTATATTTCATGTCCAAAGATCATTGTGATCCTCTGTGGAGGTGGTGGTTTTTAGACACAGTTTTTTTCTGCCAGCCAGTCTGTGTCTAAGGTAACAGTGGCTTCTTAGATTAAGTTTACCATTTTCCAAGGACATGTTCTCAGGAAGAAACCTGTTCCTTTTTGGGTTGTGACCCATCCCACCAGATTGACGGTTGCCTCTTGTGCCTGCAAGAACAAAGGCTCTGCTGAACAGTTGTAGAAGGCAGACTTGGTTGTCTCTTCATAGATTTGTCAAACAATACATTAATATGCAAGTTTCAGCTGAAGCCAGTTTTAGTCTGAAGATCCTACAGGCTGTGGTCTCTATGCAGGTATATTTTTTCCCCTGTATTCTGTTTATTTGCTGCGTTTGTGTCTATTGCTATTCAAGATTCATGTTCTGATAGAAATTATTTGTTTTGATGGGTTTTTCTTCTTTACCTCCATGGAATCTTGGTGGATGCTTTGGTAAATCCCCATGGTTCTTGCATTAAACACAGGATGTAAGACAAAAGGGGGTTCATGCATACTTAACTGATAAAACCTTTTATCTTGTCCATGTGGAACATAGGACTTCCCTCCCAGATGGGGGGCGGGGGCAAAAAAAAAACCAAAAACAAAAACCACAGCTGCTTGAGTCCCAGGCAGGGGGCTTGTACACGGGATCCCCTTTCTTGCTTTGCTTTTTTAATTTGTTGCCTACTAAAACTGAGCTGACTGGTGGGGTAAAGTGGACCAGGGAGGGAGTCTCTGCCTCTAAGGGCCTGTTAAGGCAAGTGCCCCGGGGGAGGCTACATTCGCCCACTGTTCTTGTGATCCACATTGAAGAAGAGAAAATGATTGATCAGTAATTACACAAAAATCCTGTTTATATATGCTGCTAATTAACAGTGATCACACAGAACAAAACCTAATGATTGACTTACCCAAGAACTCTCCAGAGCTGCCCCGGAGACTCTTATTTTTACATTTAACTACTGGATCTCCAGGGACAGGTAGGGTTTCCACCTTTTCTTAAAAAAAAGTACAGGCCATGGCATTCTCTCCATAGACTTAACATTGGACAGAAGCCAATTTTTTACCGGCCTGCCGGTAAGATACCGGCTGGGTGGAAACCCTAGTTGGGTGTCAACCTTAGGGACAGAGGTTGAGTCTCCATTTTTGGAGCATTTCCTGGGTAACACAACCTATGCCCCACCCACTCTGATGTAAACCCCCCATCTTTCCTCCTCTTATTCCTGATTAAGCCCTGCCCACTGACATTATTTAGACATGCCCATTTCTATCCCATGAGCCCTATTTGGGGCACCAAGGAAGAAAGGTGCGGGGTTTGGGTATAGACCCTCAAAACTATAGCAGACACATACCTCCCAAGTGTCCCTCTTTAGGAGGGACAGTCCCTCTTTTTGAACCAAATCCCTCTTTCCTACACTAGTGTCCCTCTTTTTAGGAGATCAGATTGTGCGATGTGTATATTAGTGTATTAAATTGCTCCACAGCCATAAAACTCATATTAATGTTTGTATAAATTTTAGTATATGTGTATATAAATTAGTATGTGTAAATAAAATATTTGGTCTTGCTCTAAATCATTTATTCAGTTACAGAAAGAGGAGTCAATAGGTCATGAAATAACCTAAAAATACTCTGTAATGCCCCACCCACCAGCCGCTCCCCCAGAAACACCCCCTAAAACTCAAGTGTCCCTCTTTGGCCATTTGAAATGTTGGGAGGTATGCAGACATTACTACCTTTTCCATACTTCCAAATACCAGTGATCTGATGTGCTTGTACAGAATGGCCTGTAAATGGGTTGAGAATAGGGTTACCACCTTTTCTTCAAAAAAATACCGGCCATGGCATTCCCTCCATAGACTTAACATTGGACAGAAGCCAATTTTTTACCGGCCTGCTGGGTGGCAACCCTAGTTGAGAAGATACCAGCCCCTTCTAATCCATAGTAAGCAAAGTGTTGCTTACCCCTCTGGCACTCAAAGGCTTAGTAATCAAAAAAGTTGCATAATTTGGCCAAATTATGTTTAAAGGAGCAGTAAACTTATTTATGAAAACATATTTTATAGAGCATTTCCTGCTGAATAAAACAAGATCACTCCCATCTCTGTCAGATGTTTTATTCAAAATTTATATCAGTTCAAATAACCAGGAAGTGAATTTACGGTGTTTACTTCCTGATAGTTCTAACTGACAGGAAGTGAATTTACTGTGTTTACTTCCTGATAGTTCTAACTAACAGGAAGTGACTCAGCAGTTTCTATCACATTCTATGGAGAACTGTATGTCTCTGACTTTTCTGACTTCTGCCCGTCATGTAGTGAGTCTGACATTAACTGTTTGTGTAGAGGGGTACACAGTGAATTACGTATCCCTCTGCAAGTGAAAATATGAAGCATTTCTCCAGACCATGGCCTTTTTGGATGAGGAGCTGTTGACGGTATTTTCAGATTGTGTTAATGTAAGCACACGACGGCTCTTCAACTAAGAGAACATAGTTGTTTCATGTGAAGAGGCATCGTGTGGTGGCGGTAGCAGGATGTGATGGCGGAAGGAGCGTAGAACTGAATTTGAATGTATTAGTGAAAGCATACAGGTTTTTAAAAATATAAATAAACGTGCACACAAAGTGTTTGACCTCCGATGGTCGGCTGAAGGGGCAGTTTGTAGACCATGAGAATTAACTATTTATTTTTAAGTATAGGTAAGTGGGTGTATTGTGTAAACTGAAGAGCCACCATGTGGTCACACAACCATGAAAACAGCTTAAAAGAAAAGGCCTAGGGAGCAGAGAAGTTAATTTTCTGTAAATGTCTCAGCTGAAGAGCCACCATGTGGTCCATGACCTTTTTGTTGAAGGTGTTTTCAGATAGTGGTGGCGAGTACACGGTCTTGAGCTGAGACAGCATAGATAATGATGTTGCCTGCTCCCTCTGCTTTCTGTTGAAGCAGTTTTCTGATTGTATTGGAGCAAGCACACAGTGGCTCTTCAGCTGAAACATAGCAGTACAGTGAATAAACATAATACAAACACAGTAATTTTTAAGCTATGTATGTAAAATAAAGTCTGCTCCCTCATGTTTTTTTTTTTAAACTTTTTTTTGACATTGTGGATGCGCAAGCACACGGTGACTGTTAAGTGGAGGTAACACAGCAATATAACTCACAGTGGCTCTTCAGTTGAGGCAACGTAGCAATATGCGGAGGGAATATAAAGTGGGGCTAGAGGCTGTTTATGGAGGTTTACAACTATCTGTGGGAGGTGAAAGTGTGTGTTAGACCTAGCCAGACTGTATATGAGTGAGTGTGTTAGGTCATGATCCAGAGTGAGAGTGTGTGTATGGTAGGCATACAAGGGCAGTCTGAAAGTTTAGGGCAGTCCTAGTCCTTGCAGACCCTGCCCACTCCTGTGAAAATCCCTCCCACCCCATATATGAATGTGCGGTAGAGAGTGTGTGTGTGTGTCTGGTGTTGAAGCAAGTGGCAGCCATTGTTTTTCAGTCACTTGGATAGTGGATGCAGGCCAACTCCCTGCATGATTTTCACAGGCGTAGCAGTGGCCATCACACCCCCATTGAATCACCCAATTGTAGCAGTAACTCCTCCTTACTACAGCCCCTCCGCACACAGGTCACTATGGAAAGATGTCTGCGCGGTTTCCTGTGAGCAGTAGGAATTTTCTATAAACAAGGTAATAATTCTTGTGACTAGCACTATTAAGCAGCTAATCGCCAAATGGGTAATTATCTGGGGGCAAGTTTAGAAGGGGTGGTAGTTCAGCTTTAAACTAGGGCTGCAACAACTAATCGATATTATAGATTAAAATCGATTATGAGAATCGTTGTCAATGATTCCTTACAGTTGAAGTTAGGGTTGCCACCTTTTCCTAAGAAAAATACCGACCATAGCTGTGTGAGGGCGGAGTCACAAAAGGGAGGAGCCAAAAAAGGGGCAGAACCACTCAATGTTGCATGACCACTCTCAGACTAAGCACTCTCTCTCTCAGACCAAGCACTCTCTCTCTATCAGACTAAACACTCTGTCTCTCTCAGACTAAGCACTCTGTCTTTCTCACATTAAGCACTCTCTCTCTCTCAGACTAAGCGCGCTCTCTCTCTCTCTCTCTGACTAAGCGCTCTCTGTCTCTCTCAGACTAAGCACTCACTCTCTCTCTCAAACTAAGCTGTCCCAGGCCAGAGTGGTGAAGGATCCCCTACACACAAAGGTGATCAGACCTCCCAATTAAGCCTTTGAGGCCTAGTCAAGTTGCTTGAATACTGGAATACATTGCGCTGCATTGAAGGGCCTATTTGTCCTCTATAGTGCAGATGGTTTGCCCAGAACGGATCTACTTTGCCTGTATATATAAGTCCAGTGTTTGTACACAGACAGGACACAACATTTATTTACTTTTCTTGCTCAGTACATGTGTACTACAGGTGTGACATAGATGCACATTGTGTTACCTGTACAAATCACTAAGATCTTAAATACACAAATATCTACATCCCATTAAGACAATTGTAGTGGTGACATTATCTGTTATTGCTAAGATTCATCACAGAAATGCCATGAACTGCCTCAGTAACCATATGTATCTTTGTAAAATAAAGCAGAGACCATCATAAAGGTCATCAGTTACATACTGTAATATATTGTTTTTCTAAGTTTTTTGCAGATGGGCTGTAGCACTTTTTTAAGTTGTAAATACATGTTTGGGGATGGTTTAACTTTGTTATACAACGGCTCCCATCCTCTCCACCAGTCAGCTATAGCTGAAGAGCTGTAGGTTGCCTACACTTGGCCAAGGACAACTGAGTGCCTACCAATAAGGGATTATTAACACTAGGCCCGCTTTTTCTGGCCTTCTACAGACCTCTGTCACGTCATACCTGGAAGTGTGTGCGTGCTGAGGGCGGTGCTGTTTACTTCTGCCAGGGCTGGAGCCGGGGAGCAGGAGAGACCGAGGATGAGCTGAACTGTGTAGGCCGCACACATGGAGTGGTCCAGTGGATTCAGACCAGACTGCCTCCTGTGCACAGTGCACCACAGTCTCTGAGCACCGACACTCTCACAGCGCATGCATACTGCCGCAATCCCTGACTCCCCGTTGTCAGTCACAAGACTCAGACACATACACTAGGCAAGCGTGACACACCAGCCAGCCAATGAGGACCATTGATGTCCAAATACTCTTCACTCATTGGCTGGTGATGGCACGTGGACGCTGACGACTTTAAGTGAGCCACATGAGCAGCTGGCATATAGGGCTGAGTGGAGGAGACTGACTCTGGACACGTCGCACAAACAAATACCGGTAGATATAACAGCACCGGCTCTAAAGGTCCTAATTACTGACTGTGGCGGTAAAATACCGGCTGGGTGGCAAGCCTAGTTGAAGTGAGTGTGCTATGTTACTTAAAGGGATAGTAACACTTCGTTTTAACTTTATTTTATTTTGTAGGCATTAAAAAAAACATGAAGAATGATATAAGTCTTATCTCTCAAACCTTTATGGTTTATGAGATATTCACAAGCAAAGTTCCCCTCCCCGCCCCTTTTTCCTAGTGTAAGCCATCTCTTCTCAGATGTGAGTCTGGTTGTATGACAGTACAGATAACAGAAGGGGACAATTTTCTTTGTATGAAAGCAATGAAAGCCCTTCCCCCCTTGAAAAGTTTTTCAGCTTTTTCCATTATCTTAATTGAAGATTGTCCCTCTCTGCAGTCTACCTGGGCATCTCCCTTATCTGGTTGAACAGGGGGGGGGATACTTTGTGAATATCTCTTAAACCATAAAGGTTTCAGAGATAAGACTTATATCATTCTTCATGTTTTTTTAATGCCTACAAAATAAAATAAAGTTAAAATGAAGTATTACTATCCCTTTAATGAATAAGGCCCTGTATCCTTACAGTTGAAGTGAGTATGCTATGTACTTGGTGAAGGTCACAGTGAGAAGATGTTTGTGAGTAAAGGAATAATTTAGATTACAGCAGTGGATACTGCAGTACATTTGAAGAAATAGGTTGGCAGACAGAGGGTTAAGTGACAGATGCAGTGATAGATAATGTAATAGTGATGTGGGAGTAAAATGGCGAGATTGGGACTATGGATGAATGGCTAGGGGATAGGTGAGTGGGGATGACAAGGGAGGAGGAGATGACAGATTGAGGAGAGGGACAGTGGAGTGTTACAGTAAAGTAATGGGTGAGGGGGAGAAATGACTATACATAGACAGTGAAGTAGACATGAAATACAGGGCTGTAGGGTTACTGCATTATACAGACCTAGTGTAGCAGTTGGAGTGAAGCACTTTAACTCTGAGAGTGGTACGCAACACATTGCTGTTTAATGAGTTGTATAGTCCTCTGGCAGTGAAAGGGTTAAGTGACACATGTTGGGCGCTTATAGACTATGTGGGACGGCGTTGGCCGTCATGTTATGACCGTTGGGCACACGTGTGTGTGTGTGTGTGTGTGTGTGTGTGTGTGTGTGTGTGTGAAATGTAGACACACTGATAAACACAGATATATGCAACACACAGGCAGACACATACACACAGTGAGCGGCAGAGACATGCAAAAGACATACATACACACACACACACACACACACACACCGGAGATGCACACAAATATGTAGCAGAGATGTACACACACACACACACACACACACACACACACACAAACATATGCGCAGAAACACATGCATGCATGAGTTGTGCACCCCTCTGGCACTCAAAGGGTTAAGTTATAGAGAGGCATGTCAGAGTTAAATAGCAGTGGGAAGTGTATTCATACCTGGGAACTTTGATGTGTGTTGTCTCTGGAGGGGAGTTATGTGGTGCTGATGTGGAGAGACAAATGGGGCAATTTGGGTTAAAAGTGGGTGGGGCTTAATCATGAGTAGGGGCAAGGCTTAAGAGAAATGTGGAAAAGTGCTAGTAATAGGCTGGGGAAGGAGGAGAAGTAGGAGGGAAATGCAAGTTTGCAGTGTGAGGGGGTTGAACACACTCCCTGAGGGGTAAAACTTGACACAACCCTGTGGCAGTCAGTGGGTTAAGTGTGAATCTGATGGCTGTCTGTCGTGTCTTGCATGGCAAATCATGACAGTGAAGAAATAATTCAGCAATGAGGACCTACCTTAACCCTTTGAGTGCCACTTTGTTCCCCTGGTGATGCGGCACCCTTCAGTGGCTATAGTACAGGTCCTGCTGAGGCCACTGGGAGTCAGGGTGAGTGACTGTGTCAGCCATATTTCTTTCTGGCTTTGTGTGTATGGGTGTTTGGTGCTGTGTGAGTGGGGCATGAGTGTGTAATACCTGGGAACTTTTACTTGTGGAGTCCCTCATGTGGTGCTGATGTGGAGAGAGCAATGGGGCAATTTGGGTTAAAGGGGGCAGGGCTTAATCGTGAGTAGGGGGTGGGGCTTAAGAGAAATGTGGAAAAGTGCTAGTAATAGGCTGGGGAAGGAGGAGAAGTGGGAGGGAAATGCAAGTTTACAGTGTGAGGGGTTTGAACACACCCCCTGAGGGGTAAAGCTTGATACACAACCCTGTGGCAGTCAGTGGGTTAAGTGTGTACCTGATGCCTGCCTGCCCTCTGTGTTGTATGCCAAATGATGACAGTGAAGAAATAAGTGAGCAATGAGGACCTACCTTAACCCTTTGCGTGCCATTTTGTTCCTCAGTGGCTGTAGTACAGGTCCTGCTGAGGCCACTGGGAGTCAGGGTGAGTGACTGTGTGTCAGCCATATTTCTTTCTGGTGTGTGTGTGTGTGTGTGTGTGTGTGTGTGTGTGTGTAGGGCATTTGTGTATGTGAGTGGGGTGTGTGTGGCATGTGTGTTTGTCTGTGGTTTAGGAGCAAGTGGCGGCCATATTGTTTTGTTCTGACTTTGATAGTGGTGGGCCAACTCCCTTCGGCCACTGCAATTGGTGTGAAAATCACACCCCCATTGAATCACCCAATGGGAACAGTAACCCCTCCTTATTGCCACCCCTGGGTGTGTGTCTGCTGAGGAGACAAATTATGCAATGAGCTATATATATATATATATATATATTTTGTATAACAATGAAATCAGAATTGGCATTCCCCTCCTGCCATAATGTGAGCGCATAGATTTATATTTGTGGTCAGGATTATAGATTTTTCTGGATTTCTACATTTTTGGGGGTGGGGTTATAAAGGAGCAGCTTTAAAGGGATAGTAATGTTTCACAATAGTTCCAGTTAATCTTCATAGTATTTGGCCCATGGAGCGTTCTATCAGAATTGTAGTACAACAGTAATTGAATGATAAAGTATCCTCCTCCCACCCCTTTTACTGATGTAACACTGCTGACCTCAGAGCAGCAAGACTGTCCAGATGGATCACAGAGAGGGACAATCTTCAGCAAGCATAAGGAGAAACCTGAAAAAACTGTCACAGTGAGCAGAGTTTCTTATTCTCACAGTAAGAAGATTGTCCCTTGCTGTGAGCTGTCTGGCCAAGAGACCAGATTCCACATCTGAGGTGAGCAGTGTTACATCAGTAAAAGGGGTGGGAGGGGGATACTTTATCATTCAATTACTCTTGTACTACAACTGACAGTATAGAAATAACACTCTCCATGGCCCAAATACTATGACAATTAAATTGGAGCTGCTGTTTTTTTTGTGAAACATTACTATCCCTTTAATCAATGTAATAGGAGATCTGATTGTGTGCCTGGGGGCAGTGATAACAACCTCTGCTGGCTTTTGCATATGTAGATGCCACTATTCATTGTGAATATACACCTTTTGAGTGTAAATGGTGATTACCAAGGTCTAGAGATTCTAAACAAGGGACACATCCCTCATCTCCCCTACATGGAAAAACCTGTGTTTTGGTAGCAGATTCCTTACACATTAGCCATTAGTTCTGTTCAAGGTGAGGTATTGCTCACTGCTGTTAGAAGTGCCCCCAAATTAAGCCACTAAAAGTTCTACAGCAATCTAGCCAGTTAACTAGCTCAAGTCAACATCTCCTGGAATCTTAGCCTGAGGGAACAAAATCCAGACCCACAGAGAGTCTTATAGTCTGAATGCCCATTGGATCAATAGATCCAGTCTGGTGCACAGCATGTTAGAACTTGCTGCCAACTACATTACTTGCCTCCATGTTCTTTCAGGAACCATTTTCCAGTGTGCAGGTGCAAGTCTGGTTGTTCCATGCAATTGCACATTGAAAGACTATGGAGAGGACAGCAACATCAGCTTCCAGCTAAGACTGCCCCACCTTTTGAGCAGACATAGGTCAAGGAGTCTGCAATGATCATTTGTTTGACTCAAATCACATACAAGGAGTCTTTCAAAAATCAATTTATTGGAGATGCAATCTTATTTCTGTACAGTCACCAGTAAGGATTTTCTCTTCAGCAGAAACATTACAGTCACAGTAACACAAGCCACTAGAAGCAGGAGTCCTACTGAGCCTATTGCCACCAGTATCCATGGCTCAACAGATTGGGGTTCTTGAGTAACAGCAAGTGCCTGAGTACGATCAGCTCCACCCTGTAAGGCATACAATTGTGTTTTTCCAGCCACCAACAGGGGTCCAATAGTGATCGAGCCCTTTTCTTGTTCTAAGTGGGGACCTGTAATGAAAGTGGTTATGAGAAGGATACCATTTAGAGTAAGACAAGAGAACATTACAGATTTTCAGTTAGACTGAACTGCAGTGTTATGACCCATTTTATGCCAATGGTGTATGGTGCTACTGGGGGCCTATAATGGTGACTTACTCTAACAGTCAATGGTACAAGTCGTACCATTGACTGTTAGAGTAAGTCACCATTATAGGCCCCCAGTAGCACCATACACCATTGGCATAAAATGGGTCATAACACTGCAGTTCTGATTTAATGGTTTATTGCACTGATATAGTTATGTAACCCTTTGCTAGGATCATGTAGTTCTGTTTTACACTTCTAGTGGCTATGGGCGTTTGTTCAGCCACTTTTTTGCATCCATCCCAAATGCTTTACATGGTAAGCAACTGGATTCAAGGGGTACCCAAAGCTTTGCTCTGAAGTGTATTGTGTAACCCTCTGGCACTCCGTGTGTTAAGGGGGACAGAGGCGACTCCAGTTAAAGGGTTAGTAATGTTTCATAATAAAAGCAGCTCTAATTAATCATAGTATTTGGACTTGAGGGTTTTATTTCAATTCTGTCAGTTGTAGTACAAGAGTAATTCAATGACAAAGTATCCCCCTCCCGTCCCTTTTACTGATGTAACACTGCTCAGCCAGATCAGAAGGGAGGTGCCCAGGTAGACTGCAGAGAGGGACAATCTTCAATTAAGAGAAGGGAAAAACTTGTCAAGGGGGGCAGGGCTTTCATTGTTCTCATAGGAAGAAGATTGTCCCTTGCTGTTATCTGTCTGGTCTATGGACTGCATTCCACATCTGAGAAGGGATGGCTTACACTAGGTAAAAGGGGCCGGAGGGGAACTGCTTTTGAAAGATATTCACACCATAAAAGGTTTGAGAGAAGACTTCTATCGTTCATGTTTTTTTAATACCTACAAAATAAGATAAAGGGATAGTAATACTGTGTTTTAACACCTTTTAGTCTCTTGGACAGAGACATGCTTGAGGACCACAACACCCAGCATCCTCAGCCAGCAGTTGGTGGTCCAACTGTTGAAAGCCCAATGACAGACTTCTACTGCACCAGGATTTGTGTACTCTGAGGGACATCCTTGTTGGCCAGAAGTGCACCAGTAGCACACGTAGTAATTCTAATACGGGATCCATTTAAAACCTCCACTTTATGTTGCTCTAATATGAGGTTTATGAAATATTTAGGGATTTTTCTGCCAGCTATAAAAACTGGTATTCAGTGCTGAAAAGGTTTAATTCTAAACTTACTACTGTTCAAAGATGTTTATATTAACTGCCATGGGGTGTTCAGATAGATAACTTCAGTCCTTGGGACGCAGTCTGGTCTTAAAAGGCCATGTCTGCTGAAGGGGACACCACCCCACTATATTAGTTGATCAACACTGCTTTAATACCATGCCTGCCCAGTCTGACAGTGTACCATCATTGGTGTCTTTGGAAGTCTACGCTGCCCAAAAGTGTACACAATACCACTCAGCTACAAACACCTCCCTCTTGTCCCACAAGGATTTTGTTCACAGTAGAGGCAAGGCGGAATCACGGTTTAACTGCATTTTGCAAAATACATGTTTACATATAGGGACTTTCCTTAAACTGGGCAGGCAAGCTTTCCATGTCTTTGGCCAAAATATAGGCAACCAAAACTCACTGTTTTATTTGTAGCAAGTCAGGTTGCTTGTTTGTAAAAAGTTTGATGTGCAGACCTTGGTTCACTTACTAAACGTAACCAATATATTGTTCTTGTTGCTCTGCCTATACACATGTAACTAACTGAACACTAGTAAGAAAGGATATTTTAAAGGGATAGTAATACTTCAAAATTACTATCCCTTATATTGAAGCCCTTGTAAAACGGAATAAAATGCCACCAGCGGCATCTCTCAAACCTTTATGCTATTAAACTTTGCTCCCCCCTGCCTCTCCGCTGACGGAAATCCCTTCTTTGAATCAAGCGGAGGCTCTTCAGCACAGCCAGATCTCGTTATAGAAGAAAAGATCCTTCACTAAAATGTTCTTCTACGTGTGTTTGGTAACCAAGCACATGTAGAAGACAGTTTTAGTGAAGGATCTTGTCTTCCATAACGAGATATCGGCTGTGTTAAAGAGCCTCCGCCGGTCCCGGGACCGGATTTCCCTGCTGAAGCAAGAACGCAGACGTCAGGGGAGAGGCAGGAGGGAGTGAAGTTTAAAAGCGGCTATCTCCCAAACCATAAAGGTGTGAGAGATGCTGCTGGCGGCATTTTATTCCGTTTTACAAGGGCTTCAATATAAGCGATAGTTATTTTGAAGTATTACTATCCCTTTAAGCTCACCAGTATGATACAAATTGGCAGTGTGTGAAACTTGTAATGCCCAAACCACACTGAGTGCCAAGATTTGTTACAAGCCTCATACACTGCTGCTTGGCATCTGTGAGACATGCTGTGGCAAGACTGGTGTACTCTGGCACCCCACCTGACACCTCCCAGCCCCATGAATTCTCCCACTAGTTTAGTTTAAAGTGTACATGATTTTAAAACCCATTTATTGTGCATGTGTGTGGGAGCCAGACAGCCATGGGTAGTTCATTCAGTGACAAATCTGACTGAGCAAGGATGTCAGAAACCTGGCCTGTTTATGCACCTTGAAGACAACTGCTAAACAGTTTCAACTTTAATGAAAATGAGTTGGTACCGTGTTAGCCATAGAAATACAGGAGGCAAATATAGTTTGATACCTTTTATTGGCTAACTAAGCAGATTTAGGATGCAAGCTTTCAATACCTTCGGTCTCTCTCAGGCATGTTATACAGATAAATATGACCACATCTCTCAAATACAAGTACACATTACACAATTTACTACTGACTGACCAAAGATATCTGGATTTGGATTGATTTCTCTTATCCGATGTCCATGCAAAACAATGCAATGTGTATTTGTATTTAAGAGATTTTTTTCATATTTATCTGTATGACATGCCCGAGGAAGAGACCCAAGGTCTTGAAAGTTTGCATTTAAATCTTAGTCAGCCAATAAAAAGGTATCAAAAACTATATTTGCTTCCTGAACTTTAATGCAGCAACTGCCAGCATTCGAGAACCCTTGCTTTACTCAGCAGGAACAGATCAGGATGTCCACACTATGTAAGAGTGAAATACCAAGATCCTTTTAAGCCCATAAGATGTACAAACTCACCAGTAGCAGCTTCTCTCTTCCAGGGGCCTCTTGGCACTGGATAATAGGAGCCCAATGTCCTGCTGAGACCCATTCCAGCACAGTTCCCAGTCTCACAGCACCTGCAGATCTCACTGGGGCCTTGGAGTGCAGACCAGCTGTGGATACAAACAATTGGGACCTCTTGGCAGGTTTGGAAGAGTTTGTAGATTATACTGGGGTTTTCATGAGCATTAAGAACATAAATAGGGACATTCCTGATAGCAAAACAGCCATTTTACATGTATTCATCCCTTTAAGTGCATCCACTATAGACACCCCACTGTAGGCCAGTCTTTAGTCTTTTGCATGCTGAAGTTTAAATGTTGCTGAGCTAGTGAAATTCTACAGATTTCACATGCCAGGACTTATGGTTACAATGGGGCATGTGTATAGGAGGGAAGAGTGAAAGAATACAACTGCACGGAACTCTCAAATGCAATATGAAGTAGTATGTCAAATACTAGATATAGCATCCAAGCTTTTTAATGTCCACTTTAAGTCTGTGGCAGTTTGTCACATATAAATCATACCTGGGAACTTTGAAAGAGCTGACCCTGAGATATCTGACTATTAACCCATAGCTGTCCCCTCAATATAGGCTACACGCGATTAACTGTTTACTGTAAATTTGTGGTTCTCCATTTAGTCCCTAGTCTATAACATGTTAGAATGTAGATATCTTGTTTGTGCACAAGGACCTCTATGGAGGGCCTGGGTGCCAGCTTTTGCACCCACCTCCGAACATAGTCTCAGGGAGCAACTATTGGGCCAATGTCCCAATCACAGCTGCACCCCCTTGATAGGAAAGGCAAGCTTCTAGTGAAAAAAATCCTCTTTCCACCACCAATATTGGTTTTCTAGGAGACCAGGTGAAGACAACCCACAAGAGTTCTCCTGGGAGAGGAGGAGAAATAATTCCACCTGGGTCCGGCCACAAGAAACAATTGCTAAATAAGTAAATTTGATGGGAGTGTGATCAGCACCAAAAGGTTACTGAATTGCATTCACTAGAGGTTCGAGAGTGGCAAGGATAGTTGAGGTTTGGCAATTAGGCCTAATTTACCCAAGCAGATTGTGCACACTTTCATATGTCTGGCTAACTGTTTAATTTATCAGTTTCTTGCATCAAAATGCAATTAGTTTAAAATAGCTCATTTGGTGTTAAAAAAAAAAAAAAAAAAAAAAGGTTCACCTGGTGTTCAATTACTCTGTTACATTCTACTGGAGAATAGCTACCGGCTACAGTTCTCCACACCGACAGCTCTTCACATTACAAACCCAAGTCCCTGCGGTGGATGTATATTCATGTTATACAACAGGATAAGCCCCACTAGTGTTTTCTTCCAGAAAAACATTAAAGATCCTTTAACATTAAACATGATCAGAGGCTCCAGTCCCTTATCTATACCCCATCACTACCTCAGTACAGGATAGATCTAGTTTAAGACTTCAGGAATTTGGAGTCCTTGAATCCTGTACAGAGTAAGGTCTGCCTCCATTTCCAATTAAAGGGATAGTAATACTTACAATTAAGAATGTTGTAGGGTTTATCCCCCTGAGTAAAACAAGACTGCTCCCACTGCTGAAAGGTGTTTCATTCAAAAGTTATTAATTTTCAAAATTTAATTTTTTAGGTGCAATATCACAGTGGCCTGAAATTGTACAGTGGTGCTGTTGCTACACCATCCTATGGAGATTTATGGTCCTGGGACCAGAGCTGTCCATAGGATCGTGTAGCAACAGCGCCACTGTACAATTTCAGGCCACTGATATTGGTTAAAAAACAAAAAAAAACAAAAAAAAAAAAAAAACACCAACTTTGAAAAGTAATAACTTTTGAATGAAACACCTTTCAGCAGTGGGAATAGTCTTGTTTTACTCAGGGGGATAAACCCTGCAACTTTTTTTTTACATTAAGAATTACTATCCCTTTAAGGATTCTTTTAAGGGAACCAAATTGACATAGTGGCCATTTGTATTTTCTGTGCAGAATAGTCAAGTGTGTGGGGCAATTCCCATTCCTTACGTGTTGCTGGTTTTGCTGAAGGAACAAGCCTTGTTCATAGGATCTGGAACCTGGTTGATTGCAGTTGTCCTCAGAGTACATGTAATATAGATCTGAAAAGGAGGACACATTTTTAGGTCCTCATTCTGCAACTGCATAACATCAAAAGTTGGATTGCAGTATACATTCTTATATATTTAATATAAAGATGCATTAGTACTATGGGGGAGAGATGGGATCATAGGCTTTAGCTTTCCATATTGAGTGATTGAAACAGTACTGCCTGGTGACCATATTACAAAATCTGTAAAACAAATCTACACAACCATGAATGGGACCTCCCAGCAGTGTATCAATGTTTCTCAGAAGAAAAATCTAACTTATAAAGTCAGTTTCATTCAGTATTTACTCACAGTGGAGGAATCCATTCCGGCAAACCTGAAGGCATCAACTGTGAACTGGATCTTATCAGGTTGGGGCCTCGGGGATCTGAAGGCTGAGGAGACATCCTCTTGTTTTCCATCCACCAAGCACCTGTGGATCGGGACATTGCACCCAAGTCAAGCTAGACATTCTAGAGTAAACCAACTGCACTGTTGGGGTGGGGTTCATTACATGCCATCATTGGATTTAAATGGGGACATTTAGGCTGTTGAATGCTAGGTTTGTCCACCACAGGGGTAAACATTCAAGGGAATATTTTCCTTTTATTTATTGGTATAGTCTATGGTGCAGTTTATTTTCCTCCAGAACTGAACCTCTGCCTTGGATTAGGCTCATGTGGGCCACATATCCCTTTAAGTCAGGCATACAGACCAGCAAGACAAAGTGTTAAAAGCACACTGTAGGGTCAATTAATCTTAAGGAAACGCTGCAACCAGTAATAGAAATTAGAAACATTTACTCACACCAATGAGTTATTTCTACATAATAAATCTATTTCTCTGCTGTGACTCTGGGACGGTTACTAGTAAGGTTAATTCTGGACCAGGAGGTATACTAGTGTGTCTTACACTGACTTTAGGAGCTTTGTTCTCTACTTTCCTGTAATCAGATTAGCACCAATAGCGTCGCAGTAACCAAGCTTTTAAAATTGATTGGTTCCCAACAGTGCAGCAACCCTTTTTCACTTTGTGATACTGTAAGGCTGGAGGACTTTGCCATGTCCATCTACAGCCCAGAGTATTTAAGACAAGTTACTAGTATTTTTATTCACACTTTATTAAAGGTTACATTTTAACCTGATCCCGAAACTTGTTTCAAGATTCTTCTAAGCACTGAACAGGTTAATTTGCTGTTCTCCATACATCTGGGGATTGATCACCACATGTATTTTGGAGCACATTTGTTCTTCCTCTAAAGCAGCTGTAGATTTATGGAAGTTGTAGCTTCAGGCAACTGGAAGTTCAGGGCTTTTCCACCCTGTTCTAGGGCCCCACTTACCCATTCTGATTAATAATCTCATATCGAGGGCTGGAGTTGATATCAGGAGTCAATGTGGCCACACAGCTGTCAACGAAGATTTTCATGGGCACATGGTTCCCAGTGTCAACAGAAGCTTCTATGTTGAACACATCTCCCAGCTGGAAGACTTTGTTGGTTCTTGGGGAACTCCAGTCATCTGTAAAGTAATATTGGGCCAGAACTTACAAAAGCTTGCCAAAGTTTATCATTGAAATGGGATTGAACCATTGAATGTTAGAGGTCACCAAGTCATTGTCAAGCAAGTTAGAAGCCTTTAGCATTCAGGGGGTTAAAGTCCAGTTTTCTGTTAATAGGATTTCTCCCAGTGGAGACAGTTTACTCCAGAGAAGCAGAGTACAGCCCAAAAACACTTTAGTAAGCTAGTTTGAGTACAGGGGCGGACTGACCAGCCGCCGCCACTTCCAGAGCTGCTCAGCAGCTCTCCTACAACGGCCGCCGGTGCGCCGTTCTAGTAATACAGAGCGCTGGGAGATGACATCTCCCAGCCTCTACATTACTAGAGGCGCGCAGGACATTGCAGTGCTAAGCCACGCCGCTAGACCACCAGGGACTGCAGGTAGGGGCATGGTGGAGATGAAGGAGCAATGTGGAGACGGGGGCATTGAGGAAGGGGCAATGTGGAGCTGAAGGGGGGATTGTGGAAGGGGGCATTGTGGCGATGAGATCAAGGGGCATTGTGGAGATTTCTGCAGGGGGCCCAGACCTCTTTTTGGACCAGGGGCCCTGGGTCCTGTCAGTCCACCCCTGTTTGAGTAGGTTTATGGCTTATGACAAGAGGAATGCAGTGCAGGCACTTCTTCCCAAGTGGTACATTACTTCCCTCATTTACTTACAATTAATTCTGTTTAAGGATGATTGTCAGTATTACTGCTCATTGTTAGTGAAGGGATGGAGGTAATGCAAGAAGACAGGAAATGCTTGCATTAATCTATACGGCCAAACTAAGCTTTATTTAGAAGTTATAGCTTGCACTAAGTGGTAAAAGGAAACTTGAAGCTTTAGGGGGTAGTACCCCTTTAACCCTTTATGTGCCAGAGGGGTATGCAACACATAGCTTTTGCAATGGGTTGTGTACCCCTCTGGCACTCAAAGGGTTAAGGATTAGTGGAGACAGACCCCCCCCCCCCCCCCAAAAAAAAAATAAAAAAATTAATACACATACCATTCATCAAGTGTAAGTTAAAGGTCAGCCTCTCTTCAGCAGATACAGTGGAGCTGTAGGGAATCCAAGTCGGTTTAATGGGCTTGCTGCTCACATTGCTGTGTCTGTAGACGTGGGGCAGAGTAAAGTACTGTCAGTACTACAAGTTCCACCAAGTGAGGCTAGGAATTGGTGCAGACAAATGGGTCCACTAACTGGATGACATTAGCTTAAGCCAGGTTTACAAAGTAAGAGTTAACCCCTTTTAAATGTCAGGAGGGGCGTACAACATTGAATAAAATCAATGCATGGCACCCCTGACATCAAAGGGCTAAAATTAGCTAGTCCAGTTAATGACCCCTGAAACCCTGCTACCTAAAGAGTAGTTTTAACTATAGTCACAAGTATAAAGGGTGTGTGAGCAGTGGTCAGATTTATGCAGTGTCAGTATTTTAACTGGCAACTTTGCTCCATGGATTTATAGGTTGTAACAGTAGAGTAAAATTTCAGATTTGTGCTGTTGGTATACACCCAACAGGTTCATGTTCTATGGAACACCAGCATTCTCTACAGACACTCCCTGAAAACTCATCTCTTTAGGTAATCCTAGCAGATACTCACAACTATTATGAGGAAGGCCAACTCAGCCTCACCAACCTCTACTCACCCTCATTCTCTTTCTACATCACAACCTTATTCATTTAGGCCAGGGGAGGGCTGGCAACATACAGCCCAGAGGGCAAATACAATCAAGTGGCCCATTTCTACCATCATCTGAGCCCACTGTCCCAGCCCACCCATGTTTTAATTAAAAAAAAAAAAAAAAAAAGTTCTTAATGTTGTGAAGGCAAGTGATACCACAGAGCTTACAGTTGAAATGGGGCTACATTAGTGATACTACAGCGCTTACAATTTAAGTGACACTATTGATGCCATAGAGCTTACAAGGGAAGTGGGCTATATTACTAGTGTAGCTCTATTTGGATTGTAGAGCAGCATCATCATTTGTATTTAGATTAATTTCATATGTAGTCTGTTGTATCACTAGTTTAGTTCCATTTACAAGTGGGAGATTGAGTGAGGCAGTAGCCCACCAGCCCAGCCCTCCCCTGGACAGACCTGCTACTTGTCTGAACTACTGCTCTGAAGAATTACTTCTCATCCCACTGACCAGCAGTTCATATAGGAGGAGGCATTGAGATCTTGGAAGCCACCTTCTGCCATTCCAAGTTCCATTTGTACTGTTTAATGTCTTTCCCTATTGTTGGTGCTATGAAGTGACTGCCAGTACCTTCATCTCCCATCTTCTAGTGACTGTTCCAGATAATGAACATTACAGGGGATACCACTAAGATGAGTTGAAAGGTTTCTGGTAAGAAGCCTGTTACTGAAGGAGATAATGTACAGCTGTACATCAACTTGTACAATCATTTTGGATCCCATGCATAGATGTTTTCTATTTAATAAGTTTGGATTATGTGACATTCTTTACACTTTAAAATATCCTTGTTGGATTAGTGCCCTTTGTATATACCTGCAGGAATAGGGAGCCAGTTTCCTTTATCATCATTTACTTAGAAGAGTTAGGAGTCATCTAGATGCTGGTGTTCCATTAGCATTTATACACAGACCTCACCCCACTGTGCATTTTGGTTTGTCAAGTTCAGTGTGGTCACATTGGGCAAGTTTATATTTGCATGGCCATCATACAATGAAAGACTGAGTCTATGACCACTCACCCATAATGTTACCATTATCTTGTGACCAAAGCATTGCAAGGCTTAACGGTGTTTTATGGTGCTTAATTGTACCTTCTGAGTCCCCCCCCCCCCCCAAACTGGATTACATTTATTCACTTGTGATCATTGCCACTTTAACCTGCAGCTGACTGGTGTAACAATTCCAATCAGTCCCAGCCTGCCAGTGGCTAGCTGGGAATGATGGAGTTTTAGTTCCAGTAGCAGAGGGTAGAGTTCCAATGCTTTGTGAAGCAATAGCTATCATCCAAGGAGGTCAGATAGCCTATAAAGGGATACAAGACTGATTAGGGACATTGAGATTGTCTCTGGCTGTGAATGTGGGTGTGGCCAGCACAGATGAGGCTCCACCCCTCAAAGTATGGCACTTTAGACAGTTGCCTACTCTGCCTATTGGGAAATCCAGCCCTGGTTCCAGAATATAGAATTAAAGGAACCAGAGTTATCTAGCATTTGTAAATATAACAAACCTACATCGCTTGATACCCTCCCATTTTACTTTACTAGGACCAGTGAAAACTAGAGGCCCTTACGAATTGTACACTTGCTCCAAGAAAATGGGGGAGAGGGGAAAAAAACAACAACAAAAAAAAACTAAACCAACAGTCTGGGATTTAAAGGTATATAGGCAGATAAGTAGATGTAAGATTTCAGACACTAGCAGGCAGACTGAATCAGCCTACTTAACACTAAGAATTAGAGTTATCACAATGCACGCTGAACAGAGTTTTAGGTCATGTGATCTTGTTAGCAATTGCCATGTCTGTCACCATGGACATGAAATTAAAGACTGACAAAGCCACCTTGTGTCAATTTTTTTTTTCCTCCTACCATCTATCTCCTACTGCAGGATTTTTGGGCCAGACTAGGGTTATTAGAAGGTCTGTTCCTTGAAAGGACATTCTAGACTTTGGGCTATTCAGAGGTTTGTCCCTTCCAACTGACATTTATTAGTCTGCGAAGGACTAGTTACCTGGGGTAATAGCACTGGACAGACACCACAGCAGGGTTGGTTCGGATGATGGGCGAGTTTCTGGAAGGACTTGGGCTATAGGTCACATTCGTGCTGTAGATGAGCCAGTCTTGGGTCATCTAGAAGATATAATAGAGAAGTTGGGAGGTGGAGGTCACAGCAATCTCAACATCTTTCATAGACAGAAGTTCACACAGATCTGCTTAAAGGGATAGTAATGGCTGATTTTAACAAAAGTTTAATGTTGCAGCTATTAACTAGAAGTCAAGTCTCTTAAACATGTATAGTTTAGAAGTGTAAATCTCTCAAAGTTTCCCCCTCCCAGATGTTGCTCTCTAGCTGAGAGCATGAGACCGGGACTGGACGGCAGCTCTTCAGCAGAGCCAAAATGGTGCCATCTAAAAAAAATACACACTTCATTGCAACGGTCTACAAAGTGTGCCTGGTTTGCATTTTTTTTAGATGGCGCCATTTCAGCTCTGCTGAAGAGCCCCCAGCCAGTCCTGGGACTAGGATCTCATGCTGTCAGCTAGAGATCCAACTTTAGAAGTGTAAATCTCTCAAACAATACATGTTTAAGAGACCTGGCTTCTATGTAATATCTACAATATTAAACTTGTTGAAATCAGCCATACTAGTATAATACACCATGAAAGGTCAGCCACACTCAAAGACTGCATCCTCTAAGCCACTGATCAAAATTCACCTGTTTATCTAGAAGCAGAAGTTAGATTTATAGATTTTAAATACCTTCAAGTTGCTTGCTGTTTTAGCCCTCACCAACATCTACTTTGGGAGCCAAGAAGTGTGTCAGTGAGCAAGATGTGCCGAGAAAACAGGAAGTGCCTGTGCAGCATTACATCTTTAATTTTTAAGCCACCCACACATTGTGAAAGCTTGTTTCAGGCGATTGTATGTTTGAACAGGTGTTCACTATTCTCTAGCACTTGCTAGTAAGAGTATTGCCTGCTTAGACTATTATCCATCAGTCTAGATCAGTGGTTCTCAACCTGTGCTCTCGGTGGCTACTAACAGGCCAGAATTTACTAACACTTTAAAAGTAAATTATTAATGTCCAACAAAAAGTTTTTGCATTTAGAAGAGCTTAAAAATCTGAGCTAAATGCAAAAAACCCATCTCTCAAACCGCTATGGTTTACAGGTGTTTAAAGTTCGCTGTCTCCTACTGACAGCTGTTTAGCTGTCAGCACGGAGGCGCTTGAGAAGTGCTGCGATTTTGTTACTTACAAGGAATCCCTTCATTGGAATGGTCTAAAATGTGTGCTTGAAAACCAGGCACGCGCTTTAGACCATTCCAATGAAGGGAATCCTTGTAAGTAACGAGATCGCGGCACTTCAAGCGCCTCCGTGTCGACAGACACGAATCTCCTGCTGACAGCGAACTTTAAACACCTGTATCTTTTAAACCACAGCGGTTTGAGAGATATGTTTTTTTTGCATTTAGCTCAGCTTAAGCTCTTCTAAATTCAAAAACTTTGAAGAGCTTAAAAAGGTGAGCTAAATGCAAAAAACCCGTATCTCAACCCACCAATACTGCAGCTGCTTTCAAAGAAAGCATCTATTGCCACTTAATATTAACAATTCCAGTTCCAAAGCACATAGGGTATCAATACAAAATACCTGCCTTTTGGAGCCTGGAAGGAAATGTAGCCACTTTGGAGGTTAATTTGAGATTGCTTCAATAGGTTCTTGCCTTCCTTGTGATAAGGGTCATGTTCACCAAGATAACTTTTCCAGCCAATGAAGACCATATAGCAAATACATTTCATTGGCTGGCTGGACTGGTGCGTTGGAGACAACTGGGATGGAGCAGGTATGCTGGCGCTGCAAGTGAGGCCCGCGGCTGAGGCTCCCGCCGATGCTGACCATCTTTGAGGCTGTTCCCACTGGGAACTCTTACTATGTCAGCCTCAGAAAGATGGTCAGCACTGGTGGGAACCTCAGCCACAGGACTAGGGTGACCACATGTCCCAGAATGGCAGAATGGAAATGGTCACCCTATAACCACCACTATTAGTATATCCCCCTGTACCCCCACATTGCTAGAAAAATCGCTGGGGGGGGTTGGTAGCAAATAAATGCCGAACTTCCATTCCCTCTAAACAGAGCAATCCAGCTGTGAAAGTTGGATAATTATGCAGCGGTACATCAGAACACAGAATGCCTAGTTTTAAGTTACTATCCCTTTAAGGGTAACAACACATACACATTTTTATATAGTGTTACTATCCCTTTATCTCATCTTTGAGGTAACCAATTGCCCAAGGAGTCCAAATGAATGGAGTGACATCCCTCTGCACTATTAGTCCTTTGCTCTGTAATATCAAACACCTGGTGACACCCCTGGCATTCCAAGGGTTACAGTGAAAACAGACATGGGCATATTAAAATGTGAGTTTAACCACTTGAGGACCAGGTGTGCAACACATTGCATTTTAGGCCTCTAATCCCAGGAGGAGGATATCTGATGTTAAAGGAGCAGTACACTTCAATGAAAACAGGTTAGAGCTTTTCCTGGTGAGTAAAGGCAGGGTACTCACCGCTGTCCATTTTATTCAAACGATATAACAGTTCAAATAATCAGGAAGTGAGTTTCCTGTGTGTTTACCTCCTAATAGCAAGGCTGCCAGGTTCGTTCTATCACATTCTATGGAGAACCAAGTCTGACGGCAGGGAGTACCTTCCTCTCCATTAGAATTTGACCCCTAGAATGCGCTGCACACCTTTGAACTGTAATAACTCTGGAAACAGGCATCTCTAGGCAGCGGGATTACCCTTATTTTTACTCAACAGGAAAATCCCTTAAAACCCATTATATATATTTTACCATTCCTATAATGGAAAGAATTGTCAGTTGATTCCTTGATATTAGGGGCAGACTAAACTCTTGCATTAACCCTTCAATTATCACTGGTGTGTTCCAGGAATACATCACAATGCATTTGACAGCCCTCCAGCACTTAAAGGGTGAAAGGAATTGTAAGCCTTTGTAGTTATGAAAGCCGTATGTGGTTGTGTGTCTTCCTGCAGAGCAAGAGATGTGTATTCCCACTGCTGGAAGAGAGGGTCAAGCAGAGGCAGATTGTAGGGGAATATCAGCTTTTTTAAAGCAGCCCAATAGCTGGTGTTATATCAACGCCCCCTTGTGGTCCCTGTGCAGCATGGGAGAGGAGGCACCAGGACATTATGTCATATCCTGGCATTCTGCATTAACCCTTTGAGTGCCAGATGGGTACGCAACGCATTGCAAAGCAATGCATTGTGTACCCCTCTGGCACTGAAAGGGTTAACAAGGAACACAAAGGCTGTCACAGGGAGTGCTTGTGCCCATACAGACCTCTCCTTCAAAATATCGTGGGATGGCGAGGTGAGATCCTCTGATCTCCCCCACCGGCCCATGATCTAGCGGCCCACTATCCAGATAAGACAATCCACCCATGGGGTCAAGTTATTACTGTTTCTACACCAAGTATTAGAGGGTTACACTATGTATTGTATAGCCCATTGACACTCAGTCTCTACCCTTCCACAGTAGGCTGACTAGATCTCACCTTTAACCGGGGATAGTGACATTTCAGGAGTGCACCGAAATCAAAGCAGCCCTGCAGTATGCATTTTTCCTATATGTCCCTGGTTAAAGGTGAGGTCTGGTCAGACTATTCCACAGTATGAGCCAGGACTACAGTTCTCCATTAACCCTTTGAGTGCCAGGGATGCACAACACATTGCAAGGCAATGTGTTGTATACCCCTCTGGCACTCAAAGGGTTAAGCAATGGAGACAACTATTGTCTGAACTGCAGTACATTTTCACTAACACAACGGCCTGTAGTTGGAGTGCCTTGTACGCAGCAGGTAACACCCCACCTCCAATAGACTATGCATTTTCTGAAAGCAAGAAGATTAGATTTAAGAGGCCAAGCCGGACCAGGTCCTCAGATACCACCAGTAATTCAAGACTTCAGGATGTCAGCTTTGGGACATTTTAACAAACTCAGCTGTTATCACTTAGTAGGGTCTTGGACACAAGTAGCTCATGAGGACCATGTCTCGTTTATACAACAGACCAGGAGTAGCCAGGCCTGGTCCTCTAGAGCAGTGGTTCTCAACCCGTGCCCTCAGTGGCTACTAACAGGCCAGGATGAGAATTTCCCTTTAAAAGGGATTGTAATACTTAAAATGTAAAAAAAAAAAAAAAAAAAAGTCGGGTTTATCCCCCTGAGTAAAACCAGAGTACTCCCACTGCTGAAAGGTGTTGCATTCAAAAGTTATTAATTTTCAAAGTTGAATTTTTTAGGTGCAATATCACAGTGGCCTCAAATTGTACAGAGGAGCTGTTGCTACTCCATCCTATGGAGATTTATGGTCCCAGGACCAGAGCTGTCCATAGGGTCGTGTAGCAACAGCGCCACTGTACAATTTCAGGCCACTGTGATATTGCACCTAAAAAAATTCAACTTTGAAAAATTAATAACTTTTGAATGCAACACCTTTCAGCAGTGGGAGTACTCTTGTTTTACTCAGGGGGATAAACCCGACAATTTTTTTTTTTTTTTACATTTTAAGTATTATCCCTTTAAGAGCAGTCAAAGGGTTAAAAATTCTCTAAAATGATCTGGCACTGTATAGCAGTGGTTCTCAACCTGTGCTCTCAGTGGCTATTAACAGGCCAGGATTTTAGAATTTCCTTTTAAGAGCACAGGTGAGTTAATCAGTATGACTGAGCCGCTGATCAACACACTTGTGTTCTAGCAGGGAAATTCCTAAGTCCTGGCCTGTTAGTGGCCACTGAGGGCACGGGCTGAGATCCTCTGGTCTAGAGCAGGGTCCCTGCCTCAAACCTGTCTCTCCCAGCAAGTTCAGGATGTAGTCAGTTATAAAACATGTGAAAGTGGTTACCCCAGGCAGATACTTCAGCAGGATTAAACCACTCACTGATTCCCCTGTTCTTATGGGATGAGATCTTAAAGGGATAGTAATGTTTCACAAAAGAGCAGCTCCAATTAATCTTCATAGTATTTTGGCCATGGAGAGTGTTATTTCAATACTATCAGAGTTGTAGTACAAGAGTAATTGAATGATAAAGTATCCCCCTCCCGCCCCTTTTACCTAGTGTAAGCCACCTCCCCTCATATGTGGAATCTGGTCCACAGACCAGACAGCAAGGGATAATCTTATTACTGTGAGCACAATGAAAACCCTGCCCCACTTGACAGGTTTATCAGGTTTTTCCTTATGATCACTGAAGATTGTCCCTCTCTGCGATCTATCCAGACAGTCTTGCTGCTCTGAGGTGAGCAATGTTACATCAGTAAAAGGGGCGGGAGGTGGATAATTTATCATTCAATTACTCTTGTACTACAACTCTGACTATTTAGACACTTGATGGCCCAAATACTATGAAAATTAATTGGAGCTGCTTTTATTGTGAAATATTAATATCCCTTTAAGTATGCACCATGTGGGGGTCAAAGGACAGAGCTGATCACAGTACACTGTGGTGGGGAGGTATTTCTTAATGGTAGAAATGGACTGTCCTAAGATTACACCCGTTTTCTTTTGCACATCAGGCACAGTGCCATGGTGTCAGGCTCAATCTACAGGATAGGATGTGGACCAGTTAACACTTGATGGCCAGTTACAGGCCCTGCTGGGGCTCACAGCCGGAGGAGCGGTATGAAGTTAATGTGCAATGGCCTGATCAGATTCCCAGTTTAATGAGGTACGTTTATAAAACACATGCTGAGGGGCTATACTGATTCCTACTTTATGGCAGAATGGTACTGTCATAGGCATCACAGTAAGAGGAGGGTCATGTTGCATTAACCCCTTAGGGACCAGAGGCATGAAATACAATGCACATCCCTCTAGTGCACATGGGGACGACCTTTACTTGTCTTGTGCTGGGTGTACAATATGTAAGAAGGTACTGCACAACCAATCAGCAAAATGTTAACCCATTGAATGCTAGAGAGGTATCCAATGTTGCAATGTTTTAGATACCACTCCAGCTCTCAAAGGGAGAAGGCTTTAAGGGAAAGGACATTTCAGGCCTCAGCAGCAACACAAAAACTCCACTTACCTGTAAGACATTCCCACACTCCTGCAGCCCGTTCTGGAAGATCACCTCTGTGTCTGTACTGAGGGAGCTGGGTGTACAGCGCCGGGGTCCTAGAGTCAGGTCTGAGGCCTTCACCAGCCTTCCATTCCCATACAGATCCCTCTGCACAGTCACCTGCATCCTAGACTCCTCACAGCGCACTCTGATAGGATTACGTGAGGGTAACGGCTGGGCCCTGGGCTGCCCAACCACCACAGGATGCCCCCCAGGAGACACCAAACCACCCCCAGGCTGAGAGTAGCTCCTCCACCATTGCTCCCACTGCTTGTCACTCCTAGAATCGGCAAAAGCTGGATCACAGAGCAGCAAAGCCAGAAGCAGCCATCTCAGATACCCCAACTGCCCCATTCTGTCCACAACAGGAACCCAACAAGAGCTAAGTGTTGATACCAACCCTTTATATACCCAGAGATGAGCCTTTTAAACACACCCCACCAACCAGGTGATGCGCCTTATATATACCCCTCCCAATAGAGAGCAGCCCTCCTACTGGATAGCAGACCTTTATATGCTCCTCCCACTAGAAACAAGACCTTTACAGACCCCTCCCACCAGAGGCCAGGCCTTTACAGACCCCTCCCCCCATCAGTGACCAGGCCTTTACAGACCCCTCCCATCAGTAACCAGACCTTTACAGACCCCTCCCACCAGAGGCCAGGCCTTTACAGACACCCCCCCCCCACACACACCAGTGACCAGGCCTTTACAGACCCCTCCCATCAGTGACCAGACCTTTACAGACCTCTCCCACCAGAGGCCAGGCCTTAATATAGCCCATCCACCAGAGCACAGATCTTTACATAACCCACCCCAGGCAGATTAACAAACCTGCTCACTGGTGCAGATTAGCACATCCACTTTCATATTGCCTCTTGACATTTGTAGGTACTTCATTTTAGGGCAAATTAATATGCCTACAGCCATATCTGTATCTGCCTGTTGTTGGACTACAAATCCCGCAACCCTCAGATGGCTGTCGAGTGGCTGGGGATATTGGGAGCTGTAGTCCTCAACAGGTCAAGAGATAAAGGTTGGCATAGTCCTGTTCTAGAGCAGAGGTTCTCAGCCCATGCCCTCAGTGGCCACTAACAGGCCAGGACTTAGGAATTCCCCTGCTAGAACACAAGTGTGTTGATCAGAGGCTCATTCACACTGATTAACTCACCTGTGCTTTCACAAGGAAATTCTAAAATCCTCATCTGTTAGTGGCCACCGGGGGCAGGGGTTGAGAGTCGCTGTTCTAGAGTATGTCTGTGCCAAGTCTTGGCCATTTTCTTGTAGCCCCATACAGGTGTCACTTCTTGACACAGTAGTCCAGTGGTCTCAAACTACATTCTCGGGGGGGAGAGGCAATGCAGGTTTTTGGATACCCTTAATTATACACAGGAATTGTAGACAAGTGACTGAGCTAATTAGTGAAACGTGCAAGTTCAGTGATAGCTGTCTCAGCCTTCAGGTGAAACGGAATCACCCCTCTAGTGTTTAGACCTCTGTGTTTCAGAGTCTTCCTGGATGTGGTGGAAGGGGGGACTTAAAGTGACAGTCAACCTGTGTGTGTTTATTATATCTATATCTATCTATCTATCTATCTATCTATCTATCTATCTATCTATCCCAGTTAGTTTTGTTGTTTTTTTTAAACAATTTTGAAGTCCTTGATTTTGGGATATTCATAATTTTTTGATATCCAGCGCCCGGGCAATAACCTTGTTTGTTGTGAGTTCATCCCTCGCAAGGGTGTGGGTATGTGTATATTTTTTTTCCCATCCCACTTTTTAAGAGCATACTACGTGTATATGCCCTGTGTATGTCCTTGACTGGGCAAGCTGAGTTACATTCTCCATTACTGCACAGGAATCGGTACAACATCAGTGCGGTGTTTTTTCATCCCTGGTTTAAAGGGATATGTGTCCAGCTTATGATATGGCGATCGCAGTGGTGTTCGTGATACAATGTAACACTATCCCTACAGAGCTAAATGTTCTGTATACTGTGGTGGTGGCAGGTTTTTCCTGCTGTAACAATAGTGCAGCACTGTGCCACTACACCTGCTTTTGTAGTCCCTGACAGAAAACTGTCTGCAAACAGAGATTCAAGGATCTCCCTGTCAGTGACACAAAAGTGTAAAAATAAATTGTATATGAAGCTGAAGGCGGTGAAATTATAGATATGAAATGAACAGCCAATTTGACTTCACTTTAACTGTTTGAGTGCCAGAGGGGTACACAACACATTGCAAAGCAATGCTTAATCCTCTGGACTGTCCTGAGAAATCCTAAACATGTTTAACTACCTCCAGGTCTTTCTCCGTGGATCAGATAACCCCACTGTATCCTCTTCTACGTACACACACTCCCTTCCATATCATCTGCCATCTCCTGAATGTTGCTTCCCCCGCTGCATATTAACCCATGGAGCACTAGCTGAAGAGTCACATGTTGGTCAGAGAAATACTCTGGACTATACTCAGAAAAGAAAAACACTGAGTCATTCTGGGGCAAGACATCTGCACCATGGGGGGGGGGGGGAAGGAATATTTTTTTTTTTTCTTCTTCTAAGGTGACCACATATCCCTATAACCCTTTGGCACTTAAAGGGTTAAATCAGAGACACATGAAAGCTGCAGGACTGCAAAGGCGTCTGTCCAACCCTGCAGTGTGTGTGTGTGTGTGTGTGTGTGTTTTATGTTTCAGATTTAAAGGGGAACTCTCACCTTCGTGAAACGTGACTTCCCATTACAACTCGTTGTTGAAGCTGTAATCTGTTTTTATTTATGGATTTTTTTTTCCCGCATTAAAGCAGATCATCTTCATAATATTGCCCCCCCCCAATACATTACTAGTGTAGCGATAGGCAATGGAGTAGTTGTATTATGATGAACAAGTCCGCGTTATTGAAGTAATCCTTCTTCAGCAGGCATCCAGCGGACAACAGTGCAGACATCTTAGAGGGAAGTTGCCTCTGAGTCTGCGCTACGTGTCACATGCACTGCCCGGATTGGTGGAGACGTCCGTTAGTTGCCTTAAGGTAACGGAAGTTGTTGCCTACGCAGGTGCTTAGAGCTTCTCTTGTAAGCTCTGTGCCCTGGATGCCTGCAGAAGAATCTGGATTACTTCAATAACACTGGCTTATTAAACATAATACAAATATGCCTTTGCCTGTCACTATATTACTAATGTATTGGGGGCAATATTATGACGCTGGTCTTACAACCAGATTCCACATCTGAGAAGAGATGGCTTACACTAGGTAAAAGGGGCAGGAGTGGAAACTTTACTTGTAAATATCTCTTAAACCATAAAGGTTTGAGAGATAAGACTTATATCGTTCTTCAGTTTTTTTTAATGCCTACAAAATAAAATGAAGTATTACTATCCCCTTAAATTTTTATGTCTTAGAAACACCACCAAGCATTCAAGGGTTTAACAGTTAAAAAAAAAAATAAAAAAAAATAAATAATATATATATAAATATATATAGGAACTAGAGTCCCATGGGCTTCCGCTCATAAATACCCTGATGCATTTGACATTACATTTAGCATCATGCCTTTTTGCGATGAGTTTGAGGGCCCACGGCAGGGACCTTTATAATCCACTCCATGCTCTCCTGGCTGATGCTGCTATGGTCCTGGTCAGGCAGCCCCCAAATTCCACACTCATTGTAGACTAAGTAAACATACACAGGGGGAAGAGCACCTCTAAGAGCGCTCTCTTGCTAGTGGACCCCAAACCGCAGTGCAGCCCCCTCAAGATGGGTACTCTCTAGATCAGTGGTTCTCAACCCGTGCCCTCAGCGGCTACTAACAGGCCAGGATATGAGGATTCAATTGTTAGAGCACAGGTGAGTTAATCAATACGACTGAGCCTCTGATCACCACACTTGTGTTCTAGCAGGGAAAATCCCAAGTCCTGGCCTGTTAGTGGCCACTGAGGGCATGGGTTGAGAACCACTGACTAGTTGTAGAAGTTACAATGTAACAACACATGTAGAGAGAATATATGCATTGCAGTAGGTTGGTGACAGTTATCATCTAGCCTTCTTAGGTGTTTTAATTCATAAGTAACAGGCCAAATGAGAAGCTCCGATGACTGTCAGATGGTGTAGGAAAAGGAAAGAATTGGATTCTATGCTTTTAGGTGTGTGAAACAAGACCATAATTTCTAAATGTTAACTCTAGGTGAGTGCAGATCCCTCAACGGACATCCACACATTAGAAACAGCCCTCTAGAAGTGCTCCAAACTCTGGAACTTTTCCTTGGGCAAGCACTTCTAAACCTAGACCAGTTTAGTAATGTTCCTCAAAAACAGAAGCTCCAATTAATCTTCATAGTATTTGGGCCATGGAAAAGGTAACCTTCCAGGATCGAAGGGGTGGGAGGGCTTGACTGCTGTGTGCACAGCTCCAAGCTCAGTCCCTCAAAATATGGTTAATTCTAGCAGCGAGCATTGGGAGTGGGCTGGGCAGCAAGCAAATATATAGCCCTGTGGTCCTGGAGGCTGCTCCTTACGAGTGGCCACCCTTAGAAGATCACAAATTTCTTATTTCAAATACTGTCAGAATTGTAGTTCAAGAGTAATTGAATGATAAAATATCCACCTCCCTCCCTTTTTACCTAGTGTAAGCCACCTCCCTCAGATGCAGATTTTGATCTCTTGAGCGGACAAGTCACATTTTTACTGTGATCATAAGGAAGACACTGCCCACACTGACAGTTTTTTCCCTTATGCTCACTGAAGATTGTCCCTCTGATCCATCTGGACAGTCTTGCTGCTCTGAGGTGAGCAGTGTTACATCAGTAAAAGGGGCAGGAGGGGGATACTTTATCATTCAATTACTCTTGTACTACAAGTCTGATAGTATTGAAATAACACTCGCCAAGACCCAAATACTATGAAGATTCATTAGGGCTGATTTTTTTGTGAAACATCACCATAACCCTTTGAGTGCCAGAGGGGTATGGAATGTATTGCAAAGCAATGCATTCCATACCTCTGGCACTCAAAGGGTTAATAAAATGGCAACTACATGTTTAGGACTGAACTTGTACGGCACCATACTAAAGTTACGGGGGGGGGAGAATACATCTAGTTTGACCCTTGGGTCTGGCTGTATACATATGGCAGAGCTACATTAGCAGCGATTCTCAGATCATGTCCTTGGGACACCAGCAGATCATGGTTTAAAGAATATTCCTAATTAAGCAGAGAATATTGTCAGTCACAGGTGCATATATAAAAAAAAAAAAAAAATGTGAAGAGTCACTGTCCTGATAACGCACTTTGTTTTCTCTGAAAAGGATAAAATGCATGCACACCCCATTCTACCAGTTGAGATACAGAATGTATGCAGTGTCTAGTGTATGCATACAATTGGAACATACACATGCAACCTCCTCATTCTTATAGGTTAGTCAGTATATTAGTAACGGGTGTGCAATTATATTTCCTGCAGGCTTCCAAGAACACCAAGATGTTGCCCTAGAGCAGTGGTTCTCAACCCTGTGACCTCAGTGGCTATTAACAGGCCAGGATTTGAGAATTTCCTTTTAAGAGCACAGGTGAGTTAATCAATACAACTGAGCCTCTGACCAACACACTTGTGTTTAGCAGGGAAATTCCCAAGTCCTGGCCTGTTAGTGGCCACTGAGGGCATGGGCTGAGGACCTCTGCCCTAGAGACATAATTTCCCACCCAGTCTATAAGTCAGTACTACCCTGAACCTCATGTGTCGATATGGAATTTGCAGTTGGAACCTTCACCCTACATGGTCCAAGATTCAAACTTAGGGAAGGCAGCTAGTACATTTATTTTTATGGCTGGCAGCAGTCTTGATGTCAACTGACACCAACCAAGCTCGACATTTCAGGACCAAATAGACCCAATGTGCCACTGATGCCAGGTCCTGTCACAACTGTACTTCCTATTTAAGGTCTGAAGTCAGTGGATCTAGGATACTGTGGGGAGTGGGATACTTATTGCAATAAAGATAATGTGGTGGTTTCACACAACTGTTCAGCAGCTGCACTACCAGTACACTTTTATGCACCTGTGCTAGTAACTCTGCCTTTTGCTGCACCAAGAAGAGGTTAAAATAATGGTTTGTGGTCACAGGAGTGCCAAGAGTTCTATCATATTAGCAGGTAAGTTTCACATCTTTGCCTACATTTGACAGCAACCTTTGACACCCCAGCTGTTGGGCTTCTCAGATCAGCCCTTACCATTGGATGGCTGAGTTTGTAGTCTCAAAAGCTGACAACCTAGTGTAATTCATGAGATTCTGATTATTCAGTTCCATCGTACAGACGTTAATGCAAAATCAACTTCATGTTGATCTAGAGATCAGTCTGGAACTAGATCAAGAACAGTGACTGACAGTGGTTCTGTAATTGTCAAAAGCAAAACCTCATGATTAGCCACCCAGTCTAATTCTCCAAATAAATCTAGTCACAAAACTTGAGCCATAAAACCTTTATTGAAGCCTTATTTCCCTTTTCAGCAGAAGAGATTTCCTTTTCAGAAGAAACCTGACAGTCACAGATACACAAGCCACTAAGAGAACAAAGCTTATGGAACCTATTGCCACCAGAATCCATGGTTGAAGCGATCTGGGCTCTGGAGTAATGACAAATGCCTGATTACGATCAGGACCAACCACCAACATTGGTCCAAGTGTGATTAAGCCATGCTCTTGCTCTGGATCAGGACCTGTAATGAGAATATTGGACACTGGAAAATAAACCATTTATTGGAAGACAAAAGCAACACCAAGACAGTATACATCTAGAATAAACGTATGTCAAGTAGAGCTAGACAGGCAAGTTGCCTACAGGCTGGAAGTATAGGTAGTGCTGGTTTTTGGAGAGGGGTACTTGTCAGTTTGTTCACTTAAACTTCACATCCAAGACTAGGGGTTTTTGCACTAAGGCGTGATAAAGCAGAGATAACCGATTGATATCACTTCCAGTTCCTGTGCTCTTCTATAGAGCCTTTGCACCAAGATTGCTGCAAAAGTTGGAGTATTAGTGCATTGGCTCTTTAGAATAATAAAAGCCAATGCACTAAGATTCCTTCAGCTTTGGAGGTGATCTTAGTGCATAGGCTCTATAGAAGAGCATAGGAACTGGGAAAGAGATATCACCAGAGAAGTCTTCTCATGCCTTAGTGCATTACAACCCCCTCCCCCTGGTTCCCTCCCCCCCCAGAGAAGATAGTAGGGATTTTAAATTTGGGGAAACTGCTGTCACTTTTTAAACAGGTTATTTTGAAAGGGACAAGTCACTTTTCAGTCTCAAACTGATTTAGATTTGGCTCTTTCATAAAACAACAATACTGGCCATTGGGACATGGAAGGGGAGAAGGAACAGTGTGGAATGTTTGTATATTTGAAGGTGGTCTTGAAAGATATGCAGAGCGCCTATTAGAAAGTGACAATTACTCCATTAAGAGTCTTAGTGTTGCTATTAGAAGTAATGCAACAGCTTGACAATGGATTGCCGCCTGGTGTAGAATGTCTTCTGTAGAGACAACACTGCTGCTTCGAAGGGTGAGAGCCATTAGACAGCATTTGTGCGGTAAGTGAATTAAAGGTTACTTTTGTTTCCTCTTGTCTATGCAAGGTAGGATGTGTATGGCGATTTTAACCCTTTACATACCAGAGGTTGCCAATGCACTGTGTTTGATACAGCTGGTATGCAAAGCATTACAGCAGCTTTGTTAAGCCCCATGAGGTGTTCAGACTCACCAGTAGCAGCTTCTCTCTTCCAAATGCCTCTTGGCACTGGATAATAGGAGCCCAGAGTCCTGCTGAAACCCAGACCAGCACAGTTCCCAGTCTCACAGCACCTGCAGATCTCACTGGGGCCTTGGAGTGCAGACCAGCTGTGGAGAGAACATCCTCTTAACGAAAGTTGAAGGATTTTTGCCATTTACAAGACAGGCTGGGGAAAAGTGTCCTCTAGCTATGGCTAGAATATACTAAAGGTCCTACTGAATGTTCTCCTTACTCCAGAATATTAGTGCTGGATGCCATGTCAGTGGAGACAGGCATGAGCTGCTGCATGACCACTTGTGTAAATGGTAGCCTTTTCCATTTAAAAGGAGCAATAAACTTTATTAGTAGGGATTTCCCTATTGAGGGAAATAAGGGTACTCCCACTGCCGAGAGATTTATATTTCCAGAGTTATTACAGTTTAAACCCATGTTTACATTAGCAGTGCCCTCTAGTGGTCAAATTCTGATTTCCTGTTACATTCTAATGGAGGAAAATCAGACAGTTCTCCATAGATTGTGAGAAACTGCTGAGTCACTTCCTGTCAGTTAGAACTATCAGGAAGTAACCACAGTAAATTCACTTCCTGATTTAAACTGCTATAATTTTTGAATAAAACATCTGACAGCAGTGGGTGTGACCTTGTTTTATTCAGCAGGAAGTGTAAAATATGTTTTTTATTAAAGTTTACTGCTCCTTTAAGAACCAGCATTGCTTCAGTGTGAGGAGCCTACTTATCCTTTTAAGTAGGAGAGCGGAAAATCCAACTTCAGTTGGAAAATCTACCATATTGTCATATCAGCCTCTGTGTGAATGACCTTTCCAGTTAGTAAATTTTTATTTATTTATTTTTAAACTACATAAAGTACTAACTGGAAAGGTCATCCACATAGACGTGGGCAAGACTGGTATGGTGTCCAACAGAAGCTGGGTTTTTGGCCTTATACGGCATTCCCCTTTAAGACACTGCAACATGCAAGTTAACTATGGATATGTGGATGCGACATGGCCAGTCTGTCTTTGGCTCTCCAGCTGTTGTAGTCTTCACCCATCATCCCCAACCAGCTATTGGCTGGTGAAGTCTCCAACAGCAGGAGAAACAGAGGTTGCTTGCCCTAAAGTGATCTTGACCAGTCTATTCTGTCTAAATGTTCTGAAAACAAGCGATTGTGCCAGAGTAAATGCCAGTGTTAACTTTTGATAGCAGTCACTGGTCTATGTTGCAGGCAATAGACAGGGGACCAGTTACTTCTGATACAGTTTTGATCAGTGATCTTAAAAGACTACCAGAAGACAAAGGGCTTGGGTCTACCCAGTGGGGCAGTCCAGTTTCACTGTTACTAGAAGGTATTTGAATTGCTACATGCACTTAAAGGAGCAGTAAACTTTTTTTATGAAAAAATATATATTGTAGGGATTTTCCTACTGAGTAAAATAAGGGTACTCCCACTGCCGAAAGATTTATATTTCCAGAGTTATTACAGTTTAAACCCATGGTTTTTTACATTAGCAGGGCCCTCTAGTGGTCAAATTCTAATTAGATTTCCTGTCAGATTCTAATGGAGAGAAAAGTCCGAAAAGTCAGAGACATACAGTTCTCCATAGAATGTGATAGAAACTGCTGAGTCACTTCCTGTCAGAACTATCAGGAAGTAAACACAGTAAATTCACTTCCTGATTATTTAAACTGCTATAATTTTTGAATAAAACATCTGACAGCAGTGGGAGTGATCTTGTTTTATTCAGCAGGAAAAGCTCTGTAAAATATGTATTTTCATAAAAAAAAAAAAAGTTTACTGCTCCTTTAAGCCTGGTTCAGCCCCATAGCAAGTACTTAGCAAAGCGCTTGGATTAATTCAAAGTTTAGCCACACGAGCTTGTTCCAGCCAGGGGTTCTGTACTTTTGTTTCCTCATTTCAGTGCCATAGGTATCCAATGCATTGGATACACCTCACATTCTTAAAGGGATAGTAATATTACTATTTTTTACATTTTAAGTATGTTGTAGGGTTTATCCCCCTGAGTAAAACAAGAGTACTCCCACTGCTGAAAGGCGTTTCATTCAAAAGTTATTAATTTTCAAAGTTGAATTTAGGTGCAATATCAGTGGCCTGAAATTGTATAGTGGCGCTGTTGCTACACCATCCTATGGAGATTTATGGTCCCGGGACCAGAGCTGTCCATAGGATGGTGTAGCAACAGCACCACTGTACAGTTTCAGGCCACTGATATTGCACCTAAAAAATTCAGCTTTGAAAAAAAAAAAAAAAAAAAAAATTTTTTTAACAACTTTTGAATGAAACACCTCTCATCAGTGGGAGTACTCTTGTTTTACTCAGAGGGATAAAATGTAAAAAAAAAAAAAAAAATAAAAAAAAATGTTGTAGGGTTTAAGTATTACTATCCCTTTAAGGTGAAGACTACGTTTGAGCGAGCAAGTGAATACAGAAGACTGACCTTGTGTTTCACAGCCATCCATTACTTACGTGTTGCTGGCTTTGGTGAAGGTACAGGCCTTGTTCATGGGATCTGGAACTTGGGTGACTGCAGCTGTTCTCAAATTACAGGTGATATAGATCTGAGATTGCAGATGAAACGTTCATTTTACAATCTGTTTATGTAACCATCACCTAATGACCTCCACTATGGCCAGAAAGTAGTGGTGCCTATGAATTTAGCTTTGATCAAGAGAACCATCTTCAGTCCTGGATTACATCTCCATGCAGGTGGACATGACAGTTTTGAGAAGGACAACATGGTAATCTTAGAGACACCACCTAAAATTAAGGTCTCATACCCCTTTTAAGGATTGAGCTAGCAATTTAGTTTTAGGTGCATAAATCCCCCAAATTATAAAAGCATGTTTTCCCCTCTCCATCTGGAGACAGCTGTACAAGTTATGTGCAAATAACTGGCATAATTTAGATACATTACAGTTTGTGAACTGAACTGAACTGGTTCTTCTAGAAAAAGAAAAATGGCAAGTGATCACTGCCTGTTTAAAGTGAGCTACATTTGTTTTACAATAAAGCTTTAGATTTGAACCTTAGGATACTGTCCTTTTAAGGCGGCCTATACACTGCCTGGTCCAGTCTCATCCACAAGTGATGGAAGAACTCTTCGAAATGGCACAAGGCAGTTCATATGGGGCATTAGACTTTGGCCAAATTAAGGGAAGTGTGTATGTTGGGGGTGGTGGCGTTAGGAGGTTCATTCTATCTCACCGTAGATGAATCCATCCCAGAAAACCTGAAGGCATCTACTGTAAACTGGATCTTGTCAGGCTGAAGCCTTGGGGACCTGAAGGCAGAGGAAGAATCTTCTTGCTTTCCATCCACCAAGCACCTGTGGATTGAAGATATGGTTACCAGGTCAAGTTCAGAGTTCTGGCCAGACTTAAAGCACCACATTCTTACCCATTCTGGTTAAGAATTTCATATCGAGGGCTGGAGTTGATATCAGGAGTCAATGTGGCCACACAGCTGTCAACGAAGATGGTCATAGGCACATGGTTCCCAGTGTCGACAGAAGCTTCTATGTTGAAGATATCTCCCAGCTGGAAGACTTTGTTGGTTCTCCGGGAACTCCAGTCATCTGCAAGTTAGAATTGGACTGTATTCAGAAGAGATTAACAAGCCAACTGCACTAAAGTGATGCAAGTTTACTTCTCCCCAACCCTTGAGACTAGGCCTCTATTTCATTGCCTTGCAAAGTGTTAAGAGTTAGCATTCAAAGGGGTAAGATCCATTTAAATGGATAAAGTTTAGGCGAATGTTAATTTACCTATGGTGTTATTGGTCACCCATGGTGCAGATATTTGTACCAAGGTAGCTAGTGTATTTCTATTCATATGGATTTTATTGTTATTAGAGAATAATAAAGACCAACATACCAGTCATCAGGTATAAGGAGAAGGACAGCCTCTCTTCTGAGGATACAGTGGAGCTGTAGGGTATCCAGGTTGGTTTTATTGGCTTACTGCTCACATTACCGTGTCTGCACATGGGACAGAACATGGTCAGTGCTAGGGATTCCATGTAGTTGTATGAAATATAGGACTTACAGGCACCAACTCTGATCAGAATGTCAAAAAGAATAGTTACCTGTAGTAGTAGCACTGAATAGAGACCACAGCTGAGTTGGATCTGATGATTGGAGAGTTTCTAGGTGGTGTTGGGCTGTAGGTCAGGTTTGTACTGTAGATTAGCCAGTCTCTAGTCATCTATAGAGAAGGAGAAAGATAATCAAGATTGAGTCAGAGGAGGATCTCTGGATGTTCAGGAAAAACAGTTATAAGTAGGGATAGAGGACTGTGTAGGCCAGGGGAAGCAAGTCTTTGGACCTCAAGCTATGATACTACAACTCCCACCATTCTGACTAGTTAGAATGGGTGTTTGTCCCACACAGAAGAAGATTCAGAGATTGACTGTCTCCCATCAGACCTGATCACAGCTGGCAAGTCCAGCCTACAAGGTAGTTTCTTCTAGCTATGCCCTAAAGCAGCAAAGTAAGGTTCCCAACCCCCTTAGTTACCATTGCATGAGTTATAAAGTGCTTCATTAGTCCTTCTCGGTTATGCTGGAGACCTGAAGTATACAAATGGCAAACATGTGTAAGGGGAATATATAGCTCTGAAGTTAGTTTAACAGAAATTCTCTGAGTAGGCATCCTTCATATAACATTCAGGCTACAAGAGTTCAAGTTACCAGGAACATTACCATAACCCTTTAAAAGACCAGAGGGGTATGAAATACTTGCATACTCTATCACTCAGCCCTTTAGAGTCATGGCTGTTGCATTAACTCTAGTCAGCCCCACCAGTGATTCTAGGGGGACCTGTACACATGAGGTAGTGAAGGGTGTCTGCTCAGAGAGACAACAGCAGAGTTCAAACACAATCCAGTAGATGAATTGACATCTGCCTAGGTAAGAAACAAATTAAAATGCAACTGGACGCATTCCTCTCACCCAAGATCCACTCGGTCCTGACCCAGTGTATCAGGGAAGGGGGACCAAATGGCCAAAGAGGGACTTGCCAAGAATGTTTAGGTTGTTTCATAACCTCAGTTACACAGAGGTGTCAGTGAGTCAATAGAGCAATGCATTTTAGACTAATTTATAAACACTTAAATTCAAACAATGCAAGTTTAAGATAGTAGGAGCATGTGATGCAACATGCACACTACAGGGAGGTATTTTAGTCTCAGTGGCAATGGTTCTCCTGCAAAGACATGGGAGGTACCAACCACCAATATCTCCTACAGAGACACAAGGTTTGCATGTTTCTAGGGGAAAGATCTACTCCGGACAACCAAACATAGGGTTGCCACCTTTTCTTCAAGAAAATACCAGCCAAGGCATTCCCTCCATAGACTTAACATTGGAAAGAAGCCAATTTTTTACCGGCCTGCCGGTAAAATACCGGCTGGGTGGCAACCCTAATCAGACATGTCCCAATCACAGACAGGGAGGACAATTTAGAGAGGAATCTGGCTTGTAGAATTGCTCTGCCGTGCTTGAGGACCATTATAGTGGTACTAGTGTAAAGAGTCCGTGTACACAGACCAAGGTCCGGGTAATGTTAAGAGGCCGCTACCTCAGTGCTCCAAGAGATGCAATCTTCGCCGCAGAGACTGCCCAAATGCGGGCAGTCTACTGCACAGTGACAAACATGCTAGCAAATTATATAGGATAGTATGTGTTCACTTTAAAATAAACACGTTCTATGCAGTCTACACTTTAACCCCATCACCACTATAATGAATAAAGACTGAGTCTCTCCTGTCAGTATGGGTAAACATCTAAGCTTTAGATCGGATGGTCTTTTAGCCATCATGAGATTATTTCTATCTACATAGACAGTATACTGATGTTTTCAGACATTCAGAGTTGAGTTTGAGGTGACAGGCATTGCACCCTCTACCCCCAATCTGGTCCTGAAAGGGTTTAAAGTAGCACATCACTACAGCCAGATAATTCCAGTTTAGACCTATATATTTTGTCCTTATGCAAGATTGTCTGTCCTGCATGTAGTGTCAATGGATATGAATTGCTAGTAGGACCACAGGAGTGCAGACTCACTGCCCATAACATTAGCCATTGCATACCAGTCAACCCTTTGAGAGGCAGAGGGGTATGGAACACATTGCAGAGCAATGCTTTCTGGACCCTTCTGGCGCTCAAAGGGTTAAGCTAGATCCAGAAACCAATATCCACCTCCATGGGACATAACACCTAGGACTGGTTGAAGTCATCGCTTTAACAGAGCAAAAGCTCATAGGGGCCATTAGGGTTTTATGGCTGTAGTAAGGTAAGTGGGGATTGTCAGGTGTTGCTACTTCCCCTTTAACTGTAGGATTGCATCTATTCTTTAGAAGCCTGTCTCTAAGAGGAGGATACATTCCATCATACTGTATAGGCACCAGGAAGGATGGTTTGAGCCTAGCTTCCCCCAGTCCTATTGTAGAAGTGGAGATTTCAGCCATAGAGAGGTTCAGAGGTCCCAACATATTGCTATTCAGAGACCAGGTATTCAAGTGGTTAACAGCCAACAAATTAAAGAGTCTGTCCATTCTCCTGTGTAGTCTTATCCCAGAATTCCTCCCAAACGAGAGCTCAAGGGCTGCCAGGTGCGTTTAGCCCTTTGAGTGCCGGAGGGTTACACAACACATTGATCTGCTGTGTGTTGCTTACTCCTGGCACTCAGTATTTTTTTGGGGGGCAAGCCACATTAGAACACTAGGGGCAGTGTATGGCCATCTGTCCAGGACTACAATTTCCATCATCCACAGCCATTCTGTAGCTGGCAATGTTAAGAGTTTGTCCTACAAGCTGGAGGGCTGCAGGTTTCAGTTCTGCAATACAAGGCACCTAGGAGACACACACACACAGTTACCACAGTACTGAAGTGTTGCTTTCAGGGTCTGTGTAAGAGGTAGGTCAGTGGTCGGTCACCAAGCAGGAATACACTCAGGACGCACACTGTTAGGACTGGAGAAGTTATTTTATCACATACACCAGTTTAGCTGTTCTGGGATTAGAGTACACTGACCAGACCTCACCTTTAACCGGTGACACATAGGAAAAATGCATACTGCAGGACTGCATTGATTTCAGTGAAGTACTGCAAAATGGCTATTTCTTAGGTGTCCCCAGTTAAAGGTGAGATCTGGTCAGCTTAGATTAGAGTGGACCTGTTACTTTAATATGGACAATAGAGTGCCCATCACCTGCATGGATTTAATCCTCTGACTTATTGGATGCTGGCGATATTGCCAATGTATTGTAAAGCAATAGATTGCCAGCACGCAAGGAGTTAAGACAGAAGTCTGCTGCCAGCATACTAGATTTCAGCCATTTCTACCAATATTAACCCTCTGAATGCCAGAGGGCTACACAACACATTTCTTTGCAATGTCTTGTATACCCCCTGGGAGTCAAAGGGTTAAGAGCATTTTAAGGAGTGGGGGAGGGGAGAGACTTCAAATTAAGTGGCATTTTAACTGATGTAACCCCATATCCCTTTAAGTGAGGGACACAAGACTACACTGCAGGTTTGCACCGATTCCTACAGAGTGGAGTTTTCAGCATCCCTGAATTGAAGCAATAGGATCACCTTAGTTTTAACAGCATGAGTAGTGGAAACATCTCCATCACGTTTCTCTGCATGCACTGGGTACTTAAAGGGATAGTAATACTTAATTACTAATCCCTATAGCAAAGTACTACAAAAAAAAAAAAAAAAAATTATACAGATTGTATTGCCCCCAGTGTTCTCTCAAGCATTTATGGTTTGAGAGATGATCGCTTCTAAAGTTGCCGTCTCCCTCCCCCTTGTCAGCATTCTAGCCGAGTCAGGGAAATCCAGTCAGAGATCAGGCAGCCACGATCGCGTTAGATTCCTCCCCCCCCCCTATAATGGTCTTCTACGCACATGTAGAAGACCATTTCAGTAACAGTTCTCTTTTTTAGTAATGCAATCCAGCTGTGCTGGAGAGCCACCTGAAAGTCATACGACTTTTCAGTCAGCTAGAACGCTGGCTATGGGGGAGGGAGAGGGCAACTTTAGAAGCCATTATCTCTCATACCATAGAGGTTTGAGAGATGACACTGGGGGCAATACTTTTTTTTTTTTTTTTTTTTCTTTTTTTAAGTAGTACTTTGCTATAGGGATTAGTAATACTTATTACTATCCCTTTAAGGGTCCTGTTTGCATCAATAAACTTTTGTAGATGGTTTTAAAGTTTATGTTAGTTTGTTTACCTAAAACTACTCCACTGTGGGGGGGTGAGAAGCTGCATTCCAGAGTCTGGGTCTCTTTATTGCACCCCCCAGTCACCACCACTTACAACCCTAATTCAGGAGGTGCCAAGCCTGCTCTCAGGGAACACCAAGGCCAGAACTATAGATAGAGGCTTATTTTGACTATCTCACCTGACTCAGATTCACCTGTGCTCAAGTAAGGAAATAAATGGCCTATTAGTGGGTCTTGAGAGCAGGTTTGGGAAATCCTATGTTTCTACAGAGAGGAAAAACCACACACAAGTCCCATTACCATAGTGCACTACCTATGGCTTTTAAAGTGTTAGAGAGGAGAGCACCTCTGGACTAGTAGATAATAAGCTCCACTTACCTGTAAGACATTCCCACACTCCTGCAGCCCATTCTGGAAGATCACCTCTGTGTCTGTACTGAGGGAGCTGGGTGTACAGCGCCGGGGTCCTAGAGTCAGGTCTGAGGCCTTCACCAGCCTTCCATTCCCATACAGATCCCTCTGCACTGTCACCTGCATCCTAGACTCCTCACAGCGCACTCTGATAGGATGATTGGAGGGTAACGGCTGGGCTCTGGGCTGTCCAACCACCGCAGGATATCCCCAAGGGGACACTACACCACCCCCAGGCTGAGAAAAGCTCCTCCACCATTGCTCCCACTGCTGGTCACTCCTGACATCAGCAAAAGCCAGCTCAGAGAGCATCAAGGCCATGACCAGCCAACTCACATGCCCCATTGTGTCCACAACAGGAAAACCAGAATGGCTAATTAGGGAGACCAGCCCTTTATATAGTCCTCCAATGAAACAGCAACCCTATAGAGGCCTTCCACTTCATAACAGCCCATTATAGACCCCTCCCACCAGAGAGCTGTACATCCCCTTCAACCACCTGCAGTTACTTCCCCCCCAGGGGCAGGTAAACACTCCCACCACTTGCACTCCCACCACCTGGACAGATTAATTAATTTGAAACATTGCCTAAAAACTCACCTGCTCAAAGGGTTAGTAATATCTAACATTAACTAACCCTAATATTGAAGGTATTAAAAAGATAATCTTACTGTGCAGGGGCATATCTCTCCAACCTTTACGGTTGGAGAGATATAAGCTCTGAAAGCTCCCCCCTCCTGCTGATAAGCTGTAAAGCTGTCAGCAGTAGATCTGTGTCGGCCGACTCAGCGGCTCTTCAGCAGAGTTGAATGAGCGCTATGGAAAAACAGATACTTCACTGGAACGGTCTACAACGTGTGCTTGGTTAGCAAGAGCACTTTGCAGAACATTCCACTGAAGTATTTGTTCTTCGATAGCGCTCATTCAGCTCCGCTGAAGAGCCGCCGGCTGGTCTGGGACTGGGATCTCCTGACGTCAGCTACATGCGGACGTCTGGATATGGGGAGGAGGAGACTTTCAGTGCTTATATCTCTCAAACCATAAAGGTTTGAGAGGTACGACTTGGCACATTAATATTATCTTTTTAATACCCTCAATATTAGGGTTAGTACATGTTAGACATTACTAACTCTTTAAAGGGATAGTAAAACTTAAAATGTAAAAAAAAATATGTTGTAGGGTTTATCCCCCTGAGTAAAACAAGAGTACTCCCACTGCTGAAAGGTGTTTCATTCAAAAGGTATTAATTTTCAAAGTTGATTTTTTTAGGTGCAGTATCACAGTGGCCTGAAATTGTACAGTGGCGCTGTTGCTACACCATCCTATGGAGATTTATGGTCCCGGGACCAGAGCTGTCCATAGGATCGTGTAGCAACAGCGCCACTGTACAATTTCAGGCCACTGTGATATTGCACCTAAAAAATTCAACTTTGAAAATTAATACCTTTTGAATGAAACACCTTTCAGCAGTGGGAGTACTCTTGTTTTACTCAGGGGGATAAACCCTACAGCATATTTTTTTTTACATTTTAAGTATTACTATCCCTTTAAGGAGGCATCTCAGCAACAATATCCTCCTTGTGCCACTGATAGTCACATTACATTCATTCTGCTCTTCCTTCACTAAGCTGTTGTATCATCCTCCTACTGTATGCTGTCATGATTTCTAATTAGATTGTAAGCTCCTTGGGGCACGGCTCTCCCATTGTATAATTCCCTTTGCTGCACTTTTCCCTTGCTAATAATTCAATGATCACACTTTAGCCTGATGCAGTGAACCCAGATCTATATCGAACTATTACTATTTCTGTCAAGTGCGGTGTATATGTATGTCGCTATATAAATAAAGACACATACATTAGTACACCTGCACATTCCCTCCCACCACCTGCAGGTAGCTCCCCCTGGTGGAGGATGAACATATCACCCAGACAGAATTGAAAAAACACTCTCCAAGGCACAAATACTATGATGATTAATTAGAGCTGCTTTTATTATGAAACATTACTATCCCTTTTATATGGAAAATAGACTGCCCATCACCTGCATGGACCCCTTTGAGAAATTGCCCACCAGGGGGAGCTACCTGCACATTCCCTCCCACCACCTGCAGGTAGCTCCCCCTGGTGGAGGATGAACGTATCACCAGGACAGATTAAAATTTAACCCTTCGATATCCCAGGGAGATGAACAGTGCGTAGGCTGACCATACCTCACCTTTAATAAGGGACACATAGGAAATAGGCATATTTCAGTAGTGCACCAAAATCAAATCAACCCTGTAATATGCATTTTTCATGTATGTACCTTTTTAAAGGTGAGGTATGGTCAGCCTGTCTAACACTGAAAGGGTCTGTGCCTTGATTTACAACCCTCCAGCACTCAAAGGGGTTAATGAAACTGTATCACTGAAAAGGACCGGAACAATTTCTGGAGCAAACTAACTACGCCAATGGGTGGGGGGCAAATATAAATTTAATTTGATTTAACCCTTGAAGTGCCAAACGGGTGTGCAATGCGTTACAAAACAGTTAGTTGCCCACCCGTCCGGCACTCAAAGGATTAAATGGTGCTTTCAACCCCTTGAACGTTAGAAAGTTCTCCAATGCATTGTTGAAGCATACGAGGGGTTAAAAAACCCTTATAAATCCATGGGTATTTGTACTGACCTAGAAATGCTCAGTGTCTTCTTCTTACACCAGGTTCAGCATACCTCCCAAGTGTCCCTCTTTAGGAGGGACAGTACCCCTTTTAGACCCAAATCCCTCTGTCCCTCTTTCCCACCCTGATGTTCCTCTTTTTGGAAGATCAGACTTTGTAGTGTGTATATAAGTGTATCACATTGCTCCACAGCAATACAACTCCCATTTTTGTTTGTTTAAAAGTCAGTATATGTGTTTATAAATTAATTTGTGTAAATAAAATACATTGGTCTTGTTATAAGTCATTTATTAGGTTACACAAAGAGGTGTCAGTAGGTCATGAAATAGCCTAAAAATTCTTGGTAATGCCCTGCCCACCAGCCACCCCCCCAGAAACACCCCCTAAAACACAATTGTCCCTCTTTGGACATGTTGGGAGGTATGGGTTCAGTGATTCCCAGACCAAGTCTCTGACAAACCCACCTGTGCTCACGTGTCACGGATACACATTTAACCCTTTGAGTGCCAGAGGGGTACACAACACATTGCAAAGCACTCAGAGGGTTAACCCATTGCATGCTACAGGTCTCCAGTGTATTTCTTTGCAATGCATTGGAGACATCGCTTTCATTCAAAGGATTAACACAAAACCAAGCAAAAAATAAATAAATAAAATGAAATAAATGTTCTGCCCCTTTCCCATCTGATTCATATCCTCAGACTCTAATCTATGTTCAGTTCTCAAGTTCAGTGAACAGGCTAGGATTTTAGGGTTTCCATGATTGAGCATGGGGGAGGGGGGTTTCACTCAAAATGAATGAGTCACTGACTAACTCACCTGTGTGTGATAAGGGAAATGCTAAAAAAAAACCCTGCCCTGTTTGAGAACCAGTCTTTCTCATTGGTTTTTATTTATATCCGGGTCGTGCATCCAGCATGGGCCAAATGTGGCCTACCTGGGATTTTTACCTAATTAGCTAGTAAACATGAACTTGGGTGACCACATGTCCCGGATTTTAAATGTGTATACCATCTCCAGTGCAATGTCCTTGAATGAAGAATCAAGAGCACAGAGTTCCAAACACTGGGAGGAGAACTGCCGTCACTGATGAACTACAAAACAATGGCTTCCAGATAGAGCTCTAAACACTAGAAGAATACCTGTCCATTTCTTACCTTGAGACAAAGTGACACCTCTGGTGAGCTACAAGAAAATGGCTTCCAGACAGAGCTCTAAACACTAGAAGGAGACCTGCCCATTTCATACTTTGAGACAAGTGACACTTCTGGTGAGCTACAAGAAAATGGCTTCCAGACAGAGCTCTAAACACTAGAAGGAGACCTGCCCATTTCTTACTGTGAGACAAGTGACACCTCTGGTGAGCTACAAGAAAATGGCTTCCAGACAGAGCTCTAAACACTAGAAGGAGACCTGCCCATTTCTTACTTTGAGACAAGTGACACTTCTGGTGAGCTACAAGAAAATGGCTTCCAGACAGAGCTCTAAACACTAGAAGGAGACCTGTCCATTTCTTACATTGAGACAAAGTGACACCTCTGGTGAGCTACAGGAAAATGGCTTCCAGACAGAGCTTTAAACACTAGAAGAATACCTGTCAATTTCTTACCTTGAGACAAAGTGACACCTCTGGTGAGCTACAAGAAAATGGCTTCCAGACAGAGCTCTAAACACTAGAAGGAGACCTGCCCATTTCTTACTTTGAGACAAGTGACACTTCTGGTGAGCTACAAGAAAATGGCTTCCAGACAGAGCTCTAAACACTAGAAGGAGACGTGTCCATTTCTTACATTGAGACAAAGTGACACCTCTGGTGAGCTACAGGAAAATGGCTTCCAGACAGAGCTTTAAACACTAGAAGAATACCTGTCCATTTCTTACCTTGAGACAAAGTGACACCTCTGGTGAGCTACAAGAAAATGGCTTCCAGACAGAGCTCTAAACACTAGAAGGAGACCTGTCCATTTTTTACTGTGAGACAAGTGATACCTCTGGTGAGTTACAAGAAAATGACTCCCTGACAGAGCTCTAAACACTAGAAGGAGACCTGCAATGTATGGGATCCCTTTATGGCACTGTGTGTTTGATGCTGTGTGTGTGTGTGTTTGGTGCTGTGTGAATGGAGCATGTGTGTGTTAGGGTGGTGTAGCAGCCATTTTATTTTTGCCCTCAGTTGGATAGTGGTGGGCAGGCCAACTCCCTACAGTGCTTCAACTTCTGTGAAAATCACTCCCCCATTGAATTACCCAATGGGAGCTGTAACTCCTCCTTATTGCCACCCATGGGGGTGTGTGTCTCCTGAGGAGACATAAATTATGCAATGAGCCTTTCTCTTTTATATATATAGATAAAATCATTTATGAGATACATAAGTGAGCATGATGGAGCTTGGTGTTGGTTTATAGTGAGTTTGTGAGTGTGTGAGAGAGCTTGGTGGTAGTGTGTAGTGTGTAGTGAAAGTGAGGGAGACTGGTGTTGGTGTATACTGAGTGTGGGAGATCTTGGCATGTATACTGGGTGTGAAGGAGCTTGGTGATAGTGCGCAGTGAATGTGAGGGAGCTTGGGGTTGGTGTCTACTGAGTTGGGGAAGATTGATCTTAGTGCATAGTGAGTGTGAGGGGAGCTTGATGTTAGTATATACTGAGTGTTAGGGAGCTTGTTGTTGGTGTATACTGAATCTGAGGAAGCTTATTGTCTATGCTGAATGTGAGGAAGATTGCTCTTAGTATATAATGAGTGTGAGGGAGATTTACTGTTAATGTATACTGAGTGTAAGAGAGCTTAGTGTTAGTGTATATATGAGTGAGACAGGTTGGTATCCGTGTATACTGAGTAAGAAGGATCTTGGTGTTAGTGTATATTGAGCATGAGGGATCGTGTTGTTAATGTAAGGACAACTGGAAGGATGCGCTCACTTGTACACCAACACATTATCAGCCATATCCAAAAATTGAGTTAAAACATCTCATGTTTATTGTATCAGTTTAAAACAACCACCATGAACATCAGATCACATAGATACACAGTTAGGACTGTCCAACTGACATGTTTTGTGAAAAGAAAAAAATCCCTGAATCATAGGCTAAACAATCTTGACAAAACCACCGTATTTACAGTAACAGTGAACTTAATGTAACCAATTATAAAATCCTTACTGTGCTCATTAACAAACCCCGCTCAGCAACCACACGCCATTGCCTCACAGTGCTCAAACACGAGCTTCTTCTGCCCATGTATCACGGTGCCCGTGATTTTAGTCTCAGGGTGACATTGCTACTTTCGGGTTTTCACCCGGCACGATTATTATTGGCTATTGGATTCTGGCTCCACCCATGGCTAGCCTTTTTATACCAGGTCCTGTCATACTCTCAGTGCCCTTTCGCGGTGTACCTGTATCTAGCTTTTGAGTTGCTGCATGCTCCTGCTGCGTGTATGTCCCGGCTCGTCTGACTTCGCTCCTGTCATTCCTGAGTTTTGTTTCCTGTTGCTGACTGGACTAGCTGACTACCTCCGTGTGTACTGACCTGGCTTTGGCTGAGAACCCGCTTCTGTTGCTGACTGGACTGGCTGACTACCTCCGAGTGTACCAACCTGGTTTGGCTGAGAACCAGCTTCTGTACCTGACTTGACTGGCTGACTACCTCCGAGTGTGCCGACCTAGCTTTGGCTGAGTGCCTGCTTACGTTGCTGACTAGGACTGGCTATTACCTCAGTGTGTACCGATCTGGCATTCTGGCTTAGACCTCTCTGTGTGCATACCCTATGCCGTTACTCTTGCTCACGTTGCTCAGCAACTTCCACTACAGTGCCTCCTTGGCCTATCACTTCCAAGATCACCTGGGAGACTGAGTTGCGAGTAGCTCCGGTCACTTGCCTGTTTCCTATCTATGTTGCCTCCACTATCCCTAGCGTTCTGGGGAATCGGTCACTTGCCAGTGTCCTGTCTGTGTTGCCTCCGTTATCCCTCACATTCTAGGGATTTGGTCATCTTCCAGTGGCCTATCCGTGTTGCCTCCGCTATCCCTAGTGGCTAGGGATTTGCCCTGCAGTTACCTGTCACTACCCTTGCTGTGCCTTCCCGCTGTTAGGTACTGTTGTGGTTTACTCCGTTCCAGTACCCAGACGACGGATAAAGACTACTGTTCCTACTGTATTTGTTTTGGTTATATTATTTTCCGTTCATCCTGACCTGTGCCAGATTTGGGAAGTACCCCGGTACTGTTCTTATCTGGGCCTGTGTAGGGTATTTGTGCTTTGCATTATTTATGTTCAATAAAACTGATCTTAACCTTACCTAATTGCCTGAGTGTTCTTACAAACCATGACACCATGCCACTATTACATGTGTGATGATTACATGTTACTAAGGGCAATCACATCATCGCAATACCACAGCTCCAACCACACGGCAAATACATAAAATTTGACTAAGATGAGCAACTTTACACAATGTATCTCTCATTACAATCACAACTTCCTGAAAAGATATAAATAAACTGTAACCATATATCAGATACTAGACAATACACTCATCCACATAATTCCCAATTATATATCATGGTAGATGTGAACAAAATTAGATAACAAATTTATATGAAAGATCTAAATTGACCAATAGTTAACAAAATTATTACCATGAAAAGAGAAAAGGATTATCTGACCATGAGTAACTTAAGTGCATGTATATAAATACAAATAAATCAACATGTTTAGTAACCATTAATAATACGTAATTATTAATGGGATGTTTTAAGATCAAATATAGCAAAATTCTCAATTTACTATTAATACTATGCCTAAATATACTAAATAGACGTCATGATTAAGTGAACACTGACTCAATGTCGTATGTTACATAGTTACATAGTAGTTTAAGTTGAAAAAAGACATGCGTCCATCAAGTCCAGCCCTCTTCCTATTCCTGTTTACCATCGTTGATCCAAAAGAAGGCAAAAAAAACTCTCAGTACAGCAATTTCAAATTCTGCCTTGAATGGGGGGAAAAATTCCTTCTTGATTCCAAATAGCAATCGGATTTCTCCTTGGATCAACAAGCACTAACTAAATATTAATCCCAATACTAACGTACATAGCCCTCTATGTTCTGCTCTTTTAAATAAGTATCCAGGCCCTTTTTAAAGGCATCTAATGTATTCGATAGCACCACCTCCTCAGGCAGTGTATTCCATACCTTTATTGTCCTTACTGTAAAGAAACCCTTCCACTGTTGTAGATGAAATCTCCTTTCCTCAACTCTAAGCGGGTGGCCCCTTGTCCTGTGTACTGTTCTGTTAATGAACAGGACTTTGGAGAGCCCTTTGTATGGGCCCTGAACATATTTATATAGTGTTATCATATACCCTCTAAGACGCCGTTTCTCTAGTGTGTACAAGTTTAACTTTACTAGCCTTTCTTCATAACTAAAACTTTCCATTCCCCTTACTAGTTTTGTAGCCCTCCTCTGCACGCTCTCTAGTTCCATAATGTCCTTTTTCAGAAAAGGCACCCAGAATTGAACAGCATATTCAAGGTGGGGTCTTACCATGGACCTGTAAAGAGGTATAATAATATCTTCCTCCCTTGAGTTAATTTCCCTTTTAATACATGCCAATATCTTATTGGCCTTTGCAGCTGCCAGCTGGCACTGCATGTAAATGCTAAGTCTATTGTCTACCATTACTCCCAAATCCTTTTCATTAGTAGATTGGATAGAGAGATATCATGTTCTGAGTTTATACCTTGAGGAATAAGTGATTTAAATGGAATATCCATTTTACTCTCACTCTTATCAAGAAGTACATCTATATCTCCTCCTCGTTCAGGCAGAAACACTCTCTCAATCCCCTGAAAAGAGAAATTTGAAATACCAGAACAATTACAATTAATAAAGTGCCGGGCTATTGGCTTAGACAAATCTGTGTCATTTATTGACAATATGTATTCTAGATTGTTGTCTAGACTGATAGATGAAGGAGTGGTTTTGAGGATACTAACATAAAAAAGAATCAGAATTTTTAAAAGTGAAACACCCAGTGACCTCCATATTTCATCACTTCCCTGTTCATAAGGAACGAAGGCTTCCTATGGGGTGACCAGTTGTCTCTGGTATAGCTTCTCCAAAGGAGGACTTGTGGATTCTTATTAGCAGCCATTGGTTTTGTGTTTGGTGAACTATATCAGAGATTCAGGACATATACTTTCCTTTTTTCAGAACTTTTAGTGGAGGAGGGTTTTGTATGGGGAACTATGGATGTAGTTTCACTGTATTCAGTGATACAGCACGATAAAGGCCTAAGAGTAATAGAGTAACATCTCAGTATGTACAGTCTGTGTGATGAAGATCTTAATAATTTTCTGTTAATGGGATAGTAATACTTAAAATGTAAAAAAAATATATGTTGTAGGGTTTATCCCCCTGAGTAAAACAAGGGTACTCCCACTGCTGAGACATATTTTATTAAAACATTTTAACAGCTCAAACTTGAATTTTGTAGGTGCAATATCACAGTGGCCTGAAAATTTACAGTGGTGCTGTTGCTACACCATCTTATGGACTGCTCTGGTCTGTAGAACATAAATCACCATAGGATGGTATAGCAACAGCGCCACTGTAAATTTTCAGGCCACTGTGATATTGCACTTAAAAAATTCAAGTTTGAGATTTTATAATTTTTTTAATAAAATATCTCTCAGCAGTGGGAGTGCCCTTGTTTTATTCGGGGACATAAACCCTACAACATATATTTTTTTACATTTTAAGTATTACTATCCCTTTAAGGTCTATTGATTATCTGTTAAGACACAATTGTTTCAGATATGATGGGATTTTTTTTTATTTACAAACACACGGGACTTTGATGGGGCAAAAGTAGTCCCATCTTTTACCAACCTTTATATGGGTTGGTTTAATTAGTCTCACGACTTTGGGATTGGGAACTGTGGGATTCCGCGGAGATCCCTGTTCATGGGCAGGCGTTTCCTCTGTTGCTTTGCTGGTTGTATGGATCCCATTCGGTTTCACATGAAAAGTTAGTAATCAGCGCCTTGTTTTAATGATTATATTTATTGATGTGTGGTTAAAGGGATAGTAATACTTAAAATGTAAAAAAAAATATGTTGTCGGGTTTATCCCCCTGAGTAAAACAAGAGTACTCCCACTGCTGAAAGGTGTTTCATTCAAAAGGTATTCATTTTCAAAGTTGAATTTTTTAGGTTCAATAACACAGTGGCCTGAAATTGTACAGTGGCGCTGTTGCTACACGATCCTATGGACAGCTCTGGTCCCGGGACCATAAATCTCCATAGGATGGTGTAGCAACAGCGCCACTGTGCAATTTCAGGCCACTGTGATACTGCACCTAAAAAAATCAACTCTGAAAATTAATACTTTTTGAATGAAACACCTTTCAGCAGTGGGAGTACTCTTGTTTTACTCAGGAGGATAAACCCTAAAACATTTTTTTTTTTTACATTTTAAGTATTACTATCCCTTTAAGAGCGCTCTCCTGTTTTCCTATGGATTCTGGTTTCTTCTGTCTTTTCTTTTAGGGAGCGTGGTTGTAGGGAACCGCTGTGTAGAATCTCTTTGCTGTATAGTATAAGATCCCCCACAGTCCCATGCAGCCATTATAACTATAGGGTTTGTACAAATGTGAGTTCCCCTTTATTTATATATCTTGATCCACATTTCAGCTTTAAATATTAACTCCATTTGATGCAGCCCACTAGCATATCCCAGTCTGCAGTTATTTTTCAAGGACAGTTCTCCCAGAATTCTACAAGCAGGTGGTTAGTGTGGTGGGCAAAGCCCTAGGAACCTCATAGGGCAAGAAAATTAAAGGGGAACTTTCACCTCATAAAATCTATGGACCAGTTTTTTAAACATTCAAGCAGCATTAGGAAAAGTGCTTCTTATTTTTACGTACTTGTTAAGATTTTTAACCCCTTAAGGACCAACCGCGCACGCACGGTGCGGTCACTTAACCCCTTAACGACATGTGCCGTACTATGACCGTCACGGTCCTTGAAATACTTAAGGACCGATGACGGTCATAGTACATCACGTACTTTTTACTTACAGCGCTCTACCAGGAGCGCTGTAAGTAAAAATGGGGCCTGAAATTGACCGCTCCTAGACTGGAGCGATCTCTATCAGGCCCCAAAGTGATGCGCCGATACACGTAACAGGTCACGTGTACCGGCACGTCCACGTGGTTCAATGTGGTCCTTATGGGACGGAAACGTCCGAGGACAGCCAGTCGCTAAGGGGTTAAGGACCAGGGACCAATTTTTTTTTTTTCAGAATCGGATTCTGGACTCCCCGAACGTCGTGCAGCTGTGGGGGGAGCCTGGAATTCCATGACGGTCCAGGACCGTCATGGGTCCTTAACACCTTAAGGACTACGTGACATACTATGACCTTCATGGTCCTTATACCCTTAAGGACCAGTGACGGTCATAGCACATCACATACTTTTTACTTACAGCGCTCTACCGGGAGCGCTGTAAGTAAAAACGGGGCCTAAAATTGACAATTTCAAGACCGGAGCAATCTCTCTTAGGCCTCAAAGCGACGCGCCGGTACGCATAACAGGTCACGTGTACAGGCACGTCGGCAGGGATCAAAGTGGTCCTTAAGGGAAGGTAACTTCCCTGGACCGCTGGGGTTAAGGGGTTAATGTCCAAGCCGTGCACTTCCGCATTCTGCGGCACTGTGTTTCTTCGGCACGGCTCTCAGGACTTCCCAGCACTATTACATTCTCCTCCCACCTCCCTCCCAACTGCCCCAGGGAGCTCGTTCACGCCTCCCTTCAGTGTGCTGTGAACGGCTCCTAGCATTACAGCAAGCTGTGATTAGCATTATACTGAGGTTGCAACCTCAGTAATACTACTACTGCAACCTCAGTATAATGCTAATCACAGCTTGCTGTAATGTTAGGAGCCATTCACAGCACACTGAAGGGAGGCGTGAACGCGCTCCCTGGGGCAGTTGGGAGGGAAGTGGGAGGAGAATGTAACAGCGCTGGGAAGTCCTGAGAGCCGTGCTGAAGAAACACAGTGCCGCCGAATGCGGAAGTGCACGGCTTGGACGTTAAAATCTTAACAAGTACGTAAAAATAAAAAATAAGAAGCACGTTTCCTAATGCTGCTTGAATGTTTAAACAACTGGTCAAAAGTTTTTATGAGGTGAAAGTTCCCCTTTAACTTGATGTGGCAAAAGTTGAACTTGATGGAGTCGCAGTCTACAGTCTATGGCTCTTCATAGAAAGTGAAAAGAACAATACCACCTGGTGACCACAATGGATGCTTGCTGCTTAAAGGGATAGTAATACTTCATTTTCTCTTTATTTTATTTTGTAGGCATTCAAAAAACATGAAGAACGATATAAGTCTTATCTCTCATACCTTTATGGTTTGAGAGATATTCACAAGCAAAGTTTCCCCTCCCCCCCCCCCTTTACCCAGTGTAAGCCATCTCTTCTCAGATGTGGAATCCAGTCCATAGACCAGACAGATAACAGAAGGGGACAATCTTCTTCCTATGAGAACAATGAAAGCCCTTCCCCCCTTGACAAGTTTTTCAGGTTTTTCCCTTATCTTAATTGAAGATTGTCCCTCTCTGCAGTCTACCTGGGCACCTCCCTTCTGATCTGGCTGAGTAGTGTTACATCAGTAAAAGGGGCGAGAGGGGGACACTGTCATTGAATTACTCTTGAACTACAACTCTGACAGTATTGATATAACACTCTCCAAAGTCCAAATACTATGATGATTAATTAGAGCTGCTTTTATTATGAAACATTACTATCCCTTTAATGTAAATAAAGTCAACACTGTGACATTTGCTAGTCCTATATTATAAATTCTGAATTAAAAATCTCCAAGCTGTGACAGTTCCCATGATTTACAGCAAAAACCCTATAATATAATTAAAAAAAAAGTTTACTGCTCCTTTAAATAATAATTTCATATGAAGAACAGGATATACTTTTTATATATATTTTTATTGTTGTTTATACACTGCAATTTTGCCGTTTTTTTGTAGTCATCTATTTAAACTGTCCCACAGACTTTGCACACAAGCTTAACGTAGCCCTTATCTCCTGATTTCTTAGTGTGTAAATTATAGGATTCAAAAATGGGGTCATCACCGTGTACAGCAGTGAGATGTATTTTTTAAGATTTAAGGTCTGGTCACTCATTGGGACCATATAATTGGTAAATAGTGTCGCATAATACATGCAAACAACAATCAAGTGGGAGATGCAGGTGGAGAAGGCCTTATGCTTCCCTGTGGTGATTGAACTTCCAAGGACAGTTAGGAAAATACATACATATGTTACAATAATGAACACACAAGCACAGAAAAGAGCAAGGATTCCTGCTACAAAAACTTCAGTCTCTACCACAGAAGTATCAGAACACGAGAGATCTAGAACAGGACCGAGATCACAGAAGAAATGGTTCAAAATATTAGGTCCACAGAACTGTAATGTCAATATTATACCAATCACCACAAACACTTCAAGGAGACCTAACAGCCAACAACCAGTAACCAAGTAAAATTGAAGCCTAATGTCCATAATTGAGGTGTAACGTAACGGGTGGCAAATGGCAAGGTAACGGTCATAAGACATCACTGTAAGAAGAAGACACTGAATGTCTGTGGACACTCCAAAAACAAAGAGCTGAATGATGCAGCTGGTGAACAGTATTGTCCCTCTTCTCTGTAATATGAAGTACAGCATGCTAGGGACAACATTGGAAATGATAATGATATCAGTTAGGGACAGGTGGCTAAGAAAGAAGTACATAGGAGAATGAAGTCGGGGAGTTATTGACACCAGCAAAATGATTAGGACATTCCCTCCTAAAGATGTCAAGTAAATGATAAGAAGTGGTGGAAATAGCAAAATCTGGAGTCTATGAGGACCTTCAAATGGAAGAAGTACAAGCTCTTTCACAGATGTCTGGTTCCTCTCACTCATTGTGATCTTCTCACATTTACATTGGATGCAGTCTTGGTCTTCTTGCTCCTATTCTTATGTCAGCTAGATCCTTGGTCTTCTCAACTGGATTTCTTCAAATATGGTTGCCTCTGTCAGTTTGGTCAAATAAAGATAACATACAATCCAAGATGACCAGCATAATACTATGTGGTTTCTTTGTAATAAAACCATGAACCTGGAAATGTTTGAAAACAAGAACAAAGGTTAAATGCTTCTTACTAAAGAGGCATATTAGTCATTTTATGTTTTAGTTGACTTGGAAGCTTCAGCATGATCTCATTCCTATCTGCTGTCAAAGAACAGTATTTCCATCTGGACGTTTAGACTTGGCAGTTTCTTTTCACCTATAACACAAACAAAAAACAGACACATTAAAGAGATAGTAATGTTTCACAAAAAAAAGCAGCTCCAATTAACCCCTTAATGACCCATTATGGTCCAGGACCGTCATGGGTAGAATCCCGTTAAGGACCCATGACGGTCCTGGACCGTCATGGAATTCCAGGCTCCCCGCGCGTCTGCGCGCCGTTCGGGGTGCCCGGAAGCGGATGTGCAATCTGGCATCCTTAAGGGGTTAATCTTCATAGTATTTGGGATGTGGAGAGTGTTATTTCAATTTTTTCAATACTGTTGTAGTACAAGAATGATAAAGTATCTTCCTCCCACCACTTTTACTGATGTAACACTGCCTGCCTCAGAGCAGCAAGACTGTCCGTATGTATCTCAGAGAGGGAACAATCTACAGAGAGCATAAGGAAACACCTGAAAAACCTGTTTGGGGGGGGGGGGCAGGGGTTTCCTTATGCTCACAGTAAGAAAATTGTCCCTTGCTGTGATCTGTCTGGTCCAGGGACCAGATTCCACATCTGAGGGGAGGTGGATTACACTAGGTAAAAGGGTAATTATCATTCAATTACTCTTATACTACAACTCTGACAGTACTGAAATAACTCTCTCCATGGCCCAAATACTATGAAGATTAATTGGAGTTGCTCTTTTTGTGAAATATTACTATCACTTTAAAGGGATAGTAAAGTCCAGAAAAAAAGTGTAGCTGAAATGATAGGTACAATAAAAAAAACATGTAATGCCCTTATTCCTATCTCTCAAACCGTTACGGTTTGAGAGATATAATAAAATAAAGTCCTGTGCTCCCTCCCCTTTCTGCCTGACGAGCTGTAAAGTTGTCAGAGGCAGAATCCGATTGGGAGACTAGACGAGGCTCTTCAGGAGAGCTGACATCGGGATATCTAACTATAAATACTTCATCAGAATGGTCTACAACATGTGCTTGCAAACCAGGCACATGTTGTAGACCATTCCAATGAAGTATTTATAGTTAGATATCTCGATGTCAGCGTTCCTGAAGAGCCCCCATCTAATCCCGAAAACAGGATCTCATGCTGTCGGCTATACAGCTGACACATGAGAAAGGGGAGGGAGCGAAGGACTTTATTTTATTATATCTCTGAAACCATAAAGTTTAGGAGAGATAGGAGAGAAGGGCATTACGTATTTTTTTATTGTACCTATCATGTTGGCTACACTTTTTCTGGACTTCAGTAACCCTTTAAACAGTTATAATATAAATATACAATACCTAAAATCTGTTGCTGTGCGTATATGAATAAAATTAAAACAGAAAATTAATCCACAATCCATAAACTGGTAAAAGATGATAATTATAATGTTCAGTATAATAATCTAATCAAATGTATTTAAATGAAAAATACTTCTATATAGGCTGACCAGAAATACCGTTTTAAACGGGACAGTACAGTTTTTTTCCTATTTCCAGATGATCCTGTCTTTTTAATATAATTATAACATTATAACACACTAGTTGAACAGCCCGTTACACGGGCCACAGAGCCTCTGGCAGCCGGTCGCGGGGCAGTCAACGCGCAGTGGAGACTGCCCGCGCCTCGGCTGATACAGAGATGTATGCTCCTTCAGAGCGCCCAGCTCTGTATCAGCCGCGGAGTGGGCAGTCTCTACTGCGTATGACTGCCGCACGCGCAGCAGTGTCTACTGCGCATGTCGGGCGTTACACACAACTTAGCGAATTATTATATAGGATTATAACGCGGCTTGTTTATTTCTCATAAGATAAAATAAATCGGAACTTCCTTTTGTCACACTAGTGGTTTTACTGAACACATTGATTACCATAGAGTCTTATGGGCGGTAAGGCTATGGAATTCTTTGCCTCGGGATGTTGTAATTGCAGATAATGCAACTGCATTCAAAAAAGCAATGGATGCCTATCTAGCACAGAACAATATTGACAATTATGACAGATGGCTTCAAAGCAAATAGGATATTGATCCGGGGAACTATTTGACTACCAATTGGAGTCAGGAAGGAATAAATCCCCCCCCCACACACAGACTTGGGACTAGATTGGAAATTGCTCCAGAGGGCTTTTTTGCCTTCCTCTGGATCAACAGGGGTGTTTTTGGCATGGGCTGGACTTGATGGACGCATGTCTTTTTTCAGCCTTATCTACTATGTCACTATGTTACTATGTTTATGACTTGAGTGACTCATAACTGTCTAACAGGCAAATATAGTTGTCGATACCTTTATTGGCTAACAAAACAGATTTAGAATGCAAGCTTTCAAGACCTTAGGTCTCTTCCTCAGGTATAACATGCCTGAGGAAGAGACCTGAGATACATTGAAATCTTGTATTCTAAATCTGCTTAGTTAGCCAATAAAGGTATCAACAACTATATTTGCCGCCTGTATTTCTACGGGTAACACGATACCAACTCTCAGTTGTCATAACTGTCTAAGACTCTCAATTCTATGGTAAATTACCATAGAGTCTCTTAGACAGTGATATGACGATGAGTCATAAGACTCTATGGTAATCAGTGCATACAGTAAACACAGTAAAACCGGTAGTGTAAGTGATGAAGAAAGGAAGTTCCGATTTACTTCAGGGGCAGGTTTTGTGGCCAGAGAGAGAGAACACCGCTAGTAAGAGACGGAGCAAATGCGTTCTCGCTGCTTGCAGCTTACTGTGATCGGACTTGGAGTGACGGAGTCCCACTGTCCGTCTGTTCCACACCCCGCCCCGTTTTTGTCTCAAGGAAATTTTGTCAGCCTATCTATATAGTAAATCAGCTGATATGCATATCTTCCAAAATCAGAAAAATATTGTGAATAAAAAATAAGCAACTCTCAAAACACAAAAGAAAAATTAAATCACTGGATAAATGAAAATGAATGAAATCCTATTGTATTCAGATGGCTCCAAATAAAAATATGAGATAATGTCAAGGTGAAATGGACAATGAAATTGATCATGATGATACAATGTTAAATGGGCTCTATATTATGAATAAATTAAAGCCAAAATGAAGTAGGCAAGAAATGATAAACTATCGCTGCATTCATACCTCCAAAACATGCACCATCATAAGGATTGTTTCTTGTTGTTCTCACACAATGCTGATATATATTTTGGAAGTACAATGTGGATTATTAAGGCATGCTTTATACTAAGACTTAATCGATACTACTCAAATATTAAAGGGATAGTATTGCTTGAAAATAATTTTATTTTATATTGTAGCTCTTAAAAAAACATGAAAAATGATATAAGTCTTATCTCCCAAGCATTTATGGTTTGGGAGATATTAGCAAGTAAAGTTAAGTTCCCTTTTCCTGGCTGTTTTAGCCAAGTCTGCCATCTAGTGGACAGATTTGGAATCCGGTCCACAGATCAGCGGGCAGCTCTTTAGCAGTGCCGAGATCACGATCTTTAAAAAGAACTACTTCATTGGAACTGTCTACAAAGTGTTCCTGGCTTGCAAGCACAGTTTGTAGACCATTCCAATGAAGTACTTTTTAATTGTACATTCATTGTATTTGATAATAGAGCATCGAGAATTATAGAATTTATTTTAACGCTCAGTTATTTTTGTTTTAATGTAGGTGTGGCCAGCATAGTTTAGGGGCTCCTAAATATTTGGAGCTCGAGGCAATTGCCTACACTTTCTAATTGGAAATCTGTCCCTGTCCTAATTTAATGTGGGAATTTAGTGCTATGAGGTAAAAAGCTAAGCACTTGGGATTGTTACCAACACGGTATAGCGATACAGTGAAGGGCACATTAGCTGAGGAGAGAGGACAGTAGGATGCTGTACCATGGCTACAAGAACAGGGCAGGAGGGAGATGGTCACCTCGACAATTTGGAGTGAGTAAATTAGTTTTTATAACAATAACATAAATCATAGAAACATAGAATTTGAGGGCAGATAAGAATCATTCGGACCATCCAGTCTACCCAGTTTCCTACTGTAAAAACCTCAAACCTTTTTAGGCCCTTGGTCTTTTCTTATGTTAAAGGAGCAGTAAACTTTTATTTATGAAAACACATATTTTACAGAGCATTTCCTGCTGAATAAAACAAGGTCACTCCCATCGCTGTCAGATGTTTTATTCAAAATTTATATCAGTTTAAATAATCAGGAAGTGAATTTACTGTGTTTACTTCCTGATAGTTCTAACTGACAGGAAATGAATTTACTGTGTTTACTTCCTGATAGTTCTAACTGACAGGAAGTGACTCAACAGTTTCTATCACATTCTATGGAGAACTGTATGTCTCTGACTTTTCTGACTTTCCTCTCCATCAGATTCTAACAGGAAATCTAATTAGAATTTGACCACTAGAGGGCACTGCTAATGTAATGTAAACTGTAATAACTCTGGAAATATAAATCTCTCAGCAGTGGGAGTGCCCTTATTTTACTCAGTAGGAAAATCCCTACGAGATATATTTTTTCATAAAAAAACAGTTTACTACTCCTTTAAGGACAGCCTTATGCCTAATCAAAAAGTAAAGAGGTTATAAACATGCTCACCTATAAACACTTAGAGAAAGGAACCACATAAAATAATTATTAAAGGGGTAGTAATGTTTCAAAATAAAAGCAGCTCTGATTAATCTTCATAGTATTTGGGCCATGGACAGTGTTACTTCAATAATGTCAGAGTTGTTGCTCAAGTGTAATTGAATGATAAAGTATCCCACGCCCATCCCTTTTACTGATGTAACACTGTTCACCTCAGAACAGAAAGGTGGTGTCCAGATGGATTGCAGAGAAGGACAATCTTCAATTAGCATAAGGGAAAAAACAGAAAAACCTGTCAAGGGGGGCAGGGTTTCATTGTTCTCACAGTAAGAAGATTGTCCCTTGCTGTGATCTGTCCGGTCAAGTGACCAGATTCCACATCTGAGGAGAGCAGTGTTACACTAGGTAAAAGGGACGGGAGGGGGATATCATTCAATTACTCTTGTACTACAACTCTGACAGTACTGAAATAAAACTCTCTATGGCCCAAATACTATGATGATTAATTGGTGCTGCTTTTATTTTGAAACATTACTAATCCTTTAATAAAAAAAAGTACAGTTACAGTAACTGAAATCTGTAAAACTGAATACTCTCTGAATCAACAAACATAAAAAAGAAACAATTCGGTATTGGTTAAAAATTTGTTCCTCAGGTAAAGTCTGTGCATATAAGAATATTTTTATAGATTAAATGTACTGATGACTGATGAAGGGAATGAAATGTTGATGAAAATAATTAATATTCACTGAAAATTTTCTTTTGGATGCATCCTGTACATCTTGAAGTCTTGGCCAAAGAATGTCTATAAAGATTATAAGAATGAGAGGTCATCCATTAAGACTAGAGGAAAGGTGCTTTCGACTTAACAAAGGCAGGGATTTTTTTACAGTAAGGACAGTAATGCTATGGAATTATTTACCTCAGGATGTTGCACATACTATAGCTGCTTTCAAAAAAGCAATGGATGACTAGCACAGGGCAATATTGAGAATTATGACAGATGGCTTCAATGCAGATACGTTGTTGATCCAGGAAAATATCTGACTGCCATTTGGGGTCAGGAAGGAATTTTTTTTATCCACTTGGGACTAAATTGGAAATGGCTTCAGTGGGTTTTTTTTGCCTTCTTTGGATCTACGGGGGCGTTTTGGCATGGGCTACACTTGATAGATGCATGTCTTTTTTCGGCCTTGTCAACTACAGTATCTCACATAAGTGAGTACACCCCTCACATTTTTGTAAATATTTTCGTTTTATCTTTCATGTGACAACACTGAAGAAATGACTAAATTGGACCCAATTAGCCATTTTCCCTCCCCGGTGTCATGTGACTCGTTAGTGTTACAAGGTCTCAGGTGTGAATGGGGAGCAGGTGTGTTAAATTTGGTGTTATCGCTCTCACACTCTCTCATACTGGTCACTGGAAGTTCAACATGGCACCTCATGGCAAAAAACTCTCTGAGGATCTGAAAAAAAGAATTGTTGCTCTACATAAAGATGGCCTAGGCTATAAGAAGATTGCCAAGACCCTGAAACTGAGCTGCAGCACGGTGGGCAAGACCATACAGCGGTTTCACAAGACAGGTTCCACTCAGAACAGGCCTCGCCATGGTCTGCCAAAGAAGTTGAGTGCACGTGCTCAGTGTCATATCCAGAGGTTGTCTTTGGGAAATAGACGTATTAGTGCTGCCAGCCTTGCTGCAGAGGTTGAAGGGGTGGGGGGTCAGCTTGTGCTCCTAAATGGTATAATACGATGTAATTCCAGTATCCACAAGTTGTATTTCGAATTGGTGCTCCCAATAGCTGAATGAGGGATTTCACAAACTGGACTCAATAATAATTAACCCCTGAGTCGGAACTCCACTATATGCGTTGTGTCTCATTGCATGTCACCCTAGGACCCTCCTATGCCCCCTGTGGTATCCCCGCCTCCTTAGACTCTTGCTGGTCACGTTGCCCTATGGCCCGTAGCGTGGGCCTTCATCCACGAGGTACACACCAAAGTTTCCCGGTCTACTATCCCTATTGGAACTTTAAACCTTTTTACATCACTCCGTATACTAACGGAGATTATTTGAGTCTAGTTCGTGAAATCCCTCATTCAGCTATTGGGAGCACCAACTAGAAATACAACTTGTGGTTACTGGAATTACATAGTATTATACCATCTAGGAGCACCACACAGGACTACACAGAGCAAGGATTTCGGGGACACAGTTTCGTTGGCTATTCAAGGAAGGGACCTCTGTAATGCATAAAGCCCAAGATGGGCTACATGTGAGTGCAACTTTTACATTTTTTATATGTTGATGATCAATAAATACTACACTCAGATAGTTCGCTCTCTACTACACATTATTGACTTTATGGTGGACAAGGCCACTCTCTGAACGAATCAGCAGCAACTGACATTCTCACGACTTGTGTCTTCATCATCTTCATCCATCATCCTCATCATTATTTTCATCATCATAGTCATATAACAACTTCATCTATATGTCATATGTTTTACTAACATAGACCTCTGGACAGTTATTTGAGGACTCTTCCCATTTTATTTCAAAATATATTTATTTTTAAAATATAAAATTTGTTTTGATATTGGTGGATATTTTCATCCAGTCCCTCTTTCTTAGACTATTCTTTTTAAACGTATATTTACCTGTTCTCACTTTTGCTCAGGTTGATTGTATGTATTTGATGCACAACAAAGCCTGCAAACAGTTTGCTGAAGACAAGCAGAATAAGGACATGTATTACTGGAACCATGTCCTGTGGTCCGATGAGACCAAGATAAACTTATTTGGTTCAGATGGTGTCAAGCCTGTGTGTCAGCAACCAGGTGAAGAGTACAAAGACAAGTGTGTCTTGCCTACAGTCAAGCATGGTGGTGGGAGTGTCATGGTCTGGGCCTGCATAAGTGCTGCCGGCACTGGGGAACTACAGTTCATTGAGGGAACCATAAATGCCAACATGTACTGTGGCATACTGAAGCAGAGCAGGAACCCCTCCCTTCGGAGGAGTATTCCAACATGATAACGACCCCAAACACACCTCCCAGACGACCACTGCCTTTCTAAAGATGCTGAGGGTAAAGGTGATGGACTGGCCAAGCATGTATCCAGACCTAAACCCTATTGAGCGTCTGTGGGGCATCCTCAAAAGGAAGGTGGGGAAGTGCAAGGTCTCTGACATCCACCAGCTCAGTGATGTCATCATGGAGGAGTGGAAGAGAACTCCAGTGGCAACCTGTGAAGCTCTGGTGAACTCCATGCCCAAGAGGGTTAAGGCAGTGCTGGAAAATAATGGTGGTCGCACAAAATATTAACACTTTGGGCCCAATTTGGACATTTCCACTTAGGGGTGTACTCACTTTTGTTGCCAAGGTTTAGACATTAATGGCTGTGTGTTGAGTTATTTTGAGGGGGACAGAAAATGTACACTGTTATACAGGCTGTACACTCACTACTCTACATTGTAGCAGAGTGTCATTTCTTCAGTGTTGTCACATGAAAGAAAAAATAAAAATATTTACAAAAATGTGAGGGGTGTACTCACTTATGTGAGATACTTATAGTACTATGTTAAAGTCTGTGGACAGATGATAAATGAGCAAAATGAGAAGTCAATGAAATGAAAAGAAAGTATGAATTATGAATGATGAAGATGAGAGGGTGAGAAGAACTGCAAAGGTAAAATGGAATTCAACAATCACTAACAATGTCTCGATGAATAATTGTGATCCATATTCATATGGTGGTTCCCACCATTTTGCTAAGCTGAAAAAATGTTTTACAATAAAAGCGGTTCACAGTATTTGAGCCATGGAGAGTGTTACTTCAATACTGTCAGAGTTGTAGTACAAGAGTAATTGAATGATAAAGTATCCTCCTCCCGCCCCTTTTACTGTTGTAACACTGCTTAGCTCAGAGCAGCAAGACTGTCCAGATGGATCGCAGAGAGGGACAATCTTCAGTGAGCATAAGGAAAAACCTGAAAAACCTGTCAAGTGGGCAGGGTTTTCCTTATGATCACAGTAAGAAGATTGTCCCTTGCTGTGATCTGTCCGGTAAAGGGACCAGATTCCACATGTGAGGGGAGGTGGCTTACACTAGGTAAAAGGGGCGGGAGGGGGATACTTTATCATTCAATTACTACTGAACTACAGCTCTGACAGTATTGAATTAACACTCTCCATGGTCCAAATACTTTTTTTTCATTTTTATTTTACCCTTTTGAGTTGATTAGCATACTTGATGTATAACATCATATTATTAAAGTGACTAGCACTCGAATCTAGACATACCCTTCCCCTTTCTTGCTTAAATTGTAACCACTTCTCTTGAAAGCTACCAGACTTCCTGAGCAGTATGCTCACTCCAGCTCTCCATACTAACTATAACCTCTGCTCCACTGCTAACAACTCACTGACTATTCCACACTACCTGAACAGTATGATTACTCCAGCTCTCCATACTAACTATAACCTCCACTGCTAACAACTCACTGACTATTCCACACTACCTGAACAGTATGATTACTCCAGATCTCCATACTAACTATAACCTCCAATCCACTACTTTCAACTCACTGACTATTCCGCACTACCTGAGCAGTATGATCACTCCAGATATCCATACTAACTATAACCTCCGCTCCCCTGATAACAACTCACTGAATATTCCACACTACCTGAGCAGTATGATCACTTCATATCTCAATACTAACTATAACCTCCTCTTCACTGCTAACAACTCATTGACTATTCCACACTACCTGAGCAGTATGATCGCTCCAGCTCTCCATACTAACTATAAGCTCCGCTCCACTGCTAACAACTCACTAACTATTCCACACTACCTGAGCAGTATGATCACTCCAGATCTCCATACTAACTATAACCTCCACTCCACTACTAACAACTCACTGACTATTCCACACTACCTGAGCAGTATGATCACTCCAGCTCTCCATCCTAACTATAAACTCCGCTCCACTGCTAACAACTCACTGACTATTCCACACTACCTGAGCAGTATGATCACTCCAGATCTCCACACTAACTATAACCTCCACTCCACTACTAACAACTCATTGACTATTCCACACTACCTGAGCAGTATGATCACTCCAGATCTCCTTACTAACTATAACCTCCACTCCCCTTATAACAACTTGCTGACTATTCCACACTAGACTTGTGCACGGGCAAAATTTTCGATTAAATTTGAATTCAGACAAATTTTTTTTTTTCTAATTCGGATGATCCTAATTTCGGACCGGGCCTATTCAATTCGCACGAAATTCTGATCCATTCCGAATTATTCGGCCGAATTTAACATGGGTTAAATTTTAGCAGTGCGCCTCCGTGCACGCTGCTATCATTCTTTGCAGACAGGGTGTGCATTTAGAAAAAGATCCATCCCAAAAATGGACATTGTCGTACATTTCCAGTCTGTGCATGTCACCTCTACTACAGCATGGGATGCCAGTCACAATGCAAACGTCGAACATCGGGAACCCATGCCTGTCATTCAATTTAGCATATGTTCGAACATCGAAAACCCCATGCCTGTCATTCAATTTAGCATATGCACAAACATCGAAACCCCATGCCTGTCACATCCTACTCAACATAAGTGGTCGACTCGAACATGGACAATCTACATGTCACATTCTATGTTAGTACATGGGTAAAGATTAAGGTTTCATTTTCTGGTACCAGCCTCCTACCCTACTGTCCCTCTTTAGTACCCAAATTCCTCTCTCTCGTTTTCCTATCCTGATTTCCCCTCATATCAGATAAGTCTATGTGTATATACATTGTAGTGTTTCATACTACATCAAGAATAAACATCAATGATTGTAATGTGATAGATGTAATGTGTTAAAAAGAAAAATTGAGACATTCTGTTGTGAACGAACTGCAACACAGGAGAGAAATAAAAAAAAATGCTTGACATCTATACTGAAGAGGGGTCCACACCATTGTCTTAGTATAGCAATATTACCGTTTTCCGTGAGTGTGCAATACAGGGCTCTACGGTAATTGCTGGGCATTTCCCAACGTCATAATCAGGGGATGATGGGAGTTGTATTCTAACTACTGTTAGGAAACACATAAGTGATGCACATTCATCTCCCACCTAGAAATTATTTACACACGAGGCAACTCCCCCAAGTAATACCTAGCCTCTTTCCAAGTGAAAGGACTTCCAGAAAGACTTCAGATCTCTTAGTGACTCACCTGTTATTGCCAGTCAGCGGGACCCGGAGAGTAGGAGGGGGTGATGCTATGGCTGCAGATTAAGTCTGGCACGGTGCTCTTAGTTGGTCACTCGTCACAATGTTGAAGCTCAGCCCGGCCAGCACCTTCCGGGTGGAGACACCTCACAGCAATCCTGTACAGGACACATCATGCACTGTCGTGCACTCATACTAGGGATCCCAAATGTTTAGACTCATTTCGTACAGGGGGCACCCTCCTGTATTTGTAAAACATCTCTAGCAAATCTGGGACGGTAGACCTATTTACTCAAGTCTTGACTTTAGGTGGGCGATAAACAATACAAAATAGGCATAATGTTTGATTATCACATAATTCACGCCACTGAAGCAGCCAGCAGGCATCGCCACTGAGTGAGCATAGGGCTGCCCGGCTGCTGACAGTCACACTGATGGGACACCCTGCAACACAGAACTGGTGGAAGCGCACAAAATAAACATGCTATGGGACGGCAAATTGCCGCCCCTGTCAAAGTGCCGCCTGGGTCCATGGACCCACTGGGACCCATGTAAGGGCCAGCCCTGTATTCGAACAAATACCTAATATTTTTTTATATTTTGCACAGGAACAAATATTACTCGCTGTTGCAGTGGCAATAACTGGAACTAATGCTGGCTGCCTACCTATGCCTATCCTAATGCTACCTGCCTGCCTACACAACAACTGGACACTCTCTAATCTCTTCTCTCTCTGAGCTCCAACAACGCAATGAGGAAATGCAGGCTGTCTGTCTGTGTGACTGTGTCATTAGTCCAACCCCCATCATGAAACGAAGAAGGCTATTGGAATACAGACAAAAGAGGGAAGTAGTGCATGAAACGGAGAATGGAATTGGACTAGAGACATGGAGGGAAAATTATGGAGGGAAAGTAATTGAGCGCGCACAGGAAGTACAAAAAAGTCTTGGTCGAAAGTAGTCAAAACTTTTGGAAATTTGTCGATTGCCGAAACTTCCGAAAGTTTCGACGAATTTCGGTCCTGGGCTGTTCGGAGTCGGATCATTTTTTCTGAATGACCCTTGAGTTTCAGATTGGCCGAATGTCTCCGAATGACCCCATTTTCGACGAAATCCGAATGTCTCCGAATGAATTTGCACAAGTCTATTCCACACTACCTGAGCAGTATGATCACTCCAGCTCTCCATACTAACTATAACCTCCACTCCACTGCTAACAACTCACTGACTATTCCACACTACCTGAGCAGTGTGATCACTCCAGATCTCCATATTAACTATAACCTCCACTCCACTACTAACAACTCACTGACTATTCCACACTACCTGAGCTGTATGGTCACTCCAGATCTCCATACTAACTATAACCTCCACTCCACTGCTAACAACTCACTGACTATTCCACACTACCTAAGTAGTATGATCATTCCAGCTCTCCATACTAAATATAACGTCCGCTCCACTGCTAACAACTCACTGACTATTCCACACTACCTGAGCAATATGATCACTCCAGATCTGCATACTAACTATAACCTCCACTCCTAACAACTCACTGACTATTCACACTACCTGAGCAGTATGATCACGCCAGATCTACATACTAACTATAACCTCCACTACTAACAACTCACTGACTATCCCACACTACCTGAGCAGTATGATCACTGCAGATCTCCATACTAACTATAACCTCCACTGCTAACAACTCACTGACTATTCCACACTACCTGAGCAGTATGATCACTCCAGATCTCCATACTAACTATAACCTCCACTACTAACAATTCACTGACTATTCCACACTACCTGAGCAGTATGATCACTCCAGATCTCCATACTAACTATACCCTCCACTGCTAACAACTCACTGACTATTCCACACTACCTGAGCAGTATGATCACTCCAGATCTCCATACTAACTATAACCTCCACTTCACTGCTAACAACTCACTGACTATTCCACACTACCTGAGCAGTATGATCACTCCAGATCTCCATACTAACTATAACCTCCACTACTAACAAGTCACTGACTATTCCACACTACCTGAGCAGTATGATCACTCACCAGCTGCAAAATGGCAATTGTATTTCATCCTGGACCAACATTCTACCTGAGTTTAAACAAATTGTAAATTCTTTCTTTATTTTTCTAATCTAAAAAGGTATTGAATAATTTTTTAACTTATATACATTATCTTCAACACATAATTTTATTATTACATCCTTATTGCCCTTTCTGCAAAAAATCCTTTCCTTTGCTATTGTCAAAAGTACATTTTCACTAGATGTAATGCCTACTTGTTTTTTTTTCTTCTCAGCTTAGCATGTTTGTTTTCCTCAACACACTTTATATCTGGACCTTGGACAATAAACCACTGTATAATCTTTCATACCATACTTGATGATGTTAGGATTGAGTAAGTTCTCCAACACGTTTTGGGATCAATCAGACCCCTTCATCAGGGAAAATGACTTATCTTCCGTCTTCTCAAGGTAAGATTTTTTCCAGATGAAGGGGTCTGATTGATCCCAAAACATGTTGGAGAACTTACTCAATCCTAACATCATGAAGCGTGGTATGAAAGAATATACAATGGCTCATGTATATTGTCCATGGTCCAGATATAAAGTGTGTTGAAGAAAACAAACAGACACGTTAGGTGTGAAGATCTGGAAGAAAGACACCAGTGAGGAAAATTATAGACACTATATGTTCTAAGACCAGCATAAAAGAGAAAAGAAGACATCTAAAACATTGAGTTACCGGTCGTGTACTGAATTGTGAGAAGTGGAGAATCCAAGTCACAACAATATCTCTGTGATTTAAGGCTACTAGCAGAGTTGTAAGCATACTGTTTTACATGTAGTTGTTTGCTAGAACTCTTTGAAGATAGCCTGGCAAAGCTGTCATAATGGTCATAAGACATTAAAACCAGACCAATACCTGAGTAGATAACACGGCAAAGAAATGTGATATATGATAACATCTGCAAAACATAATCAGTTTTATTAATTGCTGGTGAGAGTGATGTGTTCCAAGATATATGGAACTGGACTGAGACATCAAGTTCTAAGAACATATATGGAGGATAGTCACTGTTGTAGAAAATTTGGACTGCTTATAATTATTATATCATTATATTGATACACCTGACAGCTACATGATGGACTCCTAGCGAGGTAAAAGTTTCTATTGCACACTGTAAGGCCTGATACACACAGTAATTATATAGATATACCCGACTCTGTATGAGGGACTCCTATCTAGGTAAGTACTTCTGTTACACACAGTAATTATATAGATATACCTGACTGCTGTGTGATGGACTCCTACCTAGGTAAGTGCTTCTGTTACACACAGCAATTATATAGATATACCCGACTCTGTATAAGGGACTCCTACCTAGGTAAGTGCTTCTGTTACACACAGTAATTATATAGATATACCTGACTCTGTATGATGGACTCCTACCTAGGTAAGTGCTTCTGTTACACACAGTAATTATATAGATACACCTGACTGCTGTATGATGGACTCCTACCTAGGTAAGTGCTTCTGTTACACACAGTAATTATACAGGTACACCTGACTGCTGTATGATGGACTCCTACCTAGGTAAGTGCTTCTGTTACACACAGTAATTATACAGATACACCTGACTGCTGTATGATGGACTCCTACCTAGGTAAGTGCTTCTGTTACACACAGTAATTATATAGATATACCTGACTGCTGTATGATGGACTCCTACCTAGGTAAGTACATCTGTTACACACAGTAACTATATAGATCTACCTGACTGCTCTATGATGGACTCCTACCTAAGTAAGTGTTTCTGTTACACACACAGTAGTTCTATAGATATATTTGACTGCTGTATGATGGACTCCTAGCGAGGTAAAAGTTTCTATTACACACTGTAATTATGGAGATGTAACCGGCTGTTCTCTGAAGGACATTCACCTAGGTAAATTCTTCTTTTAAATAAACGAAGTTTATTCCTAAGCTATGGTTGCTTACACGATTTGTACAATGATGCACGATATGTTATGACTTTATAAATTAAAAATAATAATAGTAATGGATCACTTACAGAAAATGGAGCAATTAAGCTTGCCAAGGATGTGTTGACTTACAAGGTCCCCCAAGTCATTTTGAAGATCTGAGCTGAGCCTTCAGTAAATTCCATGAGCCAGTTATATACCTGTTGTTGTACCGGTGGGAAATCACTCTGAGCTCAAGGAAAGCTGAGAATTCCAGAACCCAAAGGCATGTACTCCAGGGAGATTGTGAATCAGAACTAATTACATAGATTTTAATAAACAACAAAAAAGATTTATGTTCACCAGTGGAAAAATATTAACTATTTAAAAGCATTGGAATGATTTTTTGAAATTATGCAGGGCCAACTGGTATGCAGAAGGTGCAAATTTTTTTATAATGCACTTTATTGGAGAGCTTCAGTCACTGACTTTGGCTTTCCAATACAGACCACAATAGAACATTGCAATTTAATCTAAAAATGAATTATAACAATTTTAGAAAATCTTTCAGCAGAAGAGTAGCTTGGAATACACAGAAGAAAAAACGTAGCTTTATCCCAAATACCCCGCAATTCTGTATGACTGATTGGAAAGACATGGGTAGCCATGATCCTGGCTGTTATCTCTGTGCTAGGGGAATCTGGGGGGTGTATGAAGGGAGCAAAGGAGATATACCCCAAATACCCCAAAATTCTGTGGTGCAAATTGATACCCTTATTTGCAAAATGAGTGGCTTTGGATGCAAGAATTCAAGACAACTGCATGTTCTATAGCTAACACGGTACCACGTTTTACCCAATGTTCTATTGGAAATACACAAGCAGCCTTGAGCCAAGTTTCTTCCTGAACTATCTGTTATCTCTGTGCTAGAGGAGTCAGGAGTGTGAGAACAAAGCAAAGGAGATTTATCCCAACGACTCCAAATTCTGTGTGACTTACTGGGTAGACACAGGCAGCCAGGATCCAAGTTCCTTCCAGATCTGGCTGTTATTTCTGTGTTGGTAGAGTCTGGGGAAAGAAGTGGTGTGGGGAGTGTTTAGTTTTGCTGACAGTAATAGGGATAGGGATGAAAGTTAATTAAAAAATAAAAATTGATAGGTGACAGAGACAGGTACACTGACCTGAGCTGTGACTGAGGCAGACTGATACTAGACAAGATCTAGTATTTTGTAGAACGCCAAGGCAATACATCACAATCAGTTCTATGGTGTATGCTACAGTAAAACACACACACAGTAGTTGAGTAACGCCCAGCAAACAAACAAGGGGTAGGGGGAGGGTGAAAGGAGTAGGAACAGTGCAGGGACATGTGAGTACAGTAGTCCAAAAACTGACTGCAGCCATGGTTGCTGCATTGTGTGCAATAAATGATGGTGATCCCTCTCGTCCTGAGGAGGATGTAGTTTGTCAAAGTCCATACATATTAGAAGTGATGTTGATGTGCCAGAGAGTGTACAGAGATATCCTTCATTTGAAATAACACCTATGGCTCCTGCTGTAGAGGAGTATGACTCAGAGTTTGTAGTAGGAGATGATAAGAGTGAAAGACTGCCCCCTTGCCCATACATACCGCCACCACCCCACACCTCCTCAAGTCATATTGTAAAACCAATAAAGTTCCACAGTTCTAGAAAAAAGAACAGGGGAGAGCGCACACCATCTGAGAGCAACTTCTTGATGTTTGTAATTCAAACTGATTGTACTCACAAGATTATTTCTTGTAAAGATTGCCCAAATAATCAAAGGAACTTAGACGTGGTATAGAGTTCACATCTTCTAACACACTATAATAGACCCTCAATGTGCATTTCACTGGGACTTGTTAACGATCCTTGGTGATCCTTAGCTAAAGACAAAAGAGAACACTTATTCTAAGAGCACTTCTGCATGATACAATGACCAATTGAAAGCTACAAATAGAGATCACTCACCGGAGTGATTTCTCAGAGCACAAGCTCTGAGAAAAAAAATGCCCTACTGGCCTAGTGCCAGTAGGTCATGTTGTGTAGTCCAGTGGCCACTGGCCATTGTTAAATGCCCTGATGTAGATACGGAATTTGCGACTGCTGTTCTTGCTGCTGCTGAGTTGTTTAAGCAGCAGGATGATTAGGCAGCTCAAAGGGAATGTGAAAATCAACAGTAACATGGGTGTTCAAGTTTCAACTTGCCATGACTAGCTCCAGTGATGCTCCTGTGGCAGTAGCAGCACAATAAATATCCCTAAGTATATGTGAAGAAAAGAAGAAGTTGGCTAATAATTCTTCTCCACCTGCCCCTCCTCCAAAATCATGGGTGTGTTGATACTAGAATATAAATTTTTCCCTTGAGAACAAGAACTGTGTCTCTCATCAGCAACTGCAATGTGCACAGTGTGTGTGGTAAATAACATCTGGGGGCACAACTGTATCTAAACGCCATGACACCAGAAACCAAGTACTGCTGCTGTCACTGTGCCCCTTGTCCTCATCTCACTAAGGAAACATAACAACTTGCTGACAGTTTAATAGTAATGATGAACCCTCCCTGCCAGCATCTTATCATATACTGCAGGATGGAATCTCCTCAGATGCCGCTTGATGCCCTGCTTGCAATTCTCCTCCACCACACTGCTATGTGTGGTCAGTGCACCACACACTGTGCAATGGGTAGAGATGAACTGCCACATCCTAACATCTACAAAAGTGGCTATCATTTGGAGGGGGAGGTAACTATGAATGAGGTGGACTGGCAGAAGATGTATTTGTTACCCTAGAGGAAGAAGGTGATGGCGAGCTAGTTGTTTCACTCCTCATGGAACTTCCAGTCTCTGCCTGAGCTTCTCTATTTTTCCTCCTCTTTGATCTCCACCTTGCCGCTTGTTGCCTTTCTGGAGTGTCAGAGGGTACAGCAACAGTGCTCGATTTCTGTGGTGGGTGTTTGGCTTTAACATGTTTGACATAAATTTCATGGTGTCTGTGTTTCAAGAACTCCCCGTGAAGAATAAGAAGGGGAGACATGTCTTAGCTGGGGGGAGGCAAGAAATAAGTTAGTGGGTGGGGACAGGAAGTGAGGTGAGGAGGATGGGGGTTAATATATATATATATAGGGGGGTTGGCTAGTTGTCACTTCCTTTCTAAAGCTAAGATGGGACAGTGTCCCTCCCTCCCTCCCTTCTGGTTGTACTATGGAGTGGTGGTTGTGGTTCTGGGGTCCCCACTTGTTGGGGTCTGTATGCTTCTATATGTCACAGCTTTGTGGGCGCTTTGGGCCCTTGCCAATGTGGAGAAGGTCATTAAGTTGAATATGGTTACATGATGATGGTAGGCCAGAGGCCTAGGGGCAATGACACCCGGACTGTGTCGCGGGTTTAGACACCGGCCTCATTGAGCTGCACTGACCAGCTAATGGGGCGTGGTAAGGTAAAACATAAAAGAAGGAGGGATAGGCAGGTAAGGCCTATTCAATTTTGAATTGGCAAGGGCTTAAAGGCTAGGTTAAAATTTATGGTAAAATGTGTATTATGTATTTTAAATAAAGATGTGACCTGAGTTAAAACCCATAATTAGTTGTCTGTGTTTTTTCTTGAACCATTACCCCATGCATAAGACATTTGTGATATCAGGGTGGTTGTGCCAAGGAGCGTTCCCTTCTTTCCCCTTCTCACTGACTTGCCACAGATTGTGCACAGTGCCGTTGGTGATGACTGTACTGTGCCTGCCCCAGGAGAAAAATAGTCCCACACCCATGACTTCAAGGGGGAGGGAAAAAGTGGAGAAGAATGGCCTCTTTCTTCTTGTTCTCCACATTCCCCTTCACTGTCTGGGGCAGAGTATGATGTTGCTGCTGTTGCTCCTACTGCCTCCAATTCAGCACTGCAACTAGGACCAGGAGTATTGCTGCTTCTGGTAAGTGGAACCTGTCCTGGTCCCGCATCACTTGTTGACCCCATTCCCACTGTGTCCATGGTGGTCTGTGGCACACCAGCCTGCTCCTCAGCATCCTGCTGCCCTTGCATCTCAGCAGCAACAGGAATCAGAGCAGTTGCAAATTCCAAAAGCTCACCATCCTTTTCTAATATCTTTCTTAAAGGGGAACTATAACTCCAAATAAAGTCCACCCCCCCAATTAGGAATCTAGTGATAAGATTACCAATGAAACTGCTGTGAAGAATAAAGACCGCTTTAGTCAAAAATCCTTCCTCTGTCGACACCAACAGCCAAGCATCAGCGCTCTAGAGGCATCTGCACGCCTTCAGCATCAGTCCCTTCTGGTACCTAAAGCTATCATGCAGTGCCTCCTAGAGGAGACCAGGACTGACAGCTCAGGCGCGCATATGTCTGTAAGCAAAGATGTCTGTGCTTTTGCCTGGCCATCAGTGTGGCTGAGGTAGGATTTTTTGACTAACACGGTCTTTATTCTGCACAACAGTTTCATTTCGCTAGGTGCCTAATTTGGGGGAGTGGACTTTGAGTAAAGATAAAAATGTCAACAGAAATATATGAAGGGATATATTTTCCAGGATCTTCTATAGTTAGTACTCTAATATTTCCTCTGGAGATTTTTATTTGGGATAGGTGAAAAAATTCTCCCCAAGAAAAGAAACAGGAGAAAAATGGCATTTTCCACCTAGTGGCAAATTTCCTACAAAAAATGAAGCTTTTCAGCTTTTTTCACTTAATTTAGGAAGTCTTGCAGGCAGGACATTTTTTCCTTCTATAAGGGGAATCTAGGCACATTCTGGTGAACAGAACAGGAGTAAGGAGGTTGATCCCAAATACCTCACCATCTTGTGTGACTAACTGGGAAGGGACAGGCAGCCATGATCCAATTTCCTTCCTTATCTGACTGTTATCTCTGTCCTAGGGGAGTCTGGGGGAGTGGGAAGGGAACAAAGTAGAATTACCTCAAATACCCCTAAAATTCTCTGTGACCAAGTTCCTTTTTCATCTGGCTGTAAATTCTGTGTCACGAGAGTCTGTGGTGTGACTGGCTGAGAAAACTCAGTGTGACTGGCTGGGAAGACATAGACAGTTGTGATCAAAGTTTCTTTCTGAACCTGCTGCGACATCTGTGTTATGGTAGTCTAGGGAAAGAAGCAGTTGAACAGGGAGTGTGTGGAGCAACAGTTAAAGGGATAGTAATACTTCGTTTTAACTTTATTTTATTTTGTAGGCATTAAAAAAACATGAAGAATGATATAAGTCTTATCTCTCAAACCTTTATGGTTTATGAGATATTCACAAGCAAAGTTTCCCCCTCCCGCCCCTTTTACCTACTGTAAACAATCTCTTCTAAGATGTGGAATGCAGTCCATAGACTGGACAGATAACAGTAGGGGACACTCTTATTCCTATGAAAACAATGAAATCCCTGCCCCCCCTTGACAAGCTTTTCAAGTTTTTCCCTTATCTTAATTGAAGATTGTCCCTCTCTGCAGTCTACCTGGGCAGCTCCCTTCTGTCCTGGCTGAGAAGTGTTACATCAGTAAAAGGGGCGGGAGGGGGACACTTTGCTTGTGAATATCTCTTAAACCATAAAGGTTTGAGAGATAAGACTTATATCATTCTTCATGTTTTTTTAATGCCTACAAAATAAAATAAAGTTAAAATGGCGTATTACTATCCCTTTAAAAAAAAATTGATAGGTGACAGAGACAGGGTCCCTGTCATGAACTGTGACTGAGGCAGACTGATATTAGATATATAGATATTTTGTAGAGGGCCAAGGCAAGACATCACACACACATAATCAGTTATATTGTATATTTTACAGTAAAACGTATACACACAGTAGTTGAGTAATGTCCAGCAAACATACAAGGGGTAGGGGTAGGGTGAAAGTAATAGGAACATGTGAGTAAAGAAGTATTCAAAAAACTGACTGCAGCCATGGTTGCTGCAGCGTGTGCAATAAATGATGGGGATTCCTCTCCTCCTGAGAAGTATGCAGTTTGTCAAAGTCTCACCAAAAGTTCCACCACCACCATCACCAGTGCTATTAATAAACCCTCTTAAAACACTTAAGATGACAATGGGTCACATTCTAGTTTTGATGGCATAGCGGAAGACAGTGTAGCAGTTCAACCAACTGCCATCTGACCATGACACTGTAACGGTTTGACACACAGACACAGTAGGTTTGGATAAAACACAGTTTTATTAAACAATTAGCAATACAATAACCCTCACAGGTCCTGTAGTATATTCTCAGTATAATACAGACACAAGACAGGTTACATTTACATATGCCTACACAGGTCCAGTATAACCATAGAGTCCATAACACGATATACTGACACAGGTCAGGCAGAATTTGAAGGAATCCCAGTGTATCGGTACTGCATGGGTTAATGGCCTTCAGCAAGTGTAAACAGTCCCATGTGAGGTAAGGTCTGTTAAGAAGCTCACCTAGAATAGAGAGCTTAAATACGAGTAACGCCCAGTAATAGGTTAGCAGTCAATGGTGAACTGCCTGTGCAGTAACGGAGGCTGAGCAACATAGAGCACTGCCAGAGCAGTAACGGAGACTAGGCCACATGATCACTGCCATAGCAATAACGGAGACTGAGAGATGTGGACACTGCCGTAGCAGTAACGGAGACCAGGCAACTTGTACTCTGCCGTAGCAGTAAACGGAGACTAAGCCACTTGGACTCTGCTGTAGCAGTAAACAGAGACTAGGCAACTGTACTCTGCCATAGCAGTAAACAGAGACTAAGTCACTTGCACTCTGCCATAGCTGTAACGGAGACTAGGCCACTTGTACTCTGCCGTAGCAGTAAACGGAGACTAGGCAACTGTACTCTGCCGTAGCAGTAAACGGAATGAGCAACTGAGCAACTCGCCCTGAGGTGGCAACCAACCAGGAGCGTCTCGAATGACAAGCCAATAGGAATGTCGCCGAGGCGAGACAGAGGCAACCGGAGCAGGAACTTCAGCCAAGCCGCGTCGGTACACGGAGCAGAAACATCAGCCAAGCCAGGTCGGTACACGGAGCAGGAACGTCAGCCAAGCTGGGTCAGTACACGGAGCAGGAACGTCAGCCAAGCCGGGTCAGTACACGGAGCAGGAACGTCAGCCAAGCCGGGTCGGTACACAGGAGCAGGAGAAGCAGAATGGTCAGGCAGTCTGGGTTGGTTCACAGGCAGGAGACGAGATGCAGAGTAGTCAGGCAGCCCGAGTCGATACACTGAGAACAACTGAGATCAGGAACAAGCGCTGGTACTGGAACACCACAAAAGGGTGCTGGAGAGGAGCCAGAACCCAGTATATAAAGGCCATACTGGGCGGGACAAGCACAGTATAGCCAATAGGAGTAGAGCAAGAGTGTAGACTGACAGAATGTCGCAAAAACAGCACGGGCACCGTGATAGAGACAAACATGCACAAAAACACTTGTCGTATAATTAGTAGCAAATGTTATGAAAATCCCTCAAAGAGGAAAAGTAAAAAGAAATTGTTTAAGATTTCTAAAAGCCCAGAGGTATATAAAAGAAGTGGGGATGGGCGGTGTGGCTTGCTGCTGAAGAAGATGGCTGCTTAGTTTTGGAGCTCCGCTGCCTTCCTTGTCTAGCTTTGCAATCTGCCTTATTTTCCCGCTATGGGTCGCACTAAGAGAGGCACATCTGGAAGTTCTACACTTGGGGGTCAGGGGAGACCCCCTTCTACCTTGCTTCTTCCAGTCACAACCATCCATGGCGTCTCAGGCCGGTGACGACCACGAGGCGGCATCCCCTGTCAACTCGCACTCCTCTGGAGGAGATGGATCAGAGCCGGCGCATGATGAGCAACCTGGCCTTAATGCATCCAATCCTGCACAACTTATATTTTCTTGCGCACCATGGAAAGCCGTTTTTAATACTCTGATCATGGAATTAAAGCATACTGTACAGGATGAAATCTCCAAGCTTCGCAGCAATCTCGAAGGTTTGGAACATCGTGTAACCAGGCAGGAAGAATTAACTTCTCAACACACTCGCAAGCTCACATCCTTTACCCAAGTCTCCATGCAACACACACTGTACCTGGCAGATTATAGACAGCGGCTAGAGGACTTGGACAATTGGGGTAGACGCCACAATATCCGTGTGCGTGGGGTCCCCGATGCAGCTCCTAGGGCTAAAGAGAACATCACCTAGCTCTTAACTGATACACTCAATGCTATGCTTGAGCGCCCTGCTGTTATGCTGGTCGCAATGGACAGGGCTCACAGAGTGCTTTGACCCCTGAGTTCACCCGACGGCCTGCCGAGAGATATTATTTGCTGCTTGGGGGACTATGCTTTGAAAGAGGCTATCATGCAGAAGGCCCGAGAGATTGGGTTGCGGGACCTTGATGGACACTCTATCACATTTTTTCAGGATTTATCTGATTTGACACTACAGGCCCAAAGGTCTTTTAAGGCCTCTAACTTTCCAACTCCAGCAACGTGATGTTAGATACTACTGGAACCACCCGTTTGGCTTGACAGTCCATATGGATGGCACTGTGCATACCCTACGGTTCTTTCATGAGCTGCCAACCTTCCTGGAAGCGTTGGGATTCTCGTACCTCAGGATCTGGGATTGGAGCCTTCCAGAGCTGCGAGGGCAGTAAGGTTCTCGAGTGCGCCTCGCCGAGCGGGCACCTAACCCCATTCGGGAGCCTCTGGGTTCGTAACTCAACGTGCTCAAGGAGGCATGGAAATCGAGGAATGACCTAGTTGTCCAGAATGGCGACAGTAGTGGCCTCTTTCTGTTTTGGACCTTTACTCAACCTCCATGGGCCCTTCCCGGTTCCAGTCACCCTCATTGGGACTTACCTGATGTTACTGCTCCCTGTGCCCCAAGTATCCAGAATCCTCTCGGTTGGAACTGCTGGTGGCTTCTCAATTTTCCATGTCACAGCGCAACTGTCTGATGCACTCTACTTAAGGCCACGGATGGCCTCCTGAATGGCGTTATTGATTGCCTGGTGGTGTTGATGCTATGGACTCTTACATCTTGCAAGTACCTCTACTCACTGGAGGACGGGACTTTGGACTGTGCCCTCTATGCCTGCCCATGGTCCCTTTGGGGGCCTTCATTCCATACTTAGTTTGGGGGGGTTCTTGGGACTGTAATGTGTACACCTTCTGGGTCTCTTTGCTCCCTCTCTGGGCTGCCCATTTCCACTTCACATGCAGGGACCCGGGCCCTGCCTCTTTAGCTTTTTTGTGCTCTTCCTTTTTCCCCCTGGCCCCATGTGTGAAGCTGGTCTCATAGCATTTACCCTACTGTCCCTCTTCCTTGAGGGGTAGCCTATTAACGCCAGTCCTGGTGCTGGTCGGTTTCCCTGATTCCACCTCCCTCCATCTGTGTTTGGTGGGCCTTGTTTTTCTGGGCGATGGGCAGGGAGTCCCCTGTTCTACACTCTTTCCACCTCTTTGTACAGTGGGAGTTTGGGCAGTGCGTGTTTCCCCATGCTGTCCCTCCCTGGGTTTGTACTCGGGCATTCCATCTCCTCATATACCGCGGTTTTGACACTGCTCTATTACTATCCCTGGGTATTACCGTTGGGAGATGGGGCTGCTTGAGTTTTCCCACGGGGGGCTATTTTTCTATTTTTCTTTCTATCTTGGGGAGCTGGCTCTCTGTCCCTCGTCTAGATGGGGTGATTTTACTGGGACATGGGTTTGTGCTCTTGGCCCTCCTTCTGAGTGGCGTTCTGGGGCCTGTTGTGCTGTGGTCTTGGGGGTGCTGCGGTGCCCCCTGGATCGGTACTACTTCGAGGCCTCAGACAACTGTAGATCCCATGGCCTGGAGTGGGGGTGGGGTGGGATTCTGCTCAATAATATATTATGTGGTGATTCTGCTTACACTATATTTTTCCTCTATCAGGGCAGTGGGCGAGAGGGTCTTTCCCCCTTGTGAGGGTCACTCTGCCTCCTGTGCAGTGGGGGATTGGGCTGTACCATATCTATAGATGCATGTTCCCTGGGATCATTTGTGGGTCCTTCCCCATTGGGTCTCATGAGGTATGGACTGCCCTTTTCCCTGTCTTATCTGCCCTTACTGGAGGTTCTATATGCATGAGTTGCCCAGTGGGGGAGGTACTGGACCTTTGGCGTGAGCTCGGGTCCTCCTGTACTGGGTTGCGGAGAGGGAATTTAATGTTAGAGTGGCTTTCATTAAGGCCCCAACTGCTTGGTATTTTTGTTTTTCGTGGAGACTGGACAGGGACTGTTGTTGTTTTTTACTTTAATGCTATTGCACTTTTTGATTGCACTGTTGTTACTGTTTTATTGTTGCTCTATTAAATTGGGAAGGCAGTGGACCTCACCTTTCTGGTTTGGCTCCCTGTACTTTTGTGGCCCCTCTTTTAGGGGATTCTCAGTTCTCTACTTCCAGTTGACATTTCCCTCCTATACCGAAGCCCCTTGTTATATTGGTGTGAACATAGCTCCCTTTCTATATTTGGGTTGGGTGCTCCCTTCATTAGCCAATTGGTGCTTCAGAGTATACATTTACTGATTCTTCCCTCCCTTCTTTTCCCTTCTTATCTCTATTTTTCTTCCTCTTTGTTTTCCTCTTTTTCTTTTTTTTTCTCGCTTTCTCTCTTTATCTCTTTATCCAACTCACTTCTGATATTGCTAAGGAATTTGTTACCTATTACTCTAGCTTGTATAACCTGGTGCCGACTTCTGCTAACGCTGCACTCACTGAAAGACGGAAGGCTAAGATATCTGCTTATCTACAGTCACATTTGAAGCTTAAACTTTCTGCTGATGACTCTGATCTTTTGGAACGACCGATCTCTATGGAGGAACTGAAGTTGGCTCTGCAACATGCTAAATCAGGTAAATATCCGGGCCTGGATGGCCTTTCGGTTCAGTATTACTAACTTTTCAGGAGAGTCTTGGTCCTCGTGTGGTCCTGGCCCTCAATTCTATTTTGGAAGGCCATTCTATTCATCCGCATACTCTTCAGCTACTATTTCTCTTATAGCGAAGGAGGGGAAAGATGGGGAGCAGTGCAGCAACTACAGGCCCATTTCCTTGCTCAATGTGGATTTGAAACTCTTCTCGAAAATCTTGCCTACTCGCATCCTGCCATTCATGCCCTCCCTGGTCCACTCGGATCAGGCAGGATTCGTGCAGGGGTGGGAGACCAGGGATTGTACCATTCGGGCAGTCAGTTTGATCCATCAGGCCAATAGCACTTCTTCTCACTCTATACTTTTATCCACCGATGCCGAAAAAGACTTTGATTGGCTCGATTGGACTTTCTTAACGGAGGTCTTGAGTCAGGTGGGCTTTGGCCCACATATGCTGGCTTGGATTTCCTCCCTGCTCCCGCCCCTCGGCTAGAATTTGGATAAATGGAGCCCTATAGGAATCATTTGTAATTTCTAATGGCACGAGACAAGGCTGCCCCTTGTCACCACTGCTTTTTATCCTTTCCCTAGAGCCTTTTATGGAGGCAGTGAGACAGAACCATGACATTGGAAGTTTAATGGTTAATGGGGTACAACATAAGATACTTGGTTTTGCTGATGAGCTGTTATTTATGCTTACTAAACCTAGACTTTCTCTTCCAGTTCTTCTAAGAGAGTTCGAACTTTACAGCTCTCTTGCGAATTTGAAGATTAATGTTTCAAAACCAGATTCTGAACATCAATTTACCCGTGGATGAGGTGGGGGAGCTGTTTGCTTCCTTCCCCTTTAAGTGGTGCAGGAATGGACTCAAATATCTGGGAGTGTGGTTGACAGGAGATCCTGCTCAGCTCTACCAACATAACTACCCTCCATTTTTAGAAGCATTACAATGCGACTTCATGACATGGGCCTCTCTGCACGTTTCCTGGATGGGGAGAGTCAATACGCTGAAGATGAATGTTCTCCCGCGGTTGCTCTACCTGTTCCAGATGCTTCCAATTCAGCTTCCGTTGGCCTTTTTTCCCTCTCTCCGTATGATGCTCCTGGGGTTTATTTGGGCCCGACAGAAATCTAGACTTTGGTTTGACCTCTTGACATGTTCCAAATTGCGGGGTGGTCTGGCATTGCCATGTCCCTGGATGTACTATTGGCCCTGTCACTTACTCCGTATTTTGGAATGGACTTTTCAGCCTCCTTGTAAATCTTGGATTGATATAGAGGCAGAAGGGATGTATATTCCACTACATCTGCTTCCTTGGATACGTCCCCACCATGCTCTGTGGCTTTCTACTGCTCACCCGTTGATGTCTGCTATGCTTTCTGTTTTTGTTGCTGCCTCTAGACAGTACCGTCTCACCACCTACCCTTCACCTCTGACACCCTTGCTCCATAACCCGGACTTTCTTCCGGATCAGAACTCCGGTGATTTTCTTGGCATCACTCTGGAAGGTTCATTCGTTCTGGTGAACCCCTTGGCCCCGGATGTTAAGCCTAAACCCCTATTGGATCTCCTACCCCAACGACTCTTGACGGCTCTCGATCATTTCTACTATACCCAGTTGGGATATTTCTTTTGTTCTCTGCCTCAGAAACATAACCTTTTACGATCTACCACTTCATTTGAAAACCTGTGTTGTGGTGCAATGCTTCCTGCTCATGGTATCTCCCTTCTATACATCATGCTTTGTGATCATAGTGACAACTCCCTAACGGCTTTTGTAGGGAAATGGGAAACTGCCCTTCAGATTTCTTTGAGCGAATCACAACGGGAAAAGATCTTCCTGTTAACACACAAGTGTTCCCTGAACAATAGGATTCAGGAAATGTCATGTAAGTTACTCACCCAGTGGTACCGGACCCCGGAAATACTACATCACTTCTCTCCTGGGGTGCCTGATGTCTGTTGGACATGCACAGCAGCTCCAGGTACCTTGCTTCACATCTGGTGGGATTGTCCCCTCATTTCTCCCTTCTGGTCACAAATTCATTCTCTCTTGCAAATCTTCACTGAATCTCCTCCTCCCTTTCTCCCTGACTCTCTTCTATTGCATCACACCACTGTACCTGTTCCAAGATATAATAAGTTGATTGTTAAGCACTTATTGAATGAAGCCAAAGCACTTATCCCCTTACACTGGGGTAAACCCTCATCTCCGACTGTTCGTGAGTGGCTCACGAAGGTGGAGATCGCTCGCTCTGTGGAAGAGCTTGCCTTTCAATCTGATAACCATAGGGACAGATACCTCGGTACCTGGTTTGCGTGGATGCAGTTCCTGGAGGACCCGCAGACACGACTCCTTTTGGGTGCGGTTGGCTCCTAAAGTCGACCGATTGGTCCTATACCTCTGTCAGCTCTTTTCATTCCTTCTTGTTTTCTTTTTGCCCAGGAATTTGTTTTGTTGCAGTTTTCTTCTTCATCTCTCTTTCTTATTCTTATTTTTTTCTCTCTTTTTTTCTCTCTCTTTCCCATATTTCCTCTTTTCTTACCTTCCTTACCTCCCCTTCCAATTTTGCCAGGTGTTTTTGACATCGACCTTTTGCCCCATTACGATCTAGGGTTCTTACTTTATTGCATTGGGCTATATATATATATATATATATATATATATACAAAAACAGAAGGGAGGGCAGCACCCGTGGGACTTTTTAACAATCTAATATTTATTATAGAGATAAGAAATCAACTGTATCAACGTTTCGGTCCCGAAACGGGACCTTTATCAAGACAAACAATGTACCTTTCAGCTTGTGTATATAGTCTCACCTAACCTCGGCGTTGTTCTTGACGCTGGTGACGTCATCACGCCCCGTTCTCCAATTGGTTCACGGGGTGTGGACGAACCCCATTGGTCAATTACTAACGTGACGGCAGGGCATAGAGAGATATACCAGTGAAGGTATTTCTATGTCTGAGTGTGATTTAAATATTTGAATGCACACAGATCCGATCGGCAAAGGAAAAATGATGGTGGTGGAGGACACTGTGATATCATGATGACACACGAACCCAGTGATCCACCATCACTCCCGCGGGACTGCAGCGCAAACCATAAAGAAATATTGTACATCAATATAACATGTAACTCAAAATGTGTCAGACGAATCAGGTTAAACCCGCACAGAAATGGTGAACCGGAGGCTCAAGCCAAGAAACAGAGTGACCCAAAAGGTCAAAACATAAATAGTCAAATTGGTCAAATAGTTAAATAGTTGAATCTGCAGTTACTACACAGCTCACAAGAGATAGCAGGGAATCAGAAAACCTGCCTACAGGGACCGCACTTTAAATGTAAAAGATGATACAATCATAGGACTTGAAGATTATGAGTCAAAGCCCTAATTAAAGGGACCCGATAATCAAGTGTAAGCCTGGGTGTAATAGCCAATGTTGATGATGTATCAAAGGTACTGTTCAAGGTCCCAAGAATCAGATGGTCCTCCTGCTCCAAAGAGACATTCCAAGGGGTATGGGCAGTCAAGTCCGATTATGGGTGCATGTTAACAGCAACGCCCTCCTTGAGAGGGTTCTATGCCCAAAACACCCTGGAGAGACTGCCCAACCCACCATATTCAATGTAGAGGAGAGTGTTCCCAAATGTTGGAGGACATAAAGATGAAAATATAATATGACATAGGGTGTAGATGCCTGATCTCAAGGCAACCCTTGTTCAATTACAGAAAGCATGTCCATTGTGCTCGCTCGTTCAAACCCCTTGGTTGAACGGTGTCCAAGAAGTAGATCCATTTCTCCTCCTTTTGTAACAATTTTTTCTTTCTGTCCCCTCCTCTGGACAGTTCTGGTTGAAAATCGATTATCATGTATCTTAATTCGGCCATGGTGTGTTGAGCTTCGGCAAAGTGTCTTGCCACAGGCTTATCACTCTTTTTAGAGAGCAGTGCCTCCCTAATACTTGTCCTATGATTGGCCATGCGGTCCCTGAAGCTAGTTATAGTCTTCCCCACATAGAGAAAGCTACATGGGCATTTGATAAAGTAAACCACGTAGCTACTGGTACATGTGAGTCTGTGTTTAATCTTAATGACACGTCCAGAGTGTGGATGTGAGAAACTGTCTCCAGTCAACAAATATTTGCAAGTTATGCATCCAGTGCATTTAAAGCATCCCTTCTTAGGGGAAGGTAACCAAGTGGTGTAACTTTGCTGGTAACAATGTTTGGGGTCAGTCTGAACCAATAGGTCCCTTAAGTTGTGTCCCCTTTTGAAGCACAGTCTAGGCTTAGTTAGAAAAGATCTAGGGAGTGTGCGGTCAGTTGATAATAGATTCCAATGTTTCCGGACCGCTGTCCCTATATGTGCACTGGAGGCTGTATAGGTAGTAATAAAAGTCATCTGGTCATCTTCCTTTTTTGCAGACCCTACCTGAAGCAATGACTCTTGTGTATGTTCAAGGGCTCTTTCCAAGGCTTTATTCAAAATGTGTGGTTGATATCCTCTTTGTAGGAACCTCTCATATAGATCACGTAGTTGAACAGACCGCAGTGATTCAGTGGTGTTATTCCTCACAATTCGTAAAAACTGAGCATAAGGTACCCCTTTCTTAACATGGTAAGGATGGAAACTATCAAAATGGAGTAGGGTGTTACGGTCAGTGGGTTTACGGTAGTTGGTGGTAGTCAAACGGCTATCATCACGAAATACCGTTAAATCCAAGTAATCTACCTGTTGAGGATGAACACTGTGTGAAAACTTAATAGGTGAATCTAATGAGCTCAGGTGTTCAACAAAACTCACGAAAGATGCCTCATCCCCATTCCAAATAAGGAATAAGTCATCAATGAAGCGACGGTAAAACAGAATCTTGGTGGAAAGCAGTGGTGTTATATGAACACTCTCATATTGGGACATATATAAATTAGCGAACGTCGGTGCCAAATTGGAACCCATTGACGTCCCGGATATCTGCAGATAAAAATCACGTTCAAAACGGAAATAGTTTAAAGTCAAGCAGTATTCCAGGAGTTCCAAAAGGAATCCAGTGGGTGGGCGACCAAGTTGTTTAGGAGCTTTCATCAATGCAGTCGCCACTGCTCGAATGCCCTCAGGTATCGGAATGACCGTATAAAGGGACTTAACATCCATAGTCACGAGAAGGATATTCCCCTCTAGAGGACCAATGGAAAGTAAGTTCCCAATAAAGTCCCCCGTATCTTTGACATAAGAGGGTAGCCGCTGTACCAATGGTTGCAACCAGTGGTCCAAAAATTGAGCCACTGGCTGAAGTAATGAGCCTCTAGCCGAGACAATAGGTCTTCCTGGAGGGCTCTTAAGATCTTTATGAATCTTAGGTAGAGTGTAAAAAATTGGACAGCAAGGGTAGTCCACTGTAAGAAACTTGAGAGTAAGTTCATCTATCCACCCATGCTGGAAGGCATTGGCTAATGAGTGATCCAATCTCCGTTTGTGCTTAACAAGGGGGTCAGTGGGAAGTTTCTGATACACAGTGGTGTCATTAAGTTGTGATAGAATTTCTTGTCGATAATAATCATAATCAAGAACCACAACTGCCCCACCCTTGTCTGCTGGACGGATGATAATGGATGGATTTTGTGCTAAATTTTGCAAAGCAACTTGTTCTATTTTTGTCAAGTTGTTGCGTGTAACCGTGCTCAATTGAGTATTAGCCTCTTGTTCCACCATACGTGTGTAGCTTTTAATAGAAGGGTTAATATTCGGAGGATCGAATGTACTTTTCGGGGAGAACATTTTACTGGTGCCAGAAGTATTCTGGAAATGATCTCTGAGTTTCAAGGTGCGTTGGAACTTGTATAATTCCACCGAAAAATCAAAATTATTATGTCTAGTAGTAGGTACAAATGTCAAACCCCTGGAAAGTACACTCAATTCAGATTGAGATAGTGGGTGTTTACTTAGATTGAATACTAAGGTTTCTTGAGGGGTGGTTTTGCTGCCGTTTTTTTGCTTGAAGTTGCCCCTTCTGGTATGCTTTCTTTTGCGCTTGCAGATCTGGTTGTGACCCCTAAAAAAACTTCCTTAGGGGCCACAGGGGCAGGAGATGAATCAGAGTCTGAGGAGTTGCCAGATGATACGTCCACAGTCTTAATATTGGGTTTGTTAATCCATCTCCTAAATCTAGGGGTAAATCTTGTCCTATCTTGAGTACCTGTAAGCCACTTGTAAACACGGTTCTCCTTGTAGTCTTGATTGACTTTAAGGACTTTTGCTGATTTAAATCTGTGGAGATCCGTTTTATATTTTTCTATATCAACCAGCAACTTCTCAGACCACTGATTATCAGTATCAGCAGATAAAGTGGGGAGATGAGTGTTCTCAAAAGCAGTGAGTTCAGAGCGAACAAGTTTTAATTCCCTAGTGACTTCCTCTATCACCAGAAGCATTAAGTCATGAGAGCATTTGTTCAAAATGCAGCACCAACGTCTGCAAAATTCAGGGTTGGTGCGCCCTATTGTTGGAATATTGGTGATACGGAATCCCCTAGGGATATGTTTCGCACGGTAGTAGTCTGACAAGTAAACCCCATGTAGGTGTAAGTCCACCTCTCTTTGTTTCAATTTAATTAAGCTATTGAATATGTCTTGGGGTGCCTTACCTTGTAGGTGCTCCACTGCTGATTCTGAAAACAGGATATTCTCCGCATCTGCTGTAGAAAATGCCAAGGGATCTATGGGCTGTTCCAGAATGGTGACAGATGGGGGGTCTTCCATCGTCCAAACAAGAACCAACAGCTGCCAAAATTAGAGAAGATCACAAGTGTGAGAGTTCTTTAGGCAAAAAATGTTAAACAAAGCAATAACAAAAATTGAGGGTGCACTTCAATAAATATTATCCACAAAAATCGCCAGGATGAAAGCACTCGCTCTTAGATAAAATGCAGGCCCAGGTGCACTTCCCAAAATCTAAGAGCGAGTGCTTTCATCCTGGCGATTTTTGTGGATAATATTTATTGAAGTGCACCCTCAATTTTTGTTATTGCTTTGTTTAACATTTTTTGCCTAAAGAACTCTCACACTTGTGATCTTCTCTAATTTTGGCAGCTGTTGGTTCTTGTTTGGACGATGGAAGACCCCCCATCTGTCACCATTCTGGAACAGCCCATAGATCCCTTGGCATTTTCTACAGCAGATGCGGAGAATATCCTGTTTTCAGAATCAGCAGTGGAGCACCTACAAGGTAAGGCACCCCAAGACATATTCAATAGCTTAATTAAATTGAAACAAAGAGAGGTGGACTTACACCTACATGGGGTTTACTTGTCAGACTACTACCGTGCGAAACATATCCCTAGGGGATTCCGTATCACCAATATTCCAACAATAGGGCGCACCAACCCTGAATTTTGCAGACGTTGGTGCTGCATTTTGAACAAATGCTCTCATGACTTAATGCTTCTGGTGATAGAGGAAGTCACTAGGGAATTAAAACTTGTTCGCTCTGAACTCACTGCTTTTGAGAACACTCATCTCCCCACTTTATCTGCTGATACTGATAATCAGTGGTCTGAGAAGTTGCTGGTTGATATAGAAAAATATAAAACGGATCTCCACAGATTTAAATCAGCAAAAGTCCTTAAAGTCAATCAAGACTACAAGGAGAACCGTGTTTACAAGTGGCTTACAGGTACTCAAGATAGGACAAGATTTACCCCTAGATTTAGGAGACGGATTAACAAACCCAATATTAAGACTGTGGACGTATCATCTGGCAACTCCTCAGACTCTGATTCATCTCCTGCCCCTGTGGCCCCTAAGGAAGTTTTTTTAGGGGTCACAACCAGATCTGCAAGCGCAAAAGAAAGCATACCAGAAGGGGCAACTTCAAGCAAAAAAACGGCAGCAAAACCACCCCTCAAGAAACCTTAGTATTCAATCTAAGTAAACACCCACTATCTCAATCTGAATTGAGTGTACTTTCCAGGGGTTTGACATTTGTACCTACTACTAGACATAATAATTTTGATTTTTCGGTGGAATTATACAAGTTCCAACGCACCTTGAAACTCAGAGATCATTTCCAGAATACTTCTGGCACCAGTAAAATGTTCTCCCCGAAAAGTACATTCGATCCTCCGAATATTAACCCTTCTATTAAAAGCTACACACGTATGGTGGAACAAGAGGCTAATACTCAATTGAGCACGGTTACACGCAACAACTTGACAAAAATAGAACAAGTTGCTTTGCAAAATTTAGCACAAAATCCATCCATTATCATCCGTCCAGCAGACAAGGGTGGGGCAGTTGTGGTTCTTGATTATGATTATTATCGACAAGAAATTCTATCACAACTTAATGACACCACTGTGTATCAGAAACTTCCCACTGACCCCCTTGTTAAGCACAAACGGAGATTGGATCACTCATTAGCCAATGCCTTCCAGCATGGGTGGATAGATGAACTTACTCTCAAGTTTCTTACAGTGGACTACCCTTGCTGTCCAATTTTTTACACTCTACCTAAGATTCATAAAGATCTTAAGAGCCCTCCAGGAAGACCTATTGTCTCGGCTAGAGGCTCATTACTTCAGCCAGTGGCTCAATTTTTGGACCACTGGTTGCAACCATTGGTACAGCGGCTACCCTCTTATGTCAAAGATACGGGGGACTTTATTGGGAACTTACTTTCCATTGGTCCTCTAGAGGGGAATATCCTTCTCGTGACTATGGATGTTAAGTCCCTTTATACGGTCATTCTGATACCTGAGGGCATTCGAGCAGTGGCGACTGCATTGATGAAAGCTCCTAAACAACTTGGTCGCCCACCCACTGGATTCCTTTTGGAACTCCTGGAATACTGCTTGACTTTAAACTATTTCCGTTTTGAACGTGATTTTTATCTGCAGATATCCGGGACGTCAATGGGTTCCAATGTGGCACCGACGTTCGCTAATTTATATATGTCCCAATATGAGAGTGTTCATATAACACCACTGCTTTCCACCAAGATTCTGTTTTACCGTCGCTTCATTGATGACTTATTCCTTATTTGGAATGGGGATGAGGCATCTTTCGTGAGTTTTGTTGAACACCTGAGCTCATTAGATTCACCTATTAAGTTTTCACACAGTGTTCATCCTCAACAGGTAGATTACTTGGATTTAACGGTATTTCGTGATGATAGCCGTTTGGCTACCACCAACTACCGTAAACCCACTGACCGTAACACCCTACTCCATTTTGATAGTTTCCATCCTTACCATGTTAAGAAAGGGGTGCCTTATGCTCAGTTTTTACGAATTGTGAGGAATAACACCACTGAATCACTGCGGTCTGTTCAACTACGTGATCTATATGAGAGGTTCCTACAAAGAGGATATCAACCACACATTTTGAATAAAGCCTTGGAAAGAGCCCTTGAACATACACAAGAGTCATTGCTTCAGGTAGGGTCTGCAAAAAAGGAAGATGACCAGATGACTTTTATTACTACCTATACAGCCTCCAGTGCACATATAGGGACAGCGGTCCGGAAACATTGGGATCTATTATCAACTGACCGCACACTCCCTAGATCTTTTCTAACTAAGCCTAGACTGTGCTTCAAAAGGGGACACAACTTAAGGGACCTATTGGTTCAGATACATGATAATCGATTTTCAACCAGAACTGTCCAGAGGAGGGGACAGAAAGAAAAAATTGTTACAAAAGGAGGAGAAATGGATCTACTTCTTGGACACCGTTCAACCAAGGGGTTTGAACGAGCGAGCACAATGGACATGCTTTCTGTAATTGAACAATGGTTGCCTTGAGATCAGGCATCTACACCCTATGTCATATTATATTTTCATCTTTATGTCCTCCAACATTTGGGAACACTCTCCTCTACATTGAATATGGTGGGTTGGGCAGTCTCTCCAGGGTGTTTTGGGCATAGAACCCTCTCAAGGAGGGCGTTGCTGTTAACATGCACCCATAATCGGACTTGACTGCCCATACCCCTTGGAATGTCTCTTTGGAGCAGGAGGACCATCTGATTCTTGGGACCTTGAACAGTACCTTTGATACATCATCAACATTGGCTATTACACCCAGGCTTACACTTGATTATCGGGTCCCTTTAATTAGGGCTTTGACTCATAATCTTCAAGTCCTATGATTGTATCATCTTTTACATTTAAAGTGCGGTCCCTGTAGGCAGGTTTTCTGATTCCCTGCTATCTCTTGTGAGCTGTGTAGTAACTGCAGATTCAACTATTTAACTATTTGACCAATTTGACTATTTATGTTTTGACCTTTTGGGTCACTCTGTTTCTTGGCTTGAGCCTCCGGTTCACCATTTCTGTGCGGGTTTAACCTGATTCGTCTGACACATTTTGAGTTACATGTTATATTGATGTACAATATTTCTTTATGGTTTGCGCTGCAGTCCCGCGGGAGTGATGGTGGATCACTGGGTTCGTGTGTCATCACGATATCACAGTGTCCTCCACCACCATCATTTTTCCTTTGCCGATCGGATCTGTGTGCATTCAAATATTTAAATCACACTCAGACATAGAAATACCTTCACTGGTATATCTCTCTATGCCCTGCCGTCACGTTAGTAATTGACCAATGGGGTTCGTCCACACCCCGTGAACCAATTGGAGAACGGGGCGTGATGACGTCACCAGCGTCAAGAACAACGCCGAGGTTAGGTGAGACTATATACACAAGCTGAAAGGTACATTGTTTGTCTTGATAAAGGTCCCGTTTCGGGACCGAAACGTTGATACAGTTGTTTTCTTATCTCTATAATAAATATTAGATTGTTAAAAAGTCCCACGGGTGCTGCCCTCCCTTCTGTTTTTGTACATTATCGTTTGGGAAGTGCACCTGGGCCTGCATTTTATCTAAGAGCGAGTGCTTTCATCCTGGCGATTTTTGTATATATATATATATATATATATATATATATATATATATACACTTATCTTGTTTTTCGATTTTCTGTACCATATTGTGATTGCTGTATTGCACTGTATTTCAAAATTTGATTTTCTTCCCCCACCACTTTTTTCCCTTCCATTTTGCCCTTTGTTTCCCTTCCCCTTGCATGGCTATTCTTTAAAAACCTAATAAACTTTGATTTACAAAAAAAAAACAACAAAGAAGTGGGTATGACGTGACAGGCGATGCTGATGATGACCGAATTACTGATGATTTAGACACAGGGCTGTCCAAGTTCAGTCCTCAAGGACCACCAACAGACCAGGATTTAATGATTTCCCTGCTTAAAGGGATAGTATTACTTCAAAATTACTATCCCTCATATTGTAGCCCTTAATAAACTGAGTTAAATGACACCAGTGGCATCTCTCAAACCTTTATGGTTTAAGAGATAGCCGCTTTGAAAGTTTCCTCTCCCCTGCTGTCAGTGTTCTGCTGCCAGCAGGAGAATCCGGTCTCTGAATCAAGAGAAGGCTCTTCAGCAGAGCCGATATCTCATTATGGAAGGAAAAATGATTAATTGAAACAGTCTTCTAAGTGTGCTTGGTAATCAAGTACATGTATAAGACTGTTTCAATGAATCATTTTTCCTTCCATAACGAGATATCGGCTCTGTTTAAGAGCCTCCGCCTGTCCTGGGACCGGATTCCTCTGCTGGCAGTAGAACGCTGACAACAGGGAGAGGAAACTTTGAAAGCGGCTCTCTCTTAAACCATAAAGGTTTGAGAGATGCCGCTGGTGTCATTTAACTCAGTTTATTAAGGGCTACAATATGAGGGATAGTAATTTTGAAGTAATACTATCCCTTTAAGCACAGGTGAATAAGTCAAAATGAATGAGCCACTGATTATCTCATTTGTGCTTAATCAGGGAAATCCTTACAAGCTGGTCTGTTGTTGGTCCTTGAGGACTGAACTTGCACAGCCCTGATGTAGAGCTAAAATATATACCTCCGGCATCCTTCTCTTCTTCAGATACAGTTGAGATTGAGATGGTGACATGGACAGAGTGTTAGCTGAGAGGCAAAGGTTCAATCTTCCACCACTAAAAAGGAGCACTATACCTGTCTATAAACTGTTTGAGAAAACAGATGTAAAGTCTGACCCTGGACAAGCAAAAATGCCAAAAATACACAGTCAAACTGTCAGTCAGCACCAGCTTCACCACTGCTTCCAAGTCCATGTCCCACTCAGCCACACACACTATTAGTGTTGAGTAACCAGCAGCATCAGTACAGGTTATCAACATCCACAATTATAGTTATGGTGAGTGCCTCTGCTGGTGTTGGAAGTTCAGCACCTGTGATTCTTAGTACACTTAGTAGTAGTACAATTGCAACAACATCTGGCAGCAGTAGTAGTAGCATCCCCTCAGGAATCCTACAGTGTATGAAGTCGTCAGTATGGAGATATTTCACTCATGCTAAGAATGTTATTATCTGTAGCTGTATAAAAAGCATGTGAACAGGGGAAAAGCAGGATCATACCTAGGCACCTCCACAATGCGATCCCACCTGAAGGTGGGTCTGACTGGGAGACACACCATCAACAGGTCAGTACTGCCACAACTAGCAGCAGCCGAAGTACTCCTAAATGGTCCCAGGGCACTGGGAGTATACAGTAGAAGTGCTGTTGATGTGTCAGAGAGTATGCCAAGACTGTCTGCTCCTGCTGAAAAGGAGTACGACTCTTAGCTTGTTTTTGGAGATGAGTGCGTACACATCCCACCCCCACCACCCCCACCTCCACAAGTCATGGTGTTAAAGGGATAGTAATGTTTCAAAATAAAAGCAGCTCCAATTAATCTTTGTAGTATCTGGGCCATGGAGAGTGTTATTTCAATACTGTCAGAGCTGTAGTATAAGAGTAACTGAATGATAAAGTATCCCCCTCCTGCCCCTTTTACTGATGTAACACTGCTCACCTCAGAGCAGCAAGACTGTCGGGACGGATTGCATAGAGGGGCAATCTTCAGTGAGCATAAGGGGACAAACCTGTCAAGGGGCAGGGATTTCATTGTTCTCACAGTAAGAAGATTGGTCCTTGCTGTGATCTGTCTGGTTTTAGGACCAGATTACGCATCTGAGGGGAAGTGGCTTTCACTAGGTAAAAGGGTCGGGAGGGGGATACTTTATCATTCAATTACTCTTGAACTACAACTCTGACAGTATTGAAATAACACTGTCCATGGCCCAATTACTATAAAGATTAATTGGAGCTGCTTTCATTTTGAAACATTACTATCACTTTAAAGAGGAAATACCACCCCAACACAATGTACTCTCTAAGTCTTTGTCTTCCTAGCGTTATTAGCAATCCATAGTTAGTTTTCTCCAAAAAAGTGTTGTAAGAGCACAATCTTTATACTAAATCTCTACCTGATGACGTCTTTCCCCTTTAATCTGTTCTGCGCACGACAGCTCTGAAGCCATTTGGCTCCATTGTACCTCTCTCTGTCTTGCTCATCACTCGTACGTCATTGTCCTCAGCACCACGTGACCTGCCTCGCTCCTGGCATCAAGCCCGGTCAGGTCATTTCAGCCTAGTGGAAACAGACCGGTGGTTTATATATTGCGAGTGCTTCAAATGTACCCGCTCCCACTAGGCTGAAATGACCTGACCACGCTTTATGACTAGTGATGAGCGAGCGTGCTCGGCCGATGCTCGGATCGGCTCGAGCATCGCTCTGCTCGGTACATGGCGGTACTCGTCGAGTACCGCCATGTGCTCTCCCGCCATGTTTGGGTGGCGGGGATCTGTGCCGGAAGAGGCACAGATCCGAAGACGCTCCGCTGGACCACCAGGGACTGGAGGTACGGGGGCATTGCGGAGATGAAGGGGGCATTGCGGAGATGAAGGGGGACATTGTGGAAGAGGGGCATAGACTCTATGCCCCTCTTCCACAATGTCCCCCTTCATCTCCGCTATGCCCGTCTTCCACAATGTCCCCCTTCATCTGCGCTATGCCCCTCTTCCACAATGTGCCCCTTCATCTCCGCTATGCCCCTCTTCCACAATGTCCCCCTTCATCTCCTCTATGCCCCTCTTCCACAATGTCCCCCTTCATCTCCTCTATGCCATAGAGGAGATGAAGGGGGACATTGTGGAAGAGGGGCATAGCGGAGATGAAGGGGCACATTGTGGAAGAGGGGCATAGCGGAGATGAAGGGGCACATTGTGGAAGACGGGCATAGCGGAGATGAAGGGGGACATTGCGGAGATGAAGGGGGCATTCGGAGATGAAGGGGGCATTGACCAGGCACCCTCCCCTCATCAGAGCAGGGGGTGCCTGGTGTCGCCCCATTGACTTGAATGGGGCTCGGGTGCTCGGCCGAGCACTCGAGCCTCAGGGGGTGCTCGGTCAGAGCACCCGAGCACCCGAGCATCGGGGTGCTCGCTCAACACTATTTATGACGCATTGAGATAAGTCCCACCCCACCCTCAATTAAGCCTCACCCCTTTCCGGGGGGTAGAGAAGTTCTCAGTTATGCAGAGAGGTATCCAACGCATTTGCAATGCAATGCATTCAGTACTTCTCTGGAACGCAAAGGGAAAAAAGGGACAAATGCATTCTACAAGACAACTATGATTAGTACTAAGTTAAGCTGACCAGACCTTCCCTTTAAATGGGGACACATAGGTAATATTTCAGGATGGCACTGAAATCAAAGCAGCCCTGCAGTATACATTTTTAATATGTGCCCCCTGTTAAAGGAGAGGTCTGGTCAACCCCATGAATTCTTGCATCATGTATTTTTCATAACTGTCCCTTCACAATCCTATTATGGTGCTATAAATGGTTGTTGACACTAGTGTTTTGCATGTCACAGGACAACATAGCACGCTGCAGCTGTAGTATATCAGTGCATTAATGTATCTGCCGCTTTTTATTAAAGGCATAGTAATACTTAAAATGTAAAAAAAAAATATATATATATATAGTAGGGTTTATCCCCTTGAGTACTCCACTGCTGAGTGGCGTTTTATTCAAAGGTTACAACAGCTCAAACTTGAATTTTTTAAAGTGTAATATCACAGTGGCCTGAAATTGTACAGGGGCGCTGTTGCTGCACCATCCTATAGACAGCTCTGGTCAATTGACCATAAACTTCCATAGGATGGTGTAGCAACAGCACCACTGTGCAATTCAGGCCACTGTGATACTGCACCTAAAAAAAATCAAGTTTAAAGGGTTAGTAAACCTCCCAAAAAACTGTTGGCTAATTGATAGGACTAATAAAAAAACATGTAATGCCCTTATTCCCATCTCTCAAAGACCTCCGCTCCCTCCCCTTTCTTCCTGACAAGCTGTAAAGCTGTCAGAGGCAGAATCCGGTCGTCCGACTGTAGGCGGCTCTTCAGGAGTGCTGTCATCGGGATATCTAACTATAATTACTTTATCGGTATGGTCTACATTGTGTGCCTGGCTTGCAAGCACACATTGTAGACCATTCCGATGAAGTAATCATAGATATCTTAATGACATCGCTCTTGAGGAGCCGCCGTCTGGTCCCGGAAGGTATACAGCGGACACATGAGAAGGGGGAGGGAGCGGAGGTCTTTATTTTCTTACATCTCTCAAACCATAATGGTTTGAGAGATGGGACTAAAGGCATTAAATGTTTTTTTTATTAATCCTATCAATTCTCCAACAGTTTTTTTGGGGGGTATACAATGTATTGCGTTGAATACCTCTCTGTCACTCACAGAGTTAAAACGAGCATTTTACATGTTCCCCATGGTGCAGATTGGCTGGTCTCAGAATTCTGACATTATGAAAGTGACCAGGTATGGCATTAACCCTCTGAGAGCCATAGAGGTTTCCAGCACAAAACTCTATGGCACACAGAGGGTTACATGCTGGATGCTCGTGAACATGTCATTGTGCAGGTCTACCCAGGGCATCAGACCAGGCTGACCAGACCTCTCCTTTAACCGGGGACACATAGGAAATAGGCATAGAGCTGACCTAAGAATAAGAGATCATCCATTAAGATTAGAGGAAAGGCGCTTTCAACTAAAACAAAGGCGAGGATTCTTTACAGTAAGGGCGGCAAAGCTATGGAATCCTTTGCCTTGGCATGTTGTACTTGCAGATAATGCACCTGCTTTCAAAAAAGCAATAGATGCCTATCTAGCACAGAACAATATTGAGAATTATGACAGAGGGATTCATTGCAGATAGGATGTTGATCCAGGGAAATATCTGACTGTGATTTGGAACCAGGAAGGAATTTTTCTTTTCTTCCCCACTAGGTTTTTTTGCCTTCCTCTGCTGGATCAACAGGGGTGACTTGGCATGGGCTAGACTTGATGGACACATGTCTTTTTTCAGCCTCGTCAACTATGTTACTATGCATGTTACGATTCCTGGACTGCGCTGAAATTAAAGCAGCCCTGTGTTATGTATTTTTCATATGTTTCCCCAGTTAAAGGGGAGGTCTGGTCACTCTACATCAGAGCAACCCTGCAGTTTTTTGTTTTTTTTTATTCATAAAGACATTTGAGTACCCCTTTGGCACTCAAAGGGTTAAACCTCTGGGGAAGATTCTAATCCCAGCGTCGCCAACTCCGCTTATTATCCTTCAGAGCGTAGTTAAAATGGCTGCCATTGAATTGGAGAATAACAACATCTATACCCCAAGACAAACTTGTAAATGAGAGATGATCTCAGTGTATCCTTCCTGGTAGAATACTGTGATATTATTATTATATGTATGGAAAAGTGCACCACAGAATTAAATGGTGTGTTAAACCCCTTAAGAACCCAGTGACTCGTCAGGACCGTCACCAGTATCCTTGCCTAAAGGACCAGTGATGATCCTGTGAGCACTCCCCAGACCGCTGGTCCTTAAGGGGTTAAAGGGATATATGACCATCTTAGTTCAGAACATGTCAGTCATCGGACCTCAAGCTGCTGGAGACAGCTCCTATCATGCATCAACCGGTCAGGGACAATGGGAGTTGTAGTCTGCAACAGCTGTATACGTATATATATATATATACATAAATATATATATATATATATATATATATATATATATATATATATATATATATATACACTAGTATGAAAGCCTGTGTACATGGGCTAAAGTGCACCCAGCGTAGGCAGACCAGACCTCACCTATAACCGGGGACACATAGGAAATAGGCATATTTCAGGACTGCACTGAAATCAAAGCAGCCCTGCAGTATGCATTTTTCATATGTGTCCCCGGTTAAAGGTGAGGTCTGGTCACCATAACCCAGCGGCCCCTGCTGCTGCCCTGGAACCAGGAGCAGAGACAGGCAGTGAGTCATCCTGAGCTCCCCGCTCCAGATCAGCACGTTCGGCCAGTTTCTACTGCACATGACCGTATCATTCCAGCAGTCTCCACTGCACATGACTGCATCATTCCAGCAGTCTCCACTGCACATGACTGCATCATTCCAGCAGTCTCCACTGCACATGACCGTATCATTCCAGCAGTCTCCACTGCACATGACTGCATCATTCCAGCAGTCTCCACTGCACATGACTGCATCATTCCAGCAGTCTCCACTGCACATGACCGTATCATTCCAGCAGTCTCCACTGCACATGACCGTATCATTCCAGCAGTCTCTACTGCACATAACCGTATCATTCCAGCAGTCTCCACTGCACATGACTGCATCATTCCAGCAGTCTCCACTGCACATGACCGTATCATTCCATCAGTCTCCACTGCACATGACCGCATCATTCCAGCAGTCTCTACTGCACATGACCGTATCATTCCATCAGTCTCTACTGCATATAACCGCATCATTCCATCAGTCTCTACTGCACATAACCGTATCATTCCATCAGTCTCCACTGCACATGACCGTATCATTCCAGCAGTCTCCACTGCACATGACCGTATCATTCCAGCAGTCTCCACTGCACATGACTGCATCATTCCAGCAGTCTCCACTGCACATGACCGTATCATTCCAGCAGTCTCCACTGCACATGACCGCATCATTCCAGCTGTCTCTACTGCACATGACCGTATCATTCCATCAGTCTCTACTGCACATGACCGCATCATTCAGCAGTATCTACTGCACATGACCGTATCATTCCATCAGTCTCTACTGTACATGACCGTATCATTCCAGCAGTCTCTACTGCACATAACCACATCATTCCAGCAGTCTCTACTACACATGACCGCATCATTCCAGCAGTCTCTACTGCACATGACCGTATCATTCCAGCAGTCTCTACTGCACATGACCGCATCATTCCAGCAGTCTCTACTGCACATGACTGCATCATTCAGCAGTCTCTACTGCACATGACCGTATCATTCCATCAGTCTCTACTGCACATGACTGCATCATTCCAGCTGTCTCTACTGCACATGACTGTATCATTCCAGCAGTCTCTACTGCACATAACCGTATCATTCCAGCAGTCTCCACTGCACATGACTGTATCATTCCAGCAGTCTCCACTGCACATGACCGTATCATTCCAGCTGTCTCTACTGCACATGACCGCATCATTCCAGCTGTCTCTACTGCACATGACTGCATCATTCCAGCAGTCTCCACTGCACATGACCGTATCATTCCAGCAGTCTCTTCTGCACATGACCGCATCATTCCAGCAGTCTCCACTGCACATGACCGTATCATTCCAGCAGTCTCTACTGCACATGACCGTATCATTCCATCAGTCTCTACTGCACATAACCGCATCATTCCATCAGTCTCTACTGCACATAACCGTATCATTCCATCAGTCTCCACTGCACATGACCGCATCATTCCAGCAGTCTCCACTGCACATGACCGTATCATTCCAGCAGTCTCCACTGCACATGACCGTATCATTCCAGCAGTCTCCACTGCACATGACTGCATCATTCCAGCAGTCTCCACTGCACATGACCGTATCATTCCAGCAGTCTCCACTGCACATGACCGCATCATTCCAGCTGTCTCTACTGCACATGACCGTATCATTCCATCAGTCTTTACTGCACATGACCGCATCATTCAGCAGTATCTACTGCACATGACCGTATCATTCCATCAGTCTCTACTGTACATGACCGTATCATTCCAGCAGTCTCTACTGCACATAACCACATCATTCCAGCAGTCTCTACTACACATGACCGCATCATTCCAGCAGTCTCTACTGCACATGACCGTATCATTCCAGCAGTCTCTACTGCACATGACCGTATCATTCCAGCAGTCTCTACTGCACATGACCGCATAATTCCAGCAGTCTCTACTGCACATGACTGCATCATTCAGCAGTCTCTACTGCACATGACCGTATCATTCCATCAGTCTCTACTGCACATGACTGCATCATTCCAGCTGTCTCTACTGCACATGACTGTATCATTCCAGCAGTCTCTACTGCACATGACTGTATCATTCCAGAAGTCTCTACTGCACATGACCGCATCATTCAGCAGTCTCTACTGCACATGACCGTATCATTCCATCAGTCTCTACTGTACATGACCGTATCATTCCAGCAGTCTCTACTGCACATAACCACATCATTCCAGCAGTCTCTACTACACATGACCGCATCATTCCAGCAGTCTCTACTGCACATGACCGTATCATTCCAGCAGTCTCTACTGCACATGACCGTATCATTCCAGCAGTCTCTACTGCACATGACCGCATCATTCCAGCAGTCTCTACTGCACATGACCGCATCATTCCAGCAGTCTCTACTGCACATGACCGTATCATTCCAGCAGTCTCTACTGCACATGACCGCATCATTCCAGCAGTCTCTACTGCACATGACCGTATCATTCCAGCAGTCTCTACTGCACATGACCGCATCATTCAGCAGTCTCTACTGCACATGACCGTATCATTCCATCAGTCTCTACTGCACATGACCGTATCATTCCAGCAGTCTCTACTACACATGACCGTATCATTCCAGCAGTCTCTACTGCACATGACCGTATCATTCCAGCAGTCTCTACTGCACATGACCGCATCATTCAGCAGTCTCTACTGCACATGACCGTATCATTCCAGCAGTCTCTACTGCACATGACCGTATCATTCCATCAGTCTCTACTGCACATGACCGCATCATTCCAGCACTCTCTACTGCACATGACCGTATCGTTCCAGCAGTCTCTACTGCACATGACCGTATCATTCCAGCAGTCTCTACTACACATGACCGTATCATTCCAGCAGTCTCTACTGCACATGACCGCATCATTCCAGCAGTCTCTACTGCACATGACCGTATCGTTCCAGCAGTCTCTACTGCACATGACCGTATCATTCCAGCAGTCTCTACTACACATGACCGTATCATTCCAGCAGTCTCTACTGCACATGACCGCATCATTCCAGCAGTCTCTACTGCACATGACTGTATCATTCCAGCAGTCTCTACTGCACATGTGCGGTTACACACACAGGGTGGGTCATTATCAATGGGACTGAAACACTGACAAATAAATCAGCCTCTTTTTCACAAGACCTGTGTGTGCACTTATTTTATGGCTCTTTTACCATTTCTTGTGTTAGGTTTATATATATAAGTAGCACCCGGACAGTAGTGAGTTTTGTGAATTCATCAAATAGGAGTACTAATATACACTACTTCTATGATAAACTGTCAAGACCTAACCTTTAGCTGGGAAATACGCATATTTCAGGGTTCCACTGGAATGAAGCAGCCCTGCATTGTGGAGTATTCATGTGTGTCTCACAGTTAAAGGGGATGTTTAACACCTTTACAACTTTGCCTAAATCGTTTCCTTATAAATGATAAATAATGAAAAGTCTATACATTTAAAAAAAAAAAAAATCTGCTTGTTTGGAGAAATTAAAAGACTAAATGTAGCTCTGTACCAATGCTTAACCCCTTAACGACCCTTGATGGTCCTGGTACGTCACGGGTAAAAGTGACTGAACGACCAATAACGTACCAGGACCATCAGGGATTTCAGGGCTCCCCGAGCAGCAAAAAAAAAAAAAAAAATGCCGTGGTACTTTAGTGACCTCCGCGTGTCTGTGAGGCCAGTCTTTAAGGGGTTAAGTAACCTGAAATCTGACCTGTTGCTGTGCTCCAAGGGCAGTAGCTGTGAATCATTGCTTTATACTGTGAATCTTAGGCCAGTGGTTCTCAGCCTGTGCCCTCAGTGGCCACTAACAGGCCAGGACTTAGGAATTTCCCTGCTAGAACACAAGTGTGTTGATCAGAGGCTCAGTCGTATTGATTAATTCACCTGTGCTCTTAAAAGGAAATTCTAAAATCCTGGCCTGTTAATAGCCCCTGAGAGCACAGGGTGAAAACCACTGCTCTCAACTCTCTCCTCTGAACCCACTACCAACCCATGAGGGAGAGATATAAAATTGGAGCTATAAAAAACGGAGATGTAAAATTATCGCCAAGCGACATTATGATATGTATAAATGTTTGGCGACATTTTCACTAAGTACTAACTTCACTCAGTCAACTTTTTTGAAAACTGGAGTAGAAATGGTCTTGTCCAAAGTATTGATAAAGAAATTCACTAATTATGACAAAAAATAGGCAGTTTTTAGGGATAAAATCTTAACAGCGGGTATAACCTGTTCTTAATGGAAGTATATAGTGACAGGTACATGTGCGAAAATATATTCTCATATAGACATATATATATATATATAGACCTGAATTTACTCATTTATAAATATGACAAGGGGTTGCTAATTTTAATGACAATTCTTAACCCTATGAGTGCCAGAGGGGTACGAACGCATTGCCTACCCCTCTGGCACTCAAAGGGTTAAATATACAGTAAGAAGGGTTTTTTTATACATCCCCCCATGTCTTAAAGCGGAACTATCACTCCAATAATTATTCATATAGCGATAAGCATAGAAATACTAGTATTATCCAGAATAGGTCCAGGATTACGAAATCCTACTTGATCTTACACTGACGGCCAGGCTTCTTGCTGTAAAGGCATCTGTGCGCCTGCACTGTCAGTCACTTCCTGTTACCTTAAGGTACCGTACAACTCCTCACCAATCCTGGTGGAGACTGGGAAGGGCAGAGCAGGCGCACAGCTGTCTGCACTGATGCCTGCCTGTTTGTTTTGGATCAAGTCGGATTTCTTAATAACGCTGCATAGTACTAGTATTTCTATGCATATCGTTATATGAATAATTATTGGGAGAAACTTTATTTCGAGGGATAGTTCCACTTTAAGGATTTCACTGCTTATGAACAGTTGTGTTAGTCTGAGATTCAATCATCTTGATTCCTTCACCTATGTTAGACTGACCTGACCTCACCTTTAACTGGGGACATATAGGACAAATGCATACTGCAGGACTGCTTTGATTTCAGTAAAGTACTGCAAAATGGCTATTTCTTATGTGTCCCCGGTTAAAGGGGAGATCTGGTCAGCCTAAGCTATGTTCATGTAAGGCAGTCTGGTTATAAGTAACAGAGGAATAGGTTTGAGAGAACTACTGCTGTAACCCCTTAACGACCCTTGACGGTCATAGTACGTCAAGGGTCGATTTGACTGAACGACCGATGACATACTATGACCGTCTTCGAATTCCGGGCTCCCCCCGCGGCTGCACGCCTGTGAGTGCAGGAGAGGTAGCCAAAGCATTGCAATGCATTGGCTATGTGTCTGACATGCATTGGGTTCCTCTTTCCCACTTGGAGGTCCAGGTAGGAGATGAGAAAAGTGATGAAGGTGTGCATGGGAATCTGCCCTAGGGGAAACGCATGGGTAGGTGTGTTAATAAGTTTGCCACCTCATCTCTTTAAGAATAGGGTGACCAGACCTCGCCTTTAACCGGTGACACATATGAAAAACACATGCTGCAGGGATGAGTTGATTTCAGTGCAGCCCTGAAATATGCCTATTTCCTATGTGTCCCCGGTTAAAGGTGAGGTCTGGTCACCCTACTTTAAGAATGAACACATAATTAAAATGCACTCTATTGGGCTGCAATTCAGCCTTCATTCAGCCCTGTAGATTACGTTCTTCATATGTTAGGCTGACCAGACCTCACCTTTAACCGGGGACGCATAGGAGAAATGCATACTGCAGGACTGCTTTGATTTCAGTGAAGTACTGCAAAATGGCTATTTCCTATGTGTCCCCTGTTAAAGGTGAGATCTGGTCAGCCTATCATATGTGTTTAATTTTTAAAGGGATGAGGTGACAATGTTATGTGTTACCCATGCGGTGGGGTCATCTATAAACATCTGCTCTCTGATGGAAAACGGTCTAGGATAGGCTGACTTGATCTCACCTTTAACCGGGGACACATAGGAAATAGGCATATTTCAGTACTTCACCAAAATCAAAGCAGTCCTGCAGTATGCATTTTTCCTATGCGTCCCCAGTTAAAGGTGAGGTCTGGTCAGCCTAGTCTAGGAAGTAAACTGAGCAGACCTCATATCTAACCAGGAATCAATATTTCAGGGCTGCACTGAAATCAAAGCAGAACTCATTATACATTTTTGATATGTGTAGGATTTCCAAATCATTCCTTTAAAAGAGGACTGAATGAGAACTATATGTATCATTAACCACTGTTGCCCTGCAGCAGACATTTTTCATATTTGTCTTCTTTTAACCCTTTCAGTACCAAAGTGGTACATAACGCATTGCAAAGCATGTTCTAACAAATCTAGTATATGTGGCGATGGTTAAAGGTGAGGTTTGGTGAGCTTACTATAAAGGGGCTGTTTTATGGTGACACAGATTTATAAAGATCTCTGGTAGGATGGTTCTGCATAGAGCTATGGTTTCTGGTAGGAGGGGTCTATAAAGGTCTGCTCTCTGGTGGGTGGGGTCTCAGTCTGCTCTCTGGTGGGAGGGGCCTATAAAGGTCTGCGCTCTGGTGGGTGTGGTCTCAGTCTGCTCACTGGTGGGAGGGGTATATAAAGGACTGCTTGCTGTATTTAGACTTAGTGTTGGGCTTGTTGTGAACATAATGGGGCAGCTAGGGTATCTGAGCTGGCTGCTTCTGGCCTTTGTGGTCTCTGATCCAGCTTTTGCTAATTTCAGGAGTGATCAGCAATGGGATCAATGGTGGAGGAGCTTTTCTCACACTGGGGGTGATGTAGCACCTCCTGGGGGGTTTCCCTTGGTGGTTGGGCAGACCAGGGCCCAGCCGCTATCCTCACATAATCCTATCAGAGTACGATGTGAGGAGTCTAGGATGCAGGTGACTGTGCAGAGGGATCTGTATGGGAATGGAAGGCTGGTGAAGGCCTCAGACCTGACTCTAGGACCCCGGCGCTGTACACCCAGCTCCCTCAGTACAGACACAGACGTGATCTTCCAGAATGGGCTGCAGGAGTGTGGGACTGTCTTACAGGTAAGTGGGTTTAAAGAGCTAATATAGGGTGACCAGACCTCACCTTTAACTGGGGACACATAGGAAATAGGCATATTTCAGGATGGGACTGAAATCAAAGCAACCCTGCAGTATGTAATTTTCATGTGTCCCTGGTTAAAAGTGAGGTCTTGTAACCCTATAGTAACATCCTAAAACAAATGGCCATCTGATCAACTTAATTCTCTGAATAGTATGCTCTGGAAAATCCTTTCCCTTCATATTTGGCTTGACAATCCAACTAAGAAGTCCCCTCCTGTTGACTGTCCTCAGATCCAAAAGCTTCACTGGATGGACTGCAACAAGGGATCATATTGTGTAAGGAAAATCCTGCCCCCACTTTACAAGGGGAGCGGAGTTTTCCTTATGTTGACCCAATATTGCCTGTTTTGGGTCAAAGCTGAGGCTTTTCAGCTCTCTAGAACTACAACCTTAATCACAGGCAATAGCTGGCTAGAGGAGATGGGAATTGTAGTTCTGAAATGCTGGGACCCTCTACTAGTTAAAGGCCCTCTCTCCACTATTGATCTCCAGCATGTAACTGATTAAAGTGGAAAGTAAATGTTTTAGCTTGAAATGCTGCTCTTAAGAACTGGGGTGAACCAACTTTGCTCTTAAAGGATAGCAGTGTTTCACAAAAACAGCAGCCCCATTTAATCTTCTTATGAAGTGTTTTCATTACTGTGAGCATTGTAGTTCAAGAGTAACTGAAAGTCTCCCCCTCCTTCCCCTTTTACCTAGTGTAAGCCACTTCCCCTCAGATATCATTCAATTACTCAAACTACAATGCTCACAGTAATGAAATAACTGTGGCTTAAATACTATGAAGATTAATTGGAGCTGCTGGTTTTTGTGAAAACATTACTATCACTTTAAATGGCTCTTCCAGCATTTAGAATCTAGACATGCCCTAATCCATCTAATAGAACAGATTCCTTAATATGTTTTGAACTTTGGTCTTTGTAGATGACTCGGGACTTGCTGATCTACAGCACAAACCTGACCTACAATCCAACTCCTTCCAGGAATTCTCCCATTATTAGGAGTAACCCTGCTACAGTTCCTATCCAGTGCTACTACCACAGGTGAGACCAGGTGCAGCAGATGAGACTGGACTATGTATGCACTCTGGGTCGTATGGTATTTGCCCCACTTAACTACAGAAGATTCAAAATTTGAGATCTTGAACTCTTTATCCCCTTATTGCATTGGAGACCTCTAGCATTCAAGGAATTACGATGCCATATTTAAATGAATGACCTTATTGGGAATTATTGTATGTGCCCTATGGTAGTCTGTCTGCCCGCAGAACTGTATCACTCTAGACATGGTACATGTTTTATCATGCCCGCTGCCCACTTGGGTTATAGAAATGTAACAGAGGTCATGACATGTAGATCCATTTTATATATAGAATTCTTTACTTGTATAAAATATGTAACGTGTGTGATTCTCTATTTGTGTAAATATGTAACACTTACTGAAAGCTATCCAGGACATACTTGAAAATGAGAGAGATCTTAATGTATTCTTCCTGGTAAAACATTAATCTAAATAAAAGATCCCAAAGAAAATGTAGTAAACTTAACCCATGGAATTCAAACACTCTCTGCTTCATAATACATTGGAGATCTCCAGATTTCAAGATTAAAAGATTTTTGGATTTTTAGTGTAGCCCCACTTTATATCTTCCCCCTACTGTTCAGTTGGGTTGTCCTAGGACTAGTCACTTGTCTTACCCAAGTTCTAGTTGACTTAACATGCAAGGTGTTTAAAGGCCCCGTTTTAAAGTCTCCACTTTGGATGTATTTATTTAAAGCTGCATTTAAACTCTTCCACTCTGTGCTTAGTCTAATCTTCTTGACTTTTACCCTACAGGCATGGCAATGTGAGCAGTAAAGCGATCAGACCAACATGGATTCCTTATAGCTCCACTGTATCAACAGAAGAGAGATTGTCCTTCTCACTGCACATCATGTCTGGTATGTGAAGATTTGTAAATGTGTGGAGGCTTTTTTTTTTTTTTTTTTTATAAATCTTGCTATCGCCCAGGGCCAGACTTACGTCTCAGGAGCCTGTAGGCACAGAAATCTGAAGCACCCCCCCCGGCCTCCTCCACAATGCTCCTAATATCCAACTTGCCCCCTGCACCATCTCCATATTGTCCTCACATTGCCACCCATCAGCTCCCCACTGCCCCCCATTGGCTCCAACTTGCATCCCCCATTGTCTCTTTTCTACCTCCCTGGCAGGAGATCTGTCATCTGTGCCTCCTTTGGCACAGTCCTGGAGCTCCTGTGCAGTCTCCTATTCAGGAATGCAGAGCGCTGGGAGATGTCGTCTCCCAGTACTCTGCATTCCTAAAGAGCCGATGAGGGAGCTCAGCACTTACAGGACTGTGCCAAGGAGGCACAGATGACAATCTCCTGCCAGGGAGGTAGGAAACAGACAATGGGGGAAGGCAATGTGAGGGCAACATGGAGCAGAGGCTGATGTGGGGGGGGGGATCCCAATTACAGGCGCCCCTCTGTGGTGTGCACCTGTAGGCAGATGCTTACTCTGCCTTATTGTAAATCCAGCACTGCTATGGCCATTATAAAACCTGCCTCTTTATCAAAATATAACCACTTCAATGCATTGTGGATGTTCTCTCCATGGAGGCCAACTAAGACAGTTGGCTGCTCTTTGTTCAACTCTTTAAGGACCAGAAGAGTTGTTCCCCCATTTTGTTAAAGGGTTAAGAGAACCCGTATGTAGTTGGCTGGGTCTCTTCTGTGGTCCTAGCAACTGTCATGTCAACCACCATGGAAATTAACTTCAGAACTCAAGATCTAGCAAACAATGCACAAGGACAAAGCCTAGGACACTTGGGTTTTCTTGCAAGGTTTGTTTGTTTAAACAATGGGTTGCTAACATTTAGCTCCATGGCGGATGTGAATGATTGGGTATCTTTTTAAAATGTCAGACAAGTGTGCAGCCTAAAGAAGCACTAACCATATTTCCCATGATGACAAGGGCAACATGAGAATCTTTCACTGCATGAAAAGCATGAGTTTCTCATGTCTCTTGCTAAAACATCTCTGTATACATGTGCTTGTTTAGACACTTTGGATTACTGAAGTGTCTGTAACACCTTAGGAAGATCTTTGATCTGTGCTCCAATGTTCTGGATCTGTTACTCAGGTGGGGTTCCATTCGCATTTGTACTTGTCATTTAGTCACAAGACAAATACAGAACTCCAGATCCAGAGCTTTGGAGCACAGATTCTCATGTCGCCCTTGTCATGACCATATGGTAGTTGTGCCTTGTAGCTTGCACCCTACTTTGTGTGCAACATTAAGTGACCCAGTGGAAGGTTGTGGGTGTCTTTAGACAAAGCCTTAATTGTTATAGCTTGAAAATGGGTATAGCACAGTATATTGTAACGGTTTGCTGTACAGCCATCAAGTTTAAGGTGTTGGACACGCTCCATACTGAGTTAAAACTTTGCCACCTAGTAGTAAACATATCTTAATTGGGCAGAAGCCACAATTCAACTTTTAACTGGTATTGGAAGCAGACTAAGAATTCAGTGGGGGTCCTTGGTCTGCCTCCAAGACAACAAGCCCACAAATTTATTTTTGGAAACCAGTTACGCAGAATGGATTCCTAGTGACTACTAAGATTAGAGGGTGGTGGATTAGGCTAGTGGATCTATATATATATATGTAAAGATCTATCTGTACTAATCATTACTCTGCAGATGACTGGAGATCTAAAAGAACCTCAAATGTCTTCCGTCTGGGAGAAGTCTTCAACATAGAAGCTTCTCTTGACACTGAGAATCATGTACCTATGACAATCTTCATTGACAGCTGTGTGGCCACACTGACTCCTGATATCAACTCCAGCCCTCGATATGAGATTATTAATCAGAATGGGTAAGAATAGTGACACTTATATCTGCCTTTGTGTGTTATACCACCTAGTGACAATGCTGCCCATCTGTAGGTGTCTTGTAGATGGCAAACAAGAAGATTCCTCCTCTGCCTTCGTTTCTCCAAGGCCTCAACCAGACAAGCTTCAGTTTACGGTTGATGCCTTCAGGTTTACTGGGACTGACTCCTCCACGGTGAGCACTAATAACATATACAACGGTGTAAAACAACGTTTAATACGCTAATGTAAATCTATATCCCTAGATCTATATTACCTGCAACATCAGAGCTGCTGCAATCTCACAAGACCCAGATCGAATGAACAAGGCTTGTTCCTTCAGTAAAACCAGTAACAGGTAAATGGTTAATATCTGTTCCAAAATGACCAATTTAATGAATAGAAAAGTAGCTCATTCTGAAGACTCAGTAGGTGACAAAACACTAAGGCTAGTATCTAATGCAGTTAAATGTTTAACTTTTTGCTTGGACTTTCAATCATCCTACCAAGTAGGTCTAATTACCTTGCTTAACTTGTTAAAGGTTGGGTAACAAGTAACTACCACTTGCCTGTTTTGCTAGTAAACCCTAATGTTTCCTATACTGTGCTTTGAAGATGTGACATTCAGACAATGCAAGAAATCTGTGCAGCACACATGATACTAGTAGGACTTCAGAACCTCACTTACTGCATATGGTAATATTAACCCACTTGGGACGAGGGATTGTACAAAATGTTGCCTAACCCACTGGTCCTCAAAGCATGTCCTCAATGTCCATTACCTCAAATGCTGACTTGGATGTCTTCCACAAGAGCAGAATTGTCATGACAACTCTCTGGCAATAGTCATGTATGTTGGAGGATGTTAAGTGTCTCAAACAGACTTCACAAAGTCTTGGCTAACAAGCTGCACAACTTTACAGAAAGGTCTTTCAGACCTTAAAGTGGCTTTAGTAGAATCTCACTAGAACACAACTGTCTGGATTCTGTAACCCAGTCTGGTCTTTCGGATTCCTCTAAAGAGGGCACATGAATCCATTATTAACCAAATAAATGGATTAAAAGGGCCTTGCACTTGCAAAATCAGTGATCACCTAGCATTCAAGGAATTAAATGATCCATTTAAAATGGGGTAGATTTTAGAAATGTGGTTCTATAGTAGTTGGCTTGCACTGGAATTCATCCCTTGGTTCTCTGAATACAGGCTTTAATCCTAAAAGCTTTCCACTAGAAACTAGTGAACTTTAACCATAAGTTTAGAGCACTGAATGGTCCTTTGAGCCATATGGAAAGCACTGACAAACTGGACACTAAACAATGTATCTCTTGCACAGATGGACTGCAGAGAGTGGACCCACTGGCATATGCAGCTGTTGTGAGACTGGGAACTGCATTGGAGGACAGAGTAGAATATTAAACCAATATTATCCAGGATCTGGAAGAAACTGGAAAAGACACGTCAGATCTAGTAAGTGTTGGTGGCTAGTTCCAGCAGTAGGCAACCTCTTCTCCCTGACTGTTTCTATTACTCCATAAAACTAAACCAGCATTAAGTCAACAAGTCTGACTGTCCATGTCTTAAGACACTTCTGGTAACTAAATCATGGTGTACATAATTCCCATCATCCCCCTAGCCAGCTTAATGATCACCTAGATCAGGGCTGTCCAAGTTCAGGCGTCAAGGGCCACAACAATCCACGATTTATGGATTTCCCTGATTAAGCTCAGGCAAGATAATCTGGGAAATCCTGGCCTGTTGGTGGCCTTTGAGAACTGAACTTGGACAGCCCTGTTCTAGATTGCTCCTCAAAGGCAGAAGTATGCATAACTTGACTTTATCACTTCTACAGGCTCTCCTAAGGATGACCACGCCTTTGCAATCCTGGGCCCTCTGTTCATTGTTCCTGATAATGACCAGAATTCTTCACTAGAGAAACCAGCTGCTACTGAGATGGTGGAACTTTGGGTGTTGGTGGCAGTTGGCGCTTTGTGTCTTGTCATAATCTCTGCCTGTATTGCCATAAACTGGAAATATGTCACTAAAAGGCCAGTATTGGTCAAATAAACTTTGATGTCATGGACCAGTAACTTCTGTGTGTTCACTTTTCCCCTTGTATTCAGCTACTTGCCTAGTCAGTGAGAGGATCCAATCTTAATCAAATTGATCTGGCTGGCATGTATAACCATGTAGCTTGTATGGTGCTCAAATGACGGCACTTCTCACTCCACCTCTCCCTGCCTCATATTGAATGCATTTGTAACGGATACCAGAGTCCTTGGGTTGGACTCAGGCCGTCATTCCAGGTTTCTCCCTCCTGAGGTCAGCTACAAGCAGGTAGCTCCACTGGTTACTCAAGCAGCTTTTCTTCCTAGGGTGGGGGTCAACAGAAGACCCTTTATCATTCAGTGACACAGGATGCAGTTAAAGTCCAAACTGTAATACACTTTATTGCACAAACTTCAACTCTTATACATGGTGAACCACATCAAGATACAATACTAGACAAAGGACAGTGACAGATGGTGTAAACATAACACAGGGCCAGACATGATCACATTATTTATACAAAGGGACTGGGTAAGGGTAAACACTGTCAAAAGGCTGAGGGACTCAAATACACCACACAATGGCCAGGGGGTTGAAGCATCTTTGAATTTTCTGCTTCAACCCCTGGCCAATCATGGGCCTGGAATCCAATGGCCAATTATGGCCAAGATCATAATGGCTGTCTTAGGCAGGCAGCGAACTGACCAATCTGAAGGGTGCCTACTTTTTCCATGTAAAGTCTATGGGGCCTGTTGAATGTTGCCCTGCTCAGCAGCCAGCCTGCGGCAGGTTTATAGTCTGTATTTCAGTCTTTTTGGAGGAGCTGTTCTTCATGTAACCCCAACCAAACTACCAGACACTGATCCGCTGCCAAGTAATGGCCTAGGGTCCATTACAGCATTCTAATTATGGATTGACAATCTATGGATCAATGATCAAACAAAGAACCTCTCAAAAGCTGTGTTCTTACCTACCTTTTGGCTCCTGGTCTGACAAGACAGATGGGGAAACAAGAGGCTCAGTATGTAAAACTATTAACACTTTGAGTGCCAGAGTACATACTGCATTGCATACCCCTCCGGCACTCAAAGGGTTGACTAAGCTTGTACTCATTCCTCCCCCATAACATTCTTGCTTGTCCCAAGGGAGGCTGGGCTGGTGGTATTACTATCATGGAACAGTAATTGGAGGTGTAAGATAAGTTGAAACTGAATCCAAGGGAACAGACCCACATTAAATGGTGCTTTCACCCCTTAAATGTTGGGTCTCCATATAAATATTTAATATGTTGTATATGGCTAGTATTCACCCATTTAACCCTTGGGGTGCCAGAGGTGTGACCCTCACACTGCTTCGTGTTCACATCTCTAGCACCACAAAATCTTAATGTGAATCTGTACCTGGTATTCCACTTAAATTTTTTTTTTTTATAGCAATGTGGGATGGCGTTGCCTGTCAGGCTATATAGGGAATTAATGCACACACGGATGCAAGACACACACGCATGCACTGAGATGCATAAAGAGCGACAGTCATGCACAACATGTAGATACAGATGTGCAACACTGAGAAACACACAGGCACACTCAGACACAAGTGAGTCATAAGGGTGTGACTAACATTTCATTGTAATGAGTGTTTGTACTTATGCCTCCACTGTGGCATTCATTCATGTAGTTGAAATGAATGTGGTGATTGCACATACTTTTGGAAGGTGGATCGTGCTGGCTCCTAGGGTGAGTGCCATGGCCAGTCACTTGGATAGTGGGGGCAGGCCAACTCCCTACATGATTTAAATCACTCACACACATTGAATCATCCAATGGGAGCAGTAACTCCTCCTTGCTTAAAGGGATAGTAATACTTAAAATGTAAAAAAAAATGTTGTGGAGTTTATCCCCCTGAGTAAAACAAGAGTACTCCCAGTGCTGAAAGGTGTTTCATTCAAAAGTTATTAATTTTCAAAGTTGAATTTTAGGTGCAATATCACAGTGGCCTGAAATTGTACAGTGGCGCTGTTGCTACACCATCCTATGGAGATTTATGGTCAATTGACCAGAGCTGTCCATAGGATGGTGTAGCAACAGCGCCACTGTACAATTTCAGGCCACTGTGATATTGCACTTAAAAAATTCAACTTTGAAAATTAATAACTTTTGAATGAAACACCTTTCAGCAGTGGGAGTACCCTTGTTTTACTCAGGGGGATAAACCCTACAACATATTTTTTTTTTTACATTTTAAGTATTACTATCCCTTTAAGCTGAGGCAATATGCTGAGGAACAAATAGTGGTGTTTGAGGCTTTCCCTCTAACATACAACAAAGCATCTCTCCTCTTCCTTTAAGGAGGGGGCAGGAAGTGGAGGAGTGACGGTTGAAAGCGGTTAGTAAGGTGACTGAAGCGATTAAGAGCTGTTAAGTTTATCCCTCAGTTTGTAGTTTATGGAAACATTACACCCTCATACTGGAACAGAGTGGAGGGTTAGTTATCTGTGGGGGGGGGGGGGGGGGTCACGATCCTGAGTGAGAAGTTATTGATATCCCCTACTTCAGGAGCGAGTGGCTTTTTTTTTTTTCTTCAGTTGGATAGTGGTGGGCAGGCCAACTCCCTGTATGATAAACACACCCCCATTGAATCACCCAATGGGAGTTGTCTCCTGACGAGGCATAAATTATGTAATGAGGCATTCTGTGCAATATGTGTTTCTGAGGAGACATAAATTATGTTGTGTGTGAGGAACCATAAATTATTCAGTGAGGCTTATTCATCCATATATATTTTACTTATGTAATTGCCAGAATCCTCCTAATGGCACTTCCATATAGTAAGAACCTGGTTCTTTCTAAGCCTCTGCTTCAGTGAATCCCTAGTCTGGTATTCTGACCACAGCACAATGGTAATGCATATTGGAATAACTTACATGTTGGCTGCTAGCAGTATCGGGCTAAATTAGGCCAGAGATTAGATTGAGGAGATGAAAAGGCTGCTGTTTTACATGTAACACTACCCATGGGGATGTGGGGGACTCTTAAGGAGTGGAAAATTGTAGTAGCTCTGGTACTTCAGTGTCTAGTCTCAGACAAGTGTACTAAAGCAACCTCTCAATCTTGGCTACTGAACAAATGTATAACCTGTTATGTTATCACACCTGGAGCCACTGCACCTTTTATGGCAGATGTGAGAAAGTAGCTGCTGTGGGAGATCAAGGTAGAGATCTGGAGAGGTGTTGCAACTTGGAGGAAGATGGCAATTCTCAGTTTCTAATCATAGATCTAAAAGAGGTCTGGTAGTAGTGGAGCTGGAGATTGCACAAAGGAGGCGCAGGTACCTAGCTAGGTTTAGTTATAGCACGGAGGGGTAGAATAGAATCCTGTAGGCCCTCTAATGACTGATCCAAGACTTGGGCAAGCCTAAGCAGATGGAGTTAGGCTAATCTTGTCAATGTAGCGATCCTCAAGCGAGAGGATTCCGTAAATCAGTTTGTGGTCTCCCAGGTGTTCAGGCTTGACATGCAGCAGATTGAGTTGATGGGAAAGGCTGGCCATGACCTAGCTGTCATATTACATGTTGGTACCAATGTGTCAGTGGCAAATGGAGGTCTGTTAACAACCTCAGGGCTCTAGCTTCTAAGATTAAGCAAATTACCTCTGAGGTTATGTTCTAGTGCATGGGACAGAAAAATGGACATTAGGGAATGAAATGCATTGCTAAATCCTTCCTCTAAATCAGGAGTTTGGGTTTAGAGGTGCAATCAATCTTGTCTATAAAGATTGCCTCCTTGTGGAATGGTGGAGTTACTATGGTTGAAGAAACTAAACTAGGACAGGGACAGCTGATATCCCTTTTTTTGCTGTAAGATGTCTAAATAGAATTAGAGAGGGGGTGGGTTAGTCCATCTAATGGGAAAATGCCCAGGTCACAGGTTGAAAATCATTGCAATATTTTAGAGTGCAGTTCTTCAGAAGGGCAGAAATATAATATGCATGCATATACAAGCTTCTAGTCTGGCTGGCAAAATGGTCAAACAGATTCTAGGGAGTATTTATTTGTCTCTTAGGTGGAATTTTGTTCCAGAATTACACTTAAATTTCCAAATGTGGCCCATAGAGATTATGCTCTTCTGCTGAATGGAACAGGGGCCTGGAGAAGAGAACTGGTGCAATAAGAGTTGTCCTAAGGACTGGGGATGGGTGAAACTTTCTGCCTCAAACTGAAACCAGCAAAAAAAAAATGGCATTTTCCGCTTGGCGCAAAATTTCCTGTGAAAACTGCTGATTTTTTTTTTTTGCCCACTGAAATCAATGGTAACATTGAAGTTACACACACCAGATTACAAATATTTGATTTCCCAAAGGCCTTGTATAAAAGTGCATGAGGGTGCCTGTGGTGGTGGGGTGTGGGGAAAGAATCAGTTGAATAGGGGATTATTTTTGTGGGGGTTGTTAACAGGGATTGGGGGGCACTTAATAAAAAAGATCCTAAATAAAAACCATAAGACATGGTATAGAGGGGTCTGAGGAGGGTGCCTGTGTTAGTGAATGAACTAATCATTTGAACAGGGAATTTGTTTTGGGGGGCTTTCTTGACTGCTATTGGGGGACAGTTAATATAAAAAAATAAAAGAATAAAATAAGATGTTTGTATTTAAAGTGACAGACTGATACTTGACTTGATCGAGTATTTTGTAGAGGATGATTCATTTGATTTGTTGTTAGAGGCCTTTGTAGGACTTAGACTTATTAGAGTCCCAAGCCATGACGAAACATTCATTTTGTAGGACTTAAGCTAGTTTGGCTCAAGCCCTAAGGAAATATTGATTTGTAGAACTTGGGCTTCTAGAAACAAACCCCCCAAAAATTGTTTAATTTTTTTGTAGGACTAGTTATTGTGGTGGGTGGGTTTTTTTTTCCTCCCCCTCTCTCTCTCAAAACACAAGCCCTGAGAAAGAAATAAAAATGCCCTACTGGCTTAATGACAGCAGGTCACGGTGGCCACTGTCAAATGTCCTCCTTAGTTGCAACTGCTGTTCATACTGCTGCTAAATTGTTGTTTAAGCAGCAGGATGATTAGGCAGCTGAAAGGGAATGGGATCAACAATAGCAGTGACATGGAAGATGGATGATGAAGGTTCCACTTGCCACAACTGGCTCCAGTGATGAGCCTCAGGCAGTAGCAGAAGAATAAGTAGCCCCCAGCATATGTGGAGAAAATATATATTTTAAACCCAAAGTTCACATTGTCAAAGTCCTTATAGAAAACGAAAGTGGCATGGAACCCTAGATGAGAAGCACTGGACTCATGGAGCAATTCTGGAGCAAACCAATTGCATCATAGAACAACTTTGCATTGACTTAAATGATGCTTTTAAATGGATAGTGCCTTTGATGGAATATCAGATAAAATGTCAATGTGGCAACGAGTGTTCACCTACAGATGTTTCATGGTGGTGTGGTGACTAGCACTCTGAAAGGCCTCCTCCACTTTCACCACTTCCTTTGATGGATAGTCAGGCAATGTAACAATGTTGCAATGAATGCTCGATTACAGATGTTTCACAGTGGTGATATATCTGACGCTCTGGTAGCTGGACATCGGGCAGAGGTACACTTATACAGTGGCACTCTGAGTCTTGAGATCCAATCTCTCAAGCTTATTGATGTTCCTTCTGTATGATGTAAGCCATGGCTTGGATATTTCAAAACCTATACAAGGCTAATATATTGTGATTGTTGTGTAAACATTCTGCTGCAGTTGGCAATACCCATTCTGCTGTTGAAGGTCAACAGCAGCAGAATTTGTACACAACAATCCTGATAGATAAGTGAGCTGCCATATTAGCCTTGTATTGGCTTTGAAATAATCATGTCATGGCTTACATCACATCCCCTGTTATTCTATGGAGCCTATCCTGGTCCCATATCACTGTTTGTTGAACCCAGCCCCGTGAAATGTATGTTGGGGGTTTTTAGAGTGGATTATGAGATTCCTACCTTTTTTTCTATGTTGTAGTATGATTTGTTCATGAGAAATGTGTGTCTGTGATGGAGATCCGTACGCTAACTGGGTATTCTTCACTGTGTGGGTCTTCCTTGCCTCAGTTAGATTATATAGCCCATCTGTGCATAGCCCAGTAGCCCAGTCACTTGCTGAGACAGAGTGTGGGGTGAAATAGAACTCTCTTTATTGAAGAAAAGGACAGTCTTTTATACAAAACTTCAATCAGATAAGAGCATAATCACATCACCAAGAACAGTACCCTGCCCAGCCAAAATAATCACATCGCCAAGAACAGTAACCTGCCCAGCCAAAATAATCACATCACCAAGGATAGTACCATGCCCAGCCAACATAATCACATTGCCAAGAACAGTACCCTGCCCAGCCAACATAATCACATCGCCAAGAACAGTAACCTGCCCAGCCAAAATAATCATCGCCAAGGACAGTACCATGCCCAGCCAACATAATCACATCGCCAAGAACAGTACCCTGCCCAGCCAACATAATCACATCACCAAGAGCAATACCCTGCCCAGCCAGCAGTCATTGATGAAGGGGAAAATAAGAAACTGTGAGGGGGTTGAGGATAATAGTGTGACAGTGTCCATTATGCAATTGTTTTTGAGGATGTTTCTCTATGGAGCCATGCTATTGAACTGGATGGGTGATACTATCAGTGTTATCAGCATTTGCTGATCCATATATAAATCGGTGCAGTTGCTCACTGAATAAAATTAGCTTGTATGTTGGCCAGTGTCTGGAGAGAAGGACATATGGGCCTAGGGATTGTTTCCCCCTTCTGTAATATAAGCTCTTTTCATGTTTGGTCATGTTTCATCCGGCGGCTTCAAGTAACTGCAATGAGGCATAGCGGTTGATTACTTATCTTTCAAAACCTTTCACCTGAACTTCGGAGGTCCTGCAAAAAGTTTGCCGCACATCCAGGTGTTTGATTTTAATCGGTTTTAATTTGCTGTTTTTTTACTTTTAGTTTTTTTTAAATAAATAATGTTATTTTTTTTAATAGTAACCACATACTGTAAATCACTCCCCTCTCGCAATCACCCGAATTGCTAGTTCATGGGTGGGTTTGGTGCCGTTTATATTGTTTCTCTCTCTTTCTCTGAATTGTAAGTCCAGTTCTGTATTGGTCATGGTGGTCTGCGGCACGCTAGCCTGGTAGTCAGCCTGCTGCTGTAACAGATGAACGTCTCTCTGATGATTCAGCAGCAGGAGTTACAATAGCAGCAAATACCAGAATGTCACTGCTGGTGATGGCAGTGATGCCCATTCCCAAATACATCTTTCTCCCATTCCTTATCACACCTGGGAACTTTTGAAACAGGGCTACCCGGAGGGTACCCCTGTCAGTGTCCAGGGGGAGGAAAATGATGCGAATTGCGTCATAAAAGGGGTGGGGCTTAGTCGCGGGGGTGGCGGGACAAAAAAAAAACACAAACCCCCCCCTGCAAAATGGATGTAAGAGGGCGGGGAGTGGGAGGAACCGGGCGGGATACTTAAACTCTGCCCACCCGGTGATTCACACATTGCCCCGGCGACCTGGTAATTCACTTTGAAATCTGGAGTCTCCGGGGCAAAACCGGAGAGTTCCCAGGAATGATTATCATTTTCTGACAAAAAAAGCTTTCTTTCACTCCAGCTCTACCACCTTTACTCTCATCACCACCACCATCAGTTTCTTGCTGTTCTATATAACTGGTTATGATGGATAGCAAATGTGACAGAGCGTCTTCTGCTTCCCATAAACTCAAAAAAGCAGCGGAATGACAGCAGCCTACACTGACAGCTAACCATCCAGTGACACCTTCTTTATGATACTTCCCCAGATCCCTAGGGAAGCAGTTGGGGAACTGAGATGATTTGGGACTAGACAAATGGGCTCCCTTCACTGCTGGTGCTTCTGGAGAATACCTCCACCTCTGATTCAGAAGCAGTGACCTTCTAGCTTCTTCTGATGATCCCTGTACTAGACACAGTAGCAGTGGTGTAACAATAGGGGTCGCACCTGTGACCGGGCCCGTCACTCCAGGGACCCGGCCGCCCCCTGCGACCCCCTTGCCTGCATCAACTCCATCTGTAGCTTAGCTGATCTCCCACTACGGCTGCCGTAGCGCCGTTCAAATAATACAGAGTGCTGGGAGATCACATCATCTACCAGCCTCTGCATTACTAGAGAGGTGCACGGGAGCTCCAGCTCTAGAGATCTGTGCCAAAGGAGGCACAGATCTGTCAAGCCACGTCGCTAGACCGCCAGGGACTGGAGGTAGGGGTATTGTGGAAGGGGCAATGTGGAGATGAAGGGGCAATGTGGCGATGGTGGCATTGTGGAAGGGGAAATGTGAAGATGAAGGGGCGATGTGGAGATGGGGGCATTGTGGAAGCCGGGCATTGTGGAGATGAAGAGGGCATTGTGGAAGGGGAAATGTGGAGATGAAGGGGCAATGTGGAGATGAAGCGGTTCATTGTGGAAGGGGAAATGTGGAGATGGAGATGAAGGGGGCATTGTAGAAGGGGAAATGTGGAGATGGAGATGAAGGGGGCATTGTAGAAGGGGAAATGTGGAGATGGAGATGAAGGGGGCATTGTAGAAGGGGAAATGTGGAGATGAAGGGGGCATTGTGGAAGCCGGGTATTGTGGAGATGAAGGGGGCATTGTGGAGGGGGAATTGTGGAAGGGGCATTGTGGAGATGAAGGGGGCATTGTGGAAGGGGCAATGTGGAGATTGGGGGGCACTGTGGAGATGGGGGAATTGTGGAGATGCGGGCAATGTGGAGATGAAGGGGCAATGTGGAGATTGGGGGACATTGTGGAAGGGGAAATGTGGAGATTGGGGGGCATTATGGAGATGAAGGGGGCAATGTACAGGTGGCCAATGTGGATGGATGGATGGATGGATGGGGGGCCAATGTGGTCAGGGGGGCCCATGGCAATTCTTGCAACAGGGCCCGGTGGCTTCTAGTTACGCCTCTGCACCGTAGACAGCACTGCAAACAACTTCACTTATTTCTTTATTTTACTTTTCTCCCTCTCACACTATCTCTCTCTCTCTCTCTCTATGCTGACTTTCAGCTATTCCTCTAGTTTAAAACATGCTGCATTGCTGGAAGTTACGGGTTCTTATATTCGGGGAAGGGGGAGACTTTCTCCAGAACTGAAAACATGGGTAAAAAAATGTAACCATTCTCCTTGGAAAATGTGTGGTGTTAGCGAATTGGTGGAAAATCTATGGGTGGGAATTCCTACGGAACATTGTGCTTTATTCACGAAAAATTCTGAAACAATAGCCAGACACAATAGACAGATAGAATGTTGTTATAAAAAACATGGTCTCAGTTCCAAAAGTGTGGGCACCCTTATCTCAGACATAATACAAAACAGGTAAATACATTTTGGCTTCAAAACGTCCATTTAAATGTATTTTAGTTAATGATTAGGATAAAAATAACATTAATTAGTCTACTGCCAACAGTCACCTCTTAATGATATAGGCTCTGGGATTCAGGGACGTGTTGTCTCCTGACACAATTAAAATATAAAAGCAATCGTATAGCACCTGCAATACAGGACACTGAACGGATCGCACACTTCTGTCAGGTAAGAAAAATATAGATATCTGCAGTGTAAATTATATTTTATTTTGAAAAATATCACCTAAAATGTACAGTTCTGTAGTTAAAGGGAAACTAATTTAAATAAGTCTGTGACACTTATTTTCAGATTTATTTATATATATTTTATTCCTTTCTATAACGTAGAAATAGGACTGGAACTTAGTTGTGGGATTTTGTGAATTTCAGATTATCTTCACACAGCAGGGGGAATGTTCTTCAATATATTAACTTCTTAGGCTTCGTTCACATGGGCGAATCTGATGCAGCAACTTTGTTGTAAAACAAAGCTGCATTTGAAATATAGGTATAAAAGAATCATCCGTGATACTTATTTCATAGAAAACAATTAAATCTGTGTTGCCGCCCTTATTTTTAATGGAAGGGTTAACCCTTGAGTGCCCTGCAGGTATCCAACACGGTGCGATAAGTTGATACCCTTCAGACACTTGAAGGGTTAAAGAGAGGTTTAACAAGATAATGAGAGAAATTACGTCTACCAGAATAGGTACATTTTCCATTTCAAGTTAAATGGATTGATCCTTTTTTGTGTTTAGAATAAGCTTAACCCCTTCGAGCCTGGTGACGTACCCGGACTGTCACGCTGGTCTGGCACTTAAGGACCAGTGACAGTCCTGGTACGTTACGTACTTTTACTCACCGCGCTCCTGCAGGAGTGCGGTGAGTAATACCGGGGACTGAAGTTGATCCAAGACCGGAGCGATCTCTTTCAGTCCCTCGTTCAACGTGCTGGCACACGTGATCAGTCACGTGGGGTTGCACGTCGAACTCGCCTATCTGGTCCTTAAAGGACCAGACACCCCGGGACCGCTGGTCCTTAAGGGGTTAAAGGTAGAAAAATTACCCTTTGAGCACCAAAAGGATGTCACAATATATTGGGCACACGTCTATGACTCAAATTTTTAAGTATGGAAAAGTTCAAAAGATTTTGAAAAAGATGATAAAATCAGATAACAAAAAACAAACAAACAAGGCAAACGTTTTAAAATACATCATCCAAGTTAAATGATTTAACCCCTAGGATGCTAGAGGCCATGTCTCCATTCCAGTGCAGTGCAGATAAGAACCATTCGGCCCATCTAGTCTGCCCATTCTTCCTACTGTAAAAACCTCAAACCTTGTTTGGTCCTTGGTCTTGTCTTATGTTCAGGACAGCCTTATGCCTGTCACATGCATGCTTATATCCCCTCACTGAATTAACCTCTACCACTTCTACTGGTAGGCTTTTGCACTAAAAGAATGATCTGACAACCCCGATTGATGTATTTTAAGAATAGTTTTTGCGAGTGCTATGGTATAAAGATAAGAAAAATAAGGAGATGCAGATGGCAACCAAATCACTGAATACTAAATTAAAGGGATAGTAATGTTTCATAATAAAAGCAGCTCTAATTAATCATCATAGCATTTGGCCCATGGAGAGTGTTATTTCAATTCTGTCAGAGTTGTAGTACAAGAGTAATTCAATGACAAAGTATCCTCCTCCCGTCCCCTTTTACTGATGTAACACTGCTCAGCCAGATCAGAAGGGAGGTGCCCAGGTAGACTGCAGAGAGGGACAATCTTCAATTACGATAAGGGAAAAACCTGAAAAACTTGTCAAGGGGGCAGGGTTTTCATTGTTCTCATAGGAAGAAGATTGTCCCCTGTTGTTATCTGTCTGGTCTTACAACTAGATTCCACATCTGAGAAGAGAAGGCTTACACTAGGTAAAAGGGGTGGGAGGGGAAACTTTGCTTGTGAATATCTCTTAAACCATAAAGGTTTGAGAGATGACTTATATCGTTCTTCATGTTTTTTTTAATCTCTACAAAATTAAAGATAAAGCAAAGTATTATTATTCCTTTAATCAAAGAGGAGTTTTTAAGGAGGAACTATCATTTTATGTACATGTTGCTCCCACATAAAAATGGAAGCCCATAAAATAATGTTATGTCTTTTATTTTTTATTTTTTCTTGTATTTTACAGCATTGGCTTCGGCATGGCAGCACTACTAGTGGGAATGTATGTCCTCCCACCACCTTCCCCTTTTCCTCCAGCAGTTTGTCTAAACAGTGCCTGCAGGCAGCATCAACATGAAGTTGCAAGCCGAGCAATGAATACACAGTAAATCGCAACGTCCTGCACTGATAAGAGCAGAACGTTGCTTTTGTATTCATTGTCCGGCTTGCACCTTCACGTTGATGCTGCCTTCAGGCACTGTTTAGACAAACTGCTAGAGGGAAAGGGTAAGGCAAAGGACGTGGGAGTGCGGCATGTCATCTTAGTTGGAGGAAAGATGGCTGTGCACTCTCCCTCGTCACCGCACAACATTTGCCTTACAGTTTCACATACCGTGAAAAACTATAGTAGGTGAAACTGGCCTGTTTATTATATTTGTTATATATAGAATTGATACGCATATGGTGACAGTTCTGCTTTGTGGGGGGGGGGCAGCATTTAGATTTTAAACCTTTCATTTGTTGTGAATACATATTTCTTGCTAATCGGTGTACTTATTTTAACCAACCTCTTCTTAACATTAAGTGGTTTCTAGAGCTCATGCCCCCTACCAACTGATATAGGTAAACACAGGACCAGCCTCCGATCAGAAGGCTTATTCAGTTTAACCATTTGAGTGCTGGAGGGGTACGCATTGCTTTGCAAGGCGCTGTTTACCCCCTGGCATTCAAAAGGTTGGAAAAATGCCAGCAGGTCTCTGCCTCCATGGACTTGACCTCCAGGACAGATTGAAGATGTTGAACAAAACCACAGGCCCAAAACTCATAAGGCCATTAGGTTTTTTCTGGCCATAGTAATAGAAGTGGGGTGTCATTATTAGTGGATAATAGTTCGTTTTATTTTATAGGAATTAAAAAAACATGAACGATTCACAGGCAAAGTTTCCCCTCCCTCCCCTTTTACCTAGTGTAAGCCATCTCTTCTCAGATGTGGAATCCAGTCCATAGACCAGACAGATAACAGCAGGGGACAATCTTCTTCCTATGAGAACAATGAAATCCCTGCCCCCCTTGACAAGTTTTTCAGGCTTTTCCGTTCTTAATTGAAGATTGTCCCTCTCTGCAGTCTACCTGGGCTCCTCCCTTCTGATCTGGCTGAGCAGTGTTACATCAGTAAAAGGGGCGGGAGGGGGATACTTTTGTCATTGAATTACTCTTGTACTACAACTCTGACAGAATTGAAATAACACTCTCCACAGTCCAAATACTATGATGATTAATTAGAGCTGCTTTTATTATGAAACATTACTATCCCTTTAAAACTGTAGTGTGAGGACTGATGCTGAAAATTGCTGCCTTTTTCCTAACTGTTTGCTTTGGTTTTAGACAAATATATAACAGATGAGAGTTGGTACCGTGTTAGCCGTATAAATACAGGAGGCAAATATAGTTTTTGATACCTTTTATTGGCTAACTAAGCAGATTTAAATGCAAGCTTTCAAGACCTTAGGTCTCTTCCTCAGGCATGTTATACAAATAAATATGAAAACATCTCTCTTAAATACAAGTACACATCACATTGTTTAGCATGGAAATCAGATAACAGACTGCAGTCCAGATCCAGATACTTTGATCAGTCAGTGGTAAATTGCACTCTTCCTCTGAGGCTTTAGAGGTATTTACGATGCTCTTGGGTCTGTGGAAAGGTCAGTCAACTACCAGGTGCTGTAGGCTTTTGCTTAGAAATTATATTTTGTCATAAATTCCTTATCCCTGTTCAACCCACTACAAATTGCATTAAATTTTAACATTAATTTTACCTCCCATACCTTTCTGTCCCTCTGAGTGCGAAACAGTCCCATCAATACAGTTAATTTACAAATATATAAAATTTACAAATATATAAACATACATAGGAATATTTTATCATGTCTATATTTGTATAAACTGGACTTTTAGGATTAAATTCTCCATTTCTATTCTCATTGCACCAGATATTGTTACATATTTTTATTTATCAACCATAAATACTTTGTCATGATATATATAAACATATACAGAAACACTATAACATATATTAACCATTTGAGTGCCAGAGGGGAGCACAACTCATTGCTCTGCCAGGAGGATTATGCACTAAGGTGTGATTAAGGGGTGATATAGAGGAGAGTGCTTCTCCAGTTTCATACAGTCCCTAAGTGCTATATTATTCTATCGAGCCAATTAACTAATATTACTCAAGCTGGAGAAATCTTAGTAACATAGTAAATTTAGGTTGAATAAAGACACAAGTCCATCAAGTTCAACCTTCTCCTCATACACCAGTAATTTTATATCTTTCCTGCTACCAAATAAGTTAGTCTTTATCAGACCTTCCTGATCTGCCTACTAATAAACAGTATAACCCTGTATGTTACCTTTGGAAAGAAATGTGTCTAATCTTCTCTTGAATGCACCCATTGTATCTGCCATAACCACCTCCTTGGGCAAGGAATTCCCCAATTTAACCTTACTGTAAAAAACCCCTTCCTCTGCTGAGGTCTAAACTTCCTTTTCTCTAATCTCAAGGGGTGTCCCCTGGTCACCTGATCAGGTCTTGGAATAAATAACTCACCACAGAGATCCTTGTATTGACCTCTCATATACTTGTACAATGTGATAAGGTCTCCTCTTAGTTGTCTTTTCTCTAGAGTAAATAAACCAAGTTTGTCTAGTCGTTCCTCATACGTCAAGTCCTCCATTCCCTTAATTCATTTTGTTGCACTGGCTACATGGACTAACATGGGGACTGGAGAGTTTATTGCAGTGGAAAAGCCATCTCCACTTTATCACCTCTTTATCACACCTTAGTGCATATCCCCCCCCCCCAGGTGTTACCGGACTACAACCCCCTTCATTCCCCACCAGGAATCTGGTGGCAGTTGAATCATGGCGTCACTTAGCCCATCCCTGCCATAGCTGTATTTTAACTGTAGGATCCATCCATTTTTAGATTTCTCTTTACAAAGGAATTACATACAACTTAAGAATTAATTTAAGAAGATATATTGATCAGAAAAAGTATATACAGTTACATACTATTTTTAGATATAAAGAAGCATTTACTTTTAAGGATTTTAGACTGGGAGATGATCTGATTTATTTCAGACAGGTTATCCCAGGCTTTTTGAGCTCTGAAGGAGAAGGCAGGTCAATTGGCTTCTTTCTTGTATTGTGTTGTGCTCAGTGAGTTGTTAGCAGTGGAGTGGAGGTTATAGTTAGTATAGAGATCTGGAGTGATCATACTGCTCAGGTAGTGTGGAATAGTCAGTGAGTTGTTAGCAGTGGAGTGGAGGTTATAGTTAGTATAGAGATCTGGAGTGATCATACTGCTCAGCTAATGTGGAATAGTCAGTGAGTTGTTAGTAGTGAAGGGGAGGTTATAGTTAGTATGGAGATCTGGAGTGATAATACTGCTCAGGTAGTGTGGAATAGTCAGTGAGTTGTTAGCAGTGGAGCGGAGGTCATAGTTAGTATGGAGATCTGGAGTGATCATACTGCTCAGGTAGTGTGGAATAGTCAGTCAGTTGTTAGTAGTGGAGTGGAGGTTATAGTTAGTATAGAGATCTGGAGTGATCATACTGCTCAGGTAGTGTGGAATAGTCAGTGAGTTGTTAGTAGTGGAGAGGAGGTTATAGTTAGCATAGAGATCTGGAGTGATCATACTGCTCAGGTAGTGTGGAATAGTCAGTGAGTTGTTAGCAGTGAAGTGGAGGTTATAGTTAGTATGGAGAACTGGAGTGATCATACTACTCAGGTAGTGTGGAATAGTCAGTGAGTTGTTAGTAGTGGAGGTTATAGTTAGTATGGAGATCTGGAGTGATCATACTGCTCAGGTAGTGTGGAATAGTCAGTGAGTTGTTAGCAGTGGAGCGGAGGTTATAGTTAGTATGGAGATCTACAGTGATCATACTGCTCAGGTAGTGTGGAATAGTCAGTGAGTTGTTAGCAGTGGAGCGGAGGTTATAGTTAGTATGGAGATCTGAAGTGATCATACTGGTCAGGTAGTGTGGAACAGTCAGTGAGTTGTTAGTGGAGGTGATAATATGGAGGTCTGGAGTGATCATAATGCTCAAGTAGTGTGGAATAGTCAGTGAGTTGTTAGTGGAGGTGATAATATGGAGATCTGGAGTGATCATACTGCTCAGGTAGTGTGGAATAGTCAGTGAGTTGTTAGCAGTGGAGCGGAGGTTATAGTTAGTATTGAGATCTGGAGTGATCATACTGCTCAGGTAGTGTGGAATAGTCAGTGAGTTGTTAGTAGTGGAGGTTATAGATAGTATGGAGATCTGGAGTGATCATACTGATCAGGTAGTGTGGAATAGTCAGTGAGTTGTTAGTAGTGGAGGTTATAGATAGTATGGAGATCTGGAGTGATCATTCTGCTCAGGTAGTCTGATAGTTTTCCAGATAGTGTACTATGCAAGAAAGGTGAAGGGCATGTCTAGATTCTAGTGGTAACCAATTTTGTTCTTGAAGCATATCACAGTGATGGGCAGTGTAACTACACTGGAGGATAAAGCAGCATAATGAGTTATACAGAGTATCAGGTTTACCAAGAAGGATTTGTGGTGCAGCAGCATATACTTCTACCCCATAGTCTATGACTGACAGCAACATCTTCTCACCAGGGGACTTAAACATGATTTGTTTCTAAAGAGAGTAATAATTATATATCACATATTTGTGTTATTACTTTATTCCATACTTTTAATATTATTGGTTTTAGCTAAACCTTTCTCTAACAGGGATTGCCCAAGTAGTTTCCCATTTAGCATATATATGTATATGTAATATGCTTGTTTCTGGTACAAAATGCATCTATACTAAATCTTATCTGTCCATTCACTAATTTTATTTCCTTGCAGTTTAGTTTTATCATCAGCAAAGACTGAGACACTACTTTCAGTCCTACTTCATGTTCATTAATATATTAAAAAAACAATGGGCCCAGGATTGAACCTTGTGGTACTTCACTTAAAGGGATAGTAATACTTAGTTTTATCTTTATTTTATTTTGTAGGCATTAAAAAAACATGAAGAACGATATAAGTCTTATCTCTCAAACCTTTATGGTTTAAGAGATATTCACAATTTAAGTAACCCCCCCGTTCAGCCAGATCAAAAGGGAGGTGCCCAGGTAGACTGCAGAGAGGGACAATCTTCAATTAAGATAAGGGAAAAAGCTGAAAAACTTGTCAAGGGGGGCAGGGCTTTCATTGTTCTCATAGGAAGAAGATTGTCCCCTTCTGTTATCTGTCTGGTCTATGGACTGGATTCCACATCTGAGAAGAGATGGCTTACACTAGGTAAAAGGGGCGGGAGGGGAAACTTTGCTTGTGAATATCTTTCAAACCATAAAGGTTTGAGAGATAAGACTTATATCGTTCTTCATGTTTTTTTAATGCCTACAAAATAAAATAAAGTTAAAACGAAGTATTACTATCCCTTTAAAGCTGCTCATATGTTCCATTATTTGTATATTGTTTACCATTTTAGAATTGTTTTAGACCACTATGTCCAGCAATCCCTCTTTTCTAATAGCCTGCTCTACTAGTTGGGTCATGAAATTGTCATTAAGCATACTTATAAAATGATTTCCCTTTGTTGTGCTGGAAGTCACATTTTCCATTCAATTTCAGTGTAGTTGAAATCTCCCATTATAATTACCTGACAGAGAAACCTTTTCCAAAACTCCCAATATAAGGTGGCTTGTAGCAAATGGCCCTTTACCTATTTTATTATGTGTGCCCCACTATGTGTTTCAGCTTGCATGATGTTTACATTTTCACTGTTCACTTTTAAAATGCCGCACACAAATTAGCGTGCAAAATAAAGGCACTTTAGCCAGTTTGCCATGTTGAAAAAGGGTGACATGAGAATCTCGCCCTGCATCAAAGCATGAGATTCTCATATCACCGCTGTAAAAGTTACTTCAACCAAGGCACGCAGCCTTACCTTAAAGTACGCCCTCTGCAGGAAATTGTAAGGAATCCTCCAGCAGAATTAATTATTGATGTCCTCATTGATTCTGTGCCTGGACACTGCCCCCAGACTTATTTATTCACATTGCTTAAACAAGCTGAATGGGATGCTAAGGTATGTGGGCACTAACATTTTTGCTACGGGTTGGGTTGAAGAGATGTTTATGGAGGCAACATGGCGACCTGGTTAAAGCGCCTTTATGTTGCATGCTAAATTGTGTGCGACATTTTAAAACGATACCCATTTTCACTGGACCCTTAATGAACATCTTCCCTTATACTAGATTTTAAGTTTTGGTTTACATAAAAGCATGACCCCACCTGTTTTTTTAGGGGGGGTGAAAGTATTTTACCAGGAAGATATAGAGATTTGTCTCCCATTTTAAAGTATGTCCTGATCTCATTTTATCTACCCCAGAAGGGTGAAAGGCTGAGCTGACCTTGCTGGGACTAGAACCTGTGGTTTGAACACATTGTACAGCTGGTGCATAAACCCCTTAACGACCAGCCGCACAGGCACGTGGCAGTCACTAAAGGACCACGGACATTTTTATTTGTTTTAAGAATCCGATTCCGGACTCCCCGAATGGCGTGCAGCCGCAGGGGGAGCCCGGAATTCCATGATGGTCATAGTACGTCGGTCAGATTTACCTATGACATACTATGACTGTCAAGGGTCGTTAAGGGGTTAACAAACTTAGCCATCTTACCAATTTTTTATTTTATCCCTCCTAAAAAAGTAAAATCCCCCTAATGTGTGTTATCTAACTAGGTTACAGTAATACCAACCAAATCATATTGCTCACTTATTGTAATCAGTTGCAGTTCTCCCTTGTTACCAGATAAACTACGAGCATTTACATGCATACATTACTGCCATTCTAAAGCAGTGCATTGATTGAAATACGTTCTTATATAAATTCTGGTTCCCATACAAAATAAGTTGTAATAGTTCATTCTCTGCATTTTTTAAGTTCATATCTATTCAGTAATGCTGTATTACAATATACCACATATTTGTGTTATTACTTACCGTAAAATCTCAGGTATAATACGCACCTGTGTATAATACACAGGTGCATATTATACCAAAGATTTTAGAGGAAAACAAGAGTGACTATGTATAATACGCACCCTTGTTTTCCCCTTGCTAAAAAATTTTTTAAGGCTTCCCTCCCTCGCCCGGGCCAAAACCGCTGCCAAACCAAGACTTACTTGGTTTAAATTTAACTCCCCACTGAAGTCCTCATCTCTTGAATTGATGGAAGGAAAAAAACAAAGCTTCCCAGCGGGCGGCATGCTTCCATTTACCACCCGCTTCCTTCAGTCAGCTTTCGGGACCTTCCATCTCCAGCCAATACCTCTAAAGCCTCAGAGGAAGAGTGCAATTTACCACTGACTGATCAAAGTATCTGGATCTGAATTGAGTTCTCTTATCTGATTTCCATGCTAAACAACGCAATGGGTACTTGTATTTAAAGGGATAGTAATACTTCGTTTTATCTTTATTTTATTTTGTAGGCTTTAAAAAAACATGAAGAACGATATAAGTCTTATCTCTCAAACCTTTATGGTTTAAGAGATATTCACAAACAAAGTATCCCCTCCCGCCCCTTTTACTGATGTAACACTGTTCAGCCAGATCAGAAGGGAGGTGCCCAGGTAGACTGCAGAGAGGGACAATCTTCAATTAAGATAAGGGAAAAACCTGAAAAACTTGTCAAGGGGGGCAGGGCTTTCATTGTTCTCATAGGAAGAAGATTGTCGCCCTGCTGTTATCTGTCTGGTCTATAGACTGGATTCCACATCTGAGAAGAGATGTCTTACACTAGGTAAAAGGGGCGGGAGGGGAAACTTTGCTTGTGAATATCTCTCAAACCATAAAGGTTTGAAGGATAAGACTTATATCATTCTTCATGTTTTTTTAATGCCTACAAAATAAAATAAAGATAAAATGAAGTATTACTATCCCTTTAAGAGAGATGTTTTCATGTTTATCTGTATAACATGCCTGAGGAAGAGACCTAAGGTATTGAAAGCTTGCATTCTAAATCTGCTTAGTTAGCCAATAAAAGATATATTTGCCTCCTGTATTTCTACGGCTAACACAGTACCAATTCTCATTTGTTATCAACATTAGAGATGTCTCCAACTCAATGCATTGTATACATTTCTAGCATTCAAGGGGGGTAAAGGCTCATTGTACTTCAGTCTGGTGTATGCTGGTGCCCAGGGTGTTCTCCAGAATTTCACAACTTTTCATGTCGTACTTAGTGCCAACTGTACGTAGTGCTATGCCCCTTATCCATTCCACTGCACCATGTCACTGGCACCGCTAAAATGATTGCAGGATGAAAATGGAATTGGTCAGTAGTGCAACATGAATCTATTCATTCTATCCTGACTCGAATGCAAGAATCTGCCAGAGTGGTACATTAGCTGTGCTTACACATAAACTAAAAGAAGTAGTACACTTTCTTTTATGAAAAGCTTTGTTTTAGAGTTTTTCCTGCTGAGTAAAAAAAGTTTAATTCCACTTCTGTCAGTTGGTATAAACAAAACGTATAAAAGTTCAAATTGTCATGAAGTGAATTACAGTGTGATTACTTCCTGAAAGTTCAAACTGACAGCATGACTAAGTAGTTTCTATTATATGCTATGGAGAACCGTTTGTCAGTGACTCATCACTCCCAGAAAATGCAACAGAATAATTAACTGGAATCTGACCACTAGAGGGCACGTTTAATGTAAAATAAAAAAAAATAAAAAAAACAAACCAACAAGAGTTTAAACTATAATTAATTTAGAAATATGTATCTCTCAGCAAATATATACAATATATATATCTTTGATTAAAACGTTTACGGCTTATGTTCGCAAGTTATTTGAGAAAATGAAAATTAAAAACTCAGTACATAGTGGAAAGTTGTATTATTCAGGATCCATGCAGTTTATTGTAGAGAGTGGGACAGACTTCTATACAATGAGCATACAAATTGTGTGCTTCTGTTCGTCCTCAGAAGCCTCTCACATTTTATATGCTGATTTAGAATACTCTTAGGTGGTCTTCCTAAGAGTGAAGGGTAATACAGACGTGGACCCCTTGCTCTCAGTGCCTAGAGAATCCAGCTGTACCCTCCTGACGAGGCCCAACAAGGCCAAAACGTATATCGTGGGTTAGCTGGTGTTCCCTAGCAGGGGGGTCTTGCCTGTCATTTTGGAACTGTACCACCCTTTTGGGCTGAATTAGTATAATATGTACACAGAAATGTCTCCTCTGTAATGGCACTAGAGAGCTAAAACGTGATGCTTCTGACCGTTGACTAGCCGTAGAACAGGCCATTGTGGTGTTTGTCCTCACAAGCCTCTCACATTTTGTATGCTGGTTTCTATATAACTAGACTGGTGGATATCTTCCAGTACTGGAGGTCTCCACCCATGCACTGCAAGTGGTCCCTGTTTGAAAGCATAAGGGCATCAGATAGATTTACATTTTAATATCAAGCATTTTCATAAGCCATAAGAGATGATTATATATAACAGAAATTGCTTACTTAGAATTGGATACCTTGGTGAGCCATGCAAGCATAAATATATTGTCGACAAACTGAGAGAAGGAAAGCTCACAGCTCACCATAATATATCCATATAATATATACAATTTTATTGTGAATATAAAAAAATATATATAGAAAGCAGCGAGGAATGAGAGGGTTCTCCAGTCCCCCAAACATCAGGCCAAAACCCAAAGTGCAAACACAGACAAAAAGACAAACCTGCGCTCCTCTATATAAAGAACAAGTGTGTGCCTTGTGTTGGGCATATACAATATTTCTTAGTAAATAAGTGAGATTTTGTATCACAAATCATGTATAAGCTTGCCACCCCGTCAAGGTATCTCACTTTAAGGCAAGTCCTACTCTAATACACCTATAAAGCCCTATCTAAATAAAATTTAAATCAAACTTTCCTGATGAGATGTTATAATAAACGCACTGAAGAGCAGGGGCACCCTTTAACCCCTTTGCGTCTGATGACATACCCAGACCGTCACACTGGTCCGGCACTTAAGGACCAGTGATGGTCCTTGCACGTCACATACTTTTACTCCCCGCTCTCCTGCAGGTGAGTAATACCGGGGACTGAAGTTGATCGCTCCAAGACCGGAGCGATCTCTTTCAGTCCCTCGTTCAGCGTGCCGGCATACGTGATCAGTAATGTGGGGCGGCACGTCGAACGTCCCTATCTGGTCCTTAAAGGACCACACACCCCAGGACCGGTGGTCCTTAAGGGGTTAAATATGCTCTTTGTAATATTTGTGGGTCCCAGTGCGGTCCAATTAAAAACAGAAAACATATTTTGTAATAAAAAAGATGTACATGGGGAGAAGGTTTGTCTTTTTGTCAATATAATGGTCTATCACGGTGCCGTGATTGCTGCAGTTTAGTGTCTATCACCTGTAGGGGGCTCCTATTGGCTGTCTGTATTTAGCCCGCCTCACATTGCCTTTTTAAACTCAGCTTGGGCACCCTTTAGTTGCCCTTTCGTGGTGTCTCTGACAGCATCTTTTCTGTCTTGTCTGCCATGCTGATTGGGCCTGAGTACCAGAGTTCCAGAGTACCAGAGTTCCAGTGTTTCAGAGTTCCTGAGCCCCTGAATCTACCTGTTCCTGTGTACCTGCCTGCTTGTCGTTCCAGTTGGTTCCGGTGGTTGCTGATGTTCCGGTCGCCTGTCAGTTCAGTGGTGCTCGTTCCGGTTGATCCTCTGCCTGGTCTCAGTGTTTCCTGTCTGCAGTCGCTGAGGCGAAATTGCTCTCATTTCGCTCCGGCGATATTACCACTGTTGGTCCCAGCGTGCGGACGCTGGTTTTCTCCATTAAACCTGGTGGCGCATCCTACTGTTGGTCCCAGCGTGCGGACGCTGGTTTACTCCATTATACTTGGTGGCTTATGCTACTGTTAGTTACAGCGTGCGGACGCTGGTTTACTCCATTTAGCCTGTTGGCTCCTACTACTGTTGGTCCCAGCGTGCGGACGCTGGTTAACTCCCTGACTGTAGTCAGGTACTGGGAGATCTCCTCTCTTGGGCTGCCCTGCCCGGTATTGGTGAGGCCGGTAGAACCGGTACGTTACCATCTCACGGTTGCCTCACCCGGTTTTGGCAGGACCGGTAGAGCCTACTCATTGTATCCTTTCTTGGGCTGCTCTGCCCGGTATTGGTGAATCCGGTAGAACCGGTACGTTACCATCTCACGGTTGCCTCACCCAGTATTGGCAGGACCGGTAGAGCCTACTCATTGTATTCCCTCAGGCTGCCTTGCCCGGTATTGGTGAGGCCAGTAGAACCGGTAGGTTACCACCTCACAGTTGCCTCACCCGGTATTGGCAGGGTCGGTAGAGCCTACTCATTGTATTCCCTTAGGCTGCCTTGCCCGGTATTGGTGAGGCCGGTAGAACCGGCACGTCACCATCTCACGGTTGCCTCACCCGATACTGGCAAGGCCGGTAGAGCCTGCTACTGTACTTCGTTGTGTCGCCTGGGTTGCTTTGCCCGGTATTATTGGCAAGGCCGGTAGAACCTATTCCTATGATCATTCGCTTCTATGTATTGTTTATATGTGTATGAAAACCCTATGGGATTGCCTTTAACTTTTCAATAAAGTTATGTTTTTACCTAAACCTTACGTCTGAGAGTCTTAACAAACCGTGACAGTGTCATTCTTTTTTAAGTGAATAAAGATGTGGGTATAATATATGCTGTACACAGGGTTTGCATTTAGGTAATTTATAGTACAATGCATAATTGTCTTCTGTCTTTGTTTTGTATCTAATCTGGGTACTGTGGAGGATTCCCTCATTCCTATTTTGATCAATTTTGTATACCTATAATATATCAGCAGCAGCAGCCGTTGTTGATCCACTGCATGATACAGGCCTCCTCAGAGTCCTCAACAAGCCTCCAACAACGTCAGTCCTGTGCTTCTTGTTGGCACTCTGTACCAAGACATGTGGTAATTATATCTACCCATCTTGTCGTTGGTCTTCTTCTTGGGCTTTTAGGTATCGAGTGGAATCCATTCCAAAATTTGTCTGGACCATCTACTGTCATACCTGGGAGCTCTCCGGTTTTGCCCCGGAGACTCCAGATTTCACAGTGAATTAACGGGTCTCCGGGGCAGTCTCTCAGTCTCCGGGTTGTTCTTCATACCTCCCCAGTTCCTCCCATTCCCCACCCTCTTACCCTCATTCACCATATATTTGGCCTTTTTTTTGTCCTGCCCCCCCACGACTACGCCCCGCTCCTTTTATGACACAAATCACGTAATTTCCCTCCTCTATCGTGCTGGCAGGGCTGACCTCCGGGTAGCCCTGCCTGTCAAGTTCCCAGGTATGTCTACTGCCCATCTAGATACTTAGATAGCTAGCTAGACAGATTGATAGACAGATAGATAGATGGATATATATATAGCTATATATTTAGGATAGCCATTTTAGTCCAGTGGTGTAGACACCAAATGTGTAATAATACCTTTTTTATACTAACATTCAATCAAGTGTTGTTGCAATAGTCTCTTGATTCTGAGTCCCATGGGGATAACATATCTTTTCTTACCACATGTCCAAAAGTAGATGTCATGGTTAAGCTATGATTCCTTAGTCCGATGTCAGTCCAATAAATAAATAATATATGTCACAGGAAGTTGGCATTCACAAAAAATGGAGAATCACAGTAGACCAGATTCAGCTAAGTGATTACCTTCTCTTGTAGGGAAAAGAACAACTCACAGTGCTAAAATACCATGCTTAAAATATATATCGGCAAGGGATAGGTGCAATCACAATGTTAAAATCAATCAAAGAAAATGTTTATTGTAGCAAAGCATTATCAATCTTTCGGCTCAGTCCTGCCCATGTGGGTTAGTATATGATGGTAATTGTACCTGAGATATAGAATTAGGGGTCATAGATCCACCATTCGAACAGCTTTTAGAGATTTGAAAACTGACAAACCAGTGTCGAAACAATACCTTGCGTTTGACCTCCAACTGTCTACGCTTACATTTATAGTGATAGGCCATGTGCCTAAGACACAGAGAGGTGTAACAGGTCTCAACTGCTCCTTCAGCAAGAGTACTATTGGTTTAGAAGATTCGGCCCACTAGTCAGCCCATTTTACTTCTGTAAAAACCTCAAACCTTATTTGGTCCTTGGTCTTTTCTTATGATAAAGACAGCCTTATGACTATCCCATGCTTAAATTCTGTCACTGTATTAACTTCTACCACAGCTGCTGGTAGGTGGTAGGCTATTCCACTTATCTACTACCCTCTCATTGAAGTAAAACTTTCTTACATTACGTCTAAACCTGTGTCCCTCTAGTATTAGACTACGGCCTCTTGTCCTGACATTTATACTCCTATGAAATGTACTTCACTCCTGCACTTTGTTGAATGTATTTGAATATTTCTACAATATTTCCTCTCTCTCTTCTCTCCTCCAAGCTATACATGTTCAGATCCTTTAGTCTATCCTGATATTTCTTTTCCTGTAAACCAGTCACCATTTTAGTAGTCCTTCTCTGAATTCTCTCTGTAGAGTATCTATATCCTTCTGGAGATGGGGTCTCCAGTCCTGTACACAATACTCTAGGTCTCCAGTACTGTACACAATACTCTAGGTCTCCTGTACTGTACACAATACTCTAGGTCTCCTGTACTGTACACAATACTCTAGGTCTCCAGTACTGTACACAATACTCTAGGTCTCCTGTACTGTACACAATACTCTAGATCTCCGGTACTGTACACAATACTCTAGGTCTCCAGTACTGTACACAATACTCTAGGTCTCCAGTACTGTACACAATACTCTAGGTCTCCAGTAATGTACACATTACTCTAGGTCTCCAGTACTGTACACAATACTCTAGGTCTCCAGTACTGTACACATTACTCTTGGTCTCCAGTACTGTACACAATACTCTAGGTCTCCGGTACTGTACACAATACTCTAGGTCTCCGGTACTGTACACAATACTCTAGGTCTCCAGTGCTGTACACAATACGCTAGGTCTCCAGTACTGTACACAATAGTCTAGGTCTCCAGTACTGTACACAATGCTCTAGGTCTCCAGTTCTGTACACAATACTCTAGGTCTCCTGTACTGTACACAATACTCTAGGTCTCCGGTACTGTACACAATACTCTAGGTCTCCAGTGCTGTACACAATACGCTAGGTCTCCAGTACTGTACACAATAGTCTAGGTCTCCAGTACTGTACACAATACTCTAGGTCTCCGGTACTGTACACAATACTCTAGGTCTCCAGTACTGTACACAATATTCTAGGTCTCCAGTACTGTACACAATACTCTAGGTCTCCAGTACTGTACACAATACTCTAGGTCTCCAGTACTGTACACAATACTCTAGGTCTCCAGTACTGTACACAATACTCGGGGTCTCCAGTACTGTACACAGTACTCTAGGTCTCCTGTACTGCACACAATACTCTAGGTCTCCTGTACTGTACACAATACTCTAGGTCTCCGGTACTGTACACAATACTCGGGGTCTCCAGTACTGTACACAATACTCTAGGTCTCCAGTACTGTACACAATACTCTGGGTCTACAGTACTGTACACAATACTCTGGGTCTCCAGTACTGTACACAATACTCTAGGTCTCCAGTACTGTACACAATACTCTGGGTCTACAGTACTGTACACAATACTCTAGGTCTCCTGTACTGTACACAATTCTCTAGGTCTCCAGTACTGTACACAATACTCTAGATGAGGTCTAACTAGAGATCTGTAGAGTGACATGATCACTTCCCTTTTCTGCTACTAATGCCCCTAGCTATACAACCCAGAACTTTGGTTGCATTACCCACTGCCTTATTACACTGCCTGCCTACCTTTAAGTCATTAGAAATAATTATTCCCAAATCACTTTTTTCTGTTGTCTCTGACAGCACAGTGCCCTTTATAGTATATTTTTCCTTTGGATTTTTATGTCCCAAGTGCATTACTTTACATTTATCAACATTAAACTGCAGCTGCCACACTGTTGTCCATTCTTCTAATTTACGTAAATCATTTGTCATTTGGCTTATTCCCCCTGGAATGTCTACCCTGTTGCAGATCTTTGTATTAGCTGCAAAAAGGCATACCTTACCTTGAAACCTTTTGTAATATCACTAATAAACATATTGAAAAGAATGGGCCCAAGTACATATCCCTGAGGTACCCCACTAGTAAAACTCCCTTCATCCTAATATTCTCTATTGACAACCACCCTTTGTCTCCTATTACTCAGACATTGCCTTATACATTTAACTATTTTACATGCAGTGTCAAATGCTTTACTTCTGCTCCTCCTTGGTCTATTATTTTAGTTACCCAGTCAAAAAAAATCTGAGATTACTTTGACAACATCTCCCTGCTGTAAACCCATTCTGTTTGGTATCTTGCAAGCCATTCAAATTCAGATATTCAACAATTCTTTCCTTTAACATAGTCCCCATTCATTTTCCCACTACTGATGTAAGACTTACTGGTCTATAGTTACCAGACTCTGCTACCTTTTTTATTCTTTCTACTCCGGTACTGGTCTTTCGCTTACTCTTTTGGTGTGCAGAGATCTTTCTTCTGGTTATCCCTGTATAGTATCTGGAGATGTTTGGTCACGTGGAGGTTCCCGGTAGGTTTTTCTGCCACACTATGAGGCTGGTTCTTACACATCCAGTTGTTCCTCATTTAATGTGGCTGTTGGTATTTCATGTCATATCCTGATAAAGGCTCCTGGAGAATAGATAGAAAGATATGTAATCATCATCATCTTCAACCATTCTCAGTCCACTGCAGGGTGAAGGCCTCCTCAGCAAGCCTCCAACAACTTTGGTCCTGTGCCTTCTGTTGCCACTGTGTACCAACAAATGTGGTAAGTTCATCTATCCCATCTTGTCTTTGGTCTTCTTGTTGAGCGTTTGGTATCAAGTGGAATCAATTCCAAAAATGTGTTTGGTCCATCTACCATCAGGTCTTCTTGCTATGTGCCCTGCCCATTTCCATTTCAGAGGCTTTACTCTTTTAGGTACATCATAGGCCTTTGTTTGCTGATGAATCTATGTTTAGAATGAATTGTTCCATACTTCTCTGTGTATGGCTTTGGCATTCAGTGTCCATGTTTCACAGCCATTCATAAGGACTGTGAGGACACACTGGTCAAAATCCTTTCTCTTGAGGCAGAGTGGTAAATTTGTCTTAAAGACAGTACTACTAAGTCTTCCAAATGCTTCCCATTCCAGATTTATTTGATGCTCAATTTGGTGTTTCCATCAGTTGACATTTCCTGTCCAAGTAAACATACCAGTCCACTTCTTCTACTTCTTGTCCATCTACGGTGTTATTCCTTCGTATGGTGAATTTGTTAAACATGACATTTTTGCTTTCCTGTTGTAGCTCTTTAATGAGTTCTTGCAGTTATTCGCAACTACTGGCAAAGAGTATGGTATTGTGTGCAAAACATAAGTGACGTAGGTGATGCAGGTAGTCTCCATTGATCTTAAGTCTTTTTTGTCCCAATTTAGTTTGCAGAAAATTTCTTCTAAACAAGCCCTTGATTTTCTTCCAGTGTCCTTTTGATGAGCTGAACATTGAACTTGCATTTTTCTTCTTTAAACCCTTAAAGGGATAGTAATACTTCATTTTATCTTTATTTTATTTTGTAGGCATTAAAAAAACATGAAGAATGATATAAATCTTATCTCTCAAACCTTTATGGTTTAAGAGATATTCACAAGCAAAGTATCCCCCCCCTGTTCAGCTAGATCAGAAGGGAGGTGCCCAGGTAGACTGCAGAGAGGGACAATCTTCAATTAAGATAAGGGAAAAACCTCAAACACTTGTCAAGGGGGGCAGTGCTTTCATTGTTCTCATAGGAAGAAGATTGTCCCCTGCTGTTATCTGTCTGGTCTATGGACTGGATTCCACATCTGAGAAGAGATGGCTTACACTAGGAAAAAGGGGCGGGAAGGGGAAACTTTGCTTGTGAATATCTCTTAAACCATAAAGGTTTGAGAGATAAGACTTATATCATTCTTCATGTTTTTTTAATGCCTACAAAATAAAATAAAGATAAAACGAAGTATTACTATCCCTTTAAGGACCATTGACGTACCTGGACCATCACGCTGGTCCAGCACTTAAGGACCAGTGATGGTCCTGGCACGTCACATACTTTTACTCAGTAATACCGGGGACTGAAGTTGACTGCTCCAAGACCGGAGCGATCTCTTTCAGTCCCTTATTCTGTGTGCCGGCACATGTGATCAGTCACGTGGGGCGGCACGTCGAACTTCCCTATCTGGCCCTTAAAGGACCACACACCCCGGGACCGCTGATCCTTAAGGGGTTAAAGTGATTGTAATGTCCCAACAAAAGTATCTGCAAAATGGTAGCTGGAATAAAAGAATACTTAATGGCCTTACTCGTATCTCTCAAACCTTGATGGTTTGAGAGATATGAGAAAATAAAGTCCTCTGCTCCCTCTCCCTTCTCATGCATCAGCTGTATACCTGACGGCATGAGAGCCTACTTCCGGGACCAGGCGGCGGCTCTTCAGGAGCATTGTCATCGAGATACCTAACTATGAATACTTCATTGGAATGGTCTACAATGTGTGCCTGGTTTGCAAGCACACGTTGTAGACCATTCCGATGAGGTATTCATAGTTAGATACCTCTATGCCAGCTCTCCTGAAGAGCCGCGTCTGGTAGCCCCACCAGATTCTGCCTCTGACAGCTTTACAGCTCGTCAGACAGAAAGGGGAGGGAACGGAGGACTTTATTTTCTTATATCTCTCAAACCATCAAGGTCTGAGAGATACGAGTAAGGCCATTAAGTATTCTTTTATTCCAGCTACCATTTTGCTGATACTTTTGTTGGGACATTGCTATCCCTTTAATGTGCTTACTTATGGTTTTGCACATTTCTACAAATTGTATCCTGTTTCTAATATTACTTCTTGCTTTATTTCTCTTTGCTTTTTCATCATTGCAACTGTTTATTTTGATATTTGGGTTGATTTTTCTTGCTTTACAGTAAGTGTAAGAGCATGGGTAGTGTCTACGATAATCTGAATAACTTTTTAATTGTGAATTGAAACGTCTGTGTCTGGAAGGTCTCGCAGCACCCTGAAGCAATTAGACGGTGATATCTCAAATTCTTCTGATATATTCAGTCGCTAACTAGATTCGATATTCATGTTTGCTGACTTAATTATTAACGTTGCTTCTTTTTTGCAGTCTATTTTGATTTTTACTCTCACTAGACAATGATCACTTCCAATTTCAAAATGATTTAAGACTGATCAGCAGTCAGTGAATATAATTTATTATTTGCAATTATGAAATTTGATTTCACATGTATTACTATTAACCCCTTAGTGACGGCCGCGTGCAGACGCGGCCGTCACTTAACGCCCATCTAACATTTTTTTTTTTCTTTCAAAGGAATCCGGAGTCCCCGAACGGCGTGCAGCCGCGCGGGGATCCGGATTTCCTGGACGTACATGTACGTCCTTTGTCGCGAAGGGGTTAAGGGTTTTCTGGGTCCATTTCCTGTGGGACTGTGATACTCCTATTTAAATGTGGAGCTGTGTGCTGTGTGAAACACCACTTCTAGCATATTAGGGTTTATTCTGAGTCATAGCAAGTAGCTCAGGTGTAGCCTGGATAGAAGAAGCAATAACCCCAAAATAGGAGAAGGAAAGGCTGGATACCAAGTGCAGGAAAGATAAGTCCCATACAATATATATATAAATAAAGAGAGGGTACCTGGATATCCACTGGAAGCCAGAGCCCAAGTCCAGATCCAAGCTGTAGGTCAGGGCAGGCAGCACAGTATCCAATGTCCAGGTCCAAGCAGAGGGTGAGGGCAGGCAGCAAAGTATCGAATTCCAGGCCCAGACAGAAGGCCAAGAATACAGGGGTGAGCCAAACTAGGTACTAGCTACTTAACCCCTTAAGGACCATTGACGTGCCCAGACCATCACGCTGGTCTGGCACTTAAGGACCAGTGACGGTCCTAGTACGTCACATACTTTTACTCACCGCGCTCCTGCAGGATACCAGGGACTGAAGTTGATCACTCCAAGACCAGAGAGATCTCTTTCAGTCCCTCGTTCGGCGTGCTGGCTTGTATACGTGATCAGTCACGTGGGGCGGCACATCAAACTTCCCTATCTTGTCCTTAAAGGACCACACACCCCGGGACCGCTGGTCCTTAAGGGGTTAAACAACTCAAGCATACTGAGCATATATATTTATTTATATAGCACCACACTGAGTATGCAGTGCCTTGCAAAAGAAGTATGTTACAATAAATAAAAGGTGATAAGAGAAGTGTCACATTCAAAGAAACAATAGGAGAGAGGTCACTCTAAATGGGTAATAGGAAACAGACAAAAGGGAATGAGGGTGTCAGGTGCTGAGTATGCCAAAAGGTAGAGCATGGTACTAGCGCTCCAGAACATAGGATTTCAAGGTAGGCTTAGAAACAGGGGGGATTGTTCTAGACATAGGGATCAAAGTGTGGAGTTCCATTGGTAGGGAGCGGAAAGTGAAAAAGGTTTGATACAGGAGAGGGCAGATAGTGTGGTTGGTATAAAAAGAAGGGTGTTGTGTACTGAGAGAAGGAGATGGTCAGGAACATAAGAGAAGAAGAGGGAAGAGGGATAACAGCGTGGAGAGTATTAAAGGTGAGAAGAAGGACTTTGTAAGTGAAACGTAGGAAGCCATGTCAGATGTCTAAGAATGATATATAATTTTTTATTTTTTTATTTTATATGGTGTTTTGTACTGTGTAGTCTTCTTTTCCCTAAAGGATAGGGAAAGCCTTCTGGGGAAGTTCACCACACAATGAGACAGTGTTACACTACCTAGTTACCAGCAGGGCCCTCCTGCTGCCTCTGGATCCAGACTCTTCAGGCTACAGCGGGTGTAGTGTTCCTGGCATCCCGCTGTGGTCCTGGTCTGACCGCTGGTTGTGGTTCGCTATGTCGCCTGTGTCCACTGGCCAGGCTGTAGTACCTCTGCATCGTGTTCCTATGATGCTAGGCGCCAAAATGTCACAGACCTATCTTTATGCCTTTTTCCTTGTGGCTCCACCTTACTACTTCCTGCTATAGGGTTTAAAAGGGCAGACTGCAGGTACACCAGTCGCCCTTGCTTTGTTTTCTTTGCAGCTCTGTTACCTTGAGCTCCGTGTATGACCTGGCTAGTCTTCCATCCATTAAGGTGCTGACATGTGGCTCTGTCTAACTATTATTTTGCTGTTCCCTAAATAGTGGACACTCAACCTGGTGCAGACCTGTGGCTCTGACTGACTACTAGAACTGTGTATGACCCGGCTTGTCTGACTACCTCCTCTGGTGCTGACTTGTGGCTCTGTCTGACTATTCTTTTGTCTATCCCTATCCCTACCCAACCTGGTGCAGACTTAAGTGGCTCTGGCTGACTACTAGAACTTTGTATGACCCGGCTTGTCTGACTACCCCTTCTGGTGCTGACTTGTGGCTCTGTCTGTCTACTTTTACGTTTGTTCCTCCTATAGAAGCAGACACCCTATCTGTGCAGACCTGAGGCTCTGGTAGACTAGCACTACTGACTGCAGGCGTGAGTCAGAGTTGATTCCCTACTGACTGCAGGCGTGAGTCAGATTTGATTCCCTACTGACTGCAGGCATGAGTCAGAGTGTATTTCCAACTGACTGCAGACGTGAGTCAGTGTTCCTTCCTTACTGACTGCAGGCTGAGTCGGTACGTGCTATTCAGCGGTTCCTGGGTTCCTGTTCCTTCTGAGACTACCAGTGGCTAAGGCCTAGTCTCTTGCACTGTGGTTTAATCCCTGCATCCTATTATTTCTGATAGCAGACTTGCAGGCTGGAACCCTTTGCTTGTTCCTTTGTATATATTTGTATATATTATCTTTATTTTCATTTTTTCAATAAAATTGCATTAACTATACAGTACTGACTCCTGAACTTTTCTGGATATCCGTGACAGACAGACATTATGATAAAGTAATCCATCTATCAATCTTTCTAGGCTCTAGCATGGACCATTGGTAGGCAATCTACAGTCCTCCAGCTACTGTTGAAGAACAGTTCCCATCACCCTCAGCCAGTGTTGAACAAGAGGACATCATCTATTTATGGAGTGGAACAATCAGAAGTAATGTGCATCTGTACTACTTTTCAGAAACAGTGAAAGATTCATGGAACAGCCTCCCAGCAAATGTGGTAGGGATTAGTACTGCTAAAAATGTTAAGTCCCATTTTCCTATCCACCATCAAAATGTATGTTTCTGTGATTGGGGATGTTCATTTTATAATGCTTTTATTAATTTTCCCCAGATGACGCAAGAAGCAAATCAGACAATAATCACAGAATTCTTTTTGGTTGGATTTGGAGACCTTCGTGGATTAAAGATTTTATTCTTCATCATGTTTCTCACCATCTACATCATTGCTTTTATGGGAAATTCTCTTGTCATCACCTTGGTTGTGACCAACAAAAGTCTCCATTCTCCCATGTATGTTTTCCTCAGCCAGCTGTCTTTAACAGAAGTCTTGTTCACCACAAATTTTGTGCCCAACATGTTACATATCATACTGGCAGGTGGAGAGAAAATATCTGTTCATGGATGCCTCATCCAGTTCTATCTTCTAGGTGTCCCAACCGTTGCCCAATGTTTACTTCTAGGTGTTATGTCCTTTGATCGTTATATCGCCATTTGTAATCCACTGCACTATACATCAATCATGACCACCAGATTGCAGCTACACATTACCATCATCTGCTGGTTGTCTGGTTTCACGTTGGTTCTTATCCTTTATATTTTCCTAATTCATCTTGAGTTCTGCAGTTCCAACATCATCAACCATTTCTATTGTGATATTGCTCCAGTTGTCGAAATTTCTTGCTCAGACACTTCCACTTTGGAACTGGTCACTTCTCTGGTCTCCACTCCTGTAGTTCTTACTCCATTTATATTTACTGTTGTGACTTATATAGCCATTCTCCATACCATCCTCAGGATCCCCTCTACCAGGGGGAAGCAGAAAGCCTTCTCAACGTGTAGTTCCCACCTGATTGTTGTATGTATGTATTATGGTACATTTATAACAATTTACATGATACCATCTAAAGAACACTCTATGAATGCTAACAAAATTCTGGCCTTAATGTACAGCTTGGTGACTCCCCTTTTCAACCCTTTTATCTACAGCTTGAGAAACCAGGATATCAGGAGATGCATACTAAATATATTCATACTTGTGGGAGGTAGAGGGAGTTTTATATAGTAACAGTTGATGACGTTATTAACAATTGAGTCCATCAAATTCAACCTTTGCTGCATCTCCCTTGTTAATCCAGAGGAAAGCACACAAAAACACAACTGAAGTCATTTCCAACTATGCCTTAAGTGAGTAAAAGAAATTCCTTCCTGATTCCTAAAGGACATTGAATGTCTACGGTAGTCAACACCCCACCTATGTTTCCACAACTGGTGTAATTCTTCTTGCTGTTCTTAGATAGAAGAGGTTTCTAGTGCTTATTATCAAAACATTCTTCCGAGGCAATGAATTCCACAACATTACTGCCCTTACTGAAAAACCCTCTGCCTTTGATACAATAGAAAGTTCCATTCCTCCAGTCTTAAAGGATGCACCATTTTTGATCAGCTCTTTGAGTAAAGTTCCCAGAGAGTTCTTTGTATTGGTCTTGAATATATTTAGAAATAGTAATCATGTCCCCCTTTAGATACCTCATCTCTGTTGTAAAAAACAAAATCTCTCTAACTGAGCTCTTCCAATCCCTTTAGCAGTTTTGTTGAGTGATGATGTTTAACCCTGATATCTTTATTGGATCTGAAATGAACAGAACATGTGTGTTGCAGTAATAAAATAAAAACTGAATTTGGACTTTTTAGCATTGTAACTGTCATCCTGTGATTAAAGAGTCAACAGATTCCACAGAGGTGTATAAAGAGACGCAAACCCTTTAGAGACTTGTAACTAAATAAATGTGAACAAAATGGAACAGCCAAACTCACTTACTGTTTCATTAAAATAACACATATTTTTTTCATTATTTTTTCCAGCTCAAATTAACAAGGGAACATTGGAAACGTATATTGTAATATATTAAAAATATCCATTTTAATTGTTACATCCTTCCAGACCAATGTTATATCCTCTTCTGGTTTTAGGTAATTAAAAGTTTTTGAATAGGCTTGGGAACTTACCATAATTAAAATACATATATTTTGGTAATGTTAATTCATGGATATATGTTGAGCTGTTTTCTTTTCCACTTAAATTTGATTTTGGAGTATTTTAAACTTTGAGTGTGTCACGGTATGAAAGATGTCCTATATCTACTATTCTCATTGGTAGTATATTCAGGGAAGGTTGTTATTTCAAAATGAAACAAATGTTAAAATGCACTAAAAACACTGAAATAACCCAACATCTTGTATGACTGACTGACAAGTCACAGACAGTCGTTCCAAGTTCCTTCCTGATTTGGCTATTATGTCTGTGCTAGGGAAGTTTTGGGATATGTGAAGGAACAGAGCAAATGAGATTTACCCCACATACCCCAAAGTCTTGTATTAGTGCTTGGGGACACACAGGCAGCTGTGATCTAAGTTACTTGTGTTAGGGGAGTTGGGGGGAGGTTGCAGCTAAAAAGGGAGCGTGTTTTTTCTGGTTTTATTTTTTCTTCATAGTGATATGGATAGGGGCAGTTAATTTAAAAACAAAAAATTTAAAATTATTTGTCTGATAGGTGACAGAGACAGGCACCCTGATGTCATCTGTTATTGATGCAGACTGATACTACAAGAGATATAGTATTTTGCATAGCACAAGACATCATATGAATCAGTTCTGTTGTGTAAGTCAATGTACAAATACATACAGTAGTTGAATAACGTCCAACAAACACACAAGGGGCAGGGGTAGGGTAAAAGGAGTAGTAGCTGTGCAGATACATATGAGTATAGTGGTGGCCCAAAAAGTGACTGCAGCCATGATTGCTGCAACACATGGAGCAAATGATGATTTTGATGATCCTTCATCTCCTGAGGAGGCAGTCCCACCGAAAGTTCCACCACCATTTGAGTTGCATTGTGAGGGAAGGTATGGCAGTTCAATCAACTGCTGCATCTTACAGTGAGACAAACAAGTAGTAGCAAACTTTGTGAAAATCCCTACAAGAAGAGAAATGAAAAGAAATATTTGAGTCCTAGGTGAATATAAAAGTAGTGTGGAAGTAGCAGCAGGTGATGCTAAGGATGACCTAAATAACCATGATGATGACATAGATCTAGAATATCCAGCATCCTCCTCTTCTACATATACAGATGAAGCTGAGAGTGAGAAAGATGATGACATGGCCAGAAAGTTATCTGAAAGGCAAAGGCTCAGTCTTCCACCACTGAAAAGGAGCACTGTCCCTGTTTATAAACTGTGTGAGAAATCAATTGGAAAGTCTGACTCTGGCCAAGTACAGGTGGCAAAAAATACACAATCATCCTGTCAGGCATCATCAGCATTGTCACTGCTTCCAAGTCCAACTCTTACTGTCTCAAACACACACATACACACACATACACACGCACACACACCAGCAACACAGGTTATCAACATCCATAACCCTAGCTATGATGAGTGCCTCTTCTGCTGTTGGCCGTACAGCAACTTTGACAACTAGTAGTAGTACAATTGCAGTAACATATAGCCCTGTTAGTAGTTGTAGTAGTAGACCCTCAGGAACACCTCAGTCCATGAAGTCTACAGTATGGAACTACTTCACTCATGATCCAAAAGCTAAACATGTTGCTGTCTGTTGTCTGTGTAAGAAGCATGTGAGCAGGCTCACACGTAGGCACTGCCTCACTGAGATCATGCCTGAAGCATAACAACAAGCCTAACAGGGAGACACACCATCAACATGTCAGAGGCGCCACAACTAGCAGCAGAAGCAGAAGCATTTCTAAAATTTCCACGGGCTCTGGGGCAAATTAAAGAAAGGCTGTTGATGTGTCAGAAAGTGTACCACAATTTCCTTTATTTTAAATAACACCTATGGCTCCCACTGCAGAGGAGTATGACTCATAGTTTGTTGTAGGAGATGACAAGGTCATAGACCTCCCACACATGTTGCTACTCTCACCATCTCCACATGTTATGTTGTTAAAGCAATAAAATTCCACAGTTCATATGCTTTCTACTGCCAGCCCACACCTACTGGGTTTTTGGGAAGGAGTAAAAAACCTTCATAAAAATAATCCCAAAGTATGCCTGTGTGGAATGGTAAACTTGCCAATATGCTGGCAGTTGTCATGCTGCCTTATTGTTTTGTTGAAAAGTGAGGTTTTGAAGAACTGATGTCATAGTGAGTAGCACCTGTTGCAGTTATTTTTCAAGGATGGTTGTGCCAGAGATGTACAAGCAGGTGGTTAGGGTGGTGGACAAAAGGCTGGAAACCTCATTCAGCAAGAAAATACACCTGACATCAGGTATATGGACAAGCGGACAGAGGACAGACTACATGACTGTCACTCTTCACTGGATTTCCCTCCCAACTCCAGTGGCAACAATAACTTTGCAGCATCAGATGTCAGCCGGTAATCTTCCTTATGGTTCTGGCAGTATTAGTAAAAGACAGCATAAGGATAGCCCACACTGTTGGTATGTCACTTTGTGCATACAGTGATGTGAGTGACAGTCCCACAAAGCCATATATGTATTAAATAAACTAGTACAGGTGATATAGGAATCTCTTGTACCCTGCTCCTTGAAAGCTGAGTTTGTGTCTGCTGATGATGACTCCAACATAATAGCTGCCTTGAGATTTGGAGATGTAATTCATGTGCCCTGCTTTGCCCATGTCCCAAGTTTAGTTTATTCCTCACAGAATCCAAAACCCTGAGAGATGCTGAAAATCACCCAGAAAATCTGTGCCCATTTTAGCTTGTTTTCCAGTGATTACAATGCATTATATTCCTTTCACGTACGTAACAACCTGCCCCATATCCAGCTGAAAATAGAGGTTCCAAGCTGGTGGAATTCCACATTGTACGTGATAGAACATTTGTATAAGTAGAATAAAGCCATTAGCGAGTACACAATGCAAAACTGGAAAGCTTTGGAGGGAGCATCTTTGTCATCTGGGTAATGGTAAATAATGTGTGGTGTATGTGATCTACTGAAACCTTTTTGAGAAGCATTTTCTAAATAAATAGTTCTCTGTTGCCTTGACAAAGTGTTGCGATGCACAAAACAGCTGCAGTCTTACAGTTGTGTAAGACCATCTAGATTCTCCATCTGAGTACACATTAAAAGATACTTTAACAGATGAGTGTCGGCTTTTTCTTTTTCTATTATGTGAAGTTAATCATGTAGGGTCAGGAATTAGTGTAGTTCTCCCACTGATATATGTACTGGAGAATAAACTGAGGAGCATGGTTGATAACTCTTATGATAATGACAACACTAACATGCACCAGCTAGTGAAGGACATGTTAGAATTCTTTGAGAAGGATCCTCTCATAGTGTACATTAAAGGGATAGTAATGTCAGAAAAAAAGTATTAACTATATGGTAGATACAATTAAAAGAGAGTACTTGCACTTATTCATATCTCTCAAATCGTTATGGTTTGAGAGATATAGGAAAATAAAGTTTTCTGGTCCCTCCCCTTTCTGGTTGACGAGCTGTAAAGCTGTCAGAAGCAGATTCTGGTCACTTGACCAGATGTGGCTCTTCAGCAGCGCCAATATAATGATATCTAAAGGTAAATACTTAATTTGGAACGGTCTACAAAGTGTGCCTGGTTTGCAAGCACACTTTGTAGACCATTCCAATGAAGTGTTTATTTCTAAATAGCGTGATTTCATCTCTGCTGAAAAGCCTGTCTGGTCAAATGACTGGAATCTGCAGCTGTCAGCTAGAGGGCAGACTTGAGTGAAACAGCCAGGAAAAGGTAACTTTAGCAAGTTATATCTCTCAAACCATAAAGGTTTGAGAGATAAGACTTACATCGATGTTAACCTTTTTTTAATGTCTACAATATTAAATAAACTTAAAATTAACCATTACTATCCCTTTAAAAGAAACGATGAATACATTCTTGCGATTTTGAAAGTGTCTGGATGCCCTGGTTCCCAAGACCCAGTGATGATCAGTCCCCCTACATCACTTCTAGGGATCTTAGGGAAATTTGTCTCACGGGAGGAAGAAGAGGGTAGCAGTGTGAACAGGTCAGGTCAGCTACCTATACCTGCTGCCAGTGCTGTGCCTACTGCCAGTGTGTCTTGTCATTTTCTGGGGGTCAGAGATGATGCCAAGTGTGACAACAGAAGACCCTAAGTCACATTTGCCATCCCCAAGCAGTCCTACCACTAGTACTACTACTATTAAGAAGGTCCAGCAGCTTGTACAGAGTGTTATCATGATCATATTACTAGTGAAGACTCAGGGACTATCACGGTCCCCGTGATTCCCTGTCAATCTCCGTGATGATACCTGTGCATTGAAGGAGGCTGACTGGCCCGTCCAGGATGTTCCTTTATATACTGGGTCTATGGCACCTGTCAGATGCCCTATCGTGGTGTTCCTGTTCCTGCTCCTTTGTTGCTGTGTTCCTGCGTTCCTGTGCACCGACTCGGCTCGTCTGACCATTCTGCTGTTCCTGTTCATGATTGACCCAGTTCCGGCTGACGTTCCTGCTCCGTGATTGTCCCGGCTCTGGCTGACGTTCCTGCTCCGTGAATTGGCCCGGTTCTGGATGTTGTTCCTGCTCTGTGAATTGATCCGGCTCTGGCTGACGTTCCTGCTCCGTGATTGTTTTCTGTGTTCCCGTGAGATCTCGGTCGCTTACCGGCGACATTCTGAACTGTGCTGATAGTATCGCTCTGACTAATCACTACTCTGCAAGCTGAGTTGTTGCCTCTGTTACCGAGCCAGTCTGCATAGCCTTGCTGAGCTGTTGCCTCCGTTACCGAGCCAGTCTGCATAGCCTTGCTGAGCTGTTGCCTCCGTTACCGAACCTGTCAGATACCCTTGCTGTGCTGGTTGCCTCCGATATTGAGCCTGTATCTGTACCCTTGCCAAGCCTGTTGTGTTCCATCCGAGTCATTTAACACTTACTGAGCCTGTGCCTTATTGACCGAGCCTATCCGTTTAACACTAGCAGAGAAGTTTCCATGCCAGTGCTCGTTCAGTTCCGTTGTTGCACCGCCTGGTGCTACTGGGCATTCTGTTAGCTCTTGCAGTGTGTTGCTCCGTGACGGCACCGGAAGGGTGTCTTGGTTCTGGTCTCCAAGTGCTCAATATGTTACACTACCTATCGCACTACCAGTGCGTTGGCTCTCAGATCGCTTGTGCAGTAGTGTTGAGCGAGCACCCCGATGCTCGGGTGCTCGGGTGCTCTGACCGAGCACCCCCTGAGGCTCGAGTGCTCGGCCGAGCACCCGAGCCCCATTGAATTGAATGGGGCGACACGAGCATTACACCAGGCACCCCCTGCTCTGATGAGGGGAGGGTGCCTGGTCAATGCCCCCCTTCATCTCCACAATGCCCCTCTTCCACAATGTCCCCCTTCATCTCAGCAATGTCCCCCTTCATCTCCGCTATGCCCCCTTCATCTCAGCAATGTCCCCCTTCATCTCCGCTATGCCCCCTTCATCTCAGCAATGTCCCCCTTCATCTCCGCTATGCCCCCTTCATCTCAGCAATGTCCCCCTTCATCTCCGCTATGCCCCCTTCATCTCCGCTATGCCCCCTTCATCTCAGCAATGTCCCCCTTCATCTCCGCTATGCCCCCTTCATCTCAGCAATGTCCCCCTTCATCTCCGCAATGTCCCCCTTCATCTCCGCTATGCCCCCTTCATCTCAGCAATGTCCCCCTTCATCTCCGCTATGCCCCCTTCATCTCAGCAATGTCCCCCTTCATCTCCGCTATGCCCCCTTCATCTCCGCTATGCCCCCTTCATCTCAGCAATGTCCCCCTTCATCTCCGCTATGCCCCCTTCATCTCAGCAATGTCCCCCTTCATCTCCGCTATGCCCCCTTCATCTCAGCAATGTCCCCCTTCATCTCCGCTATGCCCCCTTCATCTCCGCTATGCCCCCTTCATCTCAGCAATGTCCCCCTTCATCTCCGCTATGCCCCCTTCATCTCAGCAATGTCCCCCTTCATCTCCGCTATGCCCCCTTCATCTCCGCTATGCCCCCTACCTCCAGTCCCTGGTGGTCCAGCGGAGCGTCTTCAGATCTGTGCCTCCTTCGGCACAGATCCCCGCCACCCGAACATGCCGGGCGAGCACATGGCGGTACTCGTACGAGTACCGCCATGTGCCGAGCAGAGCGATGCTTGAGCCGATCCGAGCATCGGCCGAGCATGCTCGCTCAACACTATTGTGCAGTGTTCTTCCGTTGTGGCACCCAAGGGGTGTTCTTGGCTCTGGTCCTGTTGGCACACGCAGGGTTTCTTCCATTGAGAGAACTAAGGGCGTTCCAGGTTCTGGTCCCATTAGCTCCAGCAGTGGCTTACCTCCGTTATATCACCCTAAGTGGGTATTGGCTCAGCTCTGGTCAGTCTTTGCTGTATTATTGGGCATCCTATTGTACAGCTATCTGAGAGTGATTCAGTTCAGTCGCCTACTGCACCTTCCTTTGCTCTATCTAAGAGACTGATTATACCTCCTGGGCGTTGGCTAATTACCATCACAGAGATGGATCAGTTGCTCTAAGCATTAACCCTTGTTCCTACATTTATTCTGATAATTACTGTTTGCTCCTACATATTTGGGCCTGTATTTCTGTCATTACCTGTTTAAACCTGTCCTGGCCCCCAGGGGCGCTGTTCTTTAATTTTATTTTAATAAAACTGTGTTTTTGCTTTTAACCTTTGTCTGAGTGTCAGAAAACCGTAACAGGGACTGAAATTGCTGTGGTTGGTGTTAGTAATAGTGATGATGAAGCAGTTTGTGGAACTAGTGTTCGAGGAGTGGTAGGGGAAGTAATGCAGAGTGGCCAGACTATCGGTCAAGGAAGCCCACATTCCCCTGAACCTGGGAGTCCCCTTTTCTCACTCCCCATGGCAGTGTCCACATGGAACATTATCCTGAAGAAGCCAGAACTGGTGGCTAACAGCAATAATACCATCACTACCGCTAGCAAAGGTCAGCTGTCTGCTAGTGCTACCAGTTTTCCTTCTTCAGGTTAACAAGGAATGGCAAGTGTGACATTAGGGAACCCTCTGTCACATTCCCATCACCTCCTCCAAAAGGGGAGACGTCTGTAATAGAGCAGCAGCAAGGAGGGACTGGTGGTGGTGATGATGATGGTGGAGAATCTGGGGTGGAAGAGACAGTAATGGCCTTTGTAGCCCAACATTGAGAAGGAATGGGAGACAGGGGTGAGGATGGGCATCACCACCACCACCACCACCAGCAGTGAGCTTTTGGAATTTGCAAAGTTTGCCACTGCTATAATTCCTGCTGTTGCTTAGATGCAAGGGCAGCAGGATGCTGAGGAGTAGGCTAGTGTGCCACAGACCAACTTGGACAAAGTGGGAATGGGGTCCAGTGATGCTGGCCTAGGACAGGTTGTGCTTGCCAGAAGCAATACTCCAGGTCTTAGTTGCAGTGCTGATTCTGAGTCAGTAGTAGCAACAGCAGCAACATGTCACGGACTCTCAGTAAAAAAACAAAACACATGAAACAGTACAAATGAATATAAACCAGTTTATTGAGCAATAGATAATAAGAATACTAGTAGTAATAATGAACACTTCCTCAGAGGGGAGATAGACGTGAGAACAGTGTCTAGTTCACTACCAAGGAGCTGACACTGAACCACCATCGGTCTGTGGTACTGAGTCTTAGAACCAGATTTGGCTTTACCACAACAGGAAAGAATGATAAGACTAGTACAGGAGCATACCCAGCGGAGGCACAGAGCGAATAGACCACCAATACCAATAGCGTAACTGGTAGCACCACTCGAGGCAGCAGAGTAGTTGCTTAGATAGATGCAACCAGAAAGGAGCGCACTACTGAGGCAAGGAGCGAGACAAGCTGCACTCTATCTACCAAGGGCAACTAGGAGGCACAGAGCATCGGTAGCACCGCAAATGCTAAGCCAGGCAACAGGTAAGTGTAAGAGGTGAGTGGCCTGGAGCAAGACTAAGTTGTACTTGCTGCCCGGAGGCAAACGTCAGGCACCAAGCGGAGGCAACCTGCAAGCGACCAGCTGGTGGCTTAGCTACTAGGTAAAGGAACGCGCCCTGGATTGGCCTAGTGGTAGTCAGACAGGAGCAAAGCACAAACAGAAATTCAGTCAGACAGGCCATGGTCAGGAACCGGCTCGGGTAGTTAGCCACAGCAAAGGTCAGCACACAGTGGGTAGTTGGACAAGCCACAGTCATACACGGATCAGGAAGTCAGCCACAGCCAAAGTCACAACGGAGCGAGTAGTCAGACAAGCCAAGGATCGAACACCAGGAGACAACGTAAGCCAAGCAAGGGTCAGAGGGACAAACTAGATGTGCAAGGGAACACCACGAAAGGGCAACAAGTCCTAGCCTCAATGAGGTTTATAAAGCAGCAGGACCCAATTAAGCCCAACAGAATAGACCCATAAACAGGCGTCCATGCCAGCGCGTGAAACATGACTGTAGAAATGAGGAAGTGGCCGGAGGCCATGCCGGCTGGTGGCCATACAGAGGTAAGAGCATGGGCTCAATTTAGGCCTCAAAGGGAGACTGTGACACAGCATCAACTGAAGGGGAATGTGGAGGAGAAGAAAGAGGCAATTCTTCTCCATCTTTCCCATACATTCTAAGGTCCTGGGTGTAGGACTATTTTTCTCTTGGAGAAGGCACAGTGTGGTCATCAGAGATGGCACTGTGCAGAAGTTGTGAGAAGTCAGTGAAAAGAGAAAAGGAAGGAATGCACCTTGATATAACTGCCCTGATAATACACATGAAACAGAGACACCATGACATTTATGTGAGACATGTTAAAGCCAAACACCCACCGAAGAAATCTGGCACTGCTGTTGCTGTACCTCCTGACTCTCCCCAAAGGCAACAAGAGGCGAGGTGGAGATCAAAGAGGAAGAAGAATAGAAAAGCCCATCCAGAGGCTGAAAGTTTGCTGGTGAGCAAATCACTTGGCTCACCAGCATCTTCTTGCTCTAGGATAACTACATCTCCTGGCGATCCACCTGTTCATCTTTACCTCCCCCACCAGATGATAGCCATTCAGTAGATGTCGGGATGTGGCAGTTCGTGTCCACCCATTTCACACAGCCTGGTGCACTGAACACACATGCCAGTGTGGTGGAGGATAATCGCAACCAGGACATAAAGCGGCATCTGAGAAGATTCCATCCCACAGAATATGCTAAGCTGATGGCAGGGAGGGTTCATCATCATTATTAAACTGTCAACAAGCTGTCATATGTCCTTAGTGGGGAGTGGACAAAGGGCATAGTGACAGCAGCAGTACTTGGTACTGGTGGGATGATTTCACAATGGGGACCCTACGCATCATGGTGTTTGGTTAAAGTTATGCCAGGTGCAGATGTGCCCATTGTTCCCTGCCCTTTCCTTATTTATCACGCACACTGTGCACATTGCAGTTGCTGAAGAAAGGCACAGTTCCTGCTCTCAAGGGATAAATGTATATTCTAACAATACACCCATGATTTTGGAGAAGGGGCAGAATTTGTGAGTAGTCAGTGAAAAGGGGAAAGGAGGGAATGCACCTAAGCTTTCCTGCTGTCAAATACATTAGTCTTTATTGGAACTTCCTGTTCGGCTTATGAAAACACAGTAGAAAACCTGTATGTTCCCTCTTGAAAGTAATGTATCTAATCGTCTCGCACAAAGTACACAGTGCAGTCACTGATGGCGATACTGTGTCTGCACCAAGGAAAAAAAATATTCCTACACACATGATTTCTCCAGAATAACCTTCACTGGCTGGGTAGGTGATGCTGTTGCCTCAGCATCATCCCTAGAGGTAGGATTAGGAATATTGGTGGTAAGCAGGGTAGGTCCTGTTCCCATATCACTGTTTGAACCAGTTAGTCCCATGGCAAGTGCGACCACTGTGGTCTGTGGCACACTAGCCCTTTCATTATCCTACTGCTGTGACAGACTTAAGACTATCTCTGCCTCAGTAGCAGGAATTACAACAGCATTGAACTCTGCTGGTGGTGGAGGTGATGTCTATCCCCATTTGCATCTCTTTCCTCCATTTCCTATTGCTCTCTTTAAAAAAAAGCTCATACTCTCCTCTACATCAGTTGCTCCACCATCACTCTCACTCTCATCGTCACCACCACCACTAGTCTCTTTCTGCTCTATGGGACTGGTTGAGGATGACAAGTGTGACCGGGGGCCCTTGCTGTCACACTTGCCATCTTCTCTAAAGAAGACACACAGGCAACAGTAGTAGCAGGCACCATCAGGTAAAGTATGCTGCTGCTCGTATTGCAAGCCAGTACTGCTTTCTTCAATATACTTAACCTGAGTGACGTTATTAGGGCAATGGGAATCGTTGGGTCAGGGTCAGGGGTATGTAGGCTCCCTTTATTGCTGGTACTACTGACTTCCTCCTCTCCCTCTGTATCAGTAGCATCAGCAACATCAAGGTCTATAGAGCCTCTCCTGCTGGTCATAAGGCAAGCCAGCACTTAAAACAAATTTTAACTTTTATTTTTTATATTTTTTTGCTCTCCCTCTCTCTGCCTGCTTCTAGTATCGTTGTCTCCTAAACTACAACATGGTGGGAAATTCTGGGTTTTTATACTATGGAGGAGGAAAAACATAGATGTCAAATGGAACCGTTCTCGACGGAAATTCTGTTGTATTAGTGAAATATGGAATATTTTTCTCTGTAGAAAAACATGATTTTTTTCACAAAAATTCCAGTAGGAACCAAACAGCACTTTTCACCCATCTCTACAGAAAGGTAATAAGTCTAGGAACATAATAAATGCAGTGAATGGTTAAATAAATTTTAGCTAACATTAAGGCATTAAAATAACACCAATTAGTAGGTTCACAATTATCATAGATTAATTATATAAGCTCTGGGAGTCTGCTACATTTTCCCCTGAGTTAACTGGTTTAAGATATATAATCACCTTCATAGAATCTAGAATGTAAAAAATTGCAGATCCTATGAACTCTGTTCATCCGTGTCAGGTAAGAACATAGAAATCTGCATCACAGAAAATATTATTTTTTTCATTCCAATTATCAAGAGGTAATAAGTATACACTGCTAATTTTCATTTTTTTCTATTTATAATATATATATATAATGATGACACCTATATATCTTTTTTTTGTAACATTGAAATTTCTTTTTATGCAATTTTGTGTAATGAATATGATCTTCTTAAAGGGATAGTAACCCCCCAAAAACCGTGAAGCCAAATGCGAGGAATCATCCAAACATACTTAACTCTGTTATTCCCATCTCTCAAGCCTTTATGGTTTGAGAGATGTAAGGCCAGACAGACCTCTGCTCCCTCCCCCTTCTACCTGACGAGCTGTAAAGCTGTCAGAGGCAGAATCCGGTCGACCGACTTACGGCGGTTCTGCAGGAGCGCTGTCATCTAGATATCTCCGTATAATTACTTCTTCAGAATGGTCCACAACATGTGTTTGCAAGCCAGGCACATGTTTTAGACCATTCCGATGAAGTAATCATACGGAGATATCTAGATGACAGCGCTCCTGCAGAACCGCCGTCTGGTCCCGGAAGCCGGATCTCATGACGTTCGCTATACAGCAGACGTATGAGAAGGGGAGGGAGCGGAGGTCTTTCTTGTCTTACATCTCTCAAACCATAAAGGTTTGAGAGATGGGAATAAGGGAATTAAGTATGTTTGAATGATTCCTCGCATTTGGCTTCACATTTTTCCGGTGGGTTACTATCCCTTTAATGCTAAGCAAGTTTTTTTTTTTTTTTCAAAAGATCCTTTTACATGGAAGAGTGATGGTTTTTTTAATAACTAAATTATTCATAAATACAAAACAAAAATGTAGTTTTTTGTCCTGAAAATATACAGAAGATGGTGTTGTATATAGAGGAGACCAAAGAGAATGATGTATTGAACAGCGGGCCAAATATAAGTCCTTCTGCCCATAGACTTGAAACGAGATTATTGTCCAAAAGAACAGACATTGATATTAGGAGCACCACAATTCAAGGTAATAGATAAAAAATGTATTCACAACGCACGTACACTATAGACACCCTACAAATATATATCGCTTACAAAACTGATCATAGCTAATACAAACCTCAAATCTCAAATATGTGTTTGTCTCACTGGAACGTACACCTGGTAATGAATGCGCTATATCATCCACTTGCTAATTACCGAGACAGTAATGCAGAAATGCAAAAAAGGTTAGCACTTCAACCTAATATAACCCATAAATAAGGCAATAACTGCAAAATCAATACTCAGTGTTTTACATGCAGAATCTAGAGGTCATCTGCATGCAACAGATCAGTTTGCTGCAAAATGGCACAATATGTACAGTAAATAAACAAATCATGAATGCACAGCTCCTAATTATCTGTACTATAGCAAAAATACAATCTCGTATATACTTTAAAGGATAGATGTATAGCAAGATCTAACAAAATATAAATTGGCTGATCCTCTATAAGCGACTCTTAAAGGGATAGTAATGTTTCATAATAAAAGCAGCTCTAATTAATCATCATAGTATTTGGACTTTGGAGAGTGTTATTTCAATTCTGTCAGAGTTGTAGTACAAGAGTAATTCAATGACAAAGTATCCCCCTCCCGCCCCTTTTACTGATGTAACACTGCTCAGCCAGATCAGAAGAGAGGTGCCCAGGTAGACTGCAGAGAGGGACAATCTTCAATTAAGATAAGGGAAAAACCTGAAAAACTTGTCAAGGGGGGCAGGGTTTCATTGTTCTCATAGGAAGAAGATTGTCCCCTTCTGTTATCTGTCTGGTCTATGGACTGCATTCCACATCTGAGAAAATATGGCTTACACTAGGTAAAAGGGACAGGAATGGGAAATGTTGCTTGTGAATATCTCTCAAACCATAAAGGTTTGAGAGATAAGACTTATATCATTCTTCATGTTTTTTTAATGCCTATAAAATAACTTAAAACGAAGTATTACTATCCCTTTAAGTGAAATAAAAACTATGGTATACAATATAAAAAAAGTGTTGACTATGAATATATATATATGACACAAAGAAAATATGTGAACATATAATCACCTACTAATCACCTTTAATCATAGGTTCCATGGCAAAATCTTATCGTAGAACATTTAAAATTTACCCTAAATGAAACCACTAACATTCATAAATAAAAAAAATATCTATCTGACATTAATATAACCAAATAAATAACAGATATTAGTAAAACTAGATAGATATGATGGTCCTATTAAAACCAATGGAATGTCTCACATTAACTTGATCATTGAATGATTGTTGTAGAATATTAATGCCCAACAAGTATTACCCTCTGCAGACGGACAAGAATATAAAAATAAATCTGGTACCGGTAAAAACATTAAAATCAAATAGAAGGACATACATCAATCTATGTGTATGTACAGTTGAAACCAGAAGTTTACATACACTATATAAAAAGACACATATGCATGTTTTTCTCACTATCTGACATGAAATCAGAATAAACCTTACCCGTTTTAGGTCAATTAGGATTACCAAAATTATTTATATTTGCCAAATGCCAGAATAATGGGAGAGAGGGAATTTTTTAAGGCGTTTTTATTACTTTCTGCAAAGTCAAAAGTTTACATACATTTCATTAGTATTTGGTAGCATTGCCCTTAAACTGTATGCCTTGGGTCAAACGTTTTGGATATCATTCCACAAGCTTCTCACAATAGTTGGTAGGAATTTTGGCCCATTCCTCCTGACAGAACTGGTGTAACTGAGCCATGTTTGTAGGTCGCCTTGCTCGCACCTGCCTTTTCAACTTTGCCCATAAATTTTCAATAGGATTGAGATCAGGGCTTTGTGATGGCCACTCCAAAACATTGACTTTGCTATCCTTAAGCCACTTTGTAACCAGTTTGGCAGTATGCTTCGGGTCATTGTCCATTTGGAAGACCCATTCACCAGGTGTATGTTCCGGAATGGTGTGATATCAGGAAAAACACATATATTGGATTTAAGGTTTGTACTAGCTATGATCAGTTTTGTAGGTGATATATTCGTTGGGGATCTATAGTGTATGTGGCACTACATTTTTTATCTTTTACATTGAATTGTGGTGTTTGTATTAGCGTCTAATATCACTCTCTATAATATTGTGACCAGGTCACCAGGTTTGAATTGAACAACTTCTAATGAACCGGGAGTTCCCTTGCTATACTGTGAAGGAATATTGTAATCTCTACAACATATATAGATATATAAAACATTACTGCCCTTTGGAGGTGCAATAAATAGTTCTCGCAACTCTTTATTTTAAACAGAAGTGGTTCTCGGACCTATTGTCAGGGACCCATAACATGCCTTTGACTCCCCTAAATCCTAATCAAAGGCTCATCATTTTAATTGACATTTGAGTAATCCCTCATAATAATAATAATTATTATTATAAGCACACTTACCTTAATAGGGACAGAAAATCATAATGGTACCTTGGAATTTTATACTTTTAACATATTTAAGCAGTCCCAGGTGTCATCATGTCCATGACGGCAGGCATAACAGTTACCGGCAATTTTTTAAACTAGAGCAGGAAGAATGCCTTAGTCTGCTAAACTATTTAAAGGAGCAGTAAACTTTTTTATGAAAATATATATATTGTAGGGATTTTCCTATTGAGTAAAATAAGGGTACTCCCACTGCTGAGAGATTTATATTTCCAGAGTTATTACAGTTGAAACCCATGTTTTTTTTACATTATCAGTGCCCTCTAGTGGTCAAATTCTAATTAGATTTCCTGTTAGATTCTAATGGAAAGGAAAGTCAGAAAAGTCAGAGACATACAGTTCTCCATAGACTGTGATAGAAACTGCTGAGTCACTTCCAGTCAGTTAGAACTATCAGGAAGTAAACGCAGTAAATTCACTTCCTGTCAGTTAGAACTATCAGGAAGTAAACACAGTAAATTCACTTCCTGATTATTTGAACTGCTATAATTTTTTAACAAAACATCTGACAGCAGTGGGAGTGACCTTGTTTTATTCAGCAGGAAATGCTCTATAAAATATGTGTTTTCATAAATAAAAGTTTACTGCTCCGTTAAGGACCAGAGTGGTAAAGCAATGCATTGTACTCCCTCTGGTCCTTAATATGTCTTGCGGTCCTGCTAGCAACAGTCATGATTCCCTCCATGGATAGATCAAATGATGATGTCATCTCTAGAATAAAGGCACAAGTCTAGAATTCATAGGGACAAATTGGATTTTTCCCCCCCATAATAAGGTAATTGGGGTTGTTAGTATTAAGAGTTGATACTTCTCCTTTAACTCACGCGTGCTCAAGCAAAGAAATCCTAAAGACAAGGACCATTATTGGTCCCTGAGGATAGTGTTGAGAACCACTAGTCTATTGATTGGGTATTTTGCATCTAGAGTAATTTAGCCCCTCAATGATGGAAAAGCTAAATGTACGGTCCATTTGTATTAAAGTGATAGTAATACGTAATATGTAAAAGATGTATATAGTAGGGTTTATCCTCCTGAGTAAAGTAAAGGTACTGCTGAGAGGTGTTTTAGTCAGTTATAACAGATCAAACTTGGTTTGTTTCGGTGCAGTATCTTAGTGGCCTGAAATTCTACCGTGGCGCTGTTGCTACACCATCCTATGGATAGCTCTGGTGAATTGACCAGAAATCGCCATAGGATGGTGTAGCAACAGCGCCACTGCACAACTTCAGGCCACTGAGATACTGCGCCTAAAAAATTCAACAACGTTTTAATAAAACACCTTTCAGCAGTGGGAGTTCCCTTGTTTTACTCAGGGGAATAAATCCTAATATATATATATATATATATATATATATATATATATATATATATATATATATCCTCTTATATCCAAGAAAGAATGCACTCGCAGGACTTCTTATTAGTATAGAATTCTGTTGAAGTTTATTCCATCAACGTTTCGGCCCTGCTCCGGGCCTTTGTCAAGCATCTTGACAAAGGCCCGGAGCAGGGCTGAAACGTTGATGGAATAAACTTCAACAGAATTCTATACTAATAAGAAGTCCTGTGAGTGCATTCTTTCTTGGATATAAGAGGATACATATTTATTTTCACGAATTGTCACCCAGGCATATTGTCATTTCAATAAGGAGAGTGCACTGCGTGGAAATTTTGGTATATATATATATATATATATACATATATATATATATATATATAAATTTATATTTATTTTAAGCATTACTATTCCTTTAAGGCTAAAGTTTAATACATTTTGAACAATTAAATATCATATTTAGCAATGGAAAAGTCCCTTTGTTGGCCTCTAATATGTATTCTTATATGTTGTGATTGGTATCCACAGCATACACAGAGGCCTGGAAATAGCAAACAAACACCTATATAAGTCCAAGTAGTGACAGTAATTTCAGTTCTCCTGGGTACTGGAATATTTATGCAAGAAAACAAGAAGGAAAAAGACTGCCCTTTAGTTTAGGCTGACCAGATCTCACCTTTATCCAGGACACATAGGAAATAGCCATTTTGCAGTACATCACTGAAATCAATGCAGTCCTGCAGTATGCATTTCTCCTATGTGTCCCCGGTTAAAGGTGAGATCTGGTCGGCCTACTTTAGTTGCACTCCTAATAATAGTCCCTGGAATGTATGATGTCAGGAGATACTGACAAAATATTTACAAAGAATAAAATGTAATCTTTATTAGTATTAGTTAATAAATAAACCATGATTAAATGGCATACTGTGATTAAGATAAAAAGTATGTCCTGATTGAGGTAATCTTTACGTCTCCCAAAATAGTCAAACTGTCCAGAAAAGATCTTAATAACTAATATATACTAATAAAGATTACTTTTTACACTTTGTAAATATTTTGTCAGTATATTCTGACATCATACATTCCAGGGACTATTATTAGGAGTATAACTAAAGGGCAATCTTTTTTCCTTCTTTTTCTTTTGCAAATATACGTTACTACCCTTGTACCCTATCAGCCAATATTCAGATCTGTAGCTTAAAGGGATAGTAATGTTTCATAATGAAAGCAGCTCTAATTAATCATCATGGTATTTGGACTTTGGAGCGTGTTATTTCAATTCTGTCAGAGTTGTAGTACAAGAGTAATTCAATGACAAAGTATCCCCCTCCCGCCCCTTTTACTGATGTAACACTGCTCAGCCAGATCAGAAGGGAGGTGCCCAGGTAGACTGCAGAGAGGGACAATCTTCAATTAAGATAAGGGAAAAACCTGAAAAACCTGTCAAGGGGGGCAGGGCTTTCATTGTTCTCATAGGAAGAATATTGTCCCCTTCTGTTATCTGTCTGGTCTATGGACTGGATTCCACATCTGAGAAGAGATGGCTTACACTAGGTAAAAGGGGCGGGAGGGGGAAACTTTGCTTGTGAATATCTCTCAAACCATAAAGGTTTGAGAGATAAGACTTATATCGTTTTTCATGTTTTTTTTAATGTCTACAAAATAAAATAAAGGTAAAATGAAGTATCACTATCCCTTTAATGCCTTGTTTGTGGATAGTGCAATCTAGATCCTTCTTTCTTTGGTACAGATATTTTTGGCAGACCTTGAGTAGGTGGCTGATTTTCCATGCAGGTAATCCAAATAAGCAGGGGCAGAATGTATCTCACATAAGCCCACATCCTATATAATAATTTGCTAAAAAGTTTGCCACGATGCAGTCATGTGCAGTAGGGACTGCCCGCTCTGCAGTCATGGACAGTACTGAGTGCCCGAAAGCACTATGGTGCGTTCAGGCACTCAGTACTGTGTGTGACTGCAGAGCAGCCAGTAAGACGGCAAGATCCGGCCACCAGCCGATGTTGCTGGTTGGAGCTGTGGCCCGTGTGTATGGGCTTTTCAACTAGTGTGCATATATTTGATGCAAGCATCTGCAAGACATAGCGTTCCCCGCACTCCCTCTTGACATTTGCAACTATTTATGATCCATACAGGCATACCCCGTCCACTACAAGGTCCTCAATCAGTTAAAATCCTGAGTGTAGGCCTGAAGTCTGGGCTTCCGAAGGAGAGAGGAGAACTTCAACAGGCTAGTGGAAAAATATATTTTCCGGTAAGACTTATAAGAGAAAAAGGCATCAAAGAGATTCAGTAAATCAAGTCTCTCTGGGAGATGTCTCTCTTATAATGTAAGAAATGTGTTTGAGTTGTTGTCTCGCCTATCAGTGGAAAGGTGATTAGATAATCCATGTAGTGAATGCTATTCAGGAGTAGAGAAAACAAAAAAAATGTCATATAATTAAGCAAAGTATTTCTCAACAGTGGGACGACCTTTGTTTTACTCAACGGGGAAAGCACTGCATTTAGAACTAAGTGTATTACTATAACTTTAACCTATTATCACGGTGCCCGTGATTTGCTGCCTTTCCTGTCAGTTACCTGAATGGCTATCCATTGGCTGTCTGCTTTCAACCCGCCCAGTATTGCCTATTTAGACTGGGCTTGGACACCCTTTGATTGCCCTTTCGTGGTGTCTCTATGTCGCCTGCACCTGCATTGTGTTCCTGAGCTTCCTGGGCCATCTACTATCTTCGCTCTCCAGTGATCCTGAGTTCCTGTCTGACAGCTTCTTTGGTTCCAGCTTCCGTTCCTGATCCGGTTGGGGTTGCTGTTCCTGCTGCCGTTCCTGTTCCAGTCCTGCTTCCTGTCCTGTACCGGCTGTGTTCCTGCTCTTGGATGCCTGCAGAGTGTCTCTTTCCTCCAGCCGTCTTGGGCGACATTTTCATTCACTTTATTTATGTTACTCCAGTACGCGGGTACTGGTTCGCTCCATGTTAACCGGCTGCTTGCTGCGTTCCTTACAGCACCGGTAGAGATTGTCTAACTCCAGTACGTGGGTACTGGTTCGCTCCATGTTAACCGGCTGCTTGCTGCATTCCTTACAGCACCGGTAGAGATTGTCTAACTCCAGTACGCAGGTACTGGTTCGCTCCATGTTAACCGGCTGCTTGCTGCGTTCCTTACTGCGCCGGTAGAGATTGTCTAACTCCAGTACGCGGGTACTGGTTCGCTCCATGTTAACCGGCTGCTTGCTGCATTCCTTACAGCACCGGTAGAGATTGTCTAACTCCAGTACGCGGGTACTGGTTCGCTCCATGTTAACTGGCTGCTTGCTGCGTTCCTTACAGCACCGGTAGAGATTGTCTAACTCCTGTACGCGGGTACTGGTTTGCTCCATGTTAACCGGCTGTTTGCTGCATTCCTTACAGCACCGGTAGAGATTGTGTAACTCCAGTGCGTGGGTACTGGTTCTCTCCACTATTTCTGGGTCCGCTCCATCTTACACCCAGCTGGCCTCTGTTGGTCCATCGTAAGCGACTGGCTAGTAACACCTAATGTCAGTCGCTGAGGTCATTCCTGTCTGTGTTCCAGTACTTGCAGCCTTCAGGCTGCCTTGCCCGGTATATTGGTAAGGCCAGTAAAACCTATTTCATCTTGTGCCAGTCTAGGTTGCCTTACCCGGTATTGGCAAGGCCGGTAGAGCCTCATTCCTCATTGTACCAGTCTCATGGCTGCCTTGCCCGGTATATTGGTAGGGCCGGTAGAGCCTCCGTTCTCTTTGTACCAGTCTCAAGGCTGCCTTGCCCGGTATATTGGCAAGGCAGGTAGAGCCTCATTCCTCATTGTACCAGTCTCAAGGCTGCCTTGCCCGGTATATTGGCAGGGTCGGTAGAGCCTCATTCCTCATTGTGCCAGTCTCAAGGCTGCCTTGCCCGGTATATTGGCAAGGCCGGTAGAGCCTCCTACTCCTCGGTTGCTAGCCTCCCAGGCTGCCTTGCCCGGTATATTGGTAAGGCCGGTAGAACCTATTCCATCCATTGCCAGTCTAAGGTTGCCTTACCCGGTATTGGCAAGGCTGGTAGAGCCTGTCTTATATTCTGTATACCACTACTCGCTATGACAATATATTGAAGATATATTTTACATGTGTATGCTAACCCGTATGGGTATCCCTTTAAACTTTTCAATAAAGTTGTGTTTTTATCTTAACTCTGTGTCTGAGAGTCATAACAAACTGTGACACCTATATGGGTTTGTCCCTGTTATGCCAAGCCCGTAATGCGTACTGACCTAACAAATTTCTTCAATCCCTCTGTGTAAAATAGACAAATCAGTCCTCATTGCAGGGAAATCAGGTCCCTCCTGACACCCCTCTGGTACTGATCATCTATTTGATCATCACAAGTGATCAACACTGGCCAGAAGAAAGGCAATCACTTCCTTACGTCCTACTCAACTCGGAGTTCCCCAAACTTTCAGGCTGAGTGGGAGGAGCCCTAATGCACACTTGCACCACTGTATTATTCAGGGAGTCCCAGCTAGAAAGGAGAGAGGAAAAGAAGACAGCTAGTTAATTTCTGTCACCTGTGTTAATTGCTTATACAAATATGTAAGCAATCAATATTGAGGGAAGGGATTAGGAGGGGCCCCAATGTCTCCACAACAGGATCTGAACTTAAAAATAAATATCCCTGAGAGTGTCATGTGGATATGCAATGCATTGCTTCACAGTGCGTTAAACACCTCTATGGCACCTACACTTCCTTCTTACCCTGCCTGCCAGTGCCCCATGGAAGTCACAAATCCCCCATATATACTGTCTGCTTGCCAATGTTGTTCTGTTGTGCACTGGTTTCCATTGATCTCTTGCATACGACTGACCTGCCTTCCCAATTCTACTACCCACTGGTTGTCACAGATCCCCCCACATACACAGTATGACTCCCAGCCTGGTTCCACTGCTCACTGGTAGTCATTGATCCCCGCGTATAATTTATGACATCGCTACCTGGTTGCACTGACCACTGGTAGTCACAGATCCCCCCAAATACATTTTCTGCCCCCAAACCTGGTTCCACTTGGTTTACTATTGAAGTGTTGCATGTAAAGTTTTGCGTAATAAAATGTTGCATGTGTTTTGCCGCGTCATTTGAAGTGTCACATTTAAAGTTTTGCGTCAATTCTACATTTCACGTTGCTTCGAATGGCGCATTCACCATTTTGTGCGTTATAGTGCCGCAATAAGGGTGCAATAAAGATGCAATATGTGTGCATTAAGGAAGCACAATGGGTGCAATATGGGTGCATAAAGGATGCAATATGGGTGCAATAGGGGTGCATTAAGTACGCAATATGGGTGCAATAATGATGCAATATGGGTGCATTAAGGAAGCAATGTGGGTGCAATATGGATGCATTAAGGACGCAATATCGGTGCAATAGGGGAGCATTAAGGACACAATATGGGTGCGTTAAGGACGTACTATGGGTGCAATATAGGTGCATTAAGGACACAATATGGGTGCAATAAAGACGCAATATGGGTGCATTAAGAATACAATATCCTAATACAAAACCAACCGGAACCCACCAAAACCAACCCAAAGCCCAACCAAAAATCAACCCAAACCCCACCAAACCCACCCCAAAACCCTCCAAAACCAACCAAAAACTCAACCAAAACCCACCAAATCCAACCCAAAACCCATCCAAAACCCAACCCAAAACCTACCAAACCAACCCCAAAACCCACCAAAACCAACCAAAAACCCAACCAAAACCCACTCAAAACCCAGCCCGAAACCCACCAAACCCACCCCAGAACCCACCAACACCAACCAAACACCAATCCAAAACCCACCAAAACCAACCCAAAACCCACCAAAACCAACCCAAGACCCAACCCAAAACCCACCAAAACCAACCCAAAAACCACCCCAAAACCCACCAAAACCAACCAAAAACCTAACCCAAAATCCAACCCAAAACCCACCAAAACCACCCCAAAACCAACCAAAAACCCAACCAAAACCCACCAAAACCCATTCAAAACCCAGCCCAAAACCCACCAAACCCACCCCAGAACCCACCAACACCAACCAAACACCAATCCAAAACCCACCAAATCCAACCCAAAACCCACCCAAACCCCACAAAAACCAACCCAAAACCCACCAAAACCAACCCAAAAACCAACCCAAACCCCACAAAAACCACCCCAAAACCCACCAAAACCTAACAAAAACCTAACCCAAAATCCAACCCAAAACCCACCAAAACCACCCCAAAACCCACCAAAACCACCCAAAAATCAACCCAAAACCAACCAAATCCAACCCAAACTCCACAAAAACCACCCAAACCCAACCAAAAACCTAAGCCAAAACCCACCAAATCCAACCCAAACCCCACCAAAACCAACCCAAAATCCAATCCAAACCCCAGAAAAACCACCCCAAAACCCACTAAAATCAACCAAAAACCCAACCAAAAACCAACCCAAATCCAACCCAAAACCCACAAAAACCAACCCAACCCAAATCCCACAAAAACCACCCCAAATCCAACTCAAAACCCACCAAAACCAACCCAAACCTCATCAAAACCACCCCAAAACCCACCAAAACCAAGCCAAAACCTAAGCCAAAACCCAACAAAACCAACCCAAACCCCATAAAAACCATACCTTAATGTGTCCTTATTGCACCCATATTGCGTCAATATTGCACCCATATTTCTTCATTAATGCACCTTTATTGCATCATTAAAGGGATAGTAATGTTTCATAATAAAAGCAGCTCTAATTAATCATCATAGTATTTGGACTTTGGAGAGTGTTATATCAATACTGTCAGAATTGTAATTCTAGAGTAATTCAATGACAAAGTATCCCCCTCCCGCCCCTTTTACTGATGTAACACTGTTCAGCCAGATCTGAAGGGAGGTGCCCAAGTAGATTGCAGAAGGGACAATCTTCAATTAAGATAAGGGAAAAACCTGAGAAACTAGTCAAGGGGGCAGGGTTTTCATTGTTCTCATAGGAAGAAGATTGTCCCCTGCTGTTATCTGTCTGGTCTATGAACTGGATTCCACATCTGAGAAGAGATGGCTTACACTAGGTAAAAGGGGCAGGAGGGGAAACTTTATCATTCAATTACTCTTGAACTACAACTCTGACAGTAGTGAAATAGCACTCTCTATGGCTCAAATACTATGAAGATTAATTGGAGCTGCTATTTTTGTGAAACATTACTATCACTTTAAGGACCAGTGGGAGTCCTGGCATGTCAGGGATTCAGTGGTCCGCTGCTGTACGCCATTTAGTGACCCTTATATCTACTGCGGAAACAAAATGTCCATTGGCCCTTAACTGTTGGCTGAACACCATGTGGCAATCTTTATGGGGTTAAAGACAGTACTACTCATTGTTCCCAATTTTATTTGAGGCTCAGTTTCTTTCACGGTGTTTCCATCTGTTATCATTTCCTGTCCATGGTGTTTCCATCTGTTATCATTTCCTGTCCATGGAGTTTCCATCTGTTATCATTACCTGTCCATGGAGTTTCCATCTGTTATCATTTCCTGTCCATGGAGTTTCCATCTGTTATCATTACCTGTCCATGGAGTTTCCATCTGTTATCATTTCCTGTCCATGGAGTTTCCATCTGTTATCATTTCCTGTCCATGGTGTTTCCATCTGTTATCATTTCCTGTCCATGGAGTTTCTATCTTTTCTCATTTCCTGTCCATGGAGTTTCCATCTGTTATCATTACCTGTCCATGGTGTTTCCATCTGGTATCATTTCCTGTCCATGGTGTTTCCATCTGTTATCATTTCCTGTCCATGGAGTTTCTATCTTTTCTCATTTCCTGTCCATGGAGTTTCCATCTGTTATCATTACCTGTCCATGGTGTTTCCATCTGTTATCATTTCCTGTCCATGGTGTTTCCATCTGTTATCATTACCTGTCAATGGTGTTTCCATCTGTTATCATTTCCTGTCCATGGTGTTTCCATCTGTTATCATTACATGTCCATGGTGTTTCCATCTGTTATCATTTCCTGTCCATGGTGTTTCCATCTGTTATCATTTCCTGTCCATGGAGTTTCCATCTGTTATCATTACCTGTCAATGGTGTTTCCATCTGTTATCATTTCCTGTCCATGGTGTTTCCATCTGTTATCATTACCTGTCAATGGTGTTTCCATCTGTTATCATTTCCTGTCCATGGTGTTTCCATCTGTTATCATTTCCTGTCCATGGAGTTTCTATCTGTTATCATTTCCTGTCCATGGTGTTTCCATCTGTTATCATTTCCTGTCCATGGAGTTTCCATCTGTTATCATTTCCTGTCCATGGTGTTTCCATCTGTTATCATTTCCTGTCCATGGAGTTTCCATCTGTTATCATTTCCTGTCCATGGAGTTTCTATCTGTTATCATTTCCTGTCCATGGTAAACATACTTGTCCACTTCTTCTACTTCTTGTCCGTCTACTGGGATTTTCCTTGGTATGATAAATTTGTTGAACATGACTTGCATTTTGTTGATATTCATCTTCAGACCAACATTTTTCCTTTCCTGTTGTAGCTTTTCAATGCGTTTTTGCAGTTCTTCAGGACTACTGGCAAAGAGTATGATATCGTTTGCAAAATGTACATGATGTAGGTAGAAGTAGAAGTGTTAAAACAGCCATTGTCCTTCTGTTTTAACACTTCTACTGTATTTGTGTTTAACTGTAATTTTCCTCTTACTCATTTAATGTACCCACATATATGTATTATACTGTATCCTGTTTTTCTTGCCATAAGATGGGCTTTCTAAAGATACCATTATTTTCATCAAATTTCCTGTAAAACAATTTGTAAAATATGATGAAACAAATGTAAGAAATGCACTTTTTTAAGCTTTGGCACTAAAAATCTTTTACACATCTAAAAAAACCCCTGCTAAATAGATTATAATATTTGTCTTGATTTTAGAAATACCCAATGTTGACATGTTTTTCTAATGTTTTTGTCACGTTATATGGCAATAACTAAAAGTAGCAAAAATTGAGGTGTCCCAAAACGTTTGGCCACGTACGTAGATAAATGTAAGGATATGCATTTGGGCTGTAGAAACCAACATGCTACATATACACTAAATGGGAAACACACTGCATTCCTTATCACACTACACAACACAAAAAATACACGCATTCAAATTCTCCAGCAGATATCCCAAACTTAGCTTTTTTCAGCACTCAGAATTCACTCTCCCTCTCTTAATGTTCTTTGTAGCAGAACGCCACCAATTACCATCCAGCAAACAACATAACCATTCCACCCCACACAGACTGCAATCAATCACTTATACAACTGAAAAAGGCGGGAAAAAATGCTTTTGTTTTAACCCCTGCCTTACCTCACTACACAACACAAAAAATACATTTATTCAAATTCTCCAGCAAATATCCCAGATTTAGCTTTTATTCAGTTTACAGATTTCCATATATAGATTGGTGGCTTCAGATGTCTAATTATATATTAATATAAGTAGGCATGGTCTCTTAGGGTAACAGGCACAGTTATATGGAGATGATATTAGGACATTAAATTAGGTATAAATAACATAGCATTATTAAAGAGGGTAATACTAATTCTCACTTGCTTAAGGCTTTGAGACCTGGTAATTGATGCCACTTTCTCCATGTAATTATTTGATAAACCTCTTCCTTAGTCACAAAATTTAAATCTAAGGAAGGTAACCCTTTCTCCTACTATTTGTGATTTGTTTAGATATACAATATATCCAGAGTAGCTAGGACGGTATAAGCTAAAACAGTTTTATGTACACTCAGAGACGGAAGGTTTTGGTAAAACACAGTTTTATTAACACACACAGGATAATAGTAACCCTCGCGGGTCCAGCATACAAATATAATTATAACACTGACACAGGACAGGTTACAAAGATATGATTAACCCACACAGGTCCAGTATGTAAAGAACAATATACAATACTGACACAGGTCAGGTACAGTTCGTATGATTCAGTGAGAATATGGCAGAATGGTACTATTAAGCCAGGAACAGCGGATAGGCCCTAATAGTGGAAGGCCCACAGTACACTCTCTACACAGAGAGTGACAATAGTGACAGTAGCCACAGAGGAGCAAGCGGAGCCAGGCTAAGCGACTGGCTACTGGGCACCAGAGGAAGGCTGCAACCAGAGGTATAGTGATCGCCAAGCTGGGACTGCAATAAATCGTAACCCAAGTGCACAGCACCGGAAGGTGTAACGTAACGCCAAACTGAGACTGCAGTAGATAGTGACCCAAGTGCACAGCACCGAAAGGTGTAACGTAACGCCAAACTGAGACTGCAGTAGATAGTGACCCAAGGGCACAGCACCGGAAGGTGTAACGTAACGCCAAACTGAGACTGCAGTAGATAGTGACCCAAGTGCACAGCACCGCAAGGTGTAACATAACGCCAAACGGAGACTGCAGTAGATAGTGACCCAAGGGCACAGCACCGGAAGGTGTAACGTAAAGCCAAACTGAGACTGCAGTAGATAGTGACCCAAGTGCACAGCACCGAAAGGTGTAACGTAACGCCAAACTGAGACTGCAGTAGATAGTGACCCAAGGGCACAGCACCGGAAGGTGTAACGTAACGCCAAACTGAGACTGCAGTAGATAGTGACCCAAGTGCACAGCACCGCAAGGTGTAACATAACGCCAAACGGAGACTGCAGTAGATAGTGACCCAAGGGCACAGCACCGGAAGGTGTAACGTAAAGCCAAACTGAGACTGCAGTAGATAGTGACCCAAGTGCACAGCACCGAAAGGTGTAACGTAACGCCAAACTGAGACTGCAGTAGATAGTGACCCAAGGGCACAGCACCGGAAGGTGTAACGTAACGCCAAACGGAGACTGCAGTAGATAGTGACCCAAGTGCACAGCACCGCAAGGTGTAACATAACGCCAAACTGAGACTGCAGTAGATAGTGACCCAAGGGCACAGCACCGCCCCGCAAGGGGTTAACTTAACGAACGCTCCGGTCTGAGGCAACTGCTAGATGTATAGACAGACTGAGGCGTCCAAGAGTAACCCAACCTCAGGTGAAGCAGTAAACAGACCAAGCGTACCGTGGTGCAACCGGAAACTCCCCACCGGAGTGAGAGAGGACAAGGCACTATGGAGTGAACAGGGTCACAGAAAGGACTGTCTGCACAGTAACCGAGGCAACCAGAGGTCTAGTACAGACAGAGAGAGAGTGAGAGCAACTTGGGCCGCAACACCGGAGCAGGAACGTCCGCCAAGCCGGATCGGTACATGGAGCAGAAACTTCAGCCAAGCTGGGTCGGTACACGGAGCAGGAACGTCAGCCAAGCCGGGTCGGTACACAGAGCAGGAACGTCAGCCAAGCCGGGTCGATGCACAGAGCAGGAACGTCAGGCAATCCGGGTCGGTACACAGAGCAGGAACGTAAACAGGCAGAGTAGTCAGGCAGTCCGGGTCATACACTGATATCATACAAAATGACGGAACAATCGCTAGGCAACGGAAACACCACGAAAGGGCAGTGCAAAAGTGACAACACTGAGTATTTAAGGGCTGTCACTGGGAGGAGCAATATAGCGTTAGCCAATAAAAAGGTATCAGGAAGTACATGTGTCAAAATGTCGCCCGCATAACACAGGTACCGTGATAATAAGCATATTGTTTTCCCTGCTAGGTAAAGGCTGTAAGCCAATAACTATATCCTGGCTGATAGGGGGATATTACTTTTTTAATTCATGCAGAATGTACAGAGAATAAGTGTTTTGGGCTGCCACAGAGAGAATTACTTTATTAACTTCCTTATAATCTCTAATACCATTCTCCAACTCTCATCTGACTTAGGAACAGGGTAAACAGCAGTATTCCGTTTAGTATATTGTTCTTTTAACATACCTTGTTTTAAAAGATTGTTAATAGGAATGGATGAAAAGTCAGAAAAATTTCCCACAGGAATTTTCATGAAAAAACAGAGATTTTCTGTTTTTTTCCAGAAAATTCCCACCCACAGAAAATACATAAAGTTTCCTCCTTTTCACCACTGCCAATAAATTTCCCGTAAGAACTTTTGCCATTTTTTTCTAAGACTGCAAGATTTCCCTCCTCAATATTATTTCTTGTAAGGGCTGAAGTGGAGAAATAAATAGGTGAAAGTCAAAGTTGTGAGTCCTCCATCAACATATGTCTTGAAAAATTGTTAGCAGGCTGGTTGCCTTTGTCCTTTGCCCACAACACTAACTTCCTGCTTATGTAACATCAGCACAACCATCCTTGAAAAATAACTGCTGCTTGAGATGTTCCAGCAAGATGCATCACATGACATCAGTTCGTTAAAGGGATAGTAATACTTAAGTATTACTAATCCCTATAGTAAAGCCCTAGTAAAAAAAAAACATATTGCCCCCAGTGTCATCTCTCAAACCGTTATGGTTTGAGAGATGAACGCTTCTAAAGTTACCCTCTCCCTCCCCCTTCCCCGTAGTCAGCATTCTAGCTGACTGCAGGGAAGAGAGTCATACGACTTTCAGGCGGCTCTCCAGCACAGCGTGATCGCATTAACTAAAAAAAAAAAACTTTCACTGAAATGGTCTTCTACGTGTGCTTGGTTTGTAGTGTGCTTGGTTTGTAGTGTGCTTGGTTTGCAAGAACACGTAGAAGACCGTTTTAGTGAAAGTTTTTTTTTTAGTTAACGCGACTGATGATCTATAACCGGATTTCCCTTCAGTCAGCTACAAAGCTGACTTCCGGGAAGGGGGAGGGCGAGGGCAACTTTAGAAGCGATTATCTCTCAAACCATAAAGGTTTGAGAGATGACACTGGGGGCAATATGTTTTTTTTTACTAGAGCTTTACTATAGGAATTAGTAATACTTAAGTATTACTATCCCTTTAACCTTTTGAATGTCATAGGTGTATACAACACATTTTGCAATACGTTGTGTATATCTTTGGCTCTCAAAGGGTTAAAGCCTCTGTTTTCAACAAAAGAAAAGGGCAGCATGTCAGCCGCCAGCATTTGTGGCAAGTTTACTGTTCCACAGCCATACTTTTGCATTATTCTTGTGCAGGTTTTGGCTTCTTTCTAAGAACTAAGTAAAGGTAGAATGGCAGTACATAGTAGAAGAACTGTGAAACTTTATTTCTTTAACACCATACTTGTGGAGGTGGTGGTGGTGGCGGCAGAATGTGGGGGCTCTCTGTGACTCTTGTTATCTCCAAACACAAACTCAGAGCAGTACATCATAATATCAGTTATGTACCCCAGAGCCCTGAGAACATTTAGGAGGACTTCTGGTGCTGCTATTTGTGGCATACCTAACTTTTTGATGGTGCATCTCCCAGTCAGGCCTGTGGAAGTTCTTCATGTGGGATCTCATTGAGGAGATGCCTGGTGTTAGCCTGTTTCCCCCTGCTTCAATATGTCTTATACAGACAACAGATAGCAACATTCTTTGCTTTTGGATTGTGAGTAAAGTATCTCCACACTGTGGACTTCATAGACTGTGCTGTCCTATTCTGGATTTGAAGCATCTCAACCATGTTGTTCTTATGCCCTGGTTCAAGTTGACCATGGCTAGATGCTTGAAATACCATGTTCATGAAGTATAGCCAAAAAGTGGTCTCCCATTTAGTTATTCATGTGCATCTAAGGTGACAGTGGCTTCCTGGATTAAGGTGATCATTTGCCAGGATTATGTTCTTGGGGAGAAACCAATACTCTTTAGGTGCACAGCACATTCCATCAGATCAGTGTGTGCCTCCTGAGTCTACAAGAACTAGGCTTCTGGGGAGCAGCTTGAGAGGCGGAGACATGGTCATCCCTTCACATATTTGTTAAACACTACTGTGTCAGTATGCTGGCTTTGGCTGAAGCCAGTTTTTGTCAGAAGGTCTTACAGGCCATTGTGCCCATGTAGGTATCCTTCTTATATTTTTGCCAGTAACCTGTTTTGTTTCCTGTTACTTGGTTTGGTGTGAATGTGTCTCTGTTGAAACGTGTCTGTTTTTTTAGGGTTTTTTCTCTCCATCCCTGGAATCTTGGTGGATAGCTTAGCTACAGTGCAGTTCTTAAGTATTTGGACACTGACAAAAGTTTTCTTTTGACTCTGTACTCCAGCACACTGAATTTGAAATGAAACAATGCCTGAGAGGATAAATTACAGACTGTCAGCTTAAATGTGAGGGTAATTACATCCATAAACAGTGAACAGTATAGGTATTACAGCCCTTTTTATACATAGTGCTTCCATTTTAATTGAGCAAAAGTAATTGGACAATTGGCTGCTCAGCGGGTTCTTGTGTGTCATTACATAGTTAGTTCATGAGCAAGAGAGCCAACAAAAGGTCTAGAAATGATTCTAGGTAGGGCATTTGCATCTGGAGTATGTTGATGCTGCCTCTCAACATGAGGAGCAAAGAATTGTCAATGCCAAGAAAGCAGGCCGTTCTGAACCTGACAAATCAGACTAAATCGAGCAGAGACATAGCAAAAACATGAGGTGTGTCAAAATCAACACTGATACAAAGCAGGAATGCTCACCCATAGGAAACAAACTGATAGACCATGGAAGACCACTGTAGAGGATGAACAAAGAATGCTTGCAATAGTGAGGAAGAAACCCTTGTCAACTGCATACAAATAAAAAAACATTCTACAGTATGTAGGCATTGAAATGTCTAAGAGAACCATTAAGAGATGACTACACCAGCATAACTACAGCGGGTTTACAACAACAAGTGAATCACTGGTAAGCCTCAAGAACAGAAAGGCCAAGTTACTGTTGGCGAAAAACTACATCAAATACCTTTTGCATTCTGAAACAAGGTCATATAGAAAGATGAGACTAAGATTAGCCTGTACCAGAGTGATAGAAAGAGAGGTGTATAGAAAGAGAGGAACTGCACATGATCCAAACCATATCACCTCATCTGTGAAACATGGTAGAGGTAGTGTTATGGCTTGGACATGTATGGCTCTGAGATGGCTCTCTTGCCTTTATTGATTTGATTGATGACTTATCTGCTCAGGTCAAACCAAATGCCTCAAAACTCAATGGAAGACACTTCACCTTGCAGTAGTTCAAATGACCCCCGTACATGCTGCTAAAGAAACCAAGGAGCTTTTCAGGACCAAAAACTGGAATATTCTTGATTGACCAGGTCAATCACTTTACCAGAATCAATCTGAGCATGCGTTGCAGTTGCTGAAGCCAAGATGGAAGGAGAAATTGCCCCCCAAAAAAAGAGGAACGGAAGATGGCGGTAGAAAAAAACTGGAAGGAAATCACCAGGGAAGATACCCAGCATTTGGTGATGTCCACAGGTAACACTCATCAAGCTGTCACCAGATGCAAAGGATTAGAATGAATGAATGAACAAACATGTTTAAATATATTACAAGTCTATGCATTGCTTTACAACAAAGTACTAAAGATGATGATTTTGTTTAAGATTATGATATTTGTTCAGTAACTTTTGGTCCCTAAAATGGAGGGACTTTGTATAATAAAGGGCTGTTCACAGTTTAAGGACGTAGACAGATACCTTAAAATTAAAGCTGACAGTTTGTACTTTATCTTCTTAGACATTGTTTCATTTCAAATCCAATGTGCTCAAGTAAAGAGCATAGATAACAAAATTTGTGTCACTGTCCAATTACTTCTGTTCGGTATGTATACATGTTAAAAAACCCCAATGCATTTCTCTGCTGTTACAGCTGTTTCATCAGGAGAAATGTACCTCTCACATGAAGAGATTATCAGGAAAACTCCAATTCTTTGATAAAGTAATCAGTCTATCATTTTCTCTAGGTACTGTGAATATGGAAAAGGGGTGAGCAATCTACTGCCTTTTGGCCATTGTTGGACTACAATTGCCATTACCCTCAGCGAGCTGTTGGACAGCTGATGATGATGATGGGAGTTGCAGTTCAACAATTGTAATCTTCTAGCATAAAGTCTCTCATAATTAAAAAATCCAACAGTTATAGCTTCTGTATGTGATGAGATATCGAGCAAGTGGACATGAACTACAGTTAGATGTGGAACACTAGAAGTAATGTATCTTTCAGAAAGACTCGTGCAACATCCCCCATCAAAGGTAGAAGGGATTATTACTGTGAGAGAATTATGTCTATTCTTAGAACTGCGTAAAATTGTTCATTATAATTGAAAAAGAACCAATTGTCTTATATATTCTGCCCGTTTTCCTATCCACCATCAAAATGCATGTTTCTGTGAATTTGGATGTTATACTTATCTTCTTTTTTATAATCCCCAGATGATGCAAGAAGGAAATCAGACAATCACCGAATTCTTTTTGGTTGGATTTGGAGACCTTCATGGATTAAAGATTTTAATCTTTATCATATTTCTCACTATCTACATCATTGCATTTATGGGAAATTCTCTTGTCATCATCTTGGTTGTGACCAACAAAAGTCTTCATTCTCCCATGTATTTTTTCCTCAGCCAACTGTCTTTATCAGAAGTCTTATTCACCACAAATTTTGTGCCCAACATGTTGCATCTCATACTGGCAGGTGGAGAGAAAATATCTGTTCATGGATGCCTCATCCAGTTCTATCTCCTAGGTGTCCCAACTGTTGCCCAATGTTTACTTCTGGGGGCTATGTCCTTTGATCGCTATGTTGCCATTTGTAATCCACTGCATTATACATCAATCATGACCTTCAAATTGCAGCTACTCATTGTCATTTTCTGCTGGTTGTCTGGTTTCACCTTGGTCCTTATAATTGATGGTTTTTTAAGTCAGCTAGAGTTCTGCAGTTCCAATATCATCAACCATTTCTTTTGTGATGTTGCACCAGTTGTAGAAATTTCTTGCTCAGACACTTCCACCGTGAAACTGGTCTCTTCATTGGTTTCCACGCCTGTAATTCTTACTCCATTTATGTTTACTATTGTGACTTATATGGCCATCTTCCGTACCATCCTCAGGATCCCCTCTACTACAGGGAAGCAGAAAGCCTTCTCTACCTGTAGCTCCCACCTGATGGTTGTGTGTATGTATTATGGTACATTTACAACAATTTATGTGTTTCCACATGAGGAACATTCCAAGAATGCCAACAAGGTTCTGGCCTTACTGTACAGCTTGGTGACTCCATGTTTTAACCCTTTTATCTACAGCTTAAGAAACAAGGACATCAGAAGAACCATACAAAAATATGTTCATATTTGTGGGAAGTAGATGGACTTTTAGATAGTGACATAGTTTATTGTTAAAAAAAAGTCAGTTCCATCAAATTCAACCTTTGTTGCATCTCCCTTGTTAATCTAGAGGAAGTACACAAAAATGTAACTGAAGACATTTCAAATTATGCCCCAACTGGGTAAAAAATGTTCCTTCCTGACTTCAAAAGGACATCGAAGGCTTGATTCTTTTATGACCAACAAAATGAAAAAGTGACAATGACCGTTTTCTAGTCAGATATTACCATTCTAATACTTGTGCTATGGGCAGGCAACAAAACGTCGTTCCTCACAACATTCACTTGACTTCCGCCCATAGAAATCAGTGGAACAGCCTAATCTATTGCTGTTGTATCCTATGTGGTGACTTATCATGTGTTAAGGAAATACATTTACAAGTGTTTCTGCACCTACAAACAACAAGTCTGGAGCACCTAACGTATATAAAAAACACATCACCCCACATAAGAAGGCAGCACAAAATCCATGCACCCTGAGGCTTCTCCAAAGGACTAAGTCACAAAATTAACACCGGAAATGTAATGACAAAGCATGTAAAATGTGGAACAAAACCCCTACAGCACCTGTAGAGCTAGAATGAACCTCCTAACCCCTATAGCACCCAATGGGCTACAAACTACAACCATATGCAATGTACACCAATACAAACAAAGACACCTCCCCTACTTACTGCCCAAAGAACAGGTCTCTGACACCTTGCAATGCACTGGATGGATTCCTTGCCTGCACCCATGTGTAACCTTTTGAGGATACCCATTCCACAAGAAAGATTAACCAATATCATGTTCTGCCCCCAACAACATAATGTCCGTGAAGTACAGGCAACATTAGAAACTGAAAAGAAAAGAAACAGCGAAATCTCCTCTAAGTTTAGTATATAGGCTCCACAATTCCAAAACTATATAGAATAAAAGGAAAACCCCTCTACAGGGTACTCACATTTGCAAGAGGCCTATCTGCCTCTGGATAAAGCGCATTGACCAGATCTGACCTCCAGTCACGGTCTCTTTCCTTCATCTCCCAGTTGTTCAATTCTTCACCTTCCTTCCAGATGGAATACACTCCTCCTTCCTCATGTAGACACCTCCTCAGGGCTGTATATCGCTATATGTCCATATATCTATAGGGATGTTATTTTATTGTGTATTTAGAGCTGTTTTTAGTTGTATGGGTTGTTACCCGGGAAAACGGCCACAATTTTAAATACATTTGTATTTTTCTATATATTCACCACTCCCATTAGCTATTTTTGTTTAGATATTCTCTCTTTTTCCTGAGTCCGTTCCCTCCTCTCCAACTTGGCTGGTGTAAGTATCTAGCTCCCCATAGAGTGGCTATAGATTAAGACTATAGACAGGGCTCAAAATTTAAATCCTGAGCTACTAGCCAGGCCTGAAAAGTTACTCGCCACCAGTTTCCATGCCTAGCCCCACCCATATCCCCACCTTTAACCCCACCCATATCCTCACCTTTAACCCCACCCATCTCCAGTTCTCTTTGATGAAATTACACTGTTGTTCTATGTTTTATTCAGAATAAAATTAACAAAAATATACACCTGGTCACACTTTGGAGGGGAAGTGGGGAACACCGACTGGCACACCTGGTCAGACCTTGGGGAACACTGATTTGTACACATGGTTATACTTTGAGGGGAACACTAATTTGTAAACCTGGTTGCCAGGTGTACAAATCATTGTTCCCCCCAAGGTGTAACTAAACCATGTGTACAAATCAGTGTTCCCCTCAAGGTGTAACTAAACCATGTGTACAAATCAGTGTTCCCCTCAAGGTGTAACTAAACCATGTGTACAATTCAGTGTTCCCCTCAAGGTGTAACTAAACCATGTGTACAAATCAGTGTTCCCCAAGGTCTGACCGGGTATGCCAATCTGTGTTCTTACCGGGTGCACCCCATTGCTGACATAGTTGCAGAGGAAACATGCCAGCCAGGGAAGACTGGGATACACTAAAACCCAATTAAAATCAAAGGGAATGTAGGTGTATAGGGGATGTTTATTTGTTACCTGTGGTGCAGTTGGTTTGCCTCAGCATTGCTCCCGTTCTTTATAGCACATGAGCCTCTCTGTGACAGACTGTATGATATACTCAGTGAGGCTGATGTACTATAAAGAAATGGAGCAATGCTGGGGCAAAACAACTGCAATATAGGTCTCAAATATAAATCCCCTTTCATTTAACTAGGGTGTTTAACCCCTTACTTGCTACAGAGGTCTCCAATACACTGTGAAGCACTGAATTTGAGATGTCCCTAGCATTTAATTAATTAAAAACCCCAATACAATCAATGGAAATGTTGGGAATGTTTATTTGTTCCCCCATGGTGTTGGGGAGACTCTTTCTAACCACTTGGACTGGAAATGGCTTCAATAGATCTTTTTTATTACTTCCTCTGGATCCACCAAAGATGATATTAGAAGGAAAGCTGAACTTAATGGACACAGGTCCTTTTTTTCAACTGTGGGCCCTTATGTAAAAACTAGTGTAAAAACCTGTGTACACGGGCAAAGGTTTGGGTGATTTTAAGAGGCCAGTCCTGCTCTGCGTCCTGCCACCAATGCAGTCATGCACTGTAGAGACTGGCTGAAATCACAGAATGCCCCCAGCACAGAACTCCCAGCATTCCGCACAGAATGCCCCCAGCACAGAACTCCCAGCATTCCTACACCTCCCAGCATTCAGTGCTCCCAGCATTCCATGCTCCCAGCATTCTGTGCTCCCAGCATTCCTACACCTCCCAGCATTCCGTGCTCCCAGCATTCCTACACCTCCCAGTATTCTGTGCATTTGGGTCGTCTCTACTGCGCATGATGGCTTCTGACAAACATTCTAGCAAATTATTATATAGGATGTGCAGTAGTGGTTAAACCAACTTCCCCATAGAGGACACATACAAATTCCCCAGACTGATAATGATTTCAATGGGGCTTCATAACCACTTCCATGCTAAAGTGGTGGAGGTGGAGACCTTTCTAGCATGCTATGATTTAAAAGTACCATTTACATGCACTGATATTTGTCTGGTGAAGTTGTTTTACTCTTGCATTACACCATATTCTCGCCTGACACACTCCTTTCCTTATTTCTGAGTGGCCTCCAATTAAATGCTGGGCCGGCCTGATGGTATGTAGTGCAAAACATTTCCAGTGCAAAATTTAAGCAGCCCGCGTAAACGCAAGGCACATGACAGCTGGTGTACTGCGCGGCTGTGTGAAGACACAACTCCTGTCTGCAGTAAGAATGGCTTCCTCTTCGCCCATAGGCAGCAGGTGAGCAACTAGACTCAGGCGGGGGGAAGGGGGCGGGAGCAATCCACAAAAGTAACGCGCACTGTTCTGTCTAGGAGACCCCAGTATAACATAACTGCCTACATTCTCTGGGAGCCCCTAAGTCCAACAGCCTCCCCCCCCCCGCATTGCAGGGACTGGGGGAGCCTCTGCTGACAGACCTGTACCATGTAAGCTGCAGCCGGCTTACATGGTACAACAAGGAAGCCTGTCAGCTGTATACACTCTGACTCCAACAACCTCACACTGCCACAGAAAGAAAAGGAAAGGGTTACATTTCCAGTGCCAGAGGGGTGACCAGCGTTGCTCTGCATTGTACACTCTTCTGCCATTCAAATGGCAGACAGTTGGGTTAGTTAACTAACCCCTAGGAAACATTAGCCTGGGTTTGCTTGCTGCAACTGAGCCGTTTCTGCCCAGGATATGCTTCTGTGCTTTGTTCAATGCCATAGTACAGATGCAAGCAGAGCTCCGTGTCCCAAAAATAAGTGACCTGAGAAGGGTCAAGTCACTGCAGGATCTACTGCCCTTAATGAAAAATCACTTAGTTTCCACTGCAGGCCTGCCAATAATGGGTCAGGATCCAGCTTGGCACATATAACGAGACCTGCGTTGAGGCTATTGCAGCTGTTTAAAGGGGTGTTCAAACCAGGTATGCAGCATTGAAGCAGGTGACATGAGAATCTCGCATTTATATGCAGAGAGAGATTCTCATATCATCCAGGCAACATTTTTAATGCAGTGTGCAGCTACGTGTTATGTAAAATGCAACCTTATAAAAATAAAACGACACCTTTTTATACAGGGTTTCAATTTCCACTTGCCCTTACTCAATTTCTCCTTGCCAAATACGAGGAGGTCAGTGGAAAGTTTGAGCCCTGCTATACATATATGGACATATAGCGATATACAGCCCTGAGGAGGTGTCTACACGAGGAAGGAGAAGTGTATTACATCTGAAAGGAAGGTGAAGAATCGAACAGCTACGAGACGAAGGAAAGAGACCGTGACTGGAGGTCAGATCTGGTCAATGCATACTTATCCAGAGGCAGATAGGCCTCTTGCAAATGTGAGTACCCTGTAGAAGGGTTTTCCTTTTACTCTATATAGTTTTGGAATTGTGGAGCCGACATTTTACACTTAGAGGAGATTGTGCTGTTTCTTTTCTTCTCTTTTTTTACATGTTTTTGGAACCTATCCGATGTCTTGGTTACAAGTTGCATTCCTGGATCCTAAGTTTTCAGAAGATTTCAAAGTTCCTTTAAAAGAAGGACTATACTTTATAGATAAAGTGTCTTCTTTCAGAATATTTTTCTTTATTTCATGATACGCTGCTCCCCTCTCCCCCTCCCCTTCCTTTTTATCTATATTCTACATTGTATATAGAATTGCCTGAAGTGAGCACAGGAGTATTTGTGTTTGTTGAACATTAGAAACTGGACTGACTCTATGACAAAAGCATTGTGCAAGCCATCACATGCTCACCTGGACAAGCCCCATGCTCCCATTGGTCCTCTCAGTAATCTAACCTCCCACCTGCCTTCATCTGGGATGCCCATTATACATATCTTCTTGAGATTCCCTGTCCTCCTGATAGTTGTTGCTATGTTGTTGTGACCGAACCTGTGACATATTCCTGAATGTATTCTGCCTGCCACACCTCTGATTTGTCTGACCACAGCTACCCCTCAGCAACTAGGATACCACACACCCAGTTAAAGAACATCATCCGGTTCTCCTCTGCTACCAATGACACCCACAGAAGTCATACGTATGAGTATCAAGTGGGATCAGAAGATCATGTTGATCCAGGTGTACACCAGCCTTAAGCTGTTGTTCTTCCACCTCCCAGGAAGCCATCATCAGATGGACGATAAAGTGAAACTGCATATGTACTACCTGCAATGCCCAGACCTACAGAGATCCCCCAGCTACAGGCTCCTGTTCAACAAGAGAGACCTGGGGGTCAGCAGAGGAGAGGAAAATGCCCACAGAGAACAATAATATACCAGCATGGGTCACACATTTTGGCATGGTAGAGGAGGATGCTCACATCTCACAACATCCTTGCCTTTATGAGGTGATAAAGGAAGATCTGGAGCCCCTGGTCTCCATCAACCACGCACTCACTGCCATGGAAAAGCTGCAGTGGGCCATCCATTTCCTGTCATCTGTATCATTCCAATAGAGCAATTCCAAAGAGCATTGTCTGAAATGCTGCCAGTTCTGAAGAATAAGGCCAGGATGTACATTCACGTGCGTCAGCACTTCCCAGCCAAATGGAGGCTGCCAATTTATTTTGAACCAAGACTGACATATAAAAGCCTGAGAGGTGGACAGATTTGGTCTGTGCCAGTGCAAATGCCTTTCAATGCCAGCAGAGACAGCAGCTGTAGTGGCATAGAGGTGAGATATTGGCCATATTTATTAAATGAAGGAAAATGTAAAAAAATATTGGAATTTTTATTTACCCCTTAAGGACCGGCTGCGCACGCACTTGGCGGTCACTTAAGGACCACGGAGCATTTTTTTTTTATCCAATTCCGGACTCCCCGAACGACTTGCAGCCGTGCGGGGATCCCGGAAAACCATCACTTACATGTACGTCCTTGGTCCTTTAGGGACCTCAACCTCATGACGTACATGTACGTCATGTGTCGTTAAGGACTTAAAGTGGATATGAAGATGCCACCTATATTAATCCTTTGAGCGCCAGAGGCCCATCGCTCTGGCACTCAAAGGGTTAATGGTAGCATCTTTGGAGGCTTCATTTTTTTATTTTAAGTGACAGCACTAACAGAATTTTTTTTTTTTTTAAGAATTATACTTCATCAGCTTATTGAATACCACCCTGATATGAAAGCAACGTTAAGATTTTATCATAAATGGAAAGAAAGTTTTAAATATTTACTTCTATATTCTAATTCTTTGAATGTCTGGATTTATCCTCATTTTTTTAAGGCTCCCCAATTGACACAACTAGCAGGCGTAAAAGTGGGCAACCTTATCTGATTCCGTTATTTATGTCTATCTTGGGAAGTGAGTTGCAAGGCACATTCAGTATAGCTGAGGGAGTTTTCTAATGAATCAATGTAGTGAGAAAATTGCCATCAATCCCCATTTCTTCAACTACCGAGACTTTGTAGAGACAATCTGCATGTCCAAATGCTCTTTTAGCACCCACGTTAAATCAGTTCCATGAATTACATGTACGTCCTTGGTCCTTTAAGGTCCTCAACCTCATGACGTACATGTACGTCATGGGTCGTTAAGGTGTTAAAGTGGATATGAAGATGCCACCTATATTAATCCTTTGAGCACCGCAGGGTCACCGCTCTGGCACTCAAAGGGTTAACGGTAGCATCTTTGGAGGCTTCATTTTTTTATTTTAAGTGACAGCACTAATGGTTTTTTTAACTATTTGAGTGCCAGAGGGGGTACACAATGCATTGCTTTGCAATGCATTGCGTACCCCTCTGGCACTCAAAGGGTTAAGAAGAAAGAACAGAAGAAGATGGCCGCTACTCACATAATTATACTTCATTAGCTTATTGACTACCACCCTGATATGAAAGCAAGTCAACGTTAAGATTTTATCATAAATTAAATAAAGTTTTAAATATTTACTTCTATATTCTATATTCCTTGAATGTCTGGATTTATCATAATTTTTTTAAAGGGGAACATTCACATCTCCAAAGATTTTCACTACTGCTTTTAAAATATAAAGCAACATCAGCGCTGGCTTTATTTATTTTCTCCACTGCCTAAGAGTGGAGATATTAATCATTGAAAAGTGGCACTTCCGCATTCTGGGGAACTGTGTATGAGCAGCAGGACTTCCCCCTCCCTCCCAGCAGCCCCTGGGGCACACATTCGCGCTTCTCTTCGTAGCTGCATTTTTATGGGCTAACGTCACACCGAGCTTCGTTTACCATGCTACGGAGGTTGCAACCTGATATTGCTTTATATTTTAAAACAAATGGTGAAAATTTTTGGGGATGTGAATGTTCCCCTTTAAGTTAATGGCTCCCCAATTGACACAGCTAGCATGGGTAAAAGTGGGCAATCTTATCTGGTTCCATTAGTTATGTCTATCTTGGGAAGTGAGTTGCAAGGCACCTTCAGTATAGCTGAGGGAGTTTTCTAATGAATCAATGTAGTGAGAAAATTGCCATCAATCCCCATTTCTTCAACTACCGAGACTTTGTAGAGCCAATCTGCATGGCCAAATGCTCTTTTAGAACCCACATTAAATCAATTTGATTTGTTATACATTTTATTATATTAAAGTATGATGATAAATGAAATATGTGTAAAGATTATTCCTTCATTATTAGCTGTATGTATAGTAAGTTGCATAGAATAAGCTCAGTGCATTTATTTAGAATGTATAAATGAGTATAGAAGTGATGCGCACTTTAATGCAAAAGGTTAGGGAAAGAATTACACTTCAAAGCTACTCAAGGAAAAGACACCAATCACAACTAAACAAAAACAAAAATTCAAATAACAAAAGATTCCTTAAGAGCTAATATTGTAATCTGGCATCAGAGATAAGAGCTAGGATATATAGAAACTAATTTCTACAGTACAAACATAGTTCAAAACTATAATAAAAATGACGCAATATTTAAGTACGATGCCATATATTTATTAAAACATCTCAGAGGCCTACTGTTTAAAAATATGTAATATTCTTTGTTTGCCCTCAAGACAGCATCCACATCCAGTGGGATCTATGTGTAATATCGTAATTATATTTCAAGTGCATCCACCATTCCTTAATTAACACAATCCATCAACAAACACACATTTTCTCCTATCAGGGCATGTGTTTGTGATGCATAGACATACACAGATCACCGTTTGAGAGTCCTATTTGGTATTTCCAAATTAACTATCACGAAATGTGATCCATGCATGTAAATGTCATAGACCTATTCAAATACCCCCCCATCAGAAAGGACGAAGTGCACACGACATTTAACTCAGGTCAATCAATGAATAGTGTTGCTTCCATAGATCAATTTTATTTTTAAGACACACACAGCTCAGGTGAATGGCCACTAATGGGTTAATCTCCAATCTCCAATTGAGCTGTACGCAAATCAAAATATAATATACAATCCCTCCTAAAAAATACACAACAAACAAATAAATAATAATCAAAAATAAAATAAAAACAAAAAATAAGAAATTAAAAATAAATATATAATACAGCTAACTCTGCATTACTTAGATGGAGGAACCTTCAAGGTATTACATCAATATGGTCGCTGCAGACAACACTATTATTGGTGATGATAACCACACAGTCTTATCTCCTATTTTTCTACTAAAGTTGGTAATATATTTCTCAGATGTTTAACTTTGACTATTTAAACTAAAAAATAATTACATACCACTACAATAACCTATTCAAAAAATATGTCAATGAATGTCTATTCGGTACAAATCAAAAACATGCTTCATAAGCCGAATATCTAATTCACACATATAAATCATATATGATAATATTTAACCCTAAATGTGTCATATTCCTAATAAATATTAGACTATATATACTATAAAACATTGTGAATTCCCTCCCATAAATTTAAAAATAATATTAAAAAAAAATTATCTCTTTCCATTAAATTAAATATACTATTCCCTATATCCTAAGGTATTAGCGTCTTCTATATACAAAAAAAAATCTAATTTGAAAGATATATACCATATTATATTCTAAATATTCTTCTTCCAAACCTATACATAAATATAGGAGGAAAAAACAAAAAAATAATTCAAAAATTTGCCAAAAACTGACAACTTTGACAGACTGGTTTTCTTGTAATCATTTTAAACTTGTACTGCAGAAATGAGTCTCATATATTTTCTTTTCATATTTTAATTTCCAATCTGGAGAACCCTAGATCTCCTTTTTGGACTCTATATCATATAATTACAATATGTTTCTGTCAAATATTTTGACCTAACAATATAATCAATTATTTCCAAAATTAATCTAAAAAGAAGTTCATGTTTTAATTTCAAAGATATACTTCAGGAGAGATTTTATTTTCTTATGATCCAAAATCTAATCAAGAAAACCAAAGATCTCCATTTCAGAGTTTAGACCATATGGTTGCAATGTATTCATACAAGCTTTTTATATAAATCCTCCATGCCAGTTCTTATTATTCTGATCTATATGTGTTTTTCAATGAAGTTTAGGGATATTTTAAACTTTATCTTGATATTATAGATATGTTCCTTTATTCTATCCCTTAGTCTTCTTTTGTTCATCCTATATATTATTTTTCACATGTGCACTGTACTACATAAATTACACCTGTGTAATTACATGTTAATGCTTGTTTATTATCAAAGTTTTTCCCTGTGCGACATGATTTAAAGTTCTTAATAATTCTCTTTGTTTCACAACTTTTACAGCCTACACACTCTCCAAATCTGAAGAACCCCTTATGCTCATCTAACCAGGAATTTTGGGGTATTTTTATTATTGAATTTAATACTTGGCATTATTTTTAATCCTGGGTTCTGAGCTTTTGTAAATACTATTTTTGTTTTTTCTTTTATTATTTCTGACAGAACCTTATCGCCCTTTAGAATCTCCCATTTTTTCCTGATCATGTGATTAAGAAAACCATGTCCTGACTCCTGAACCATACAGAGTTCTGATGTAAACATTAGAATTTTTTGTGCTTTCTTTCTTCACTATTTCTTTCGGTTTTAATAGATCTTCCCTTGGCATGTGTTCAACAACTTTTATATCTTTGTCTGACATTTCTAAACTATAATTCTTTTCTACAAACCTGTTCTTAAAGGAATAGTAATGTTTCATAAAAAAAAAGCAGCTCTAATTAATCATCATAGTATTTGGACTTTGGAGAGTGTTATATCAATTCTGTCAGAGTTGTAGTACAAGAGTAATTCAATGACAAAGTATCCCCCTCCCGCCCCTTTTACTGATGTAACACTGCTCAGTCAGATCAGAAGGGAGGTGCCCAGGTAGACTGCAGAGAGGGACAATCTTCAATTAAGATAAGGGAAAAACCTGAAAAGCTTGTCAAGGGGGCAGGGTTTTCATTGTTCTCATAGGAAGAAGATTGTCCCCTTCTGTTATCTGTCTGGTCTATCGACTGGATTCCACATCTGAGAAGAGATGGTTTACACTAGGTAAAAGGGACAGGAGGGGAAACTTTGCTTGTGAATATCTCTTGAACCATAAAGGTTTGAGAGATAAGGCTTATATCATTCTTCATGATTTTTTAATGCCTACAAAATAAAATAAAGATAAAACAAAGTATTACGATCCCTTTAAGAACCACTGCTTGAACCACTGCTTGTTCAACAAATATGTCTTTCTCTGTACAGTTTCTTCTTACCCTTTTAAATTGATTTCTTGGGATATTATTCAACCATGTTAATAGATGGCAACTGTCTTTAGAGATATAGCTATTAATGTCAAAAGGTTTAAAGTATGTTTTCATTTTTAATTGTCCATTTTCTACATATATTGTAAGAGCTAAAAAATTAATTTGTTTATCTTTTACCTCTGATGTAAATTTAAGGTTGTAATCATTAGTATTGATGTAGGTTAGAAATGCTGCCAGTGTTTCATCATCCCCCTCCATATGAAGAACACGTCATCAATATACCGCCGCCATTCCACCAGGTTTACACCAAAAGGATTGTTACGCTAAATGTGATGTAACTCCCAACAACCCAACCTGGTGCCCATGGCAGATCCCTGTAATTGTAGGCATCATTTTCATTATACCAAAAATAGTTATGTTGTGAGATGAACATGATCAACTCAACTATAAATTCTATTTGGGGTATTTCTAGTTCTCGCATCTGCAAAACTTCCTTTCTTGTGGTCAGTAATGGTGTACACGGATGATACGTCCACTGTAACCAATTTATATCCTATATTCCATGTTGTCTCTTCCAATATGTTGATTATGTGTGTTGTATCCTTCAAGTATGCTTCTAAATATTTTACTGGACTCTGATGAAAACTATCAATATGCTTAATTAAATTAGAAATATGACAATTCAAGGAGTCAATGCCGGAGAGGACTGGACATCTAGGAGGGTTTGTATAAATTTTTGGCAAAAAATAGAAGACAGGTAATCTGGGATAAGGAAACCTGGTGCTATGGCGTAGGTATATCGATGACGTGTTCTTCATATGGAGGGGGGATGATGAAACACTGGTAGCATTTCTAACCTACATCAGTTCTAATGTTTATATGATTATATTATGTAGAAAATGGACAATTAAAAATGAAAACATACTTTAAACCTATTGACATTAATAGTTATAACTCTAAAGACAGTTGCCATCTATTAACATAGTTGAATAATATCCCAAGAAATTAATTTAAAAGGGTAAGAAGAAATTGTACAGAGAAAGACACATTTGTTGAAGAAGCAGAGGTTCTTCAGGAGAGGTTTATAGAAAAGAATGTTTAGAAATGTTAGAGAAAGATATAAAAGTTGTTGAAAACATGCTAAGGGAAGATCTATTAAAAAAAAAAAGAGGGCACAAAAAATTCTAATATTTACATCAGCACTCCGTATAGTTCAGGACATGGTTTTCTTAATCATATAATCCGGAAAAATTGGGAGATTCTAAAGGGTGATAAGGTTCTGTCAGAAATAATAACAGAAAAACCAAAAATAGTATTTACAAAAGCTCCGAATCAAGGATTACAAATAGCGCCAAGTATTAAAATCAATAATAAAAAAAACAAAAAATACCTGGTTAGATGAGAATAAGGGGTCCTTCAGATGTGTAGAGTGTGTAGTATTAAACTTTAAATCATGTAGCATAGGGAAAATCTTTGATATTAAACAAGCATTAACATGTAATTCCACAGTTGTTCATAGGATGAACAAAAAAAAGACTAAGCGATAGAATAAAGGAGCATATCTATAATATCAAGATAAAGTTTAAAAATCATAGTATATCACAACACTTCATTGAAAAACACAGATGCAATCTGAAGGATATAACTTTCTTCGCTATAGATCAGATTAATAAGAACTGGCGTGGAGTGTATTAAATAAAAAAAGAATGGTCTAAACTCTGAAATGGAGATCTTTGGTTTTCTAGATGTGATTTTGGATCATAAGAAAATAGAATCTTTCCTTGAGTATATCTTTGAAATTAATATATGAACTTCTTTGTTAGATCAGTTTTGGAAATAATAGATTATACTGTTAGTTCAAAATATTTGATAGAAACATATCTAGGACATCTAGGGTTCTCCAGATTGGAAATGAAAATATGAAAAGAAGATCGAGAGGTGGGTGACGTGAGACGCTGAGGGGGTGGAGTATCAGGCCGTTCACGCTAACCAGAAGCATGGCCAAGAGACGCTGAAGTCTCTCCGGAGAGAGTCCCAAAAATTTGTGATGATAGTCGGATTTGGAACACGGATGTCGCCCGGCATGAGAGCGGAGCACCGAGAGATCCCCATCAGCAGAGTGATTGGAGAGACGGAGTTACTGGAGAAGTTTTGGAGGGCAGACGGCTCGGAGAGAACAGGGAAGAGAGCCTAGCCCCTAAACCCCAGTGTCGGTCAGAGTGCTGGAAGGAGAGGTGTGCAAAAGAGTAACAGCTTCCCAGCGCTATCCAGGCAATTGAGACCGGCCGTGGATGCAACAAGGTTCGGGAAAGGAAGGGCCGTCTAAAAGGAGTCACGGCATGGAGGGGAAGGTGCTCTGTGAGTAAACATGCTGAAGTGAAATATTACTAATTGAGTGGTGGTGGGACTCTGGCGATAAGTAAGAACTGGGCCTGGCTAAGGAGCAAGTGTTGGCACACAGAAAAGGTTTTTAAAGAAGCCTGGAAGTAAAGGGAACTTTTTTTTGTGTTAAATATCTCTTCGAAAGCTATATAAGAGAGCTAACCCTGGTTATTAACTGAGAGGTGGTTATAAAAGATATAGAGATAACTCAGATGGAAACCTGTATCTCTCTATGCAGCATTCTTTTTTTTATCAATTACACAAAAGTATCAGTTTATCTGCTTAAAGGGATTTATTGTGAAAATGGAGGAATCTAGAGTTCAGATAACAATGTCTCTCCTAAATATAACAGTCTAATCAAGGAATGAAAGTGTGAAGGCTTAATTCTTTGGAATATTAATCCTCCCTATGCATAATCTTCATTTATCAAATTCTAAATATTGATTTGGTTAACTGTATAAAGGAAATGCATTGATAAAGTGGAGGAATTCAGCTACTTAGTTATTATTTTCTTCTCTCTTTGAATATAATTGCAGCTCCTAAATATAATAGTATAATTAAGGAAGTTTGACCTTTTGGAGTCTAAAAACTGAGGTTGGAGAAATGGCAAGTAAACGGGCTCAAGATAGTTAAAATGCATCTAAAAAGGACAAAAAACGTGACTCTGACCAAGGGCGAGATAAGGAGAGGAAATTGTCTTTAATTTTATTCCCAACAGGCTAATAAAAAAGCAGAGACTCTGAATAAGTCAGTCACCCTTGAGGGGTGTGAGATGGCCATAGCAGATGTAGAAGCAGAGAGACCTCAAGGGAAAAGTTTAACTGGGGCTGGTATCCAATTAACTCAAGAATATCTTCAGATTTTATTAAAGCAGCAGTCTAGTCATTTTGAGAAAATGCTTGAACATCGTCTTTGCCGGATTAATGAAAATATGATTTCCTTGGGCGTCAGATTGAAGGAGCAAAAACTGGAGAGCATTGAATTTGATGTTAAAGGGATAGTAATGTTTCATAATAAAAGCAGCTCTAATTAATCATCATAGTATTTGGACTTTGGAGAGTGTTATTACAATACTGTCAGAGTTGTAGTTCAAGAGTAATTAAATGATAAAGTATCCCCCTCCTGCCCCTTTTACTGATGTAACACTACTCCCCTCAGAGCAGCAAGACTGTCCGGATGGATCACAGAGAGGGACAATCTTCAATTAAGATAAGGGAAAAACCTGAAAAACTTGTCAAGGGGGCAGGGCTTTCATTGTTCTCATAGGAAGAAGATTGTCCCCTTCTGTTATCTGTCTGGTCTATGGACTGGATTCCACATCTGAGGAGAGATGGCTTACACTAGGTAAAAGGGGCGGGAGGGGAAACTTAGCTTGTGAATATCTCAAACCATAAAGGTTTGAGAAATAAGACTTATATTATTCTTCGTGGTTTTTTAATGCCTACAAAATAAAATAAAGATAAAACGGATTACTATCCCTTTAAAGCCTCCAAGGAGCAATCTGACGAGTTAAAAAAAGGCTTGATCAAGTAGAAACAAGGATGAATGACTTGGAAGATCTAGCACATTGGACAAATCTATGGATAAGAGGAATTTCAGAAAAAAAAAAATCGATCAAAGCAAGATAAAAAGCGTCTTGGCGGAGTTGTTTGTGAATATGGGTCATGAGGAGGCAAAGGATGACGCAGTAATTGAAAGGGTTCATTGTGTATTTAAGCCTCCTAGTGTAGCAGTTGAGCTATCTAGAGATGTTATTATAAGGTTCTCTACATTTTACATGATGAGACAGAAAGTTGCTAATGCTGTCAAAGGATACAAGTCAACGGAAGCTCGATTCAGTAATTTGACATCTTTTCAAGATTTGTCAGTTAATACTAGAAGTAAAGGAGATCATTCAGGTTTTTTACTGAGGAATTGCGAATTAAGAAAATAATGTATAACTGGGGTTTTCCCCTAAAACTTTTTGTGAAACAAGGAGATAGTATGCATATTATTAAATCTATTGAAGAAGCAAGGGCCTGGTTGGCAGCTCATATAACTTAGTAATAGCTAATATGATTAAAATAAATATGTTGTTTTCTTTTGGTTTGGGGGAAAGGAGGGCTTTGGTATGAGATACGAAGGGGAAGAGGGAGGGGAAATATATATATATATATATATATATATATATATATTTTTTTTTTTTTTTTTTTTTTTTTTTAAATATGATTTTTCTTTCCACACCTAAAGGGATACACATTTGCAACACGATTGGCACGATTGGCGAGTGAGATAGATATAGAATGGGTTATGGGAAGTTTTGTGGATAGCTGTAGGGTATTATTATAGGATGATAAAAAGTTGAGATATTGAAGCCAATGTGCAGAAATAGATGTGTACCCAGAGGGACAGAGGAGAGTGGCATTGGTTATGGAATATTATTGAACGCAGTACTATGTAATTACTACGTAATTAACAAGGAAGATTTTAGGCAGATGGGTAAGGAATTTTTTTTTTTTTTGAGCTAAGAGTATGATTTTTCTTTCCTAAGGAATACACATTTTTGGTGCGCACGATTGGTGGGATAGATACAGGAAGTGTTATGAGTGGTTTGTGGATAGTTAAAGGGTATTAATATAGGAAGATAACGTTGAGATATTGAATCCACAGTGTGGAAATAGATGTGTACCCAGAAGGCTAAAGGGAAGATGGGGAAGTTGCACTGGATGTGGAATATTATGTGAATGCAGTTAATAGAGATATTGTAATTATTAAGTGGTGTATTAGGGGAGGAATAGATATAAGAGATATTGTAGTATTTTATTAATAAGGATGTTTTTTGTTAGTGGGTGAGGAATTTAATGTTTTTTTTCCTCTCTCTTTCCCAAATTAAAAAAAACAATATTTGTTGATGGTTATAAGTTGATGTGGAGGGTGCATGAATCACCTACTTGAAAATAGATGTTGGGTAGATACATCATTAGGGCGAGGGGCCACTTAGGAGGAATTGGCCTCAGAGGGTCGGTTGTGGAGATTGTGTTTTGTTGTGTGGTTTGGGTGTTTGTCTGTTTGTTAAGTAGTTATGTCATTGCTCAGGGGGAACAGGGGTGGTTCCTTAACCTCCAGACTTTTAGGGAGAATTCAGATATAAGATGAGATACTTGGTGGATAGTGGAGGGTGTTATTAAATTTGTGTCCTTGAATGTTCAGGGTCTTGATACTCCACAAAAAAGAATTTACCTCTTGGATACACTCTGTAAATATAAGATTGATGTAGCTTGTATTCAAGAATCACATTGGAAGGAAAAAGATATATCACAATTTAAGTTTAAAAAATATGCGGTGATAGAATATTCTGCACTTAAGGGGAAAAAAGAGGGGAGTAGCAATATTAGTAGCAAGGATTATGAAATATGAGGTGGTTTATAAGGAAGCAGATAATCAAGGAAGATTTATGTTTGTTGGATGTAGATTGAATGATAGGTTATATTCTATTTTAAATGTATACGCTCCTAATTAGAGACAAGTTCACTTTTTGAATAGGGTTCTTAACCGGATACAGAATAAGATACAAGGTACTTTTTTGGTGTTGGAGGATTTTAACTGTATTTCTGATATTGAAATGGATAGAAAAGGCCTTCCTGAAAAAGGTACGTATCCACTGATGAAGGGGTTAGCAAGGGCTTTTCAGGAATCTCTGGGTAAATACAGATTATATGATACCTGGTGAATCCTCAGGCCTTTTGATAGTGAGTACACTTTTTTTCATATCTTCATTGTACATACTCCCATACTGATAAGATCTTAACATATCATAACTCAATGAAGCAATGGATAAGTAGTACAATAGAGCTAGTAGCATGATCAGATCATGATCTTGTGATATTGGAGGTTAAGGGGAATTATATAGATATAAATAGCGGATGGAGATCAAACAACTTTTCGTTAACAGGTCTGGAGAATGTAGCTTCTCTATCTAGGATTGGGAAAAACTTTTTTGAAGGAGAATGTGAACCGCGAAGTTAGTATGCTGGGAGTCTGGCATGCTTTTAAAAGTGTGATTCGGGGACATCTATGTTAAATATGTTAAATGCTGACGTCAGGCAGGGGCGAACTTTGAAAGGGGTTATCTCTCAAACCATAAAGGTTTGAGAGATGCCGCTGGGGGCATTTTTCATCTTTATTGAAGGGCTTTAACATAGGGATTAGTCTTTTTTAAGTAATACTATCCCTTTAAGAAAGCTATAGATCGGCTGAAGAATAATAAATCTCCTGGCCCTGATGGGTTCACTAACATGTTTTACAAAAAGATGTAGCTTCTTATCATTCCCAATTTGACAGAGGTTTTTAATAACATTAGTTATAATAGGTTGTTTCCCATAGAAATGTTGTAAGCGGCAATAATCCCTATTCCAAAACCAGATAAAGATTGTACATAATTCTCTAGTTATAGGCCTATCTCCCAGATAAAAGTGGATACGAAAATATATTCTTCTACAATAGCTGAAAGGTTGAAGCCTATTGTCCCAGGAATAATTTATCAGGACCAAACAGGCTTTGTGAAAGGCAGACAGGCTGGTTCTAATACAAGTAAAGTTATAGATCTGATTGATTATACAGTTATTTAGAAGATACCTGTGATTGTTCTGGCACTTGATGCCGAGAAGGCCTTTGACCTGGTTGATTGGGTCTTTCTTGAAAAGGTCCTACAGGAGTTTAGATTTGGGAGGGGCCTAATCAACTCGGTCATGGCTTTATATAAATCGCCCACAGCACAGGTGGTGTGCCAGGGCTTTAGGTCTGATTGGATAAAGGAGAGTAATGGGATGCGTTAGGGGTGTTCATTGGCAACTGTGCTGTACATAATGACCGTGGAGCCTCTGGCTTGTAGGATTCAACAGCAAGCTAGTATATGTGGGATAAAAGTGGGCACTCGGTTGTGTAAGGTAAATCTTTACGTAGACAATATTCTGCTCACCCTGTCTAAACCAGAGGAATCAATTCCAGCAGTTATAGAGGAGATAGAGAGATTTGCCCAGGTGTCTAAATATAAGTTGAACCTTGGGAAGTCTCAGGTGTTGGCACTTGTTATAGATGAAAATATTCTAGTATGGCTTAAAAAGGAATATCTGTTTACATGGGTAAATTAATTAAAATATTTGGGAATTTGGATATCTAGGGAAGGTAAAGATATCCTGACTTTGAATTATTTGCCCTTGTTTAGAGATATGTGAAGGCAAATTGGGGAATGGAAATTGTTAAATTTATCACTGATGGGTAGGATGAATGTATTACGAGAGTATATACTCCCTAGATGGCCGTATTGTTTAAGAATTACCCCAATACCGATACCTAAAGCTTGGAGTTAAGAATTTCAATGTCAAAAAGGGAGTTTCATTTGGAAGGATAAAAGACCTAGGATTGCTAAACAATTATTGTATAAGCATAAAAATAATGGAGGCTTGGGTTTTCCCCTGTTGTGTAGATATGTTCAGACTAGTATGCTTTCTAATGTTCAAAAGATCCATTGTCCGTCTTCCAGACAGGAGGACTGGTACTGGATTGGACAGAGATTATTGGGGGTTGATTGTTTGGCTGTTTTTTTTATGGTAACGATGGTTGATTGCAAGAAGGGTGATTAATGACTCTAAGAGTGCTATACCGAGTAAAATCTTAAGAATCTGGTTTCAATTTAAGAAGAAAAATTATTTTGATAATGGATTGGTGGGATCTGTCCCGGTAAAATTAATGGAATATTTGCTTCAAGAATTAAAACTGGGTAGTTGGAGTGAAGAGGAGGAAATCCTGGTCACAAATTAAAGAAGTGGTTATACTGTTAAACCTATGGTTCAGTTGTTTGAAGAACTAAAAGTTCCAGAGAAGGAATTCTACAGTCTGTATAGAATTCAACATTATTTGAAGGCCCAAGGGAAAGTTCAGGGTAATAAGTTGTGGATGATATTGATAAATTATTTAAAAATCAGACCTGGCGAGGTCTATTACATAGATGGTACCAAGTGGTGGGGAACACGTCTAATGACGTTTTTCCCAGAATGTGGCTGGGCGCAGGATTTGAAGGTGGAAAGATCTTGTGAGAAGTGGAGTCAAAGTTGGAATTTATTAAAAAAAACATCTCATTGTGTAAATTTGCAGGAACTTCAGTATAAAGTGATGGCTAGATGGCATTTAGTTCCTCAGGTCATCCATAAGTTTGATCAGCTAAAATCGGAGAAATGTTGGAGATGTGGGATTCATGTGGGGACCCACATGCATATATGGTGGGGGTGTGAGAGAATAAAGCACACGTGGAATGAAATCTTTGAGATTATTTCTATATTAATTAATAAGCTTATTTTACCCCATCCTGGAATAGCAATATTACATTTTGATTTAGAGCAAATTTCGGTATTCGGAAGACACCTAATTTTACAGATATTTATTGCCATGAAACTGATAATTGCGCGGAAGTGGAAATCAGCTCAGGAGATTACATGGAAGGAAGTTAAGATTCGTGTCCATCAGTTTGCGGAAAAGGGGTAATATTTAGCACATTATAAAATGGGTAAATATTATAAGATATGGCAACCATGGTTTATGAGGTTCCGAACCCCAGGTGATTGAGATTAAGTGTTTTAGGGAGTTTGCAGGAGCTGACGAGGACGGGATTCGCCGGGTTCCCAATGAGCAACGCTGACAGAGGTGATATGAATGTTTGGTAGTACAAGTATGTGTGTGAGAACTGGAAGTTGTAGCTGGAGGAAGATACGATTGATTAAAGGGATAGTGATGGTTAATTTTAAGTTGATTTAATATTGTAGACATTAAAAAAAGATTAACATCGATGTAAGTCTTATCTCTCAAACCTTTATAGTTTGAGAGATATAACGTGCTAAAGTTACCTTTTCCTGGCTGTTTCACTCAAGTCTGCCATCTAGCTGACAGCTGCAGATTCCAGTCATTTGACCAGACAGAGGCTCTTCAGCAGAGCTGAAATCACGTTATTTAGAAATAAATACTTTATTGGAACAGTCTACAAAGTATGCTTGTAGACTAGGCACACTTTGTAGACCATTCTAAATGAAGTATTTATCTTTAGATATCTTTATATCGGCGCTGCTGAAGAGCCACATCTGGTCAAGTGACCAGAATCTGCTTCTGACAGCTTTACAACTCATCAAGCAGAAAGGGGAGGGAGCAGAGAACTTTATTTTCCTATATCTCTCAAACCATAACGGTTTGATAGATACGAATAAGTGCAAGTACTCTCTTTTAATTGTATATACCATATAGTTAATACTTTTTTCTGACATTACTATCTCTTTAATGAGTGATATATCAGGATAAAGAGGAATAAAAATATATGGATATTGGGTGTAATATATTTACTTCATATTGTTTAACTTCAGGATGTTTATTATAGTTATGATGAAGCTGAAGGGCAGCTGAGGATCATAGAAATATTGTATACTTTTGTCTTCCTTTCTTGTATAATTATATCATTTTTATGTTTTGTAATATTTGTAAAAGATTTAATAAATATTCTAAAAAAAAAAATATGAAAAGAAAATATATGAGACTCATTTCTGCAGTACAAGTTTAAAATGATTACAAGAAAACCAGTCTGACAAAGTTGTCAGTTTTTGGCAAATTTTTTAATGATTTTGTGTTTGTTCCTCATATGCCGTATTTATGTATAGGTTTGGAGGAAGAATATTTAGATTTGAATATGATATATATCTTTCAAATGTAGATATTTTTTGTATATAGAAGACCCTAATAACTTAGGATATAAGGAATAGTATATTTAATGGGAAAATATTTTTTTTATATTATTTTTACATTTATGGGAGGGAATTCACTATATTTTTATAGTATATATTCTAATATTTAGAAGGAATATGACACATATAGGGTTAAAGATTATTATATATGATTTATATGTGTGAATGAGATATACAGCTTATGAATCATGTGTTTGATTTGTACCGAATAGGTTAATTGACATATTTTTTTAATAGGTTATTATAGTGGTATGTAATTATTTTTAGTTTAAATAATACATTATTATATTGGTATGTAGTAATTCTTTAGGGGATATAAACATGTTTTAGAATATCTCATTATTATTAAATGAGATGTATTTAAAATAAAACACTTGTATATATTTACTGTTGCCATTTGTATTATTAGGATAGGGTATAGGATATATATATATATATATATATATATATATATATATATATATATATATACATATATATATATATATGGTATATAAACAAGTTATATAAATATGGAGGCAAAAACCCACACAGGTGCTTCTAGCTTCTGTGTCTTTATTTGAAGCTCACTGCTTCTCTTCCTGTTGCAGCAGGAAGGGGAAGTTGTCAACAAACAAAACTTTACTTACACTTCTAGCAACCATACAATGTACAACATAGGCTACAGCACTGTGAGAGCACCTTTAGCGATATCTCAACATTTACAGATTTATATTTGTTTTGATGCTTATACACATTCTGTGATAGGTAAAGGTTGAAGTTTTTTTCACCAGGTGTATTGCAGGTAGGAGAAAGGAGGAGCCTATTGAAGGTATATGAGTCAACTAAGATGGAGGTTAGCTTCTGAAAATGTGGGAACAAGATCTACAGGTGGAAATAGAGGAAAAAGACTGGATACGAGCATTGAAGTCAGTCCATCAGGCAGTTCATTGCTTAAATTTGGTAGAGAATCATTATAAAATGGTGAATAGATGGCATTTGGTGCCATCTAGGTTACATAAAATTTATGATACGGTTCCGCACAATTGTTGGCGTTGCAATACGGCCCATGCAGATGTCATGCATGTCTGGTGGACATGTAGAGAGGTTCAGCATATGTTGAAGGCGGTTATTCTGCGGATAGAGGAGATATGTAGGATAAGGCTAGACGGCACACCAGGGCAGATTTTTCTCCACCTTAATTGCCCAGTTATGAGTAAGGTACAAAGGCTGATGATAACTCATATATTAATTGTGACAAAACTAGAGTTAGCAAAATGCTGGAAAACGAGTGCTATACCGACCTGGGCTCTTATTAAACAATATTGTAAACACAATTTTAAGATGGAGCAGAATCTCACTAGATGGATAGGGATTAAAAAGGGATGGTTTGAATTGTGGCAGAGTGCTCTAGATGCAATAGATTGATAGTGGGTTAATTTTATAATGATCACTCTAACCAAAACTTTAACGGTATAAGATTTATAGAAGAAGATACCTGCCAGTCTGGATTATCGTGTTGTTTTGTTATATGTATTTGTCTTTATGTAATATAAATTAATATGGAAAGCTTTAATGTTTATATTGTGATGTATCAAACATATTATCTTTAAATTAAATCTTTTCGAAAAAAAAAAATGGAGGTTAGCTAGGTTTGTTTGATCCTTGAAGAAGAAATCAGCGTGGATTTCAAAACGTTGGACAATGTCCACACAGTCAATTGCATGCCCACTGAGAAAAATACCAACACTAAGCACTTCTCTCTCCCACCCACTGACTGGCAGTTCATGTGTCAGGAGTCACTTACACTCAATAGCAGTTATACCTTCTGTGTCCAACCTATCTTCCTCTAGACTGTAAGCTATCACCAGCAGGGGGCTCTGATCCTTCTGTTTGCCACGTATGATTTGTACTATTTAATACCTCTGTATGTCTATTCCCTACTGTAAAGTGCTGCGGAATAAGTTGGCGCTATATAAATAAAGATTATTATTATTATTATTATTATTAAAAAGCCGCAAAGAGAAAAGAGTGGTATTGCTACAAAAGGAAAGTTCTCCACTGAAGGAGATCACTGACGGGACAGAGAATTTAAAAGAATCCTCCTGTGTATACAGACCGCTTCGGTCAACAGAAAAAGGTGCAGTCGAAGCTGAACCTTGAGATAAGGTAATAAAAAGAAAATCTTGGCGAGCTGAGAATCAAGTGCTGCACAAGTCGAGCTAGAAAGCTGAAAAATACATGTACACAAGGTAACAATAAGAAATTAATCAGAAGACAGCAGGTTACAAATATACCTTCACACATAATTGTGGGATCAGAAACTGTATGTATATAAAGTAAGTGGCAGTATTTTGATGATTCTTTAAAAACATCAGTGGGATTTAAACTCCTATCCTATGTAATAATTCGCTAAAACATGTGTAACAATGCAGTCATGCGCAGTAGAGATGCCAGTGATGAGGCTGATACAGAGCGGGGAGCTCCAAAGGAACATCCAGCTCTATATCAGTCACGGTGCGAGCAGTCTCTACTGTGCATGACTGCCCCGCGACCGGCTGGCAGTGGCAATGTGGCCTGTGTAACTGGCTCTTCAACTAGTTTATAATAAACAGATGAACACATTCAGATATAAAGAAATCTGAACATACGCCTAGAATGAACCATCTTAATGGAGGACTGAAATGTCGATTTAAAGGCAAAGTAACGAACTGATGCGTACTCAAAGTTAAACATCTGAGAAATATATTACCCACTTTAGTAGAAAAGTAGAAGATAAGACTATGTGGTTATCATCACTTTAATTTCATTTTCCAGCACGATATGACTTCTTCTGAGGGCTGTAGTGGAGGAATAAGTGGCTGGAAGTCAAAGTTGTGAGTCCTACAGTAACTTATACCTTGAAATATGTGTTATCATGCAAAGTCCCTTTATCCACAACATTAACCTCCTGCCTCAGTGACCCTGGCACATATACATGATAATAAAGTACAAGCTACAATGTGTCAGATGGGTATGGTAGTGCTGGTGGAGAGGGATCATCATCATTTATTGCACACGCTGCAACAACCATTACTGCACTCAGTTACTGAACTACCACTTTACTCCCACGTCCCTGCACTGCTCCACCTTTCCCCTCCTGCTTGTGTATTTGATGGACATTACTCAACTGCTGTGTGCGTTTTTACTCTCTACAGTACACAACTACTGTGTGCGTTTTTACTGTCTACAGTACACAACTGCTGTGTGCGTTTTTACTCTCTACAGTACACAACTGCTGTGTGCGTTTTTACTCTCTACAGTACACAACTGCTGTGTGCGTTTTTACTCTCTACAGTACACAACTGCTGTGTGCGTTTTTACTCTCTACAGTACACAACTGATGGCGTGTGATGTCTTGTCTTGGCCCTCAACACAATTCTCAACGTCGTCTGCTGTCTATCAAGTCTGTCTCAGTCACAGAGCTCCCAGTCAGCTGTCTAATATATTTATTTGTTTAATTATTTATGTATTGATTTTATTATGTTTTATTTTTATGTTTTTATTTTATTTTTTTGGTCCACCCTATCTTATCACAGTCTTTCCAAAATATATATATATAAATAAAAAATAAAAACAACAACTTTCCCCAGAACAGAAACAATAAAGCAAAATCAGCAAGCAATTTGGACCCCAGCTGTCTGTGTCTTGTCAGATAGACCAAATTTCCAGGGTATTTGGGGTCAACCTCCTTCCTCCTTTCTTCTCTCCCAGACTGCCCCCAGACTCCACTAATACAGAGAATAAATGTTCTACCTAAAAAAACTCAGTAAACTAAGCTTCAGCTCCCCTTTATTTGCCTACCTTCTCTAGCTAAAAACATGCTGCTCTCTCCTCTCACAAACACAGAATGACTGCTGTGAGAGCCTGATACCCTTGTATATGGCCGTAGAAAACATTTGTATGGTGAGTTAAAAATTTTTCTTTGCAATGATCTCAATGTTAAGATCTAGGCAAAAAAGCGGGAAAAAAGCCATTTTTCACCAGTTTTGGTTTGAGGTGAAAGTTTTTGCCCATCCCTAGTTAGGAGACCCTCTAAATATATACACATGGGTACTAGTGCAGTTGCAATGCAGAAACCCCAGCAGAGACCATCTTATATATTAATAGCTCTGCTGATTTAAGAACTAGTAATGCATTTCTTTAACATGCTTTGCAGGCCAATCAGAAAGAGGAGTTTATTGATGTACAGGGGATATTTTTAGGGGTGGCGATGGCGAACCACTTCGTTGCTGAGGAGGAAAGCAATGAAGGGTTTCTTCTGCTCTGTAAAACAAAGATACTCATTTTTTTTTTAATTTACAGTGGTGCTGTTGCTACACGATCCTATAGACAGCTCTGGTCTGTAGACCATAAATCTCCATAGGATGGTGTAGCAACAGCGCCACTGTAAATTTTCAAGCCGCTGTGATATTGCACCTAAAAAAAAATCAAGTTTGAGCTGTTATAATTTTTTAATAAAATATCTTTCAGCAGTGGGAGTACCCTTGTTTTATTCAGGGGCATAAACCCTGCAACATATTTTTTCTTACATCGTTAGTATTAGTATCCCTTGAATGATGAATCCGTTGCAGATAAATAAATGTTAACAACGCATAATGTTTCTGTGTGATTTGTTTACTGAGATTATCTTTATCTATTATTAGAACTTACATTGCCATCTGATAACAGGGCATGTGTGAAATATGTGACAATCCTAAGGGGTTCAATTGTTTTATCATCGTATGGTTTTTGTTCAACAGTAAACATTATTGGTGTTTTTAGAGAATGCATTGTCAGACTAATTTACCCTAGAAAGATGAAAATAATTTTGTATGAAGCTTGATTTAGCAAGTATTTAATATGGGTACTATGTATCTGTTATAAATGCTTAAAGGAGCAGTAAACTTTTATTTATGAAAACACATATTTTACAGAGCATTTCCTGCTGAATAAAACAAGGGCACTCCCATCGCTGTCAGATGTTTTATTCAAAATTTATAGCAGTTTAAATAACCAGGAAGTGAATTTACTGTGTTTACTTCCTGATATATGTAACTGACAGGAAGTGAATTTACTGTGTTTATTTCCTGATAGAACTAACTGACAGGAAGTGACTCAGCAGTTTCTATCACATTCTATGGAGAACTGTATGTCTCTGACTTTTCTGACTTTCCTCTCCATTAGAATCTGACAGGAAATCTAATTAGAATTTGACCACTAGAGGGCACTGCTAATGTAAAAAAACATGGGTTTAAACTGTAATAACTCTGGAAATATAAATCACTCAGCAGTGGGAGTACCCTTATTTTACTCAATAGGAAAATCCCTATGATATATATTTTTTCATAAAAAAAGTTTACTGTTTCTTTAAACCTCATTCTAGGAGCTCGCAATAAACATAATGGTAATCCGGTATGCCTGTCTTAAACATATTTAGACAATGGATGTACTCGCAAAGATGTTTAGCATTGAGAAATAGATACAGTTTCAAGGTGTAACCATTGTTTGGTATATTTACTCTCAAACAATGTTTATACCCTGTTGGTATATGTAAACACACCTTAGCAAATAATTAGGAACACTATTATGACATGTCATGCCAATTTTGATCTTAGCAGGACCCCTACAGGGGTCAAAGACACCAATATTGTTCAAGAGAAAGTAAAGCTTTATGAGCATTCCTGACTAAAAATCAGTTATGTAAAAAATCAATTCCCTCACAAAAGCAAAGTGCTTACAAAAAATTCAGTTAAAGGGATAGTAATGTTTCACAAAAAAGCAGCTCCAAGTAAACATCATATATACCTAACCTTGTCCATGGTGCTGAAAGCCTTTTCTGTGGTCCCCTACTGGCTGGGTTGGGAAGCACAGAGAATGCTGTCCAGACTGTCGTAGCTCTCCCTGCTGTTACTCCATAGGAAAGTACAGGGGAGATCCCAGCTACCACAGCCTGAGTTAGGTGAAGTGGAGACAGTGAAGTCTGACAACAGAGGCTACTATTGGAGTTTCCTGAATGAGTCGAAGTGTCACATTATAATGTCAACACACCCCCTTGCATACGAATTTATCTGATGCTTCATTTCCATATGGAAATGAGAAATTGTCGATTCAAAGTCTATGAATTCATAGACATGGTGAAGGCATGTCGGATTGATGTCGATATGGATCTTTTTTTGTCGGAGTTCTGGTGAAGTGATGTCTTTGTGAATACTGAGGATGTGTCTACGACACTACTCCGACAGAACATCGACGTTTGTAGCCCTCTTCGACCTTTAGTGCATCTAGGCCCTGATGTAATTGTGGAAAAGCATTATTAACTATAATTTAGCTAAAACTTTCTTTTATAAAAATTACATAGATATCTTAACTTGGAAGCTGGTACCCACATAAGATGTTATTTTATTTAATATCAAATAGATGTTGTGGTGATATTGCTAATTTAATTCCATGATTTAGCAAATTATCAGTAATCCAAAAAGAATCGAGCAACCAATAATATTATATTTAGTATAGTCATTAAATAGCTTATGATGGGGGTTAACTCCCAATTCTGATTTAATACATTAATTGCATCATATTATTTTACTGTTATGATTGGCTCAGTGACCTCACTTATGTAGTTAGGCTATATTTATAATGTGAATTGAAACTGTTATAGACACACATTTTTTCATTAATCTTGTTATAATAATCTGATACAAACATACAAGCATATGTCATTGGTTAATACATTTTTATTGTGATTATAGCAAGTTCTAAGAGCATTCATAGTGGTATATGTCTATTTAGTCAATACTGATTAAAGGAATTCACAGATTAAACAAATAATTGGGTTTTAATGACAGCACACAGGTACAGATACATTTAGGGAGATTTGCTATAAAGTGGGAATGTGGAAATCTTTAGTTGGTTGATTGTTTATGGATGATAAATATTTCCATAATTAATAATAACTATTTTAGAAACTCAACAGCATTCAAAAAGTGATTGTGCCTAATTCAGCAAATCAATTCACTCTCATTTTCATACATCTAGCCAACCTTCGAGATACTTTAGTAGCATGTGTCTCAACTAACCATCTCTGAAACTTCCTCCAACCCAGTATATACCAGGCTTCAACCCTGCACAACTTTAAAAACAAACTAAAGGAACACCTGACAATTTTAAAGGGATAGTAGTACTCGAAAATAATTTTATTTTATATTGTAGCCCTTAAATAACATTTAAAATGAAATAAGTCTTATCTCTGGTTTGGGAGATATTAGTAAAATAAAGTTCCATTTTCCTGGCTGTTTTAGCCAAGTCTGCCATCTAGTGGACAGAGTTGGAATCCGGTCCACAGATCAGCCGTCAGCTTTTTAGCAGTGCGGAGATCATGATCTTTAAAAAGAACTACTTCATTGGAACCATTCCAATGAAGAAATTATTTTTAAAGATCGTGATCTCGGCACTGCTGAAGAGCCGCGGACGGTCTGCAGACCGGATTTCAAACTGAAGGCTTGAGCAGTGACGTCACTCCAGGGGAAACTTTACTTGCCCGGAAGTGGGGAATGTTGGTTTGTGATTAGTGAGGGCAAGGTGGGTGATGCGCATGTGCGTCTCGGAGGGAGAAACTGTGTCGTGGTGAAGCATGCATACGTTGCTGGAAGTAGAGGCCAGTGATTTGTGTTTGGCTATCCGGTATGTGACCCGCATGTGCATCTCACGAGGAGGAAGTATGTTAAGAAGAGACGAATATGCTCTATATGTTGGAATGGGAACCCGGAAGTGAATATTGTTAGAGGTATGGATTGTCGATCTTTTTGTTTGGTGGTTTGGCACCAAAACTATGAATGCATGGAGCGCATGTAACTCTGGAGATGGCATGGGACCGGCAGATATACCCCTGAAGAAGTGATAGTGTGTCACGTAATGCGTAGGGTGAGAGTATTGTTTTTATTCCAGATATCACAATATACTGTTTATATTGTTTTGTTTAGTATTTTTATTATTTTTAAGCGCTGTCAGTGCATATTTTTTTTATGCTATTTTTGTTTTTGAATAAATATATTTTTTTAGAGAGAGCTATATATTCTAGTATGTGGTTCTTATAACTTATTGGTATCAGTGCCCCCTCTTTTGGGTATCTATATTTATAAGAAAGGTCCCCATTTGTATAAATAGCTAGTCACTCATCAGATATAGAGTATATGTCGGAGATTTAAGAGTGGAAGAACTATCTCCATTTACTCTGGGTGAAGTGGAAGACTAGACATGTATTGGGGAGACCAGTGGACGTTCCAGGAGGGAGCGATACAGATACCCGCACTGGGGGTGATCCAGTGAAGGCAAACATACTGAGAGGCCAGTTTTCCTCATGCAAATGCGAGTAATCATTTTGCTTACTCACAGGTGATTATTTGGTGGAGGATCATAATTGGCATTACAGTCTACACTTAGATCGTGTGCGCTTCTCTCTCTTTTTTGTCTTTGTTCACATGTATTGAGAGATAAGACATATCATTTTTAATGTTTTTTTAAGGGCTACAATATAAAATAAAATTATTTTCAAGTATTACTATCCCTTTAAAGCGGAACTTTCACTTCAGTATGATTATGTCTTGATCCCTTCCTCTGTGTCCCTTGTATGTAGTGTTTTGTTTAATTTCACTTAAAAGCCATCTAATTTCAGCAATAGATATATGAATTTTCTACCTGATGATGCAACTTTCGGCTCAGGTTGTACCGCTGCGCACCGTATGGTGCAGAAGACACTCCCACAGGGCTTGTCTCTCAATCCTCCGGCCAGCCCCTGAATCCTCTGTGAAGCCCATCTAATCCACGTGACCTGGCGCGCTCCAAGCAACTTGCGCATTCAGGTCTGGCAAGGAAAGTGCGAGTGCGTTCGTTCATGTAACGCTGTCCCACTATTTAAGCAACATCTTTGGCAATGTTGCGGGTGCTTAGCGCTAGTGCCAATTTGGACTTCAGCACTACTGATTTGTAAAACGCTCGGAGCAGGATGTTGTGCGCGTGGCCGGAGGAGCGAGGCGTCACTAATACCAATTTGCATGCATGTCATACATGCGTGCACGCCACTAGAATAAAAAAAAAAAGTTTACTGTGGGCCGGCTATTGTACTGTGATTGACAGACACAGTGAAACCTAACGCATGCGCAGATACTATTCAACAGCAAGATGGCCGCGCTCTCCACGATCCAGAGGCTTAGATTAAAGGTGCTTTTTTAATACATACATTGATTTATATATTATTTGGTATACATTTTCTGGTACACATTGCAGACTTACATGAAGACAACTAAACTTCATATAGCATGAAAGTTCCTCTTTAAGACTACAGTAAAATACAAACTTCATTTCATAAGCAATATCAGAACTGTCATAAATTGCACTTGTACTTCATCCTGACTGTATCTGTATGTCACCCATTCCAAACTTAGATTGTAATCTCTATGAGGCAAGGATCTTTTATCCTAATGTATGATATCTTCTATAATAACATCTAACTACAGCCTTTACTATGCGTCCCCTATACTGTAACATATACTCTAAAGTGCTAAGTACATAATAAATAAAAAGATTCATGCATACGACATCAAGTGTTGTTTGTTGTATCAGTTTAAATTATATCTCTTTGCCTTATCCCCACTATCTAACTTACCCTTATCAGTTTTATATCTCCTTTATATCTACCCAAAAAAAATCAGATCTTCTCCCAATCTAAAGTCCCTAAAAATAACTGCTTCTTTAAATCAAAAAACAATATGCAATTGTATATACATTACTTGGTATGTTTATATCAGGGCTCAAAATTTCCAATTGCCACTAGCCAATGGCGAGTGAAAATTTAGCCCTGGCGAGTAGAAATTCAGCCCTGGTGGGTATGTTATGGATTGCAGTGGCAAGTAACTTTTCAGGTCTGGCTAGTAGCAAAGGACTTCAAATTATATGGTATGTTTATACGTACATGTGTTTCTTCTCTATATATGTAACTTTTTTTTTAGTTCAATATTTATTGATTTTCAAGTAAGAGCTGGGGATTACAGAACACAAAAACAAAGGGAAGGGTACAAGCAAAAAAAAAAAAATAAAGGGCAAAACGACATGAAAAGTAAACATGCAGAACCTAGAAGACGCTAAACTGTACATCACATGTGGTCATGAAATAGCAGAATGAGAAAAAAAAGGGGGGGGGGAGTGGGAGTAGGGAAGCCAGAGCAGGATGACTCCCCCACCAGATATCAACTTCTCAAAGAAGAAGCAAGTCCCTATGGAATGAAGGAGGGGCCACGGAGTCAATCCACTGGGTCCACAAACATAAATAAGAGGTGGACGAGTTACTTAAATAAGCAGTCAATTTTTCCATACGGATCAAATGCCAAATCTGATTTTCCAGAGGAGCAATGTGGCACCGGGTAACACAGCACACTCTAAAGATCAGCTTATTCACTATATGGGACAAAGGGGGGGAAAGCCCTGGAGGAAAATCGCGATTCCTGAACAGGGGGCACATTCTGGAGGTAGGGGAAATAAGCCAATCAGGCTCTCGGAATCGCCTCCAAAGGGACAGAGTGTGACAAAGTCAAGCTGTTACCAAGCTCCCCCGTATTGAGAGTTGGAAGCCAAAGAAGATCAGCCGCTGGAGGCATATATGTAACTTTTTACTGTAAAAGCTCTCCAAAACATACTCAATGTATTCTTCCTGGTAAAACATTTTCTAAATAAATAAATTTGCTTCCTAGGTGTATACACTTTTACATATTTTCATTTAACAGCAGAGTTTCATTGTATCTAACTTTGCATTTTTAATTGATTCCACTGTTGCTGCACTCCCTCTAATAAACTTTTCTCTGTCAAAAAATAACTTCATTATTTTCCCATTTTTTTTAAATTCGCTATTGTAAAATCTAAGACTTTTTTTAGTGCAATTACTTCTATCTTTACCACCTTAACCCATATACTAAACTACACGGATTGGCGATTACTGGGCCCTAGACTTTCTCTTCCAAACCTGCTCAGTCTAGGAACTAATTAATTGCTTTCTCTCACAAACCTGCTCAGTCTAGGAACAAAATAATTGCTTTCTCTCACAAACCTGCTCAGTCTAGGAACAAAATAATTGATTTCTCTCACAAACCTGCTCAGTCTTGGAACAAAATAATTGCTTTCTCTCACAAACCTGCTCAGTCTAGGAACAAAATAATTGCACGGTTAAAAAAATATTAGTTAACATTAGGCAGTAAAATAACACCAATTAGTCTGTTGTCAATAGGCAAAGAATAATTATATTGGCTCTGGGATTCATGTATGTTTTCCCCTGAGTTATCTGGTTTAAGATATATAATCACCTTCAAAGAATGTAGATTGTAAGAAACAGCACAGATCCTATTAACTCTGTACATCCATGTCAGGTAAGAGCAACATAGAAATACCATAATTTACTTTATTTTATTATGAAAATATTTTCTTTTTAATTCAAAGAATCAAGAGTTAGTAAGTTTACACTATTCAATTTAATTTTTTTCTATTTATTTTATAATACATCTTTCTAACAGATTCTTATTTACTTACTAAAATCTAATATGTATATTTGTGAAATTTTGTGTAATTATCCTTAAATGGATGATTACCATGTATACTGGGTGGAATGTGTGTCTTGTGGTCCTGTTATCAACTGTTATTTCTTCTTCCATGGAGGTATCTCTACAATAAAGGAATAAGGGTAAATTCATAGGGGCCAACAGGCTTTTTTTTAGTCCATTACTTGTTGAAGAACACTCACTAACACAGGGAATCATTCCTAATGTATCTTGCTTAGTCCTTTTAAGAAGATAATCCCTATCCACCTTAACTATATTTTCCTTTCTATCAACTATCAACTATTTTGGAAATGTCTTGACTCAAGCCTCTTAGCCATTTTATCACGTCTCTCCGTAATGCATTTAACAAACATTCACTGACTTCTAGGTATCACCATTATTGTCTTGGAGGGCTAAAAAACTTAGATAAATAACCTGTTCTCTTTTCTATATATTATTCTATCCAAGAAATGAACTACATTCTCATGTGAAATTATGGAAAAGCTAATGACCTCAGATTCTTGTGTAGTTGTTCCTTGAAGGACCGCAGGAATCCAGAGTCACCCCTCCATATAATTATGACAAAGAATGGACGAAAAGTCAAAAAAAATTCAGAAAGGGTTAATATGCATTTGTTTCATCTGACAGCTTTAGTTTTTATTAATGACACACACGGAGCCATACATCTATACTTCGGTATGCTGCAATGACCTGGATGCTACGGGGTTGGGTTGATGCGTTTTTTAAAGACACGACATGAGAATCTCACACACACACACACACATATATATATACTAGCAGTTTGGGACGGCGTTGCCCGTCATGTTATGCAGGAAATGTTTCTTTTTTTTTAAATAAATGTTATGATAGTGAATTATAGCGTAGGGTGTACGTGTCAGAAAGGTACACACAGTGATAGACAGAGACACATGCAACACACACATATACACACACATGCACTGACAACACAAACAGTGACACACATCTGCAAATCAGAACATAAATACATACAGTGTGAGCAGTGTAAGTAACATACCTCCCAACATTTCATATGGCCAAAGAGGGACACTTGTGTTTTCGGTGGTGTTACTGGGGGCGTGGCTGGTGGTGTATTTTAGAGAATTTTTAACCCTTTGAGTGCCAGGGGGTAAGCAATGCATTGCATCTCCTCTGGCACTGAAATGGTTAAGTTATTCTTTCTGTAAGTGAATGATTTAGAAGAAGATGAAAGTATTTTTTTTACACAGACTAATTTAACAGATATATACAGAAGTTTATTCCCACATTACTGTGGGTTTTATTGATGTGGAGCAATCTGATACACTGGTATATACACCACACAATGTGATCTCCTAAATAGAGGAGCAGAGGGATTTGGGTGTCAAACAGGGACTGTCCCTCCTATACTGTATAGTGCCAGTCCTTATACACAGACTGTATACTATACAGCAGAGGTTCTCAGCCCATGCCCTCAGTGGCCACTAACAGGCCAGGACTTAGGAATTTCACTGCTAGAACACAAGTGTGTTGATCAGAGGCTCAGTCATATTGATTAACTCACCTGTGCTCTTAAAAGGAAATTCTAAAATCCTGGCCTGTTAATAGCCACTGAGGGCACAGATTGAGAACCACTGCTATACAGTGCCAGACCATTGTAGAGAATTTTTAACCCTTTGAGTGCCAGGGGGTAAGCAATGCATTGCATCTCCTCTGGCACTGAAATGGTTAAGTTACTCTTTCTGTAAGTGAATGATTTAGAAGAAGATGAAAGTATTTTTTACACAGACTAATTTAACAGATATATACAGAAGTTTATACCCACATTACCGTGGGTTTTACTGATGTGGAGCAATCTGATACACTTGTACATTAAGCTGACCAGACCTCACCTTTAACCAGTGACACATATGAAAAATGCATACTGCAGGGCTGCTTTGATTTTGGTGCACTCCTGAAATATGCTTATTTCCTATGTGTCCCCGGTTAAAGGTGAGGTCTGGTCAGCCTACTGTATATACACCACACAGTGTGATCTCCTAAATAGAGGAGCAGAGGGATTTGGGTGTCAAACAGGGACTGTCCCTCCTATACTGTATAGTGCCAGTCCTTATACACAGAATGTATACTATACAATGCCAGACCATATATAAATAGTTTGTCATACATGCTATACAGTGAGCTATGTACAGCATGGAGATGATTGCAGGAACTGGCACCTCTACTTACAGACAGACTGACAAACAATCTGCTCTCTTTCTCTCTCTTTGTGCAATATATAAATACAGTCACATCCATGTCTCTGCCATTTACCAGCTCAGCTGAAGCCTTGCTCTGCACTGCCTGATCACCTCTCTGCCGTTGTTTCCACTTTCTCAGCAAGCCAGTATCCTCCTGCTGATTGTTTAGAAATCAGCTCACTTGTAGTAATTAGCAGAGCTGTGTAGGCTCAAAGACAGGGAATGAAGAAGCTGCATAATACAGATTGGACCATGGCCTTCCAGCTGTAGCTTGAACATTGTTCCCATCATCCTCAGCGTGCGTGTGTGTATATGTGTGTATGTGTCTGCTAGTGTGTGTGTGTGGGAGGGCATGTGCATGTGTCTGTGGTGTAGGAGTGTGTGGCAGCCATTTTTTTTTTCAGCCTTAGATAGTGGTGGGCGGGCTGGATAGTGGGGGCAGGCCAAAAATCACACTCCACCAGAATCACCCAATGGCAGCAGTAATCCTTTTTACTGCCGCCCCTGGGTGTGTTTTGCCAGGCACAAAGTCTTCTTTTATATATATAGATATCCAAAACATAGCTTGTGTCACCTTGATGAGATTCACCAAACACATTTTGTTGTGAGTGAAGACCTTGTGTTTGATTGCATAGGACTGGAGGTGGGTTGTTCACTTCCATCTTGACAACCAGCCTGTGGAAAGAAGACGGTAGTACTCACCACAAACTTGATGTCTGCTTATTTCTTGTTTGTGTGTATGTGTGGGTGCGTTTATCAACTAAGTAAAATGTGCTAATTGTGATTTTCTTTATTCAACCAGGAAAATAAAAATGGTGACCAAATCTCAAAGTGATTCTTGTGTAGTTGTTCCTTGAAGGACCGCAGGAATCCAGAGTCACCCCTCCATATAATTATGACAAAGAATGGACGAAAAGTCAAAAAATTTTCAGAAAGGGTTAATATGCATTTGTTTCATCTGACAGCTTTAGTTTTTATTAATGACACACACGGAGCCATAATCTATACTTCGGTATGCTGCAATGACCTGGATGCTACAGGGTTGGGTTGATGCGTTGTTTAAAGACACAACATGAGAATCACACACACACACACACACACACACACATATATATATATATCCAAAACATAGCTTGTGTCACCTTGATGAGATTCACCAAACACATTTTGTTGTGAGTGAAGATCTTATGTTTGATTGCATAGGATTGGAGGTGGGTTGTTCACTTCCATCTTGACAACCAGCCTGTGGAACGAAGATGGTAGTACTCACCACAAACTTGATGTCTGCTTATTTCTTGTTTGTGTGTATGTGTGGGTGCGTTTATCAACTAAGTAAAATGTGCTAATTGTGATTTTCTTTATTCAACCAGGAAAAAAAATGGTGACCAAATCTCAAAGTGATTGTGGACTTAATGGAAATAATAATGCAATAAGGGAGATGTCACAGAGAATGCCCATTTGGACCGTTATTTTCATATCCAACAATCATTGATAAAACTACAAAAGTAAGTGTTTCAGATCTTTGGAGATTAGCAGAGTATCTTCAGAATGCAAGCATTCAAGACAACTTCTCTTCAGACATATTTAGATTGAAGAGTAAATACAAAATACGTGACAGGTTACCGTAAAATCTCAGGTATAATACGCACCTGTGTATAATACGCAGGTGTAAATTATACCCATGATTTTAGGTAAAATAATGAGTTCCTGTGTATAATACGCACCCCCAAAAAAGTCTCCCCCACCTCATTATTAGTATTTGCCTGCCCCCCTTTCTGCAATCAGACCCCCCTGATGTCCAGGACCCCCCATCTGGAGGCAGCGGGCAGCATTCCTGCTCTCACCACCCCCTTCCACTCTCAAAAAATATTAAAGCCCATCTTAATAAACAGGACCTCCCCCACGGAGTAAGCCATGAAATAGGGGCAGCGGGCAGCATTCTTGTATTCGCCACTCCAGCAATTTTAAATGTGTGTTTTTTCTTTGGGTGTGCTTACCAAGACCTGGACTGGAATTGTACTTTTGGAAGTTTTGACCAGCTTCTATTGGTTTAAGCACCCCTCCCACCCCCAGGTGCAAAGCTCATTGTCTCTAGGACACTATATAATGCCTGTCAGAGAGTCTCTCTCCATTAATGAGATTCAGCTCATAAGACAAAGCATATTAAGGTTAGGTACTTGCCAAAATGAGGTACCTTGGTGTTGGTGGCAAGCTTAGCATTCTATGGCCATATGATGTGACTAAATCCTCATCTTTAATATAGTAGTGATATGCAGGCATAATGCCGCAGAGTAAAGGGTTAATAGTGATGAAAATTTGGATGTGCACCAATACTTTATTTATCTTAATAAACAGGACCTCCCCCACGGAGTAAGCCATGAAATAGGGGCAGCGGGCAGCATTTTTGTATTCGCCGCTCACATCGTCTGCTCCTGGAACTCCTCTGAGTATCTGGGTTGCCCTTTCAGAATGCTGCCCCTATTTCATGGTTGCCTCCAGAGGGGGGGATCCTGGTTATTAAGGTGGGCTTTGACTTTTTTTGAGTAATGCAGCATAGAGGAAGTAATGCATCATAGAGGAAGCAGGCGATAAGTGCAGGAATGCCACCTGCTTCCTCCAGATGGGGGGTCCTGGACATCAGGGGGGTCTGATTGCAGAAAGGGAGGCAGGCAAGTACCAATATTGAGGTGGGGGAGACTGGAAACGGGAAAGGCGATTGAGGGGGGTATTTACATTTTTTTTTTTGGTGTTTTTTTTTCACTTGTGTATAATACACCCCCCCCACTTCACATAAGGTGAAATGGGATAAAAAAATGTGCATATTATAACCAAGGTTTTATGGTATACAGTCATGCACATTCAGGCATCTCTTTGTAGCTGGCCAAGTGGTATAAGAGTTATTTCCTTTTTGATGTGTAAATAGCTCCAGTAACTTTAGTGCATAGAGAGTTTGTGACTGCAGCCAAAGATGGCTAACTACATGGAATGTATGGGTTAACCCTCAGAGTGCCATAGAGGTGAACAACACATCGATTTTCATTGAATTGCTTAGATTGTAAGCTCTACGGGGCAGGGACCTCTTATCCTAATGTATACTCACCTGTCGTTCCCCTTATGACTGCCTATATAAGCACTTAATCACCGCACTTATTGTACCCCTCCTATATTAAATGTAATCTGTAAAGTGCCAAGTACACCGGTTGGCGCTATAAAAATAAAAATATACAATACAATACAATACAATTGCTTAGCCATTCAGCACAAAAAGGACCCAAAATGTATGTATGTATGTATCTTTATTTATATAGCACTATACATGTACACAGCACTTTACACAAGTTGAAATAGTACAATACAAAAATACAGAACAGGGTTAAGAGCATCAGACTAAAGTGCGATCATTGCATTATTTGTGGGGGAAAGTGCAGCAAAGGGAATCATACACTGGGAAAAGGATCCTGCTTACAATCTAATTAGAATTAATGATGACATACAGAGACAGTAGGAGGAGTATTATAAGTGCAAGTACAAGGTGTAGTGAAGGAAGTGCAGAAGGATTCTGATGTGACTATCAGTGGAACCAGGAGGATATTGTTACTGAGATGCCTCCTGGAGTAGGTGAGTTTTGAGGAGATGCTTGAAAGTGATGACTGTGGATGATTGGCGAATGGTAATAGGGAGGGCATTCCAGAGTCGAGGAGCAGCCAGTGAAACACAATATGTTTATTGTGTGGAATAATGTGACATAAATTCCTTATCATGGTTTAGGCCACAGTTCAGAGTGTTAAACTCGGTCATCAATGTATAAACCCAGATCTTCCTGTCTCTCTGTGTCTTAAAATATCTCATCCATACAGACACCCCGAGATCTTCAATGCTGTGATCAGTTTTTCCAAAATGTTGACCCACTTGGCTGTCTCTTTTCCTGTTCACTCTGGTTCTATGAGAATTCATCCGTTTTCTTAGGCTTCACCTGTATATAACCCTACACTGGGACATTTGAGGTTAGATTATATTGCAGGTGCTAATTGTATCACTGCTTTTATCTCCTAGTTTCTCCGTAGACTTCAATTGGAAAATGTTTGATAAAACATGTGTTAACATTTAGCACTTACAATAGAATCCAGCCCTTGATGAGGTAGACAACATTAGATGATCTGCTGAATAATTTGCCCTTGATGTTGTGGTTTCGGTGGGAATGTGGTATGGGCACCTTATCTGTGGTACATATGCAACACAGGTTCCACGTGTCTTTTTTAGACACGGAGACGTATAATTTTATGTTGCATTCTTAAAGGGATAGTTTCACAAAAAAAGCAGCTCAGATTGATCTTCATAGTATTTGGGCCATGGAGAGTGTTATTTCAATATTGTAAGAGTTGTAGTTCAAGAGTAATTGAATGACCTAGTGTAAGCTGCCTCCCCTCAGATGTGAAATCTAGTCCTGGGAACAGAAAGACCACAGCAAGGGACAATCTTCTTACTGTGATCATAAGGAAAACCCTGCCCTCCTTGACAGGTTTTTCAGGTTTTTCCTTATTCCTGAAGATTGTCCCTTTCTGCAATCCATCCAGACAGTCTTGCTGCTCTGAGGTGAGCAGTGTTACATCAGTAAAAGGGACGGGAAGGGGATACTTTATCATTCAATCACTCTTGAACTACAACTCTGACAGTATTGAAATAACACTCTCCACGGTCCAAATACTATGAAGATTAATTGGAGCTGCTGTTTTTGTGAAACATTACTATTCCTTTAAGGGAGCCCTTCCCGTGGAAGGCAAAAATTGCAATTTTTTGCATTTTTCTATTTTGAGGCGAAACACATGATCGCACATCACTATTAAAAAAATATACACAGATATAGTTTGCATATGTATAAAATATCAATTTGTAATGTGCATCTTCTATTTTATTGTCCCCAGGCGATGCGAGAAGGAAATCAGACAACAATCACAGAATTCTTTTTGGTTGGATTTGGAGACCTTCATGGATTAAAGTATCTATTCTTTATCATGTGTCTGATGATATACATCATGGCATTAATGGGAAATTCTCTTGTCATCATCATGGTTGTGATTAATGAAAGTCTTCATTCTCCCATGTATTTTTTCCTCAGCCAGCTTTCATTTTCAGAAATCTTGTTCACCACAAATATTGTGCCCAATATGTTACATCTCATTATAGTAGGTGGAGGGAACATGTCTGTTGCTGGATGTCTCATTCAGTTATATCTTTTAGGTAGCCCAACTGGTGCCCAATGCTTACTTCTGGCTGCAATGTCTTTTGATCGTTATGTTGCTATTTGTAATCCACTGCATTATATATCTATCATGACCTCCAGATTGCAGCTACACATTGTCATCTTCTGCTGGTTGTCTGGTTTCACGTTGGTTCTCATTGTTTATATTTTCCTAAGTCAATTAGAGTTCTGCAGTTCCAACATCATCGACCATTTCTATTGTGATGTTGCACCAGTTGTAGAAATTTCTTGCTCAGACATTTCCACTGTGGAACTGGCCACTTCTCTCGTTTCCATTCCTGCAATCCTTTCTCCATTTATGTTTACTATCATGAGTTACATCTTCATCCTCCATACCATCATCAGGATCCCCTCTATGAGAGGGAGACAAAAAGCCTTCTCCACCTGCAGCTCCCACCTCACCGTTGTGTGTATGTATTATGGCACATTAACAACAATTTATGTATTTCCTCATGAGGAACATTTTGTGAATGCAAACAAAATTCTGGCCTTACTGTACACCTTGGTGACTCCAATTTTCAACCCCTTAATCTATAGCTTAAGAAACCAGGATATCAGGAGATCCATAAACAAATATATTCATATTTGTGGGAAGTGGATGGGTTTTTAGATAGCATCAAATAATCGTTGATGAGGCTGAAAATAGTCTATCAAATTCAGCTTTCTCCAGGAAATCCAGAGGAAGTTAAATAAGAAGTTAAATAAGACCCCCAATTATGCCCCAAGTGAGTAAAAAAAATCCTTCCTGACTCCAAAAGGAAGTTAGATAATTCCCTGGATCAACATGCAATCTGCACTGAAAACAAATGACAAATCTCTAGATTATTCTGAGCTCAAAAGGTACACAATACTTTTTTTAAATCATGTACACTATCTGCCAACACAGACCCCAAAGTAATAGCTTCCATATCCTTACTGCCCATATTGTATAAAATCTCCAAGCATGTACCAGGAGTGGACAATAAACTGGCGGATGCCCTATGAAGGGAAAGTGGGAGGTGTTTTTCAGCTTAATGACTGGATGCTAACAGAATTGATTGTGTTTGTCCGCCATCATTGTGGCACTTAGGAATGAGGTGCTAAATGGGCTTATCAGAGCATGTCTGGCTCCAAGTACATGGAAAGCAAAGAGAGTATAGGGGAGGTACTGGGTCAAGAGTTGCTGTTACAGTACAGTAAAGTTATTATGGAAGCAAGGCAGTCCCCAAGATAAGGCGGTTACAGTGCTAGCGGCAATATAATTCTTTGCTAGAGTAAAATGAGGTAGTCTTGACAGATAGTTTTGCGGTCAGGAAGGTCCTAAAGGGCTGGGGAGAAGCAGGAGGTTGGATAAAGACAAGCAGAGGCCAACTGATGTGGGCAGATTAGGTGGGTGAGGCGCTGGGGAGGTTGTGGGCTAATAGCTATGAGAGCATATGCAGTTGCATTTAGGATCAGTGAGCTGGTTGCTGCTTCCAGGGAAAGGCTAGAGAAGGGCTTGCAGATGGAGCAGGTGGAATGGTCAGAGGAGGCAGTGCGTTGCTGATTGGCACATGCAAAAAATGATCAATGTGGAAGGGGCCAATGGGTGATTCTGACCTACAGGGGGGACAAGGTGTGTCCTGTGAAAGTGGTGCAGAGGTTTCTGAGTTTCAGACGCAGAGGGCGCTGAAGTGTTTTGGTGCATCAGAATGTCGGCACACTGTCCAAATATCAGTTCTGGTAATGATGAGCAGGCAGCAGGGGGTACTCCATCTAACTTTGGTACACATTCCTTTAGGATATGGGCAGGCACAGCAGCAGCAACTAAAGGATGTACCGTGGGAGAGTTTAAGGGGATGGGGCACTGGTGTTCCAATGTGTACAAGAGATACATTTGTTTGGGGAGGCAAGACGTATTTGTCTTTTCAGAAGGAAGAATGGGGAGCTGGCAGACGGCGTTTGTGTTGGGCCATTTGTTTGTCTATTGGGCTGCACCACATGAAAGTCTTCCGGCATGGTAAAAGGGGCCTTGGTTGGGGACAGATGGACACCTTGTTTCGTGACACCTTCAGGAGGTGGGGTGTTACAGATATTGTAGTGCTGCACACAGGCAGAAAAGATTTAACCTTCATTGTGTCAGCAGAACTTATTGAACAAGTTAAGGCCACATGCAGATGATGGTTGTCCATCTGTCCTGGGATCAAGGTAATCTGGTCACAGATTGTGCCTAGGTGTTCATGGAGGGGGGCGGTCTCGCCCCATGCCATAGAATTGTCTAGGTGCAAAGTGAATCACGCCATAGCCAGGTTCATCTGCTCCGGTGGAGGGGGACACCATTAGTCATGATAAGATACAAATGCAGGAGGAGGGATGGTACAGGGGAGATGGTGTTTATTTACGGGAGAAGGGATTGTAGAAGATTACTAGTGGGATAAGGGAGGCCCTAGGGGTTATTATTGGGTCACAGTAAGGGAGAGGCATAGAGGGTTCAAGAGTAGGAGTACCCTCTATGGGGGTGGTGCTTTCAGGGCATAACCCAGACAGTAAAGATGGGCAGGGAGGCTTGTGCTGTGCAGCCAGGTCAACTTACAGAATGGGTGGGCGAATGCAGGAAAGCACTGTACGGAGAGGAAGCATGGAGGTAGTGTTGTGGTGGATCGACACTGGGGCCTTGTTCATCTTCCCTAGTATGGATGGTTTCAGTGGCCATGGAGAGGGACCAGAGATGGGGAGGCAGTGATTGCCTGAAAGGTCTTGCCCTTTATTTCCCATGGCCACATGCTGGGTGTAGGCCTGGCCCAAACTTTGAGGGACCCTGGGAGCGCCACATAGTAAAGGGGATGGAACTCCTGGGCTCCCTTAAATAGGTCAAAATAATAATATCAAAGCATTTAACCAGGAATGATACATTGAGATTGTCTCTCATTTTCAAGTATGCCCTGGAGGTATAGATATTATTACCCAATTTAATGGTGCTCAAGTTATCTACCTTGGAAGGATGAGTTGACGCTGCCGGGACTAGAACCTGTGACCTTATGGTGTGAACAGATTCTACAGCTGGTGCCTTAGTCAACTGAGCCACCTCAACAGTTTCCCATCAATAAAATCTGTTACCTTACAATTTTCTACCTTTACATTGTTGTCTGCGTGTTTATTCAAAATTAGAGAAGGGGCTGGGGGTAGAGGTGGGTTGTTTGGAATTTTGGTGGCTGGAGGAAGGGGTAAATGGCGAGTTTGGACCTTATAACAGTTCCCTTATAACTCTTTTAGTAAAGAGTTCCCCAGAGAGATCTTTTTTATTGGACTTGATTACATTTGTAAAGAGTTATCATGTCTCCCTTTAAACACCTATTAACAAACCCAGTTTTTCTAGTCTTGCACGGTAACTAAAATCTTTCAATGCCTTCATCAGTTTTGTTGTATGTCTGTGCAATTTTTCGGTTCACTATTAAAATGTTGCATGCAAAATAGCATGAGACTAAACGGCGCATTCCGCTTGGAGCCTTGATTAAAAGGGCAACATGAGAATCTCACATTGCAGAGCAAGATTCTAACGCCGTGACTTCAATCATTGCCGTCAAGTCCCATTATCCTTAGCCTTAGAGATGTCAGAGCGTACAAACCGAATGAAGAACAATAAATCAATGCTCTCTCTCCACTTCTCTGTGCAGAATGACCTAGCCTACACCTGCCTGTGCCCCTTCTCTCCATCTCTATCCCTTCAAGAACCAAAAGGAAATACATATTTTAACCTACAATAAACTATATAAACAGATAGAGGCTTCCCTGGATCATTCCCAGATATCCATTTGCATTAATTGCTCTCTTTGGCAGTTTCTCCAGTGAGGAGAAAAAAACAAACCTCTCTCGTTCCTATTTTATTCTACAGAAGCACTAAGGGCTAAATGTACAAAGGAAGAGAGAAGCAATTTTTCCGTAACTGGGGATTGTATTTTTTTTCTATTTGTCTCCTACAGTGCAGTTTCTCTTCTACACCTTTTTAGTGCAGGTAGAAAAATCCATATGGTAAAAATGAATTATAGTGAACCTGTAACTTTGATTCAAGTTTGCATATTCGAAAACTTCATTAAAACTGCATATGTGTCATGTTAGCAAAAAGATCAGCAGATGTATAGTCACTTATGGTATTATATGCTAATGAATACTAATTGTGGTACCAGTGATGTTTCACATGCTAAGTAATCGTTCCAGTGACATTTCATCCTATATAATAATTCGCTAAATCGTGTGTAACGCCGCGACATGCGCAATAGACCCTGCTGCACGTGCTGCAGTCATGCTCAGTACAGACTGCCCGTGCCGCGGCTGATACAGAGCTGGGCGCTTCGAAGGAGCGTCCAGCTCTGTATCAGCCGTGGTGTGGACAGTCTCTACTGCGCGTGACTGCCCCGCGACCGGGTGGCAGTGGCACTGTGGCCCTGTGGCACTGTGGCTGTTCAACTAGTATGTTAATAAAGCATTTTCAGTGATTTTTCACATGCTAATTAAGTTTTGCAGTGACATTTCATATACTGACGAAGCACCAGGAGATATATATATCCTAAACCAGGGCTGTCCAAGTTCAGTCCTCAAGGTCCACCACCAGGTCAGGATTTAAGGATTTCTCTCATTAATCACAGGTGAGTTAATCAATGGCTCATTCATTGTGACTGACTCACTTGTGCTTAATCAGGGAAACCCTTACATCCTGGCCTGTTTGTAGCCCTTGAGTACTAAACTTGGACAGTCCTGTCCTAAACTATACATCTGCTGAATGAAGATTTCAAACATGCAAACCTGAGTCAAGATGATAGTTCCATTTATGAAGAAAATTGATATCCTACCTGAATTAAAGCCATGCCATTTCTGAAGAAAATCCATAAGCCCATCTTAAACCAAGTCTATAAATCCTTCCTAAAATAAATCTACAATACATTCCTGAAGTAAATCTAAATGTCTTTCCTAAAGTGATTCCATAAGTCGTTCCTAGAGTAAGCCCACAACACTTTCCTGTAGTAAACCCTTAAGTCTTTCATAGAGAAAACCCAAAACGCTTTCTTGTAGTAAATCTGGAAGTCCTTCCTAGAGTAACCTCTCAACAGCTTCATTAATAAACAAGTCCTTCCTGAGTTAAAACCATAACATTTTTCTTAAGCTAATCAATAAGAGCTTCCTAACATAAATACATTAAGCCTTCCTGAAGAAAACTCATGTCATTCCCAATGTAAATCCATAAATTCTTCCTAAAGTAAACCCATACATTCTTCGGAAGTAATCCTTGGTTAGGCCCCATCTGGAATATGGAGTACAATTTTGGGCACCAGTTCTTAAAAAAGACATTGTTGAACTGGAAAAAGTACAGAAACGTTCAGCAAAACTGATATGATTACCATTACCAAATACATTCAAGGTCAGTTCAAAGAACTATCTAATTAATTATTTATGCAAAGAGCTGAGCTAAGAACCAGAGGTCATCCATTAAGACTAGAGGACAGATGCTTTTGACTTAAACAAAGACAGGGATTTTTTTACAGTAAGGGCGGTAAAGCTATGGAATTCTTTGCCTCAGAATGTTGTACTTGCAGATAATATAACTGCTTCAAAAGAGCAATGGATGCCTATCTAGCACAGAACAATATTGAAAATTATGACAGATGGCTTCAGTGCAAATAGGTTGTTGCTCCAGGGAGCTATCTGACTGCCATCTGGAGTCAGGGAGAAATTACCCATAATTCATTTCTAAAGTATACTCATAAAAGGTCAAGACAAGCTATAACAACCAGTGACTGAAGCAAGATTAGTTAGTCCAAGGCTGGTCAAGAAACCCAGGATCATAGGCAGTGAAAGGATCTAAAGTTATGGCTGGCATCTTCAGAGTAAACTCAAGTCTGAGGTCAGCTTTAGGGATTAACAAAAAGTCATGTTTTTTTCAGTGGGAAATTTTGCAAAAAATATTCTACTTTCCCATGGGAAAATCCTGAAAAATATTTGCCCTCGAATTTCCACTCTAGCTTCTGTTTCAGGAGGAAATTTCCAGCAACTTCGACTTTTCTATTGTCCTATACTATTGATTATGAGGCAGGAATTTCCGGCCTCATAGAAAAACACCCCTTAAAGGGGTAGTAATACTTAAAATGTAAAAAAATATATGTTGTAGTGTTTATCCCCCTGAATAAAACAAGGGTACTCCCACTGCTGAGAGATATTTTATTAAAAAATTATAACTGCTCAAACCTGAATTTTTTAGGTGCAATATCACAGTGGCCTGAAAATTTACAGTGGTGCTGTTGCTACACCATCCTATGGAGATTTATGGTCTACGGACCAGAGCAGTCCATAGGATGGTGTAGCAACAGCGCCACTGTAAATTTTCAGGCCACTGTGATATTGCACCTAAAAAATTCAGGTTTGAGCAGTTATAATTTTTTAATAAAATATCTCTCAGCAGTGGGAGTACCCCTGTTTTACTCAGGGGGATAAACCCTACAACATATATTTTTTTTACATTTTAAGTATTACTATCCCTTTAATATCCCGCCAGCCTACAATATAACAGACAAGAAGTTCCAGCACTGCAGTGTGGGTATTGTTAGTAGAGAGGGGTAGAGGTGTTTCAGTAGAAGAGCGATCTGATAAAAAATACAATTAGAGATTTATTTAGTGTGTGAAGTGTGTGTGACTTAGGGTTCGATCCAATTAACAGCTATAAATCAAAAAAAAGTACCGGTAGTTTTAAGTAGCAGTCAAGTATGCAGTTACCTGCGACGTGACATAATGCCAAATGGGAAAAAAAGCACTAAGGGGGCTAAATTTGCACCCATAGGAAACAATGTAAAATAAGTTTAATTTGAGGTGCAATTACATGCTGTGGCTAGTAACATGTGTTAACCCTTTGAGTGCCAGAGGGGTACGCAATGCATTGCTTTGCAATGCGTTGCGTACCCTCTGGCACTCAAAGGGTTAAAGGACTCAACTTTATTACTCAAAAATTCTGGCCAAAAAAGTTGGTGCTGAAATCCCTAACGTGTGTATTCAACCATCGACTTGTAATTGAAGTAGTAATAAAGATAGAAAAATTCAAAAGTAGCGACCCTACACAAGTAACCCATGGATGTGTTGATATGGGGCCCTAGGGCCCATTTCAATACATCCAAAGATTAACCCTTTCACTGCTAAACAGTGCATTGTGTACCTCTCTGGCACTGAAAGGGGTCCTTAAAATGTGTGTGAATGTAAAAAAATGTACCCATTAGTGCCAATAGGGTATGCAACGCATTTCAAAGAGTTGCATAGCCCACTGGCACTCAAAGGACTAATCATCACAAAAATAACACCATACAATTAAAATCAACACTTACATGTAATCCTGATGTCCAGCAGGGTCTTGTGCACCCTGATCTTCTTCTCCAGTTCTTCTTCTGTCTTCTTCTTTCTTCTTCACCTGTCATCTCCATCTTCATCTCTTGTCTCTATCTCCTTTCTTTTTTGTTTTTAAAGAGTTTATTTGATAAGAAAATGCACATACAAAGCATAAAATCCAAAGATAAAACAATCATATATACTCAATTATCCATAACATAGATGGCATACACCACAATCAGCGCAGAAACAGGCAACTTGGGGTCAAATAAAGGAAGTCATTCTTGTAAAGAGAACACATTACTTCTAGACATAAACGAGCTACAGATGAACATCTTTGGAGGTGGCGTATCCTCACAAAGAGTAGATGAGCATGAATCTAGAAATCATCCAGAAACTGGGGAGGTCAAAAGAAGAAACAACAGAGAGAAGTGGAAGAGAACACAAGATTATAAAGGAAGAAAGTAGCAGAGGAGAAAGGAAGAGAAAGGAATAAGGTGGGCAGAAGAAAGGCAGGTAAAGGTGTGTCATGGGAGGGAGAGAGGGGTGAAGGGACAGGGTGGGATAAACCAACGGTGGATCTATATAAGTTACAGTTGACCCATTCTTGAAGATACCTGATGTCTTATCTTGTCTACAGTTCCGATCAAACTATTTGTTTGTGATGTGTTACATCTCTTCTCTCTTGCACCACAAATTGGCATTGATTTTCTGGCTATAGCCCTAAGGCTCTGTTCCTGACTACCACAACATTTTGAATGATCATTGACAGAGTCAGTCAGGCAGGTGATCCTTATCTTTCCTACCTGAGCTCTCCTGAGACTGATTGACAGATAATCCACAGACAGACATAAATACGTCATTCATTAATTCAAGACAAGACAAACAGACAGTTATACCTTCAACATGACTTTCTGTGTTACATACATACATACATTTTCTCCTATATCTGCAAGAACAACAGGGACAAGCATTTAATGAGGTGTGGTGGTGCTGCACCAGCTGCTGTGTGTTTTGTATTTGCAAGCTGCTGATTCTGTAGCTAACAGGTCTAGTCTGTACTATACTGTGAACATTAACAAAGAAATCCCATATAGTAACATAGTAACATAATTGATGAGGCTGAAAAAAGTCCAGCCCATGCCAAATCAGGTCTATTGATCCAGAGGAAAACAAAAAAAAAACATTGAAGCCATTTCCAATAATGGGTAAAAACAAAGCCTTCCTGACCTCAAATGGCAGTCAGATAGTTCCCCCAGTCACAGGGCACTATGCCTCCTGAAAGTGAATCAATAAATATTAAGTATACTGGTCTTGCTATTACTGATTTATGTTTCTTAACTACTTCAGGGTGTATATCATCAGGTCCAGGTGCTTCATTCACCATAGCATTTTCCAGTCTCTTTTGGACCTTATCCTTATTAAGCCATATACATGATGGAGGAAATTGTGTGGTTTTGTCTGTTGTCCCAAACCCTGTCATTGTTTCTTCCTTTATATATACAGAAGAAAATAATATGTTTAAGTTGTTAGTCATAGCCTTATCCTCATTAAGCAATTCACCTTTTTCAGCCTTTAGAAGACCAATATCAACCTTAATCTTTTTGTTATTAATATACTTGTAGAATTCTTTATATATTTTTAAATGATGCATCTGGTCTGCCTGACTTACACACTTTAAACCTGCTTCTTATTTCTCATTTCACTGTAAACCTCATTATTAAGCCACATTGGTCTTAACTTGCTCCTCTTGTGCTTATTCCCTAGTGGTATATGCTGATGAGTATATTTTAAACAGATTCCTTGATTCTTGTGCATTTTTATGTTTGAAGATTACATCCCACTGACTATCCTTTAATGCTGCTTTTAGCTTTGTAAAATTAGCCTTTTTTAAATTAAATGTTTTGGTTAAACCATTGCAAATGGGTTTCTCATAAAACATTCCTTTATCCGTATACTGTTTATAATTTCAGAATTGATTGAGAGCACTAGGTCAAGCAAGGCCTCTTTTCTAGTTGGCTCCTCTACTAGTTGTGACATACAATTGTCATTAATCATACTTAAAAAATAATTTCCCTTTGTTGTTCTGGAAGTCATATTTCCCCAGTCAATTTCAGGATTGTTGAAATCTCCCATTATGATTACATTTCCTGACCGAGCAGCCTTTTCAGTTTGCAGTATAACCCAATATTAGGTGTTTTGTAGCAAATCCCTACAAGGCCTCTATATTCTTACTGGACAATTATACTAGGTTTTAAGGCATGTTTTACATACAGGCATACCCCATCCTTTTTTATTAACCCTATCACTCCTAAAAAGTGAACAACCCTCTAGATTGATTGCCAAGTCATACGTACCATCTAACCAGATTCAGGGCCAGATTTGCCATAAGGCAGAGTAGGCATCTGCCTACAGGTGCACCCCACAAAGGGGTTCCTGTCATTGAAATAAAACATGCCACCTGGAGTCAAGGGGTGCCCATGGAACACATAAATTGTTTAGAAACATAGAATTTGAAGGCAGATAAGAACCATTTCGGTCCATCTAGTCTTCCCATTTTCCTACTGTAGAAACCTCAAACCTTTTTTGGTCCTTGGTCTTTTCTTATGTTAAGGGCAGCCGTATGCCTATCCCATATATGGTTAAATTATGTCACTGTATTAACTTCTACCACCACTTCTGTTGGTAGGCTATTTCACTTATCTACTACCCTCTCAGTGAATAAAACTTTCTTACATTACATCTAAACCTGTGTCCCTCTAGTTTTAGACTATGGCCTCTTGTCCAACATTTTTACTCCTATGAAATGTACTTCCCTCCTGCACTTTGTTGAATCCCTTCATGTATGTGAATGTGTCAATCATATCCCCTCTCTCTCTTCTCTCCTCTTTATTATATCTCAAGAAAGCTCTTTTGAAAACTTAAAAAATATTTAAAAAAAAAAAGATTTCCTGAGGAAATGTCCAGGAGACACAAAAAGCATTGGAAAGAGAGTCCGGTTGCATAAAGCTGAAGTCCTGCATACCGTGTTTTAACTAGCAAGACAGAGCTGGCTGAGATAGGAATTCGATATACCTCTGCCTGCTTTGATATACCTCTGCCCGTTTGGGGAACACTGATGAACACTGAACATTGGGGAAAATGTATAGAGGTTCCAAAGCCTGGAACTCTGCCCACAGTCCTTTTTCCCCCTCTATTGGAGATCGTCATAGCCATGATCAAGCTGTTTAACAAGCAGGAGGGGAATCCCTTTTATTTCAATCAATACAATGTATCTATTGCGGTGATAGCGCATAAGATACTGCAGGGGGTGCTCTGAGGACAAGAAGACGGGAGAGCGAAGGTTTTCCTCTGCTCAGACAAGATGGAAGAAGTGACAATCATATGCTTATACCACCGGGACATTAACTGTTTTGTTCCCTTCTTATCTCGCATTTTGTTTTGTGGACTCCTACCGGACTGTATGCCTATTTGATATGATGCATTATTATTATTTCATACTTATTTATTTTTAAGGGATTTTGTGTGGGTTTTATGTTCTATTTGTATTTGGGTGGTGTTATCTGTACATGGATTGAGAACTGGTTAAATGATAGATGGCAGAGAGTTGTTGTAAATGGAACTTTTTCAAATTGGTCTAGGGTTATAAGTGGGGTGCCGCAGGGTTCAGTCCTGGGCCCAATGCTTTTTAATTTGTTTATTAATGATCTAGAAGTGGGAATTGAAAGTAGCATCTCAATCTTTGCTGATAACACTAAGCTATGTAAGGAAATACATACAGAGCTCGATGTTTTTTCCCTACAGAAGGATTTAGATAAACTAAGTGAATGGGCAGAAAAGTGGCAGATGTAATTTAATGTAGATAAATGTAAGGTTATGCATTTGGGTTGTAGAAACAAACATGCTACATATACACTAAATGGGAAACAACTTGGGAAATCCTCATTAGAGAAAGATTTAGGAGTACTGATAGACAATAGACTTCACAGCAGTGTGCAGAGTCACTCAGCTGCTGCAAGAGCAAATAGAGTACTAGCATGCATAAAAAGAGGTGTAGAAGTAAGGGATGCTAATATTATCCTACCTCTGTATAAATCCTTGGTTAGGCCTCATCTAGAATATGGAGTACAATTTTGGGCGCCTGTTCTAAAAAAAGACATTACTGAACTGGAAAAGGTGCAGAGACGTGCAACAAAACTGATAAAGGGATTGGAGGATCTGAGTTACAAAGAGAGACTAGCCAAACTGGGTTTGTTTACATTAGAAAAGAGACGTCTAAGGGGTGATATGATTACCATTTACAAATACATTCAAGGTCAATACAAAGAACTATCCAATTAATTATTTATGCAAAGAGCTGAGCTACGAACAAGAGGTCATCCATTAAGACTTGAGGAAAGGCGCTTTTGACTAAAACAAAGGCAGGGATTCTTTACAGTAAGGGCGGTAAGGCTATGGAATTCTTTGCCTCGGGATGTTGTGCTTGCAGATAATGTAACTGCATTCAAAGAGGCAATGGATGCCTATCTAGCACAGAACAATATTGACAGTTATGACAGATGGCTTCAAAGCAAATAGGATATTGATCCGGGGAACTATTTCACACACACACACACACACACACACACACACACCTACACTGGAAATTGCTCCAGAGGGCGTTTTTGTTGCCTTCCTCTGGATCAACAGGGATGTTATTGGCATGGGCTGGACTTGATGGACGCATGTCTTTTTTCAGCCTTATCTACTATGTTAGTACTATGTATATCAGAGTAAAGGATTGTTTAACTAGTAATCTGCTGCTTCTTTATTCATAACCCTTTCAGGGAATATTGGGGTGGATTCTTAATAGTGCTCTCCCATATGTTTTTTTACTAGTATTTTTTTTTATAGCCTTGGAGAAAATGTAGGAGCATGTGACTCAACTAATTATCTCTGGAGGTTCCTTCCACCCAGCATTCACCAGGCTTGAACACTGCACAACTTTAAAAACAAACTAAAAGAACACCTGACAATTTTAAGACTACAGTAAAATACAAACTTGATTTTGTAAGCAATGTCAGAACTGTCACAAATTGCACTTGTTCTTCCTGACTGTATCTGTATGTCACCCATTCCAAAGACTGTAATCTCTATGAGGCTAAGGATATTTTATCCTAATGTATAAATACCTAATGTGTCTCCTATAATAATATCTAAATATGACCTTTACTATACCTCTATCACGGTGCCCGTGCTCCCTTATTTATGTTTTCCTGTCAGTTATCCTGTGTTTTGCTCTCATTGGTTGCCTTGTTTTGAGCCCGCCCAGTATGGCCTTTATATACTGGGCTCCTGCACCCACATGGTGCCCTTTCATGGTGTTCCTGTACCAGTGCTAACTACTGCTCCGAAGTTCCCAGTATACCGACTTGGCCTGCCTGACTACTCTCCAGTTCCTGCTCCTGTGTACCAACCCGGATTGCCTGACTACTCTTCAGTACCTGCTCCTGTGTATCGACCCGGCCTGGCTGACGTTCCTGCTCCTGTGTTCTGACCCGGCCTGGCTGACGTTCCTGTTCCTGTGCACCGACCCGGCTTGATCTTCGTTTCTGCTTTCCTGGTCCTTGTCGCCTCGGCGACATTCTTATATCCGGTTGCCTTTGGCTTGTCCTATGCCTCTGCTCCGTCAGGTTGCCAAGTGTTGTCTCAGTTACTGCCCCGACGGAGTGCCTCTGGCTTAGTCCTCCGCTACTGTCATACCGGTTGCAAGTGTTGCCTCCGTGAGTGCTCCGGTACAGCGCCATTGGCCTAGTCCTCCGCTACTGTCATACCGGTTGCAAGTGTTGCCTCCGTGATTTCTCTGGTAAAGTGCCATTGACTTGTCCTCCTCTACTGCCATACCGGTTGCAAGTGTTGCCTCCGTGATTGCTCCAGTAAAGTGCCATTGGCTTGTCCTCCTCTACTGTCATACCGGTTGCAAGTGCTGCCTCCATGATTGCTCCGGTAAAAGCGCCGTTGGCTTGTCCTCCGCTACTGCCATACCGGTTGCATATGTTGCCTCAGTGATTCGTCCGGTAAAGCGCCATTGGCCTAGTCCTCCTTTACTGTCATACCGGATGCAAGTGTTGCCTCCATGAGTGCTCTGGTACAGCACCATTGGCCTAGTCCTCCGCTACTGTCATACCGGTTGCAAGTGTTGCCTCTGTGATTTCTCTGGTAAAGTGCCATTGGCTTGTCCTCCTCTACTGTCATACCGGTTGCAAGTGCTGCCTCCGTGATTGCTCCGGTAAAAGTGCCATTGGCTTGTCCTCCGCTACTGCCATACCGGTTGCATGTGTTGCCTCAGTGATTGGTCCGGTAAAGCGCCATTGGTCTAGTCCTCCGTTACTGTCATACCGGTTGCAAGTGTGTGCCTATGTGATTGCTCCGGTAGTGCTCTTCTGTCTCAGTTGGATTGGTAGCTCATGGATGACCAGTACCTTCTATCACGGTGCCCGTGATTCGTGCTATCTGGTGTCTATCACTTGCTGGGAAATACTCATTGGCTGTCTGCTATTAGCCCTCCTCACTTTGCCTTTTTAAACCCTGGTTGGGCACTCCCAGGTTGCCCTTTCGTGATGTTTCTGACCTCACCTGTACTGACCAGTTGTCAGGCTTCTGGGCCTGCTGTTCCTACGTTCCGGTGTTCCAGCGTTCCAGTGATCCTGTGTTCCGGTGTTCCTGTGCACTATCGTTCCAGTGTTCCGGTGTTCCCGGGTTCCAGCACCTCGCGGGTTAATCCTCCTGAGTCTCCAATCTACCGCCTCGCCTGCCGGTTGCTCCCTGTCATCGCTTCCTGTGTTCCGGTCTCCTGTCACCGCTTAGGTCTTGCTTCGGTGGATACCCGCTGAGTACAGGGCTCTCGCTCTTTGCTTTGTCGCTCTGGCGACATTGTTACCTTCCGCTTTAGCTTTAGTGGCTGATTCCAGCAAGCAGACGCTGGTTTACTCCATATTACCTGGTTGCGAGAATCACTGTTGGTTCCAGCGTGTGGACGCTGGTTTACTCCATATTACCTGGTTGCTAGATTTACTGTTGGTCCCAGCATGCGGACGCTGGTTTACTCCATATTACCTGGTTGCGAGAATCACTGTTGGTCCCAGCGTGCGGACGCTGGTTTACTCCATATTATCCTGGTTGCGAGAATTACTGTTGGTCCCAGCGTGCGGACGCTGGTTTACTCCACATTAACCTGGTTGCGAGAATCACTGTTGGTCCCAGTGTGTGGACGCTGGTTTACTCCATATTACCTGGTTGCTAGTATTACTGTTGGTCCCAGCGTGCCCGCTGGTTTACTCCATTCAGCCTGGTTGCGCTTATACCGTTGGTCCAATGCTAGGACGTTGGTTGCTCCTGAACTCTAGTCCTGTTGACAGTTAGCTGTATGCTTCCTATGCAGTTGTCTGATACTTCCTGGCAATAGACTTCTGCTGCGTTTAGGCCATTGTATCTATTCCTATCTGCTGTCATAGTTATCTGACAGCTGGCCTACGCTTTGGGCTGCCCTGCCCGGTATTGGTAAGGCCGGTAGAACCTTTGCACGTTTCCATCTGGAGGGTTGCCTTACCTGGTATTGGCAGGGCCGGTAGAGCCTATACTCAGCCTCCCTTGGGCTGCCTTGCCCGGTACTGGTAAGGCCGGTAGAACCGGTACATTTCACCTCACGGTTGCCTTACCCGGTATAGGCAAGGCCGGTAGAGCCTATTGTTATTGTGCGGTCCCTTGGGCTGCCTTACCCGGAATAGGCAAGGCAGGTAGAGCCTATTGTATATACTGCTGTTACTTGGGTTGCCTTGCCTGGTATCACTGGCAAGGCCGGTAGAACCTATTCTACTGCTATTGTTGTTGTATTGTTATGTATGAATAACCCTACGGGAATTGCCTTAACTTTTAATAAAGTTAAGTTTTTACCAAAACCTTAAGTCTGAGAGTCTTCAAAACCGTGACACCTTCACATACGGGACTGTTTACCATCAGTGATGAACTTTAACTCCTGCAGTGCCGAAATCCTGGGAACCTACTTCTCTGCCTGACCTGTGTCAGTATAGACTGTTTGTACTTCGATGTTGTGCTGGACCTGTGTGGGCTTTGAATAAATTACCTGTCGTGTGTCTGTACTATACTGTTGTATATTACAGAACCTGTGAGGGTTCTTATTGTACTATTGTATTCAATAAAACTGTGTTTTTATCCTAACCCTGTGTCTGTGAGTCAAACTAACCGTTACAACGTCCCCTATACTGTAACATAAACTCTAAAGTGCTAAGTACATAAGATGCTGCATTATAAATAAAAAGATACATACTTACGTACATACAACATCAAGGTGTTGTTTGTTGTATCAGTTTAAATTGTATCTCTTTGCCTTATCCCCACTATCTAACTTACCCGTATCAGTTTTATATTAAATTCCTTTATACCTACCCCCAAAAAATCAGATCTTCTCCCAGTCTAAAGTCAGTAAATGTAGCTGTTTCTAAAAACGAAATGTAATTGTAAATAAACAGGGGAGGACTGACAGCACCCTGGGCCCCCGGGAAAGTGGAGGTAATGGGCCCCCTTCACCTTGCTCCAGTTATACCCGATCAACATTTTTGCCCCACGCCCAAATTATTGCTCCAGCCTACCAACCCAGCCAATACCTTTTTTTCTAACTTTATAATTGGCATTAATGTTCTAAAATGTCAATTATTAATCAAGGACTTTAATTAACTTACCAGCCAACACTGGTTCTGGTTGGACTGGAGAGGTGGTGCTGCGTATCTCTGTTTCACCACGTTCTGTCTCCACTCACTAGTAACACGTTCTGCCTCCACTCACTGGTAACACGCTCTGTCTCCACTCACTGGTAACACGCTCTGTCTCCACTCACTGGTAACATGCTCTGTCTCCACTCACTGGTAACACGCTCTGTCTCCACTCACTGGTAACGCGCTCTGTCTCCACTCACTGGTAACGCGCTCTGTCTCCACTCACTGGTAACACGCTCTGTCTCCACTCACTAGTAACACGTTCTGCCTCCACTTACTGGTAACACTCTCTGTCTCCACTCACTGGTAGCTTCTACTGCTCCTTGTGTCCTGCGATGCAATTGGCTGGCTCGTCGGTCAGGTGGGAAAGTGAAAGTGAGACTTCCTGATTCTTCCTTCCAGGCAGCAGCTGCCGGTTGGTACTGCTGCTGCTTTGGGACTAAGGGCAAAATCCTGCACCCCTCTAATATCTACTACCCAGCACGGAGCGCCCCTTAGTACGCCACTGGGAGAGTGACCAGAGCTGTTCATACTGAGGGTGGCGCACAGTGTGGCCGGCGCGGCTGCTTTAAATATGCGAGGGGGTGGGCCCCTACAAGCAAGAGGACACGAAGTCCAACATTAACATAATAATCGGGAATTTGGCTGTGGCGGGTCCCCCTCACTCGTGGGCCCTCGGTCCGTGACCGAATGCCCATATGGTCAGTCCACCCCTATATATAAATTATTTGGTATGTATGTTTATGTGCATATGTGTATGAATATATTTTTTTTCTATTTGTGTAAATATGTAACGTTTTACTGTAAAAAAAAAAAGCATACTCAGTGTACTCTTCCTGGTAAAATATTTTCTAAATAAATAAAAATAATTATTTGTTTCCCAGTTGTATATACCTTTACATATTTTAATTTAACAATTAAATATTGCCATTAAGCAGTGTATTTTAGCTTCTTAATTCCAACTTCCTTTTGAGAATATTTTTTTCTTTTTTTTTAAACATACCTGATGCAAAGTTCTATTATATCTAGCATTGCATTTTTTATTGATTCCACCGTTACTGCACTTCCTCTAATAAACTCTTGTCTGTCAAAAATATAACTTCATTATTTTCCCATTTTTGAAAAATCTGCCATTGTAAAATGTAATACTTTTTATTAATGCAATCACTTCTACCTTTACCACCTTAACCTGTATAATAAACCACACGGACTGGTGATTACTAGGCCCTGGGGTTTCTCTCTCAAATGTGCTCAGTCTAGAAACAAAATAATTGATTTCTCTCTCAATTGTGCTCAGTCTAGAAACAAAATAATTGCGGTCAATGGTTAAACAAATATTAGTTAACATTAGGCAGTAAATTAACACAAATTAGTTTGTTGTCAATAGGCAAAGAATAATTATATTGGCTCTGGGATTCATGTATGTTTTCCCCTGAGTTATCTGGTGTAAGATATATAATCACCTTCAAAGAATGTAGATTGTAAGAAACAGCACAGATCCTATTAACTCTGTACATCCATGTCAGGTAAGAACAACATAGAAATACCATCATAGGCTTTATTTTATTATGAAAATATTTTCTTTTAAATTCCAGAAATCAAGAGTTAGTAAGTTTACACTATTAATTTTCTTTTTTTAACTGAATTATCATATGCAATCATGTACTTATCTAGCTGCCCCTTGAAGGACCGCAGGAATCCAGAGTCACCCCTCCATATCATTACAACTAGGGATGGATGAAAAGTAAAAAAAAATACCCTCCCTGACGTCTTGAGAAAAACCAAAAATGTTTCGCCCTAATCATCACTAATAATAAAATGCCAAATCTATGTTTGTCTGACGCAGTCATTAGGACTACATAAAATATTCTCCTTTTCTCAATTGTCAATACATTTCTCGCCAGAACTTTGCCATATTTCACCTATGTTTCCTATGACTGCAACATTTTTCCACCACAATATTACTTCTGAGGGCTGAAGTGGAGAAATAAATATCTGGAAGTAAATGTTGTGAGTCCTACAGCAACATATACCTTTCAAAAATTGTTAGCTGGCAGAGTGCCTTTGTCCTTTGCCCACAAAACTAACTTCCTGCTTAAGCAACATTGGCACATATTCCAAATCTCTCCTGAAGATGTTCACATGTGAAGGGATGACATTGGACCCAATGGATGACTCTGTGTTTACTGCTTTGGCCACTATTCTGGATAAGGTTTTTAAAGCTTTGGTAAAACAGATTCCATCTTTTTTTCTGGATAGTACAGATTGAAGGAGTTAGTATTAGCCAACAAGACCTGCACTAGTCTGCTCCAGTTAACATCAACAGTCTATATACTTCTATTTCACACAAAGGGATATTTTAACAGAAAAGAAAACCCTTTCAGGGAGTAGTAAATCTGGAAACAAGGAGATTCATTTTCTAATTGATGTTTTTATACTGGCCTATATATCAGTTATTTCTGGTTCTAGGGTTCATTCTGCTTCCAGCAGAGGATAACCATTTGGTCATATGGTCCTATACAGGCAGGACTGGAGTAGTTTGTTGATATCCACGTATTAGCAACTTACCATCATATAACAATGTGCAAGCAAATCGTACCTAATCTGTGTTTTAATCAAGGTTCAATCCAATTTTAACTGTAGGATCCATAATGTAACTAAATGTGTATGGATCACTATATCCAATGTAAAAGAGATGTGTGTTTGTTTGTTTGTTTGTTCCTTTACAATGCTGACTCTTTTGCCAGCGATCTTTGTTACTGGTATCCTTTTAAAATATCGCATTTAAACAGCGTGCGGCTATAATCCGCAATAAGTATGTTGCCGTCATGAAAATGGTGACATGAGACTCTCGCCTTCCATATAAGCACAAGATTCTCATGTTTCATCTTTAACGCCTTAATGAAAGGGTTTTTTTTTCCATTATAGCGAATTACTTCCTGGACTTACCAGGTAAGTCGTCTGTCACCAAGGGGTTAAACAGCTCTTCAGCCCAACCCTGCAGCATCCAGGTTATTGCCAGCATACGGAAATATAGATTTCCATTATGGCTCCGTGTGTCTCATTAATGAAAACTAAAGCTGCCTGACAAAATAAATGCATATTAACCCTCTCAGGACAGAAAGGGTTAATAAAAATATTGCAAGAAACAGACTACCATTATTTCAAGATGTGCCCGTGTTCGTCTGTTTCTGGCAATACCCTGGATGTTACGGGGTTGGGTTGAAGCTGTGTTTAAAGACGCAACATGAGAATCTCTCACACACGCACTCACATATATATATCCAAAACATAGCTTGTATGACCTTGATGAGATTCACCAAACACATTTTGTTGTGAGTGAAGACCTTGTGTTTGATTGTGTGGGATTGGAGGTGGGTTGTTCCCTTCCACCTTGACAACCAGCCTGTGGAACGAAGATGGTAGTACTCACCACAAACTTGATGTCTGCTTACTTTTTGTTTGTGTGTATGTGTGGATGTGTTTGTCAACTAATTAAAATGTGCTAATTATGATTTTCTTTATTCAACCAGGAAAATAAAAATGGTGGCCAAATCTCAATGTGACTTTGGACTTACTGGAAATAATAATGCAATAAGGGAGATTTCACAGAGATTGCCATTTGGACCGTTATTTTCATATCCAGAAACAATCATTGGTAAAACTACAAAAGTAAGTGTTTCAGATATGTGGAGAATGGCAGAGTAAAAAAAATAAATTTATTAGTTGAGTAGCTTCAGAATGCAAGCTTTCAAGACAACTTCACTTCTTCAGGAATACTTAGATTTAAAGGGATAGTAATACTTAAAATGTAAAAAAAAATATGTTGTAGGGTTTATCTCCCTGAGTAAAACAAGAGTACTCCCACTGCTGAAAGGTATTTCATTCAAAATTTATTAATTTTCAAAGTTGAATTTTTTAGGTGCAATATCACAGTGGCCTGAAATTGTACAGTGGCGCTGTTGCTACACGATCCTCTGGACAGCTCTGGTCCCTGGACCATAAATCTCCATAGGATGGTGTAGCAACAGCGCCACTGTACAATTTCAGGCCACTGTGATATTGCACCTAAAAAATTCAACTTTGAAAATTAATAACTTTTGAATTAAACACCTTTCAGCAGTGGGAGTACTCTTGTTTTACTCAGGGGGATAAACCCTACAACATATTTTTTTTTACATTTTAAGTATTACTATCCCTTTAGGTTTAAATTCCACTGGAGGTGAATCTCTTCATTATTCCTTAACAGATGAGAGTTTGTACCATGTTAGCCATTGAAATACAAGCAAAAATTTTGTAAAATTGATACCTTTATTGGCTACTTAAACAGATTTAGGGATGCAAGCTTTCAAGACCTCTCAGGTCTCTTCCTCAGGCATGTTATACAGATAACTATGCAAAATCTCTCTTAAAGAGATAGTAATGGTTATTTTAAGTTGATTTAATATTGTAGACATTAAAAAAAGGTTAACATCTATGTGAATCTTATCTCTCAAATCTTTATGGTTTGAGAGATATAACTTGCTAAAGTTAACTTTTCATGGCTGTTTCACTCAAGTTTGCCATCTAGCTGACAGCTGCAGATTCCAGTCATTTGACCAGACAGAGGCTCTTCAGCAGAGCTGAAATTGTTCTATTTAGAAATAAATACTCCATTGGAACAGTCTACAAAATGTGCTTGCAAACCAGGCACACTTTGTAGACTGTTCTAAATGAAGTATTTGTCTTTAGATATCATTATATCGGCGCTGCTGAAGAGCCACATCTGGTCTCGCCACTAGAATGTGCTTCTGACAGCTTTACAACTTGTCAAGCAGAAAGGGGAGGGACCACAGAACTTTATTTTCCTATATCTCTCAAACCATAATGGTTTGAGAGATACGAATAAGTGCAAGTACTCTCTTTTAATTGTATCTACCATATAGTTAGTTTTTTTTCTGACATTACTATCCCTTTAAATACAAGTACACATTACATTGTTTATAATGGAAATCAGATAAGAAAGCTCAGTGCAGGCACCAATTCGTTGATCAGTCAATGGTAGGAGATGTGATTTAAATTGCATTCTTCCTCCTAGTAGTCCAAGGTGTTTATGATCCCAGAGGGACTGTTGTAAAGGTTAAATCACAATGTGATAATATGACAGAAACTCTGTCTTTATTCAGCACATACGTCAAAGAATCAAAATGTAGCATCAGTTTTACCTTCCATATTTTTCTGTCCCTCTGAGTGTGAAATTGTCCCATCAGTACAGTCAGTCTATTGTCCCTGACATTGTGTCCACTTTGGCAAAAATGTTCTCCCACTGGTGTCTCTGTCTTTTTGTTGTTAATACTGGATCTGTGGGAATCAAACCTTTTATGTAATGGCTGTCCAGTTTCTCCCACATAAAGAGCTGTTGGACATTTTGCACACATGATGAGGTATATTACATTGGATGATTTGCAGGTGAAATACCGTTGGGCTTATGGTGTAACTGGGTGTTTGGGATGGGTATCTTGTCTGTGTTATAAATGTGTGCACAGGCTTCACACCTACTCTGTAGGCAGGGAGATGTGCCATTTTTTGTATTTTTATTCAGGGCACTCCTCACCATCAGTTGCTTTAAATTGGGAGGCTGTCTGAAGGAGAGTAAGGGAGGCTGTGGGAATATATTCTTAAGTCTTTCATCTGTATGTAATGTTGTTTGGAGTTCTCTTGAATTTTGTGCAGAGCTTCAACCTGGGGGTGGTAAGTGACCACAAGTGGCACACGGTTTCCCTTATGTTCTTGAAAGCTGGCATCCTAAATCTGTTTCGTTAGCCAATGAAGGTATCAACTTTACAGAGGTATCTCTTTGTAGCTGGCCAAGTGGCATAAGAGTTATTTCCTTTTTGATGTGTAAATAGCTCCAGTAAATTTAATGCATAGAGAGGTTGTGACTACAGCCAAAGATGGCTAACTACATGGAATGTATGGGTTAACCCTCAGAGTGCCAGAGAGGTGCACAACACATCTATTTGCATTGAATTGCGTACCCATTCAGCACCCAAAGGGCCCAAAATGTATATTTGTATATTTATTTATATAGCACCATACATGTACACAGCGCTTTATAGAAGTTGAAATAGTACAGTACAAAAATACAGAACAGGGTTAAGAGCGTCAGGCTAAAGTGTGATCATTGCATTATTTGTGGGGGAAAGTGCTGCAAAGGGAATCATACACTGGGAAAAGGATCCTGCTTACAGTCTAATTAGAATTAATGATGACATACAGAGACAGTAGGAGGAGGATTATAAGTGCAAGTACAAGGTGTAGTGAAGGAAGTGCAAAAGGAATCTGATGTGACTATCAGTGGAACAAGGAGTACATTGTTACTGAGATGCCTCCTTGAGCAGGTGGGTTTGAGGAGATGCGTGAAAGTGATGAGTGTGGATGATTGGCGAATGGTAACATAGTAACATAGTAATTTAGGTTGAAAAAAGACTTGCGTCCATCTAGTTCAACCTTTTTCCTATTCCTATTTACCATCGTTGATCCAAAAGAATGCAAAAAAACCCTCAATACAGCAATTTCAAATTATGAATTGCATGGGGGGAAAAAATCCTTCTTGATTCCAAATAGCAATCAGATTTCTCCTTGGATCAACAAGCACTAAATAAATATTAATCTCAATACTAACGTACATAGTCCTCTATGTTCTGCTCTTTTAAATAAGTATCCAGGCCCTTTTTAAAGGCATCTAATGTATTCCATAGCACCACCTCTTCAGGCAGTGAATTCCATACCTTTATTGTCCTTACTGTAAAGAATCCCTTCCGCTGTTGTAGATGAAATCTCCTTTCCTCAAGTCTAAGCAGGTGGCCCCTTGTGATAGGGAGGGCATTCCAAAGTCGAGGGGCAGCCAGAGAAACACAATATGGTTATTGTGTGGAATAATGTGACATAAATTCCTTATCATGGTTTAGGCTACAGTTCAGAGTGTTACACTCGGTCATCAATTTATAACCCCAGATCTTCCTGTCTCTCTGTGTCTAAAAATATCCCATCAGTACAGACACCACGAGATCTTTAATGCTGTGACCATTTTTTCAAAAATGTTGACCCACTTGGCTGTCTCTTTTCTTGTTCACTCTGGTTCTATGAGAATTCATCCGTTTTCTTAGAGTTCATCCTGTCTCTCCTGCATATAGCCCTGCGCTGGGACATATGATGAGGTAAACAATTAGATAATCTGCTGAAGAATTTGCCCTTGATGTTGTGGTTTCGGTGGGAATGTGGTATGGTCACCTTATCTGTGGTACATATGCGTACACAAGTTCCACGTGTCTTTTTTTAGACAAGGAGACGTATCATTTTCTGTTGCATTCTTAAAAGGTTAGTTTCACAAAAAAAGCAGCTCAGAATAATCTTCATAGTATTTGGGCCATGGAGAGTGTTATTTCACTACTGTCAGAGTTGTAGTACAAGAGTAATTGAATGATAAAGTATCCCCCCTCCCGCCCCTTTTACCTAGTGTAACACTGCTCACCTCAGATGTGGAATCTGGTCTCTCGACCAGACAGCTCACAGCAAAGGAGAATCTTCTTTGACAGGTTTTTCAGGTTTTCCCTTATGATTACTGAAGATTGTCCCTCTCTGCGATCTATCTGGACAGTCTTGCTGCTCTGAGGTGAGCAGTGTTACATCAGTAAAAGGGAAGGGAGGGGGATACTTTATCATTCAATTATTCCTTAACTACAACTCTGACAGCATTGAAATAACACTCTCCGTGGTCCAAATACTATGAGCTCTTCTCATGGAAGGCAAAAATTGCCATTTTTTGCATTTTTCTTTTTTGAGGCAAAACACATCATTGCACATCACTACTAAAAAAAAAATAGACGGATATAGTTTATATGTATAAAATATCAATTTATAATGTGCATCTTCTATTTTATTGTCCCCAGGCGATGCGAGAAGGAAATCAGACAAAAATCACAGAATTCTTTTTGGTTGGATTTGGAGACCTTCATGGATTAAAGTATCTATTCTTTATCATGTTTCTGATGATATACATCATGGCATTAATGGGAAATTCTCTTGTCATCATCATGGTTGTGGTTAATGAAAGTCTTCATTCTCCCATGTATTTTTTTATCAGCCAACTTTCATTTTCAGAAATCTTGTTCACCACAAATATTGTGCCCAATATGTTATATCTTATTATGGTTGGTGGGGGGAACGTTTCTGTTGCTGGATGTTTTATCCAGTTATATCTTTTAGGAAGCCCAACCGGTGCCCAGTGTTTACTTCTGGCTGCAATGTCCTTTGATCGTTATATAGCAATTTGTAATCCACTGCATTATACATCTATCATGACCTCCAGATTGCAACTGCACATTACCATCATCTGCTGGTTGTCTGGTTTCACGTCTGCTCTTATTGTTTATATTTTCCTAAGTCAACTAGAGTTCTGCAGTTCCAACATCATTGACCATTTCTATTGTGATATTGCACCAGTTGTAGAAATTTCTTGCTCAGATATTTCCATTGTGGAACTGGCCTCTTTTCTCATTGCCATTCCTGCAATCCTTTCTCCATTTATGTTTACTATCATGACTTACATCTTCATCCTCCATACCATCATCAGGATACCCTCCACGAGAGGGAGACAAAAAGCCTTCTCCACCTGCAGCTCCCACCTCACCGTTGTGTGTATGTATTATGGCACATTAACAACAATTTATGTATTTCCACATGATGAACATTCTATGAATACAAACAAAATTCTGGCCTTACTGTACACCTTGGTGACTCCAGTTTTCAACCCCTTAATCTATAGCTTAAGAAACCAGGATATCAGGAGATCCATAAACAAATATATTCCTATTTGTGGGAAGTGGATGGGTTTTTAGATAGCATCAAATAATAGTTGATGAGGCTGAAAATAGTCTATCAAATTCAACTTTCTCCAGGCATCATTTGTTGATCCAGAGGAAGTCAAAAAAGACCCCCAATTATGCCCTGAGTAAAAAAAAAAAAAATCCTTCCTGACGGTAAATGGAATTTGGATAATTCCCTGGATCAACATGCAATCTGCACTGAAACCAAATGACATAAATCTCTAGATTATTCTGAGGTATACAACTACTTAAATCATGTACACTATCTGCCAACACAGATGACAAAGTAATAGCTTCCATATCATTACTGCCCATATTTTATAAAATCCTTGCCTTTGTTTTTAAATTAAATTCCTATAATCTTAATAGGAGTTACCTTATAACTCTTTTAGTAAAGAGTTCCCCAGATAGTTTCGTTTATTGGCTCTGATTACATGTGTAGAGTAATTGTGTCCCCTTTTAGACACAGCTCATGTAAGCAAACCCAGTTTTTCTAGTCTTGCACTATAACAAAAATCTTTCAATGCCTTTATCAGTTATGTTGTGTGTCTCTCTTCAATTTTTCCACTTTGATAATGTATTTTTAAGAACTAATGCCCCAAACTGTACTCATTATTCCAGATGAGGTCTTGCTAACACATCTTTAAAAAGACTGGACTTGAATTGATAATGTGGTTCACTATGAAAATGTGCACACTATTATGAGAGAAACTAAACTGTGCATTAACTATGTCGCTGGGATGAAAAGGGTGACATGAGAATCTCGCCTGTGTCAAAATGGCAATATTCTCATGTCGCGGGCTTAAAGGGATAGTAATGTTTCACAAAAACAGCAACTCCAATTAATCTTCATAGTATTTGGGCCACGGAGAGTGTTATTTCAATACTGTCAGAGTTGTAGTACAAGAGTAGTTGAATGATAAAGTATCCCCCTCCCACCCCTTTTACCTAGTGTAACCACCTCCCCTCAGATGTGGAATCTGGTCTCTTGACCGGGCAGATAACAGCAAGGGACAATCTTCTTACTGTGATCATAAGGAAAACCCTGCCCCCCTTGACAGGTTTTTCAGGTTTCTCCTTCTGTTAATTGCAGCTTGTCCCTCTCTGCAATCCATCTGGACACCACCCTGCTGCTCTGAGCTGAGCAGTGTTACATCAGTGAAAGGGGTGGGAGGGGGATACTTTATCATTCAATTACTCTTGTATTACAACTCTGACAGTATTGAAATAACACTCTCCATGGCCCAAATACTATGATGATTAATTAGAGCTGCTTTTATTATGAACCATTACTATCCCTTTATGCGCAATCACTGAAACAATGAGCGTCACTCATTTAAACAGCGCCATTCAAACAGTGTCCGCTCATAATAGAAAAAAAAGACACAGGCACATTTTGTGTAATAAGGCTCTGTAGTAAGGTCTCCTCACAATACCTTCATACATTGACTCTTTATTTAGAAGTCGGCATCTTCACCCTGCTTGCAGCCATAGCGCCAGACATTTCACAGAGCAGGACAGTGGCCTTGAAGATCGCACAAACACTGTATTGTGTAATATGCCTTCATCTTGAATTTTTCTGCATGGATCTAAAGATTGAAATTATGAATGTATTATGAAGGTATTGTGAGGAGACCTTGCGATTGAGCCTTGTTACACAAAATGCACCTATGTCTTTTTTTTTAATTATGAGCAGCGGACACTGTTTAAATGAATCTGTTTCAATGAGTTAAGCCCATTGTTTAAATGAGTGACGCTTAAGCAATCGACATGAGAATGTCTCCCTTATGATGTGGGCGAGGTTCTCATGTCGCCCTTTTCATCCCAGTGACACGGTAAATGTGTTGTTTAGTTGCTCGTACAGTAGTGTGTGACCTTTCAAAAGGATACCGATAATGCTAGGCTCAATTGTGTCACAGTAATAAAAGGTAAAAATAATATTTATTTTTATAGTCACAGGATGATAGTGAGAATTCTAAAAAGTGTCAATGGGTTCTACAAAGGGAAGAAAATCCTAGAGAGACCTAAAACTAAATGATGGCTTTATTACATTACCGATGCAATATTTACCAATGGTCTATTTGCTACGACTGAGGCTAGGAATAAAATTCACAAATTATATTAAAAGAAAAAAAAAAAAAAACAATTGCTTTGGAATAATTTTGAAAGCACTCCAAAATCAATATAAAGGGATAGTAATGTTTCATAATAAAAACAGCTCTAATTAATCATCATAGTATTTGGACTTTGGAGAGTGTTATTTCAATACTGTCAGAATTGTAGTTCAAGAGTAATTCAATGATAAAGTATCCCCCTCCTGCCCCTTTTACCGATGTAACACTGCTCAGCCAGATCAGAAGGGAGGTGCCCAGGTAGACTGCAGAGAGGGACAATCTTCAATTAAGATAAGGGAAAAACCTGAAAAACTTGTCAGGGGGGCAGGACCTTCATTGTTCTCATAGAAAGAAGATTGTCCCCTTCTGTTATCTAAATACAAATTGTTAGAGGCACTACTGAATCTAGTAACTATAGGTTATTTATAGAATAAGGAGAATGTGCTTGAGATTAAATAAATAACATATAATCACGAAAGAAAGAAAGAATCTCATTGAAAGCACCAATCTCACTCCTATATAAGTATCATTGTGAAATCAAACTGGTGTCATACAATAAGAGGAAAATGTTAAAACCAATTTTAAAATTTAACTTTTATTTTATCCCTTTAATTTAAAATGAACATTAACCTAAAAACACTAATGGTCCCAATGCTTACTAATTATGTATTGAATAAGACACTATCTTAAGTTCTTATACTCCTATTGAAACTCTCACTTCCAAAACACAATTAGTGCTTCAATACCATACCATGGCGGTTATACCGCCTTCTAACTCCCTATCTCAAAGTATGGGCGTTAATAAACAGATGACCCAGGTGTTTGAGCAAAAGTCCCGTTTTCTAATTGCATTAATGTATATGCTTCATAACAAGTAACATAACTCCAAACTCTATTATTGTGGTAATTCTCTCTACCTATATATCATATAAAGAAAGAATAGAGGGTGGCCGCAAAAAGTGATCACTTAAAAATTGAAGCTAAGCGTTTCCAGAACCCCAGCAGTTAAGTCTTCAAAAATCATTGGGTAATAGACCCGCTGGGCAAGTGACCGATATAGGCCAAAAAATAAAGTGTAGAAAAGGATAGTGAAGAGAGTTATCTATTACTGCATAAAATATATAAGCACTGGGACCACCAAGACTGAAACACAAAGTGTGTGCCTCAGAAACCCTGACGATCGTTTCGCCTGTCGGCTTTTTCAAAGGGCGAAACGGGACTTTTGCTCAAACACCTGGGTCATCTGTTTATTAACGCCCATACTTTGAGATAGGGAGTTAGAAGGCGGTATAACCGCCATGGTATGGTATTGAAGATAAGACTTATATCGTTCTTCATGTTTTTTTAATGCCTACAAAATAAAATAAAGATAAAACGAAGTATTACTATCCCTTTAAACATTTGATTAATCACTCCATTGTCCATGCAGCTGGAATTAGCCACACTGGCAACAGAGGGGTTAATCAAGTTAAAAGAGGTTAAAGGGGAACTATCACCTCAAATAAACTCCCCCCCCCACAATAATTAGCCATCTAGCAATAAGCGTACCAATGGTACTATTAGCCAGTATAATTACTGCGTTAGTTGGAAATCCTACTTGTGCCGAGACTGACAGCCAGGCAACATCTCTTTAGAGGCATCTCTGCACCTGCGCCATCAGTCCTTTCTGGTACCTTAAGGCAGGGCTCAAAATTTCCACTCGCCACTAGCCAATGGCGAGTGAAAATTTAGCCCTGGTGAGTAGAAATTCAGCCCTGGTGGGTATGCTGTGGATTGCAGTGGCGAGTAACTTTTCAGGTCTGGCTAGTAGCAAAGGACTTCAATTTTTAAGTCCTGCCTTAAGGTACCATGCAACTCCTCCTAGAGGAGACCAGGACTGACAGTGCAAGCGCGCAGATGTCTGTAACCAAAGATGTTGTCTGGACTTCAGTTTCGGCACAATTAGGATTTCCAACTAACACGGTAATTATGCTGGCTCAACCGGTTTTGCTGTGGCTTTCACTTAATCGTACCCACTATGGAACATTACCCCTTATTCCCATTTATGTCAACTGTCCCTGGACTGAGTATAAAGTTTATAATAGAGGAATCATTGTTAGGAAGAGACAGAACTCATGTCATTCCCTTGCTCGCTCAACCTGTTTTGCAGAGCAAGGGAATGAAACACAAGCTCTGTCTCTACGTAACAATGATTCCTCTATTTTAAACTTTATACTCAGTCCAGGGTCAGGGGACATAAATGGGAATCGGAGGTAATCCTCTGTAGTGGGTATGATTAGGTGATCTGATAGGATCCTTGCAATCTAAAACGTACTGCTACAGCAGCTATCGCTTATATGACAATTAGGAAAAACGCTCATCTAACGCTAATCTCGGCAAGAAACTCATTATAAAAATATCTCACATTATACTAGCGAGACTGCAATAATATCAGCATTTAGAGGAGCTCACTTGTGACACTCACCTATAATTTCTTGGTAGCACTTTACTTAACTGATACAAGAAAAGGGACAGTAGAACAAACTTCTTGCATAAATTAATCTGCTACAAAATAAGGAGCTTGTACAAACTCAATTTTAATATTGCTGCACGGATAGTATGCACAATAATATCCTGTGAAGCACTAACATTAAATGCAACAATATTGACTATTTCCTTGAAAAACAATTAGGAACAAACAAGGATCAAATCAAATCATATTGTTGTTACTCAATGGCATGCTGGCACACATATATTAAATGCGAAGATGTGAGATACCGGCAACGAAATGTAGCTCTCTCTTCCTTCCATTTTAACTTTTGGTAACATACCAGGAATAAAATACAGTACACATTCACAAGAGTTGATAAACATACAACTAAAAGTGATTATATAAAATGCCAGCAGCCTCATTTAACCTTGATGTATTAGGAATCACAGGTGCATGTATTGTCAAGTGCTGATAAATATATATATTTAAATGTCATCAAATAAGACGTCTGCAGCATAATCTAACTGCACCTAGGCAGGTTGTGGTGGTAGGGGACTCTATTATTAGGAGAACAGATAAGGGTCTCTGTGGTTCTGATCTCAGCAACCAAGTGGTTTACCGTCTCACGGGCACACGGGTTCGGCATGATGGGTGGACAGATTATTGGGAAGGGCTGGAGAGGATCCAGCTGTCTTGGTGCATATTGGTACCAATGACAAAGTAAGAGGAAGGTGGAGAGTCCTAAAAGGTAATTTTAGGGATTTAGGGAGTAGGATTAGGAACTGGACCTGCAAGGTAGTATTCTCAGTGATACTACCTGTGCCATGCGCTAAGCCAGAGAGACAGCGGGAGATTAGGGAGCTCAATGCATGGCTGAAGTCTTGGTGTAAGAAGGAGGGTTTTGGCATTTTAGAGCACTGGGCTGATTTTGCTTTGGGGTACAATCTTTCTCTATAGTAGGGATGGATTTCACCTAAATGCAAGAGGGTCTCAAGTGATTCCGCGTATACAATATATCTCACACCTGTAGCATATATACTGATATGTTATCACAGTGCCCGAGATTCTGCCTGAGCAACATTCTTACTTCCGGGTTTACCTTGGCTGCATTCTTATTGGCTCTGGGTTCATAACTCCTCCCAGGGCTTGCCTTTATATACGCCTTCCTGTCACTATACCAGTGCCCTTTGGTGTTCCTGGCCAGACGTTTGTTGCTGAGTATCCTGTTCCGTGTATGATCTGGTTTTGTCTGACCTTGCTACTGTCTTCGCTGTCCATTTCATTTACGACCCGGTTTGCCTGACTACGATTCCTGTGACCGATTGTGGTTGACTACTGCTCGCTGTATACTGATCCAGGCTTTGGCTGACTACTGCTCACTGTGTACCGATCCAGGCTTTGGCTGACTACCGCTCACTGTGTACCGATCCAGGCTTGAGCTGTCTCACTCTCTGTGCTCTGATTCTGCATTGTCTACTCTCCTAGCATTAGCTATTCCGCTAGTGCCTCTGTTGTCTCCGGTCTCGTGTCCTATAGCCACTGCTCTATGGTTGCCCCGGTTGCGCTCTATACAGCCTATGCCTTAGCGGTTACTTCTGGTTGCACTACCTTTCAGCCTGTGCCTTACTGTTGCCGCCGGTTGCACTACTACTCAGCCTGTACATTACTGTTGCCTACGGTTGCGCTACTATATAGCCTGTGCCTTACGATTACCTCCGGTTGCGCTACTATACTACCAGTACCTTACTGTTGCCTCTGGTTGCGCTGCTATACAGCCTGTGCCTTACGATTGCCTCCGGTTGCGCTACTACTCAGCCTGTACATTACTGTTGCCTCCTGTTACGCTGATCCACAGCCTGTGCCTTATGATTGCCTCCGGTTGCGCTACTATACAGCCTGTGCCTTACGATTGCCTCCGGTTGCGCTACTATACAGCCTGTGCCTTACGATTGCCTCCGGTTGCGCTACTATACAGCCTGTGCCTTACCATTGCCTCTGGTTGCGCTACTATACAGCCTGTGCCTTACGATTGCCTCCGGTTGCGCTACCATTCTGCATGTGCATTATGATTGCCTTCAGTTGCACTATTATACAGCCTGTGCCTGTTCTGGTTGCCTCCGGTCATAACCTCTGAGTACGTGTATCTGTGCCCGTCACGTGGGCTGCCTATTCCTTACATTATTATCTGAGCCTGCTACGTTTGCCTCTGGGTATAACCTCCGTGTACCTGTGCCTGTCACTCAGGCTGCCTATACCTGGTTTTCTGGCCAAGTCCGGTGGTCTCGTCTGTTTCCCCTGTTCCACTGGGGATTTTGCCCTGCAGTACTTACCTCGCCTAAGGCTCCTCCTTGCTGGTACTGCTGAGGTTTTGTTCCAGTTCCTGTTCCAGTTCTACACTCTGCATTACAGTTATTGTACATACCTGTTTCTGTTTGTACCCTGATCTGTGTCAGATCCAGAAGAGCTTATCCACTGTCTGGGTCTGGACCAAATTGTCTGAGTGTTCATTAAAACCGTGACATATGGCAAGCCGGATAATGCCCCGGCAGCACATGAACGCCCTGTAATTTATATTCGGGTGATTTTGTGTATGCAAGAGGAGCACTTGGGTATTTATAATTTTTATCTCAATTGAATAAAAGTTAGGTTTTATTTCCAATTACCATGTGACCGTGGCAACACAGTGATTAGCTTTTGCAGGTGTGCTAGTATAACAGCGTTTCTTTTTCTCTTTTTTATTGTTTGTGTTTAGTTAATTATTTCCCTGCAGCACCCTGTAAGCACACTGTGGCAAACGATAGGTCCTGGTTATGTTAGTGGGTGAGTGCGCGGGTATATTTTTCTTTTTGTCATTGCAATATTAACCAAAGGTTCACTAATCACCTGACCTACTGATACAATTTCAATCCAAGAAATGTACCGCTAGTCCTGGATGGGAAAATTGTCTTTTGTTTTTATTCTATCCTCCTCAAATGTTCTTTCACCAGATTTTATATAATTTTCAATAAATATTATATGATTCAAATACCCCGATTTGTGCTATAATACAGGTCCTTTCTATCTGAAGTCTCCCTTCTTTTCTTCAGATAAATAAGGGCCGCATCCCTAAAGGAAACAAGATGTAGGCCCACATGGCGGGGAAATAATCCAGCTGCACATAAGGAGACTTAAATATGAACAGGGACAGAATTCCAAGTAGGCAGAGAAGGCAAATCCTTACAGTCCCAAATTTTGAGGGGCGGTGCCTAAGCTATGATGGCCACACCCACCTTCTGAATAGTGGGTGTGGCCACAGGAATCCCAATGTCCATGCACCAGTTTTATACTCCTTTATAGATTATCATTCAACCCCTTGCTATTGAGATCTCCAACTCACTGCATTGGAGATTTCTCAGCAACCAAGCAGTTAACCCTTTGAGTGCCAAAGGGATACTCAACGTATTGCAGAACAATGCGTTGAGTACCCCTCTAGCACTCAAAGGGTTAAAGCTTTTTGTTGTTGTTCTTGCTTCTTATAGGTCAAGGGTATTCTCTGTGCAAGGAAACAGTGGATTGGACTGGGGGCGGAGCCATGTGGGAAGTGGAGGTGTGACCATAGGCGGAGCTAAGGGCACCTACAGTGCTTTGCCTAGGCTAGCCCGGGATGTAAATTCAACCCTGCTTATAAATACAAAGTGGATCAATTCCTGAGCAAACTCTTTTCAAATGAGGGAAAATAACCCCCATTGACTTCCATTATATTGCACTTGATAAGTCTTGTGGACTTTATCTAACAAATTCCCATTGAGGTCTATGGGGAGATTTGTAAATGAAGCCCTTGGTGAGGTTCTCAGCTGTAGTGGAATCCAGGCCAGTGTTGCCAGTTTCTCCAGTGAGAAGAAAAAAACAAACCTCTCCAGTTCATATTTAATTCTACAGAGGCACTAAGGGTCTGAGAGAAGCAGTAAGGAAGTGTAACTAGGCAGTGTATTTTGTTTTTTATTTGTCTCCTATAGTGCAGTTTCTTTCTCACCCTTTTTAGTGCAGGTAGAAAAATCCATATGGTAAAAATGAATTAAAGGGATAGTAAAGTCCCCAAAAAACTATGTTCGAAATCGTAGCTGCACTAAAAATACATTTAATGTGCTTAATCCTTTCTCTCAAATCGTTATGGTTTGAGAGATGTAATAAAATAAAGTCCTCCGCTCCCTCCCCCTTCTCTGTACAGCGGACGTCGTGAGATCCTACTTCCGGGACCAGACGGCGGCTCTTCAGGAGCGCTGACATCGAGATATCTAACTGTGATTACTTCATTGGAATGGTCTACAACGTGTGCTTGCAAGCCAGGCACACATAGACCATACCGATGAAGTAATTATAGTTAGATATCCCGATGTCGGCACTCCTGAAGAGCCGCCTACAGTCAGGCGACCGGATTCTGTCTCTGACAGCTTTACAGCTCATCAGGCAGAAAGGGGAGGGAACGGAGGGCTTTGTTTTCTTATTTCTCTCAAACCATAACGGTTTGAGAGAAAGGATTTAGCGCATTAAGTGTTGTTTTAGTGCAGCTACCATTTAAATCATACTTTTTTGGGACTTTACTATCCCTTTAAAAAGGACCTGTCACTTTGATTCACGTTTGCATATTTGAAAACGTAATTAAAAACTGTGTAGGTGTCATGTTAGCCAAAAGATCAGCAGATGTATAGTCACACTTGGTATTATATGCTAATGTTTCACATGCTAATGAAGTTTTTCAGTGCCATTTCATATACTAACGAAGCACCAGGAATCTTTTGCTTTTCCCAGAAATAAAAGTCTGAATATTTCCTAAACCAGGTCTGTCCAAGTTCAGTCCTCAAGGGCCATCAACAGACCAGGATTTAGGGATTTCTATGATTAAGCACAAGTGAGTTAATCAATGGCTAGACCCTAAGCATTTTCCCACAAATACGTGATCAGTTCTGGAACAAATATTTGCAGTCAAGAGTTAAATAAATTTTACTTAATTTTAAGGAATACAATCACCAATTATTCTAATGATAATAGCAAAAATTAATTATATAGACTCTGGGATTTAGGTATATTTTCCCCTGAGTTAAATGGTTTAAGATATAAAATCACCTCATAGATTCTAGAATGTAAGACATAGAACAGATCTTATGAATTAATGCACACCAATTTAAGGTAAGACCGAAATAGAAATCTCCATCAGAGACTTTTTATTTTAAAAATATTCTTTTTCAGTTCCTACAAAATCTAAGTTGTTTTTAAAAATGAAATACAAATATCAAAAGATAAAATACATTTCATTGAAACGAGAATACGTTTGCACTGCCAATTTTAAATGTATTTCCTATTTATTGTATAATTATTTTTTGCAGCATGGAGAAAAGAAAAAGGACCGTTATGTTCTCTGTCAGATTGGACATTTTATTTTTATGTCTAAAACATGTAATTTTGAGAAGCAAATGATCTCTGAATGTTGAGGTAAATTGTATGTTTTATTTGTTCTTAAAGGAAAACTGAAGTTTTTATGTTGAAAAATATATATACGATAGGACTTTTTCCTGCTGAGTAAAATGAGAGATCTTACTCAGACTTGTTTTTGATTATTTTAGATTTTTTTTCAAATGGTTAGTAATATCATGTCTTTATAAAAAATGTCATATTGCAGCTATTAGAAAAATAAACTAAACGACCCCAATCCCATCTCTCAAACCTTTATGGTTTGAGAGATACAGGAGGCTAAAGTTACCCCTCCCCCCTTCCCTGACATCAGCTGTAAGCTGACAGCGGGAGATCCTGGTCCCAGGACAAGCAGGCGGCTCTTCAGCAGACACGCATCTCCTGCTGTCAGCTTTACAGCTGACATCAGGGAAAGAGGAGGGAGGGGAGAACTTGAGCCTCCTATATCTCTCAAACCATAAAGGGGACTGGGATTATTTAGTTTATTTTTCTAATAGCTGCAATATGACATTTTTATATAGCGATACTGCTAACCCTTTAAATCAAAATCAAACTGCAACTTTTAGTCTGGTCAGCAGATGTCAGTGTTACAGTTGCAGCCTATGAAGATCTTCAGATAAGGACTAAAAGCACTTCATAGGCAGCAACGGAAAGATGAAATTTTGCAAAATGTCAAGAGGTTTGAGTTGTAATTATTATCAGTTAAGCCATCTCACATCGGTAACTCTATCCTTGTTTTACTCAGCACGAAAAACCTTATGGTTATTATGGTTCAAATGTTTAAAACGTTTAACCCATTGAGTGCCAGAGGGGTACACAACACATTGCTTTGCATACCCCTCTGGCAGTCAAAGGGTTAAAACATGCCCTTTAATAAGAAAATACATACAACTTGTAACTCCTAATTGCCACATCATATCTACCAGGATTTAGCCTCTGAATGATGGTAAAATATATAGGACATGTATATATATGATATATAAAAAAATGGAAAAACAAATTTGTGCTTCTCCCTAAAATTACCCAAATGTGAATCTTATATAAAGCAGCAGCGCATCAATTACAAAGTCCTTCTTCTGACCTTTAATACTCTCCACACTGCTACCCCTCCGTACATCTCTTCCCTCATCTCCTCTTATGTTCCTGGCCACCTTCTTCGCTCAGCACACAACGCCCTTCTTGTTACACCATCCACACTCTCCGCCCTCTCCCGTCTCAAACCTTTCTCACTTTCTGCTCCATACCTATGGAACTCCATACCCGTCTCCCTACGTATAGAACAATCCCCCTCTGTCTTTAAGTCTACCCTGATATCTTATCTTCTGGAGCACTAGGACCATGCACTGCCTTTGGCCAAACTCAGCACTTGTAATCTCAGCACTTAACACCCTCTTTCCCCATTGTCTGTCTCCTATTACCCATTTAGACTGTAAGCTCCTTGGGGCAGGGACCTCTCTCCCATTGTTTGTATGAATGTCGCACATATTTCATCCCCTCTTATTTATTGTAACATATGTCTGTAAGGCGCTGCGTACACTGTGTGGTGCCATATAAATAAAGATATACATACATTCATATTATTCCACTGTGTTAATACATTTTGAGAGAATAAGGTTTTGAGCTCACTTACCTCACCAAGGTCCCTCATTTCAAGTGAGTTCCCTGGGGTACCCTGCTTGTACTCATCTTTAGTAAAGTCAAAGGTAAATCCTTCTACCAGGAGCAGGTAACGTGTTTTATGCTCATTTACAGGGGCCTAACAACCGTACGTTTGCTGAGGAAGACTTGAATTGCAATACAACAAATTACCACAGCGGCATAGTCTTCTGGAGTTCAAACAATTCAAGAATAGGAAATGGTAACCAATGCAGTCAGAGGCCACAAACTGAAATAACCTCAAAAGTTCAGAAAAAAAATTAATTGAAAAGCTACTTCTGCTGCAGGGGAGGATAAACATGGACCAAAAACAAATACAGAAAACCCTGCCTTAATCGCACTCCATTTATGGATTCAAGGATGATATCTGAACTGAGGACTAGTAGGGATGTAAAACTTTATTGGTATGTATTCAAAAGAAAAGGCAAAACAAATTTGAAAGGTGTACTGCCGGGGCAAAAGACCAGCTTGCCATAAATGAAAAATAAATTACCTGGGCAGAAATAGGCATAATTCATTATAAGTTATTATAAGTAATAGCAATCTTTTATCACAAACTTTGTGTTTACACACAATGTCATCATAGAATTGTTGATTTTTCTTATTGGCTTTTTGTTTCCCTGCCAATCATTTGATGTGGGAGGTCTCTCTACTTTAAATAGCCTGCACTTTTGGCATACACAAGTGATGTGCCTGTGAAGAAGCATACATAGCGAAACGCGTGTATAAAGGCCTCTAAGATGGCAACAGAGAGTTTCTTTCTTGTTTAAGTAATTTGTTACTTTCTCATCTGCAACTTCAGTCACCATAGAAATTTAGTCCCATCACGGCATTTGATAATCTAATTGTATCTATGCCGATTTATAGGGACTATGTCTTCTTAAATAAGAAGCTAATATCAGTAATAAACTGTATTTAATTAGAAAGTTATACCAGACCAAGCTGATGAAAAACCAGGATATGCAAGATGATATAAAGCATACATTGGAAATGGTTGAAAGACTGAGAGGTATAGGAGAAGAAATTAAAGACTTTCATGTTGCAGCACTGTTACTTAGTGGATTACCTGAAAGTTATGAAACACTAGTTATAGTACTTGATGCACGTCCAGATGATGAACTGACATTGGAATATGTTAAAGGCAAGCTTGTGGGTGAATATCTGCGCAAAACAGAAAGCATTAACTGTGAAAGTGCTTCCAGTGCAGTTAGAAAAGCGTGAATGCTTTGTGTGCAATAAATCAGGTCATTTAAAAGCAGATTGTAGAATTTGGAAAGCTAGAATGCAAAAACAAGGTAATTTACAGAAGGCCAAAAGTGTGAAGGAAGGAACAGAGGAAACTGAATATGTTTTTCAATCCAAATGTGGCGCCTCATCCTTGAATACATGGAGTGTTGATTCAGGAGCTACATGACCAATGACAGAAATTTCTTTACTCAACTTGATCAAAGTAAAACAGAAAAAATCACCACAGCTAATGGGCAAGTAGTAGAATCAGAAGGAATATGGTATGGTTTTCTTTACTGTCCTATCTCCCAAAGTGTCACCAGAAAGATACTCATGAAGAATGTTCTGTATGTGCCTGTTCTTGAAAGTAATCTTTTGTCAGTAAAGAAGCTCACAAAACAGGGCAATGTAGTGACCTTCCAAGAAGACAGTTGTGTCATCAAAAAAGGGGATTGCTTACACGCAAAAGCTAAAATCACAAAAGAACTGTAGCAGCTGAACTGCAGTGAAATGGTTAATATTGCCAAAGAGGAGAAACATTCAAACTGCATCCACACTTGGTACAGGCGACTTGGACACAGAAATTCTGACACAATAAAGAAAATGGCTGAGAATGACTGTGCAAGTGGTATAAAATTAGTCCATGTGATCAACTGACGTAATGTTACAGCTGCATTAAAGGAAAAATGACAAGAAAAGCTTTTCCAAAGCAGATCAACAGCAGAGCTCAAAAGCCTCTAGATTAATGCATTCAGATCTTTGTGGTCCAATGAAAACCTTGACCCCGTGAAAGAAGAGGCATTTTCTCACTTTCATTGATGATTACTCCAGGTATACTAAACTGTAGTTGTTGCACAACAAAGATGAAATACCAGAGGAACTTGAACAATATCTTGATGAAGTAAATAACAAATTTGGCAAAATGACAGGTATATTGCGTACAGACAATGGAACTGAGTATACAAGTGGTATCACACAAGGTATTCTCAGAAAGCACGGAATTATGTTCCAGACTACTGTTCTATACAGCCCAGAACAAAACGGGGTTGCAGAGACAATGAACAGTTCTCTGTGTGAGAGTGGGAGGAGCATGCTTTTGGACACGGATATTCCAACCACATATTAGGGAGAGGCAATTATGACAGCATGCTATATCCAAAATCGCCCGCCAGGCAAAGCAACCGAGAAAACCCCATATGGCAAACCACCGGATTTGAGACATATAAACATTTTTGGAAGCAAAGCCTACGTGCACATTCTAAAGGAAAAACGTACAAAATGGGATGCTTGTGAACCATGTCAAAGGGACTGGACTTCAATGAAAAGAGTCATGAGGTATCTCAAACAAACGAAAGACTTGGGTCTGAAACTGTCTGCAACAGGTGACTTGAACCTCATAGGAGATGTGGACTCTGACTGGGCGTGTGATGTCAATACTTGCAAATCTACAAATTAATACTTGTCTAAAATAGGAAACAGTCCTGTATCCTGGTCTAGCAAGAAGCAGGTCTCAGTGGCTTTGTCTTCTACAGAAACTGAATATATCTCTGCTGCCTATGCTAGTCAAGAAGTTGTTTGGTTGCGTCCCACCCCACAGTCTTATATGAGGACAATCAAGGATGCATTAAACTTGCAAACAATGAGAAGATCAATGCAAGAACGAAGCATATTGATGTCAAGCATCATCACATTCATGATTTGGTTGAACAAAATGTGATTGTGCTTACATACTGTGAGACTGATAACATGATTGCTGATGCTATGACAAAACCGCTCACAAGAAACAAATTTGTTGAACTACGATCCAAAATGGGATTAATATAAGGAGTAGGTGTTGAGTGAGGGTGTTGGAATACTGTGTATTTGTATTCTATTACAACAACTATTGTGTATAATGTTTAAGTGTTATATACTGTTCAGTCAGTAGGTGGTGCTGTATTTAGATTCACTGTTCACTGTCTATGGTATCTTCTTGTTTGTGTTGAATAAAAACTGCATGGCAAGCTGCAGCTACATTTTACGACAGATAAGCCTGTGTACACTTTATTTTCTGTAGAGCTTTATAGAATTTCCAATTGGGGCCCTACAATAATTTTTTTCTAAGGTGATTCTGATGACTATTATTTCTATTTGCTAGGAAAACTATTTTCTATATGCCTCACATTTTTCTTTTGGGCAGTAACTACCATTGGCATACCTTATGCCTATTTCTGCCCAGGTAATTTTATTTTTCATTCACTTTTGCCCCAGCAATACAGTCTTTAAATTCGTTTAGCTTTTTCTTTTTAATACATACCAATAAAGGTTAAGTTTTACTTCTCTACTAGTCCTCAGTTCAAATAACATTCTTGAATCCAAAACTGAGAGCTATCAAGGCAGGGTTTTGTGTATTTGTTTTTGGTCCATGTTCAAAACATTCAACAGTACTGGTGATAAGATATTGGTCTTTGGATGTTCATGTTATGGTTACCTTCTGTTTTACTGTCCCCAGGTGATGCGAGAAGGAAATCGGACATTAATCACAGAATTCTTTTTGGTTGGATTTGGAGACCTTCATGGATTAAAAAAATTATTCTTTTTCATATTTCTGATCATCTACGTCTTGGCATTAATTGGAAATTGTCTTGTCATCTCCTTGGTTGCAGCCAATGCAAGTCTTCATTCTCCCATGTATTTTTTCCTCAGCCAGCTATCATTATCAGAAATCTTGTTCACCACTAACATTGTGCCCAATATGTTGCATCTTATTATGGTGGGTGGAGGGAACGTGTCTGTTACTGGATGTCTCATCCAGTTCTATCTCATAGGTGGCCCAAGTGCTGCCCAATGCTTACTTCTAGCTGCAATGTCCTTTGATCGTTATGTTGCCATATGTAATCCACTGCATTATACATCTATCATGACCTCCAGATTGCAGCTACACATTGTCATCTTCTGCTGGTTGTCTGGTTTCACAATGCTTCTTATTGATTATGTTTTCATAAGTCAACTAGAGTTCTGCAATTCCAACATTATCAACCATTTCTATTGTGATGTTGCAAATGTTGTAGAAATTTCTTGCTCAGATACTTCCACTGTGAAAGTGGTCAATTCCCTCATTGCCGTGCCTGCAGTTCTTTCTCCATTTTTATTTACCATTATGACTTACATCTCCATTCTCCATACCATCCTCAGGATCCCCTCTACCAGTGGGAGACAGAAAGCCTTCTCCACCTGCAGCTCCCACCTGACAGTTGTATGTATGTATTATGGCACTTTAATAACATCAATTTATGTATTTCCACATGAGGAACATTCTGTGAATGCAAACAAAATTATGGCCTTACTGTACATCTTTGTGACTCCATTTTTCAACCCCTTAGTCTACAGCCTGAGAAACCAGGATATCAGGAGCGCCATAAAAAATATGTTCATATTTGTGGAAAGTGGATTGGCCTTTAGATAGCATCATAATTTCATAGTCAATGAAGCTGCAAAAAAGAGTCCATCAGGTTCAATATTTTCCAGACATCCTTACCTGATCCGATGCAAGGCAAATAATACAACCCATTAAGCACTGATGACTTTTCCAATTATGTATCAAGTGTGTAAAAACAAAATCCTTCCTGACTCCAAAAGACAATTGGATATCTTCCTGGATCAACATCCTATCTGAATTAAAAATCACTGATCCCCCTGCACTGATTGGATAAAACACCCTCTTCCTACTGTGAATGGCTCTCGAGTTACCAGTCTTAAACGGGGCCAGATATAACTCCATTCAACTCCTTATTAACTAGGTGGAGATCTTCCTGTGCAAACATGGCAGATTTGTAGCCTTTTTCCAGCTGTAGGAGTAACGCTTGATCCTATCTTCTCTCTCTGCTTTCTTCTTCTCTTTCCTTCTCATTTGCTTTTTTCCATTCTCTTTACATAGTAAATTAGGTTGAATAAAGACACAAGTCCATCAAGTTGAATGTTCTCCTCATACCCCAGTAATTTTTATAGCTTTCCTGCTACCAAATTAGTCTTTATCAGACCTTCCTGATCTGCCTACTAATAAACAGTATAACTCTGTATGTTCCCTTCGGAAAGAAATGCATCTAATCTTGTCTTGAATATATCCATTGCATCTGCCATAACCACCTCCTTGGGCAAAGAATTCCACAATTTAACAGACCTCACTGTAAAAAGCCATTCATTTGCTGAAGTCTAAACCTCCTTTCCTCTAATCTCAAGGGGTGTCTCCTGGTCATCTGATCAGGCCTTGGAATAAATAGCTCACTGCAGAGATCCTTGTATTGACCTCTCATATATTTGTACAATGTGATAAGGTCTCCTCTTAGTCGTCTTTTCTCTAGAGTAAATAAACCAAGTTTGTCTAGTCGTTCCTCATACATCAAGTCATCCATTCCTTTAATTAATTTTGTTGCTCTTCGCTGTACCCTCTCTAGTTCTAGTATATCCTTTTTCAGAACTGGTGTCATAAACTGCACTGCATACTCAAGGTGAAGTCTTACCAATGATTTGTACAATGGCAAAATAACGTTATCCACTCTTGCTTCAATACCTCTTTTTATGCAAGACAGGATTTTGTTTGCCTTTGCTACTGCTGTTTGACTTTGCTCACTGTTTCCAAGTTTGTAGTTGACAAGGATTCCTAGGTCTTTCTCTAGCAACGAGTCCCCTAAAATGATTCCATTAAGTTTATAAGTAGCCTTGGAATTGTATCCTCCCAAATGCATGACTTTACACTACCCCACATTAAACTTCATATTCCATATGTTTGCCCAAACTGACATTGCATGTAAATCCCTCTGTAGAAAAAAAATATCCTGTTCTGAATTAATTACTTTGCATAATTTAGTGTAATCTGCAAATATTGATAATTTGCTTTCTATATCTATTTCCAGATCATTTATAAACATGTTAAAAAGCAGCAGACCTAATACTGAACCCTGAGGTACTCCACTCTCCACTTTAACTGTACTGGAGAATTTTCCATTTACAACCACACACTGTTCCCTATCCTTCAGCCAGTTTTGTATCCAATTGCAAAGGTTATCTCCTAGCCCCAATTCCCTTATTTTATACACCAGCCTTCTGTGTGGTACTGTATCAAATGCCTTTGCAAAGTCTAGATATACTACATCAACTGCCTTGCCATTATCAAGGTTGCTGCTTACTTCCTCATAAAAGCTTAAAAGGTTAGTTTGGCATGATCTATTCTTCATAAAACCACGTTGATTCATGCTAATGGTCTTATTTTTTTGTGTTGTAATCCTGAATATAGTCCCTTATTATCCCTTCTAGCAGTTTTCCCACTACAGAGGTCAAACTCACAGGTCTATAGTTTCTAGTTTCTGTTTTACTTCCCTTCCCCTCCCCCTTCCTCCCCTCTCCTCCCCATTCCTTTCATACTCTCTTATCCCCTCTACATAACCCCCCCTTCCGGTTCTGTTATACTCAAACTTAAGTCAGCAGTGAAAAATTGAACTCTTTTGCAATAGGAATGAACAGGAGTTAACTCAAAGTCTACTTGACTGCTGTACTCAATTTGTATTACTTGTCTCTTGTTTAACAGTCAATATATTGCTTTCACTGTTCATACTGTATTTTATTGTACACTGTTGGCTGCAATAAAAATGTAATTAAAAAAATTACTAACAAAATTCTCTAGATTATGCTGAACTGAAAAAGTATTCAGTTATTAACGTATGTACAGTACCTACCAACACAGCCTCCCAAAGCAACACATGTCACATCCTTACTGCCTTTACTGTATCAAATTATTGCCTTTGTTTTAGTCAGTTATACATTTCCTTTAGATTCATACATGCACCCTTACTTTTCTGCACTTTTAGAAAAGAGATCCCCAGAGGGTTATTTATATTGGTCTTGAATATATTTTATAAATATCAATCATGTCCCCCTTTAGACACCTCCTCTCTAATATAAACAACACATACAAAATGTGAGAGGCTTCTGAGGACAAACAACAACAACAACAACAACAACAACAACAACAACAACAACAACAACAACAACAACAACAACAACAACAACAACAACAACTCAGTGGCCTGTTCCACAGCTAGTCACCGCTCAGAAGCATCACATTTTTGCTCTCTAGTGCCATTACAGAGGAGAAATTACCATGTACATATTAGACTAATCCTGCCCAAAAGGGCGGTCCAGTTCCAAAATGAAGGGCAAGTCCCCTCTGCACGGGAACACCAGCTAACCCCCGACACAGGCCATCGTGCTGTTGTTCGTCCTCAGAAGCATCATACATTTTGTATACTTATTTTGAATACACTTTGGGGGGTCTCCCTAAGAGTGAAGGGGTAATCCAAACATGGACCCCTTGCTCTCAGTACTTAGGGAATCCAGCTGCACCTCCCTGACGAGGCCCAACTAGGCCAAAACACATATCGAGGTTAGCTGGTGTTCCCGTGCAGTGGGGACTTGGCCGTCATTTTGGAACTGGGCCACCCTCTTGGGCGAGATTAGTCTAATATGTATGTGGAAATTTCTCCTCTGTTATGGCACTAGAGAGCTAAAACGTGATGCTTCTGAGCGGTGATTAGCCATAGAACAGGCCATTTTGAATGCTTATTTTGAATAGTCTTAGGAGGTCTCCCAAAGAGAGAAGGGTAATCCAGATGGTAATACAGACGTGGACCCCTTGCTCTCAGTGCCTAGGGAATCCAGCTGCACCTCCCTATTACTCCTGCTTCGTCTGAATACCCGATCCAGCTCTGACTCCTGCTTCGCCTGACTACCCGATCCGGCTCTGACTACTGGCTTCGTTTGACTACCTGATCTGGCTCTGACTCCTGGCTTCGTCTGACTACCCGATCCAGCTCTGACTCCTGGCTTCATCTGACTACCCAATCCGGCTCTGACTCCTGGCTTCATCTTACTACCTGATCCGGCTTTGACTACTGGATTCATCTGACTACTCTTCCTCTGTTGCACTCCTGCTTGTTTGTTACTAGCCTTGGCTACCCAGCCCTGGCTGTTGATATTCTTGTTGCCTGGGCCTACCGTTATCACCACGATCGCTACCCCTGTAATAGTGCTTGTCGGTCAGTCCGTGTCACTGACCTCCTGGTATAGGGTATAGTTGCGCTATTCTTAACCTGCCTGGTGAAAGATCAAGGAAGTGCTGTGCACTGTCCTCCTATCTAGTCTTGTGAAGGTTACTAAGGGCCATCCGAAATCTAACTAAACCTGACTAGTGAAGGGTTGAGGAAGTGTCTTGCACTGTCCTCACACGTGGCCTCAAGAAGGTGGTGGAGTTTGAGTCAATACAGTGTTGCTCCAGTGTTCTGGAGTTCCTCGCTCCTTTTGCCTGGGTTTACCCTAGCGTTAGGGTACAGACGTGGGTCATATCACACTTGACTAGTGAAGGGTGAAGAAAGCGTGTGCACTGTTTTTCCTTGGTCTTGTGAAAGTGTATTATCATTGATGCTACTATTGTGTTTAAATAAATTTTATTTAATTTTATTTGTACTTGTCAAGTGTCTTTATTTCTTTAGTCACTCCGTCACATTCCTCTCCTACGGGGACAGGGTTCTTTTTCGTGAAGAAAAAGGATGGGGAACTAAGACCATGTAACGATTTCAGGGGGCTCCCTATTCCTTTAATCACGGAGCTGTTTGATTGGATCAAGGGCTCCACAGTATTTACTAAGCTGGATCTCAGGGCTGCTTACAATCTTGTTAGAATAAAAGAGGGCCACGAGTAGAAGACAGCATTTGACACCAGGAGCGGGCACTATGAATATTTGGTGATGCCCTTCAGATTGTGCAATGCTCCTGATGTCTTCCAAGAAATCATGAAGATGTCTTAAGAGATTTACTGCAAAGGCGTGTCGTGGTCTACCTGGATGACATTCTCATCCATTCTCCCAACCTAGAGACCCATCTGGCTGATGTGTTGTTGGCCTTACAACTGTTAAGGGAGAACAAGTTGTTCTGCAAATTGGAGAAATGTGAATTTCATAGATCACAGGTGACATTCTTGGTTACGTTATCTCCTCCTACGGTCTAGCAATGGACCCGTAAAAGCTTTCTGCTGTCTTGCAATGACCACTTCCGATGGGACTGAAATCTATGCAGTGGTTCCTGGGTTTCACAAATTACTACCGGAAGTTTATACAAAACTTCTCCACTGTGGTCAAACCCCTCACAAACATGACTCAGAAGGGGGCGAGTCCTTCAGACTGCTCACCCAGTGCCCTGCAAGCCTTCAAAAACCAGAAGTCCACTTTTGCCAAGCACCTATTCTGTCCCATCCGAATCCCACCCTACCCTTTACCCTGGAAGTTGATGCTTCAGAGTCTGGAGTAGGAGAGTTGCTGTCCCAGTGTCCCGGTAAACCATTACTTCCGTGTGTTCTTTTTTTAAAAAAATTGTCTAAAACCGAGAGTCTGTATGATGTGGGTGATCGCGAACTGCTCACCATTATTCTCTCTCTAAAGGAATGGCAGGATCTACTAGAGGGAACTAGCATTCCGATTCTGACAGACCACAAGAATCTCACATATCTGTCTGAGGCCAAGAGGTTATTTCTACAACAGGCCAGATGGGCCTTGTTCCTGCCAAGAAGGACTTACATGCTCCAGCTCTTATCCGTGCGTTCCACTCCCACTTCCCCGCTGGTTCTAACCCTCTTTCGTGGGGAAGAGGTCCTTAAGGGGAGAGTACTAGCACAATGTACCTTGACATCCTTGCTGCCAGTTACCCTCGTGCTATTTCGCTGCTCTGTCTGGTGGTCACTGGTGCAGGTATGCATTTCTGTCTATGAATGCATCACTTGTTTATACGCACGCATTGAATTTGACTAATTGATTTCCACCTCCATGTAGGACTATATATTAACTTTCCGAAACCTAAGGTCAGTTGCCCTTAAGTAGTGGTCCTGTGATTACTCTTTACATTTGCTCCTCATTTTGACCCTTGTTTGGCTTCCGTTCTCACTCCGTGTATGACCCTGGCCTGTCTGGCCATCCACACCGGTTCTGGCTTGTGGCTCTAGTTATCTCTCCCTCCATGTTTGACCCCGGTTTGTCTGACTATCCATACCGGTTCTGACCTGTGGCTCTGACTGACTACTCGCTCCATGTATGACCTCAGCTTGTCTGACTATGCACTCCGGTTCTGAACTGTGGATTTGGCTGTCTACTCGTTCCGTGTATCCTAGACTCATTGGGCTATTTGCAGTATCGGTACTGTGGCTTGTGCTTTCCTCCACTCTGTTTGCCACTGTCCCCATTCTGTACCACGCGGTAGTACTCCCATTCCGTTGGGCGCCTTATACATCTGGGAGATAGAACCAAAGGCTGGTTCTCTACTTCTCTCTGAGTAGTACAGGCCTCGGCTCAGTGTCAGTCTGGGTAGTGGACTGTGGCCTGTACATTTTATGTTCTGGGGCTTTGCTGGGGAATTATTATATATATCTTTAATAAAGGTGGTTTTACTTCAATATACCTGTGTCTGACCTTCATTTGTACTGGTTACCGTGACATTGTTCCAGTGTTTTATGTGTTTCCAGTGTTTTGACCTGGCTTTCCTTCAACTCCTTATATGTTTCCTGATTTGGATCTGTATCCCTGTGACTTGTTTGACCTCGGCTCTGTTTCATCAACTCCTCTTCTGCCTGCTCCTTGTGTCCTGCCTTTGCCCGACTGGTTTTGACCCCGACTTGTTCGAGTTCTCTTCTGTCTCATCATTGGTACCCTCTCTGTTCATTTGTTACTAACATGGCTTGTTGACCATACTTCCTTTGTCTCTGAGGGTTCCCCTGTGCCCTTCTGTTGAGTGTGACTCTGTCAACCACTTTGTTGAGTCTGAGTCATGGACCACCTTGTCGTGTTCAACTCTATTGACCACCCGGTCGTGTTCGACTCCATCAACCACCTGGTTGGTTTCAACAATATTAGCTATACATTGAGTTTGACTACATTGACCACCCGGGCATCAGCTTAGCTGTTCCTGGTTCCTGTACCTTCTTGCCCCAGTGTTTCAAAAGAGACAATTATACTGCTGGTAGGTTTACTATTCTGAGTTCTGTCTCAGAGAGTAGTTGTCTGTGTCTAGAATTATCATCCAGATATCTGGCTTCGCAGCCAGCACCTTTAACTCGGCCTAAGTCATAGCAAGGTTTCCTTAGAGCAGCCCCTGTCTGCTAGCTATGCTCTCTGGCCAGCTTATCCTAGCTCCTTGCACACTCCGGCCTATTCAGCAGTATCTCTTGTTTTATTGTCTGTTGTTATATGTTATACATTTTACTAGCAGTCTGTTTCCTCTTTCTTAAGACACAACTCTACAAATCCAGGCAGCTCCTTAGTCAGAACATCACAGGGTTATCAAGTAAAATTACCAAAAAATATTGGAAGATAACACTATCTCCCCATCCTGATGAGATCATAATGGGGAATGTTAAACGTAATATGAGGTCCAGTCACCACATGTTATTTATAATGTATATTAAATAACACAAAATAAATAAATATGAAGTTTATATCTTCCATATTAATTTAGCAGCACATACAATAATGGTCTATAGCCACCATATTGCTTTATCAGATTGGCCAAGGAAGGTGTCCAGGGGTCACTTCCTCTGCTTTCCCACTGGGAGAGGATGTATTCAAATAAATAAATAATTGGGGTCTGGACATCCCATATTAATAAATTAAATGCCCAATGACCCCTTCCTCTTAGCCAGTGATTGGCTGGTTGAAATTTAAACTTGGACTAGCTTATAAATGAAGAAATTCAAGGTTTATTTGTGAGTGGCTTTGACCCAGGAAGTATTATTCTATCCAGTTCTCATTTTTGTCTTTACGTAATTATTTATTTCTTTTTTTAAGGCAATTTTTTCTAGAAACTGGAAGAGAGGGCCAGAGCATTGCTTGAAGGGCCACAAGACAGCTGTATCCAGATAAGGGGAAAAAAACAGTTTAGCCTTTCTTGGGGAATACAGAAAGGGGTCATGGGATCCCTTCCTTAGGAACATTTACATTAATATGGGGGCTCTGGAATCCATATTAAAGGGAGAGTAATATTTAAAATGTAAAAAAATATGTTGTAGTGTTTATCCCCGAGTAAAACAAGAGTACTCCCACTGCTGAAAGGTGTTTCAATCAAAAGTTATTAATTTTCAAAGTTGAATTTTTTATGTGCAATATCACAGTGGCCTGAAATTGTACAGTGGCGCTGTTGCTACACCATCCTATGGAGATTTATGGTCCCCGGACCAGAGCTGTCCATAGGATTGTATGACCATGATAAACATCGTACAAAATATCAGGAGAGATGTTATTAGTGACAGCTATAATTCCAAGGTCACAGAAACCCAAATTCAGAGAGCCGCCATTGTACCCAGAAGAAATCTACAGGAACAGAACAGAGTGCCATTAGTTGATACCTTCAAGTGCTGCTCAAAATCTCAAAAGAGCTCTACACACACACACACACACACACACACACACACACACACACACACACACACACACACACTACTTAACCAATGGCAAATTAAAAAAGCATTCCCAAAACACCCTCTCCTCTACTATAAACCGCCCCCCAACCTGGTGGTAAAATTTACTAAAGAATACAACACAAAATGTTACTTCTCCTTGTCTACAAAAGACATAAGGGACATTTCACACACACATACACACATATCACAGATAAGTTGCCCACAACACATTGCCACCAAAACCACAACATCAAGGGATAATTCTCCTGCAGTTAATTTAACATAGTCTACCTCTTCATGTTTGTTAAATGTCCCAAGATAGGATTATATGTAGGTGAGACAGGACAAACTCTGAAAAACTGATAAATTCTCATAGGTCCAGTGTGAACAAGAAAAGATACACACCAGTAGCTCAACAGTTTCTGCAAAACTGGTCACAGCATTAAAGATCTCAGGGTGTCTGTACTGATGGGAAAATGTAACCCTTTAAGTGCCAGAGGGGTATGCAGTGCATTGCTTCACAATGTGTTGCATGCCCTGGCATTCAAAGGTTTAAGGCACACAGAGATGGTAAGATATGAGTATAGATTGATGATCAGGTTTCAAGGAGCAGTAAACTTTTTTTTATGAAAACACATATTTTATAGAACATTTCCTGCTGAATAAAACAAGGTCACTCCCATCGCTGTCAGATGTTTTATTCAAAATTATAGCAGTTTAAATAATCAGGAAGTGAATTTACTGTGTTTACTTCCTGATAGTTCCAACTGACAGGAAGTGAATTTACTGTTTATTCCTCATAGTTCTAACTGACAGGAAGTGACTCGGCAGTTTCTATCACATTCTATGGAGAACTGTATGTCTCTGACTTTTCTGACTTTCCTCTCCATTAGAATCTAACAGGAAATCTAATTAGAATTTGACCACTAGAGGGCACTGTTATTGTAAAAAAAACATGGATTTAAACTGTAATAACTCTGGAAATATAAATCTCTCAGCAGTGGGACTACCCTTATTTTACTCAATAGGAAAATCTCTACGATACATATTTTTTCATAAAAAATGTTTACTGCTCCTTTAACATTCTGAACTGTGGCCTGAATTGTGAATAGGAATTTATGTCACATTATCCCAAACAATAAACATATTTTGGGCCCACTGGGCATGTAGTGCATTGCAATCGATGGGTTTCACACCCATGTGACACTAGGAGGGTTAACCCATCCATTCCATTGACTTAGTCATCATTGGCTGAAGTCTCAAACTCTCTACACAATAATTTACTGGAGCAGGTAAAGGGAAATAAATATTATACCACTTAGCCAATTACAAAGAGATGTGTCTACTGGAGCCTAGGGAATGATTTACACAAGAGCATGGTGATAAGAAATTCAAATCCAGTGGAAATTAAATGTAAAAACAATTTGCAGGAGTGTATAACCTGTTTTGTAGTTTGTATTTAGCCTTCATTCTAAATATGCCTGAAGAAGAGTCTTAAGTTGTCTTGAAAGCTTGTATCCTAGAGCTACTTAGTTAGCCAATAAAGGAATCACTTTTACTCTTCCAGTCTCCTGATTTTTCCACGGCTAACACGGTACCACCTTTTACCCAGCCTCCACCCAGTCACACTCACTATTGTTGACTGAGCAGCAACAATGGTTTTCAACATCCACGACCCCCTATAAGTGGTCCAACTGCTGTTCGAAGTTTAGTGCCACTGTTGCCTACTGCTAGTAATATTACAGAGTCTAACCCCTGTAGTACTGGTAGTAATAGTATTCCCTCAGTAACTTCTCAGTCTATGAACGTTACAGTATGGAGACAATTTATTCACGATTAAAAAATAATCTTGTTGATATATGCTGTCTTTCTTAAAAACATATGATCATGGGGAAAGCAAGATCTCATCTAGGCACATGCCATTGAGATCCCAACTGTAGGACAACCACTGGTCTGATTGGGAAACACTCCAGCAGTATATCAAAAGTGTAACACTTAGCAGCACTTCTAAGTTTTCATGGGCCCGAAATGCACCACATTTTATTCACTTACAATAACACCCATGTCTCCTTCTGCTGTTGAGCAAATGCCAGACCTGCTGCCACCATATCCTCCACCACTAGCAGTAGCCATGTTGTTAATGCAATTAAGTTGTGCTACCTCACTCTGGCCAATCATACTAGAAACATTATTTTGGCTAAGGATATGCAAGTGTGGTGCAACACATGACATCCATGTTTTAAAACCAAACGCAGAAACTAATAAATACATGTAGTGAGTAAATAAAAAATGTTAAATAACTGGCATCTGGGGGGGCGGAGCGTACTGTCTAGAGGATGGCTGTGTTTTCACTAAGCTCCGAGGCCAAGACACTGTTTTTATGACTTTATTGCTTGTACAGTCTCTATTTTTATGGCTATTTTATGTGGATCTCCTTCTGCTTTGTCCAGGAGAGCTTTATGGAGGGAAAGAAAGAATTGTAATACACGGGAAGCTGAATTTAGAATAATCTTTTCTACACGCTATTGGATCCCTATGCTTAGATGGGACAAGATGGAGGCTGTGAAACTTCTGACACGGGAGGATGTTGCTCATCTGGAAACTAAGGCAGATCTTTTGGCTTTGCTAGAAGAGTTCAGAGCTGCTTTCCGGGAAGAGCCGTTGACCATTCAGTCAAGCCCGAGGCAGGCAGATTTGGATGCCACATCCACAGATCGGAGGGCTAAGGCCTTACACCACTCTTCTGCACCACTGAGTCACTTGTCGAGTATCTCAGTGAAGGCTTCCGAGCACCTATCAGTCGATATGACTACCATGAGGAAGGAATCATAGGGAGTTATTCTTTATACCGAGAACTTACCTGGGTCTTTTAATGAGATAGCGAAGGAGGTCAGTTTGGTTCTCATACCTCACTCTACACTATGGTAGATGGAGGCTTCTCTTCAGCGGAGGTTCAATACGTATCTCTATTGCCAGTCAGCAAGTGCCGGTTTCTTTTTCTATCTGGGAGATACAGAGGCAACCTGCGTATTTTCTCCTTGGGATCCAGGGATTCCTGAGATAACTCTCAAGATTATGTTCCAAGCGGAATGATGCCCTTCTGTTTGGCTATAGTTATCTTTCTTTGCAGTTACAAAGACTACCTCTATCTATTTCAGACATTTTTGACTACCCTGGATGTTGTTTGGGAACTTCACCCTTCTTCCTATATTTGAGATTGGACGCTCTGCTGAATCAGTTTGCTTCTTCATCCATTGGGTGGTCCCCTGTGGGCCCATGGCGTTCACCCTAGTTTTGTTCTGCTGCTCTATATGAGGACTGATTTATGGATATTTTGGATAATGTCCTATCACAGGGAATGGGTGGTTGGATGGTTCCGGGGAATATTGAGCAGGTAGTGTTTGATGACTGGTATAGGTTTTGTTGTATGTATGTATTTTTATTTATATAGCGCCATACATGTACACAGCGCTTAACAGAAGTTGAAATAATACAATACAAAAAGGACAGAACTGGGGTCAAGAGCATTAAGGTTAAGTACAATCATTACACTATTTGTGAGGGAAAGTGCAGCAAGGGAATCATACACTAGGAAAGGGACCCTGCCCCAAGGAGCTTACAATCTAGGCTGAATTCATATTGACAAACAGAGACAGTAGGAGGAGTATTATAAGTGCAGGTACAAGGTGTGGTGAAAGAAGTGCAGAAGGATTCTGATGTGACTGTCAGTGTGCAGAAGGAGGACATTGCTATTGAGATGCCTCCCTGAGCAGGTGGGTTTTGAGGAGATGCTTGAAAGTGATGAGTGTGGATGATTGACGAATGGTGATGGGGAGGGCATTCCAGAGTCGAGGAGCAGCCAGTGAGAAAGATTGTAGTCGAGAGATGGCTCGAGTTGTGTAGGGAGAGGACAGGAAGAATCCTTGAGAAGACCGTAGGGGACGGGAAGGGGTGTAGCGGGAGATAAGGGCAGAAATGTAAGAGGGTGCTGAAGAACAGAGTGACTTACAGGAGAGGAGGAGAATCTTGTAAGAAATACGATACTTTATAGGTAGCCAATTGAGGGATTTCAGGAGGAGATGAGATGGAAGGTATCTGGGAGCAAATGTGGTGATTCTTGCAGCTGAATTGATAACAGATTGAAGTGGAGAGAGATGAGAAGCAGGAAGACCAGAGAGTAGAATGTTGCAGTAGTCAAGTCTAGAGAGAACAAGTGCCTGAGATAGTGTTTTAGCTGTTGATAAGCAGAGGAACGGGCGTATTTTTGCAATATTTTTTAGGAATATTTTTTTTGTTACTATTAATGCATATGTTATGCCTTTTGCTTTACACCTTTTCCCCTAGAATTTTAGTCTAGGTAGGTACAACCTTATTTTCTGTTACACAAGAGGCTCTTCTGTTTAATCTATACATGCTAAGTCTACTGTTTCTTAGACCCCCCCAGGACCTCTACGAGGTCTTTGCATGTATATTCTACCCCACTACTCTGCCCACTCTATATTTATTTTAAATCATCTTTCTGTCTCATTATTTTGCTTTTTTACCCACACATTTTATAATCGTTAATACTGAGCCATTTTATAGCGGATAGGGCTGGCCCTTTATTTTCTATGAGGTTTACTGGATAACGTATTTCAGTAGGGTTACTGTCCCTTATTATGTTCAGTCTGCAGCTCACTTGAGTTATAATTCCATAGGATTGATAGCGTGGATATTTTTACATGACACCTTCATTTATATCTCAATTATGCTCTTACTGTTGTTCTACTCCTTACTACTTTCATAGCTTGAAGATATATGGTCTTGTTTCCTACTGTTATGACTACTATTTATTTGTAGGCTTCATGCCAAGGCACCAGATCATAGTTGTTCTTTAAATATGCATTTCAGGCAGCGGTTCTCAACCTGTGGGTCGCGAATGACGAATCGAATGACGATTTGTCAGGGATCACCTTGGTCTATTTTAATCTGTAAAACTTGTAATTGTCTGGGAGACCGGGACTGACAGCGCAGGCACGCAAAGAAGATGTCTGCACTGGTGCCTGGCTTCCGGCATCAGAACAGGAAGGATTTCTCTATAGCGGAGTAATTCAGTAATTAGAGAGGTGAAGGAGCAACGAAAATAATTTTACTGTTAGGGGTCACCACAACTTGGGAAACTTTATCAAAGGGCGCTGATTTAAGGTGTCTTATTCACATATGCATCTATACATTACAGCTGTTCATTGTTCATAATCACCTTTTTTCAGTATAGTTATGTCTAATATCTCGTATGAGCAGAATTTGTATTAGAATAGCTATACTTTGTACCTGTCTTCGATTGCTCTTTCAATCCGTTACAGTATAGTTATGTCCAATATCTCATATGATAGCGCAGAATTTATATTAGAATTGCTATGATTTGTACCTGTCTCGATTGCTCTTTCAGTCCACGCATAGGTTTTTCATCTATGTTTTGCATCTTATTTCTTTCATGTTAGCTACAAGATTGAGACAGCTATGTAATCATACCTCTGTTGTATTGTAGAGCATATTTTGCTTTTATATTGTATATGTAACTATATTTTACCTCAATAAAGCTTTTGAACTTAAAAAAAAAAAAAAATTAAATAACTGGCATCTAGATAGCAGCAAGGAATGAGAGGGTTCTCCAATACCCCCAAAGGACATTGGGCAGAAACCCAAAGTGCACATATACATCAAGGTATCTCAAGTTCTGGCAAGAACCTACTCTAATACACCTTTACACATTGTGCTACATAACTAGGTACGCGTTTCCTTATAATATCTTCAGCTGCTTTCTCAAACTTAGAATTTTTATTTATTTTAATTTTAGATAGGAATTAAAGGTGCATTAGAGTAGGTACTTGCCAGAACTTGAGATACCTTGACGGGGTTGGCAAGCTTACATTCTTTGGCCAAATGATGGACTAAATTCTCAATTTTCAATAGTTTTGTATATATACTTAGGTTAGGAAACGTATATACACACTTTTTTTATATATGCCTAAGCCAGGGCACACATTTACACATTGGTATGGAGAAGCGCAGGTCTGTTCTTTGTTTTGTTCTTTAAAACCAGCCTTCTCAACAAATGAATGGGGCAGCACGACACCAATTAACATGTAAACATAGAATTTGATGTCAGATAAGAATATTTGGCCCATCTAGTCTGCCTATTTCTCATGCTGTAAAAACTAGGGATGGGTGAAAATTTTTGCCTCAGACCAAAATTGGCGAATAATGGCACTACCCATTTGGCGATTAATTTCCAGTGAAAAGTGCAGTTTTTCAGCTTTTTTCACCTACCTCATTCCATTGAAATCAATTGGAACATTGAATTTACACACAATACATAGCACATGTTATTTTATTTCCCAAAGGCATAGTATACAAGGGTATGAGGGTACCTGTGTTGGAGTGGTGTAGGGAAAGAATCAGTTGAACAGGGAATTTGAGGGGGGGTTTTGACTGGTAATGAGGGGACAGTTAATAAAAAATAAGGAAATAAAATAAGAAATTGGTACGTATTGTGAAAGAGACAGTGACCCCCTGATGTAATCTGCAACTCTGCAGACTGATACTTGACGAGATAAAGTATTTTGTAGATGATAATTTATAGAACTTGTTCTTAGAGGCCCAAGCCCTGAGGAAACATTGATCTTTAGGACTTAGACTTATTAGAGGCATAAACCCAGAGGAAACATTGATTAGTTGTAGGAAATTAGACTTGTGTTAGGCCCAAGGCCTGAGGAAACATTTATTTGTAGGACTTTGACTTCTTTGGCACAAGCCCTAAGGAAATATTGATCTGTAGGACTTAGGCTTGTTAGAAAAAAGCCCCCCAGGTCATGTTGTGTTGGCCAGTGGCTACTGGCCATTGTCAAATGCCCTGGTGTAATTGCGGAATTTGCGACTGCTGTTTTTTCTGCTCCTGAGTTGTTTAAACAGTAGAATGATTAGGCAGCTCAAAGGGAATGGGATGAACAACAACAGCAGTAACATGGGTGATGGATGATAAAGGTTCCACTTGCCATGACTAGCTGCAGTGATGCACCTAAAGCAGTAGCAGCACCATAACTAGCCCCCACCACTTCAGGTATATGTGGAAAAAAGTAGAAGTTGGCCAATAATGCTTCTTCACCTGCCCCTCCTCCAAAATCATGGGTGTGTTGTTAGAATATAATTTTTCCCCTTGAGAGCAGGAATTGTGCCTCTCATCAGCAACTGCAATGTGCACAGTGTGTGTGATTAATAAAGGAAGGACTAGGAACAATGGGCACATCTGGACTCACATCTTACACCTGGCATGACTGTAACCAAACACATAATGCTTAGAGTTCCCAGTGTGAAATCCTCCCACCAGAAACAAAGTACTGCTGTTGTCACTATGTGTCATACCTGCCATGGGGTCCGCTTCCACGTCCTTGCGTGTCTCCCGTCCGGTCTTCCCCTTCCTCTATCTGATGCGCTGTTGGCCGCGTGTCCCTTCCTGTCAGGCGCATGCGTGGTAGCCGGTACCCGGCTAGCTTAGCGCATGCGCTGTACTCCTCCATCTCTCCCCTACTGGGCGCATATGCATCCACTGTGCCGGTTGTGGACCTCCAGCCCTGCCTCTTCTTGTCCCTACTACTATTTTAGGGGGTGAGTTCTTTGCTGGGACGCAGTGTCCCTTCTGTCTGAAGTCTGGCTCTTCTTGGATCTTCCTCTGTGTTTGACTCAGGCTTGTTCTGATCCAGCTTCCTCTCCTGTGTCCTGTAGGTCTCCGTGTATGACCCGGCTTGGTATCCCATCAACGCTCTGCCTGCCGCTCCAGTATTGTTCCTGTTGCTCCTGTGTATGACCCTGCTCTGCTGACCATTCTTCTGAATCTTGGAAGGACCTCCTCTTAGCCCTTCTGACCATCTGAGTGAGTACTGTTCCTGTTGGAGTTTGTTTTCTCCCTGGGGATAGCGGTAGTATAGATTGTCAGGAGGGGGGCATCGTGGGACCTCTTTGGCTCAACCAAAGGTGTCCAATCTAGCCTTGCGACTAGCACCTTTATACGGCCTGGGCAGCAGTGCTTCTCCCTTCTGGCAACCTTCGCTCCCCAGAGTCGTTCCCCAGCAGCTTGCTCCTCTATCTCTTGTTGGAGGAGTCTGACCTTCCTCACTCCTAGGCTTGGTTAGGGGGGCTTCTTGCAGGTACCTTTTCTCCTGGGGTGATTGATACTATGCCCCTTGTCCACTCCCTGCTAAGGACATGTGACAGCTTGCAGAAAGTTTAATAATAATGATGAACCCTCCCTGCCGCCAGCTAAGAATATCCTGCTGGATGGAATCTCCTCAGATGGTGCTTTATGCCCTGGATGCGATTATCCTCCACCACCCTACCAGGTGTGGTCAGTGCACCACACAGTGTGCAATGGGTGGACATGAACTGCCACATCCTGACAACTACTGAATGGCTATCAACCCAGTGAGGGAGATAAAGATGAACAAGGTGGATCACCAGAAGATGTAGTTACCCTAGAGCAAGAAGGTGATGGCAAGCCAGGTGTTTCACTCCCCATCGAGCTTTCAGCCTCTGGCTGGTTTTCTTTATCCTTCTTTCATCTTTACCTCCCCACCTTAATTCTTCCTCCTCTTGCTGCCTTTGAGGATACTCAGGGGGTACAGCAACAGCAGTGCCTGATTTCTTTTTGTGGGTGTTTGGCTTTAACATGTTTCACATGTTATATTGAATGTTTCTATCATATACCCTCTCTCTCTTCTCTCATTCAGCCAATACATGTTCTGATCCTTTCATCTTTCCTGATCATTTTTAGCATGTAAACCATTCACCATTTTAGTAGCCCTTCTCCGAATTCTCTCCAGTATATCTGGAGATGGGTCTCCAGTACTGTACACACACTACTAAAGGTAAGGTCTAACCAGAAATCTGTAGAGTGGAATGACCACTTCCCTTTTTCTGCTACTAATACCTCTAGTTATACAACCCAGGTCACTGCTTGCATTCCCTGCCACTTTGTTACATTGCCTGCCTACCTTTAAGTCATCATAAATAATTACTCCAAAGTCCCTTCCCTCTGTTATCACTGAAAGCACATTACCCTTAATACTATATTCTGCCTTTGGCAAGTTTGCCATTACACAGGTAGACTTGGGATTCATTTCTGTGCAAATTTTGTCTTCTTCCTATGAACTCAGTAATTATGGGATGGCTACACATAGAAGAAGAACTCTGCAACCACTTTATTTTAACTACATGATGGCTGGTGGAAGCGCCGGTGGAGTTGATGGTGGTATCATGCATTCTATTTCTCTTTTGAGCTCCTGCTCCTAACTCACCCTTCTCTGCACTTTCAAACACAGAATGTGGCAAACATTCACCGCAACGTATCAAAATAAAAGTGTTTTGTTCTAAGATATGGTGGTCTCTCAGTGGTGGTCAAGTCATGTTTTACACTGCCATGTGCTATTACAGAGAGAACATTTCCATAACCATATCAGACTGGTCCCACCCACAGGCAGACCAGCTCTGAAATGTCAGGCAAATCCTTTTTGCAAAAGAGAAACATCACAACCACAGACATACCTTCTGGCCTCATTTGGGCTTCATTGATGTGATGTAGCTGATTCCTTCTAGGCAAATGAAGAACAAAGGTCCATGCCTGGGATATCCTCCCAATTTAGGGAGGCCTACAAACAAAGAATGTGATTAGCACCTACAGAGAACAAACAAAATAAAGTGTTTTGTTCTAAGACATGGGAGCCTCTCAGTGATGTTCAGGTCATGTTTTTCACTCCCACATGCCATTACAAAGAAATACTTTGCACTTGCATAAAACTAGCACTACAGGACATAGGTGTAACGGTTTTTAAGACACTCAGACCAGCAGGTAAAATAAAACACAGTTTTATTTTTAAAAATGAAAGAGTAAAGAACGCCCTCTACAGGCAACCCAATAATAATAGCGATCAAAGCCTGAGATGTTATCACAGGTTAAGTGTACAGAAGCAAAAGCAACACATATACTATCACAGGATAGGTACACAGTAGCGAGGATACTCAATGGTTAAATACAATGCTCAGTCAGTCTCTGTTGTGGTGTTTGGCACACCCAAGATGGTGATCAGGCAGCTATTAGTGAAAGTTCTTAAGGCTGGAATACGGCAGCCAGTACTGAATATTGGTAGAAACTGCAGTGAAGTTGTAGTGAATAGCCCCCACAGGCGTAGCAATGGAGACAACTTAATCTGCAAGTGCTTGAATAGATAGCCCCCACGGGAGTAACAACGGAGACTGCTACAATGCAAGAGCTTGCCAATAGCCCCCAGGGGTGTAATAACGGAGACCAACTGCACAGTAAAGACTTGAGCCAATAGCCCCCACGGGCGTAACCGGAGACAACCTGCAAGAGCTTGAGCCAGTAGCCCCACGGGTGTAACAACGGAGACTGCTATAATACAAGAGATAGTCAATAGCCCCCATGGGCGTACAACGGAGACCACTCTGTGCTGCAAGTATATTAGCGAACAGCCCCTACGGGCGTATTAACGGAGACCACCCTGTGCTGCAAGGATATGAGCCAATATCCCCCACGGGCATATACCGGAGACCACCTGCAAGAGCCAATAGCGCCACTACCGGGCGCGGTAACATATACCGACTACTCTGCTGATGGAAGGATGAGCCGCCGTCTAGATCAGGCTTGTAACGCGGCCGGCTCTGCAGAAGTAGCGACCAAACCGGATAGGCTCAGCAAGTTAAGTGAAGGCTCAGATAACAAAATGGCAGCACTGCAAGGGTTAAGCAGCTCAAGGATCACAGGCTCAGCAGTCGTGGAAAGTGCTCTGCAGGTGTCAGGGAAGGCTTGGCAACGGAAGCACAGCTCTGCAAAAGGTAACGGAGACTCAGCACTAGAGGCACAACTCTGCAGGAGTACAGAGGCAAACGATCAGCCTGGTAAGTGGCCTCAGCAGAAGTCAGAATGTCGTGACGGCGACACTAACAGCAGGAAGCAGGAACAAGCAGGTCACTGGAACAAGCCAGTTCAGGTCATGGAGCAGGAAGTCAGCCAGGTCGGATCGGGACACGGAGGTGGTTCTCAGACAAGCCAGATCAGTCACGAGCAGGAACGTCAGCCAGGCCAGGTTGGTAAACAGAGCAGGAACACAGGAGCGTAGTCAAGACAGGCCAAGTCGGTACACAGGAATCAGGAACGCACGAAAACAGCAACAGCAACACTGGCTCTGGAACACCACGAAAGGGCACCTGACAGGTGTCAATGGCCAGGCATAAAAAGGTCACCAGGGGCGGGCCAAACAGCCTCAACCAATCAGAGTGCACCACAAGCGAGAGTAACAGAGAGGGATCATGGGCACAGTGATAATAGGTGTTATTGTTATGGAAGATAATGTCTCATTTCCTGACAATTCTCTAACAATACTAACAGATATGCCTTGTTTCCTTCCACTTTTAAAAGGGATTTTGCTACTGCTAGAGGTACCCCCTTTGACATGCCCCTGGAGTCCTTCCCAATCAGACCTAATTATTACCATAAGCTTTTCCAGTCTCTTTTGGACTTTGTCCTCAATAAGCCATGTACATGATGGTGGGAATTCTGTGATTTTGTCTGTTTGCGTATAGCCTTCCATTGTTGTGTTGTTTTTATATGCATGTTGGTGGTAATAATGTCTTACTTCAAGAAGTAACTGCAGCCATGGTTGTTGCCGCTTGTGCAATAAATTATAATTATTAACTTTCTCCTAAAGAAGCTATTTATGAAAGTGACATGTAAAGGTCCACCACAATTAGTATCATTTAATCATTTAACCACGGTAAAAATAACAGTCATATCCTAGTGTTGTTCAATAGTGGAGGAAGATTTAGCAGAGAGACCAACTGCTGCATCAGATAATGAGAGTAACATCCAACTGCAAACTTGGTTTCTTATCTGGACAAATAGGTAATTAATCATGTTTAGTTCCCCAGAATAAACTAAATCAATTAATGCTTATTATTAGACTTGTGCATGGGCAAAATTTTCGGTAAAATTCGAATTTGGACGAATTTTTTTTTTCTAATTCGGATGATCCTAATTTCGGACCGGGCCTATTCGATTCGGACGAAATTCTGATCCATTCCGAATTATTCGGCCGAATTTAACATGGGTTAAATTATAGCAGTGCGCCTCTGTGCACGCTGCTATCATTATTTGCAGACAGGGTGTGCATTTAGAAAAAGATCCATCCCAAAAACGGACATTGTCGTACATTGCCAGTCTGTGCATGTCACCTCTACTCCAGCATGGGATGCCAGTCACAATGCAAACGTCAAACATCGAGAACCCATGCCTGTCATTCAATTTAGCATGTTCGAATATCGAGAACCCATGCCTGTCATTCAATTTAGCATGTTCGAACATCGAAACCCCGTGCCTGTCCTTCAATCTAGCATATGCTCGAACATCGAAAACCCATGCCTGTCATTCAATTTAGCATATGCTCAAACATCGAAAACCCGTGCCTGTCACATCCTACTCAACATAAGTGGTCGACTCGAACATGGACAAACTACATGTCACATTCTATGTTAGTACATGGGTAAAGATTAAGGTTTCATTTTCTGGTACCAGCCTCCTACCCTACTGTCCCTCTTTAGTACCCAAATTCCTCTCTCTCGTTTTCCTATCCTGATTTCCCCTCATATCAGATAACTCTATGTGTATATACATTGTAGAGTTTCATACTACATCAAGAATAAACATCAATGATTGTAATGTGATAGATGTAATGTGTTAAAAAGAAAAATTGAGACATTCTGTTGTGAACGAACTGCAACACAGGAGAGAAATAAAAAAAAATGCTTGACATCTATACTGAAGAGGGGTCCACAGCATTGTCTTAGTATAGCAATATCACCGCTTTCCGTGAGTGTGCACTACAGGGCTCTACGGTAATTGGTGGGCATTTCCCAACGTCATAATCAGGGGATGATGGGAGTTGTATTCTAGCTACTGTTAGGAAACACATAAGTGATGCACATTCAACTGCCACCTAGAAATTATTTACACACAAGGCAACTCCGCCAAGTAATATCTAGCCCCTTTCCAAGTGAAAGGACTTCCGGAAAGGCTTCAGATCTCTTAGTGACTCACCTGTTATTGCCAGTCAGCGGGACCCGGAGAGTAGGAGGGGGTGATGCTATGGCTGCAGATTAAGTCTGGCACGGTGCTCTTAGTTGTCCACTTGTCACAATGTTGAAGCTCAGCCCGGCCAGCACCTTCCGGGTGGAGACACCTCACAGCAATCCTGTTCAGGACACATCATGCACTGTCGTGCACTCATACTAGGGATCCCATTGTTTAGACTCATTTCGTACAGGGGGCACCCTCCTGTATTTGTAAAACCTTTCTAGCAAATCTGGGACGGTAGACCTATTTACTCAAGTCTTGACTTTTGGTGGGCGATAAACAATACAAAATAGGCATAATGTTTGACTATCACATAATTCACGTCACTGAGGCAGCCAACAGGCATCGCCTCTGAGTGAGCATAGGGCTGCCCGGCTGCTGACAGTCACACTGATGGGACACCCTGCAACACAGAACTGGCGGAAGCGCACAAAATAAACATGCTATGGAACGGCAAATTGACGCCCCTGTCAAAGTGCCGCCTGGGACCATGGACCCCCTGGGACCCATGTAAGGGCCGGCCCTGTATTCGAACAAATACCTAATATTTTTTATGTTTTGCACAGGAACAAATATTACTCGCTCTTGCAGTGGCAATAACTGGAACTAATGCTGGCTGCCTACCTATGCCTAGCCTAATGCTACCTGCCTGCCTACACAACAACTGGACACTCTCTAATCTCCTCTTCTCTCTCTGAGCTCCAACAACGCAATGAGGAAATGCAGGCTGTCTGTCTGTGTGACTGTGTCATTAGTCCAACCCCCATCATGAAACGAAGAAGGCTATTCGAATACAGACAAAAGAGGGAAGTAGTGCATGAAACGGAGAATGGAATTGGACTAGAGACATGGAGGGAAAGTAATTGAGCATGCACAGGAAGTACAAAAAAGTCCTGGTCAAAAGTAGTCAAAACTTTTGGAAATGTGTCGATTGCCGAAACTTCCGAAAGTTTCAACGAATTTCGGCCCAGGGCTGTTAGGAGTCGGATCATTTTTTCCGAATAACCCTTGAGTTTCGGATTGGCCGAATGTCTCTGAATTACCCCATTTTCGACGAAATCCGAATGTCTCCGAATGAATTCGCACAAGTCTACTTATTATAATAATTCTAAAATGGTTTGGCCAGTTCCACTCAAGATTAATTATAACAAACCAATTTCCCAAAAATAGGGGATGAATAGTCTGCTGTTTTCACTCCTTTGTCCAAAAGGAACTTATAATGACATGGGCACTAGAGTCTGGACCTATTCCGGCTGGTGAAGCACAGATCACCCTGTTCCAGGACCTGTTCCCACATACTCTCCAACAGCGTGCGGAGATTGAAAGAAAAAATATCTCTCCTTCTGCTCCTAAAAATTTCTCATTCTCCAACAGCGTCGCCAGTTGAAGCCCTTGGCGGATGAGCTTCGGAACCGCCGCATCCCCTACCACTGGGATTTCCGTTTACGATGATAATCACCTATAAGGGTCATACCCACACAGTTAGAAGAGCAGAAGACGTCCAGGACTTTTGCAAATTGTCAAATTTTTCACCGGTTCCGGATCTCCATGACCCGATGCTCCTTGCCCCTCTGCAAGGCACCTCTCTACCCCAAAGGGAGTGGTGGATCCAGGTGCAGCAAAAGAGACCCAGGACGGTACATTCCCCACCCTCAAGTGCATCTGATCCCTGACTTCCCTCCGGACTCTTCCTACTGATACATGTTTGGTGGATATGGGTAACTTGTTTTCTGCACCTATGTGACTTAGAGGCTCAGACCAGATTGTTTTGTTGCTTGGTCAACCTCGCTTTTCTCTTCTCTCTTTTTTCTTTCATATGGACATAAATGTGTTGTGTTTTTCTCATTGTACACTTACTGAGCCTGTTACATTATATGCCCTAACAGTCTTCGATTGCCCAGTATGGGCTTTTTCTCCCTTGCAGCCCCCGGATGCTCAACATTTTATGCTGCTCCTGGGTTTGTTTGCTGGATGGGGAGGCTGTTTCCTGGGTGTGCCTTGGCCCTGGGTGGTGGGTCCCCTGATTGTGGGGTTTCCGTGGCTGCGGCTTATGCTATGCCGGTTTGGCTTGCGGCCTTCTGGCCTCACTGCACTGTCTGTCTGTCATGCCGATGCTCACCTCCGTTTGGGAGTGTCCTTCTATGCTTTCCCTTCTTCCAGCTTCTGCCGTCTCATGCTGGCCCAGCAACCTTTCTCCCGTACCATCTGCCGCTCCCTTCCTCTCTTTAGTTGTTGCCGGCATCCACGCCTCTTTCTGGCTCCTGCTTCTGGTCCTGGGCTATATTAGGCTGGATTTCACCATGGGCAGACGGGTTGTTATAGCGTCTCTTTCCTGTATTTCTCTAGCCTGTATCCATTGTTATCAGCCTGTGTATGACCCGGACCGCTGCCTGACTATCCATTTTGCCTGCTCCTTGTCTGCTCTATCTGCCAGCCTGTGTATGATCCAGACCACAGCCTGACTATCCATTTTCCTTCTCCTTGTCTGCTCGATCTGCCAGCCTGTGTATTACCCGGATCGCTGCCTGACTATCTCTTCAGCCTGATCCTTTCAGCCTAGCTGTTTTTCCTGCCAGTGAGAGTCCAGGATTGCTCCTTCTTCCTATGTCTCCAGTATTCCAGTTCTGCGAGGGACCCACTGGCTTCTAGGATCCTGAGTGAGTACCCTTGACTACCTTTTCTTGTTGGAGTACTAGTCTTTCTCCCTGGGGATAGCTTAGTATAGCTTGTCAGGGTAGGGGTTATCCTGGGTTACCCTTCAGCTTCTCTTTTGGGGACCTCAACATCTGGCTTCGTGGCTAGCACCTATAGGCGGCTCAGACGCAGCACAACCCCATCCTTGGCAACCCCTGCTCCCCAGCACCGTACCCAAGCTTCACTCCCTAGCATCTTACTCAGGTATCCCTTGTTGGAGGAGTCTCTTTTTCCACTCTCCTTGATACTCCCGTTCCTTAGATTGGCTGCTAGTCTTCTGACTTTGGCTACCAGTCCTTACACTGCCTGATGGCTATGTTTTCCTCCGCATGTTTATGGCATTGTTATGATGTATGTATATTTGTGTTGTTCACTGTGGCTTCACTGTGTGGAGTAGCCTGTGTCCCTGAGTTCCCTGCTTTGTGGGGCTCAGTGGCCACATTCTGTTCCACCCTGCATCACTGCTCATACATTGGCGGTTTTGAGCAAGTGCTTTCCCCCTCGATCACCCCCCTCCACGGGTGTTTTTTCCAGAGCCTACTAACTGTTTGCTGCCTCTTGTTGGGCTCTCTCTCCCTTATTCTAGGCTGTTGACCCCCCTGAATTACTACCACTATGTATTCTGTTCATCTTACACTTGCATGTTGTGCAGTTTTGAGTTGCTGTTTGAAAACCATGTCTCTACTAAGGGGCCAAGACTGTCTGCCCTTATTTGTCTGTTCTTTCCTTTTCATCTTCCATTCTTTCTCTTTTCTTCTACTCCTCCCCCCTCCCTACTTCCCTTCCCCACCCTTTGGGCAGTCCGTATCCCCTTTTTGGGATCTGCAGGCTAGTCCTCCGAATTTGCTGGTCATGTTCTATCTTTACTATAGCTTATAGGATCAAGGCCATATCTATAAATGCTAAAAGCCTTAATACTCCCCAGAAAAGGTCCCTTTTATATCGGGAGTGCTCTCGTCTAGGGGGAAGGGTATGCTTTGTGCAGGAGACTCACTATGCCTCTTCTAGAATGCCTAAACTATATAATCATTTGTACCCTTATCAGTTCTGTAGCTCTTCCCCTTCCAAGCACAGTGGGGTAGCCATTTTTCTTCATAAGAGCTTCCATTTTACCCTGTCTGATACTATATTGGACACCGAGGACAGATACATGTTCATTAAAGGGAAGACGGGATCCTTGACTTGTACTTTTGCCACTCTCTACGCCCCTAATTCACAGCAACTCCATTTTTGACATCTGCTCTCTCCTCCCTCTCTGCCTTCGTCAAAGGTTTCCTTCTCCTTGTAGGAGATTTCAACACCATTGTTAACCCTTCTTTGGACTGTTCTCAGGACTTTCCTTCTCTCTCTTCCTCCCACTACGCTAATCTCAGAGACTTGTTGTCCACCCACTCCCTGCTTGATGTGTGGTGCCTCTTGAACCCTTCTGATCGCTCCTACTTTTCTCTGCCCCATTCTACCTAATCCCATATGGATTCCTTCCTCATCCCATAGTCCTATGTCTACTTTGCCATGACTGCCACTATCCATTCCATAACGTGGTCTGACCATGCCCTGGTCGAGGTAGAGGTGTCTTTGCTTGTGCAACTTGCCCCCCTGGTAGCTGGAGATTGGACGACTCCCTGTTGACTGACCCCAACTCTGTGTCTCACCTCTGCTCCACCATCATCGAATACCTCAGGTTCAATGCCCAGCCTGCCATCCCTCCCATCATACTATGGGAAGCTTTGAAGTGCGTTGTAAGAGGTGAACACATTCGCCTACGGACTGTACTTAGACGCAGGGCTAGACAGGCCCTTGACTTCTTACTCAATAATATAGCCTCTTTTAAAAGGTATCACCAAGAAACAGGTGATGACACTGTACTCCGGGATATTCTCCACCAGCGCCAGCAAGCTCACTCTTTAATTTTAACCCTGTTCAATAAATCATACGTTAAGGCCAAACATTTCATGTATGAACAGGGCAATAAAAATGGAAAGTGGCTTTCATGCCAGTTGGCTCCTCAAGCTCCCCCTGTTAAGATCCATTCCGGTCCAATCGCCGTCTGGTACCCTGGTCCACCACCTTCCTGAGATCTCTGAGGCCTTCAGGGAATACTATTCAGACCTCTATAACCTCCCTGTTCCTGACGATCCCCATCTTCACATCACCCAATCCAACTATGTTCAGGACTCGCTCCTCCTTTCTTTGACTCCATCCCAATCTCTTCTAGTAGCCGATGTTATTACTGAATACGAAATTTTGTTTGCCATTAAGCAAATGCCTGCAGGTAAAAGCCCTGGCCCAGATGGCTTCCCTCTGGGTTTTTACCGTAAATTCTCAGACCAACTTATTCCCTGTCTAGCTGAGGCCTTCAATAAACTACATATCTCTATCTCCACTCACCCTTTAGTGACTGTAGCCCACATTACTGTGCTCGCCAAGCCGGGGAAGGATCCAACTCTATTCCCTAGCTATTCCCATTGCTTTAACCCTTTTGGTGCCACAAAATTATTCAAAGCGTTGCACTGAACTGAATACCTCTCTCACACTCAGAGGATTTGGCCTTTTAACCACTTGCATGTTGCCGTGGTTCATTTCTTAACACTGCATGAACCCCTATGTGACAGTCAAGGGATTAAAAGACCCACCTTAACCCTTTGAGTGCCAGTAGGGTACACAACGCATTGCAGAGCAATACGCTGCGTACCCCTCTGGCACTCAAGGGGTTAATCAACTGAAGTTCCATTTATAACCCTGATGTCTACACTTCTCACATGGGAAAAAGCCGCAGTTCTTTTGCTAGTATATATAGGGAATAAAATCATAGCAATTAGTCTAATGATAATGACAAAGATTAATTATATAGGATCTGGGATTTAGGGATATTTTCTCCTGAGTTCACTGGTTTAAGATATAAAATCATCCTATAGATTATAGAATGTCAATCATTGAACAGATCTTAAGACTGAAATAGAAATCTCGATCACAGACTTCATTTTGCTTTGAAAATATTTTTTTTAACTCCTGCAATATATACATATATATTTTTTTTATTAATGAAATACAGATATCTAAAGATAAAATGCATTGTAATGATTGAAACTGGAATAGATTTGCACTCCTAATTTTAAATGTGATTTTTATTTATTGTAAGGTTGAGAAAAGAGAAAGGACAAACATGTTCTGTATGTCAGGTTAGAGATATTATTTATGTTTCATTATTTCTTCTTTAGGAAAATTAAAGTATTTATTGTGAACAATATATATTATAGGACTTTTTCCTGCTGAGTAAAATGAGAGAACTTGCTGAAATGTGTTTTTTGATAATTTTATTTTATTTTATCAAAGTGCAACTTATAGTCTGGTCAGCAGGTGTCACTGCTACTATTGCTGCTTACGTAGAGTTTTAGTTAAGGTCTAAAATCTCTTCATAGTAGCAACAGTATGCTGCAATTTTGTGAAATGGTCACCGGGTTTGAGTTTTAATTATTTTCAATTTAGCTATCTCCCAGCAGTAGGACTATCGTTGTACTCAGCAGAAAAAGCATTAAAATGTAAATTTCTTTAAAATACAACATTATTACGTTTTTAGCATGCAATTAAGAGTTACAACATGCCCTGTACTTGGAATACATACATATTGTAACTTATAATTGAAAAATAAATACTTAAGCTCTAATTTGAATTACAATTCCCCACTGTCTACATAATATATTTTGTGGGTGTATTTCATATGTATATTTCATAAATATAAAAAAGTTTTAACTGGACAATATGGTGCCCTTTAATTTTTATTTTTAGATAGTATTGATAGTGAACATAGTGATTTGTACAATATTTATCCATTTGTTATAGGCCTCTGTAACTCTGGGCTTATAATTAATCTTCTCCACATGATTTACTGAATAATTCAATATTTTCTGCATTCTGTTATAATTGCAATGAGTTAATGGAGAACTCTAGTAATTGGTTCAAGTCTCCTATAGAATCCAAAAGAATAAATCTATGATACCAAATGGACTGTCTGGACTCTTAGATGCTACAGATGTCTCCAACAAATTAATTCACAGTGCACTGGAGACATCTTTAGCATCCAAGAGATTGCACTGGCAAGCCCTTGTAATGATGATGAAAATAAAGAACGATAAACATTCAAGGAGATCTAGCCACACTCTGTTCTTGGATATTACCAGGGCCGGATTTCTCATAAGGCAGAGTAGGCATCTGCCTACAGGCGCACCCCACAGAGGGACGCTTGTCATTGGGACCGTTTTTTTTTTTTATTATTATTTATTTTTTTAAATTATTCTTGCTGCGGGCAGTGCAGGCACTAACCCCACACCCGGTTAGGTCTACCGTCAGCTCCTGCGTCGGCACAGACCTTTAGCTGTTGAGCTCCCTCATGAGCTCTTTAGTACTGCAGAGTGCTGGGTGATGACATAATCTCCCAGTGCTCTGCATTACTGAATAGGAGACCGTGCGGGAGCTCCACCAGCTACAGGTCTGTGTAGAAGGAGGCACAGACCTGTCCTGCCAGACGCTGGACCACCAGGAAGGAGGTAGGAAACGGGGGTGGGTGCAATAGGAAGGTAATATGGAGCTGATGGGGGCAGTGTGGAGATTAGGAGAATTGTGGAGTTGTCCAGTGGAGATGGCCAATGGGGGGCGGCTTCAGATTTCTGTGTCTACAGGCTCCTGAGATGTAAATCCGGCCCTGGATATTATATGAGCATGTTCCAGGAGATCTAACCTCACTCAGTCCTATCCTATTGTGTCACACACCCTAACTACAAATGTGTGATGACCACGAACACTACCATTTGTCATTTCACAGAGAAGGTGATCTCTTTTGGTCTTATTTAGAATAAGCAAATACTTAAACTTCATTTATTTATTGGATTAAGGTTCCTGATCTAATTTTGGCCTGGATTCCATTGCAGTTGACAAATTTTCAAGAGTTTTATTTGTTAGATAAAACCAGTGAGGACACTTATAATATGCAATGTAATCTAGGCCTTAATCTGTAGTTTAAGAGTCATTGCCAGTCATCACAAATTTAGCAAATTTGGATCTGAAACAGAGTACTTTATGCATTATAATCACTTTATTCTTTCACAAAAAATTAATCAAGACTAAAGCCAAGTCTACTGAACAAACACAAAATTTTACAATTAGATACTATATATCTTAAGGGGGACTATGCACTGTCATATACTGCATTTAAAAAGTTGCCCCTTCCCTGAGATAATTAGTATTAAAGTTACAGCTTTCCTCACACACAGTACATGTTTATGGGTTTTTTTACCCAGCCCTAATTCATGCGCCTGCATTTTGAACACATGCTTGATCTATCTCTAAAATTATTAAAAAAAAAAAAAAGAATTATTAATCACCCACATGCAGCTGGATGATAAGGAAGACCTGTTTTAGAGATTTAATTTAATTAAAGGAAACATTGATTGATCAAGCACGAGAAGCAAGATTGATCAACGTGAAGAAAATAGATTTTAAAAAACTCAATTAAGAATGCAAAGTATATCGTTATATGAGCGACAGTGGGGAGAAAATAAATAAATAAGTATTTTTATAAAACAGGTTGTTTAGCACTAACAAATTTTTTTAATCAGCATTTCCTTGACATTTGTACCAACAGGAAAACCAATCTCTACTCCTGTCTGAGTATCTACTCATCTGATTGAGGTAAAAGAAAAACGTCTTTATATTAGTGCTGTGTACAAGGCAGGACTGCTGGAGGTCTATTGTTTTCTCTTTCTTTCTCCCACTCTCCCTCTGTTATTCTTTCAGATTCAATTCACACAGAATTTTCTTAAGGTCCATTGAACTGATCTTTAAAATGAATAGCAGATGTTTCACCAGCAGTTGTTCTCTGCTTCTGTAGAGCCAAATGTAGCTCCTACCACCAAGAGCACATCCCTTGTTTTGTTCTTTTACAGGGGCTAACATTCCTAGGTCAGCTGAGGATAAATAGACACATAGTAAATTAGGATGAAAAGAGACACATGTCCATCAAGTTCAACTTTTGCCATGGCATAACACAGAAAATGAGAATCTTATAAATCTTTTTGATGCCAAAGTGTATATCAATCTGTTTACCAGAACTTCCTGTTTTACCTACTAATACACAGTATAACCCTGAATGTTCTCTTCTGATAGAAATGCATCTAATCTTCTCTTAAAGGAATAGTAATGTTTCATAATAAAAATATTTGGACTTTGGAGAGTGTTATTTCAGTTCTGTCAGAGTTGTGGTACAAGAGTAATTCAATGACAAAATATATCCCTTCTGCCCCTTTTACTGATGTAACACTGCTCAGCCAGAGCAGAAGGGAGGTGCCCTGGTAGACTACAGAGAGGGACAATCTTCAATTAAGATAAGGGAAAAACCGGAAAAACTTGTCAAGGGGGCAGGCCCTTCATTGTTCTCATAGCAAAAAGATTGTCCCCTTCTGTTATCTATCTAGTCTTACAACCGGATTCCACATCTGAGAAGAGGTGGCTTACACTAGGTAAAAGGGGCGGGGAGGGGAAACTTTGCTTGTGAATATCTCTCAAACCATAAAGGTTTGAGAGATAAGACTTATATCGTTTTTCATGTTTTTTAATGCCTACAAAATAAGATAAAGATAAAACAAAGTATTACTATCCTTTTAAATCTATCCGCTGTATCTGCCATTGATACATCCTTGGGCAAGGATTTCCATAATTTAACAAACCTTGCTATAAAAGGATGATAGGAATTATAAACTAACAAATGGCTGCAGCAGCATAGTCTAAAAACTGCAACAGATATAGCTTGTAAAGGTGAAGATATAGATCTTGGAATGTTCATGATTGTTTTCTGAATTACTGTCCCCAGGTGATGCATCAAGGAAATCAGACAATCACAGAATTCTTTTTGGTTGGATTTGGAGATCTTCATGAATTAAAGAATTTATTCTTTATCATGTTTCTAATCATCTACATCATGGCTTTAATAGCAAATTCTCTTGTCATCACCTTGGTGGTGGGCAATGTAAGTCTTCATTGTCCCATGTATTTTTTCCTCAGCCAGCTATCATTATCTGAAATCTTGTTCACCTCAAATATTGTGCCCAATATGTTACATCTTATTATGGTAGGTGGAGGGAACATGTCTGTTACTGGATGTCTCATCCAATTCTATCTCTTAGGTAGCCCAACCGGTGCCCAATGCTTACTTCTGGCTGCAATGTCCTTTGATCGTTATGTTGCCATTTGTAATCCACTGCATTATACATCTATCATGACCTCCAGATTGCAGCTACACATTGTCATCTTCTGCTGGTTGTCTGGTTTCACAGTGCTTCTTATTGTTTATATTTTCCTAAGTCAACTGGAGTTCTGCAAGTCCAACATCATCAACCATTTCTACTGTGATATTGCACCAGTTGTACAAATTTCTTGCTCAGATACTTCCACTATGAAACTGGTCACTTCTCTTGTTAGCATGCCTGCAGTTCTTTCTCCATTTCTATTTACTATTATGACTTACATCTCCATCCTCCATACCATCCTCAGAATCCCCTCTACCAGTGGGAGACAGAAAGCCTTCTCCACCTGCAGTTCCCACCTCACAGTTGTGTGTATATATTATGGAACTTTAACAACAATTTATGTATTTCCACCTGGGGAACATTCTGTGAATGTAAACAAAATTCTGGCCTTACTGTACACCTTAGTGACTCCATTTTTCAACCCCTTAATCTACAGCTTGAGAAACCAGGATATTAGGAGAGCCCTAAAAAAATACGTTCATATTTGTGGGAAGTTTATGGCTTTTAGATAGTATCGCAGTATCATAGTTGATGAAGTTGAAAAAAAGAGTACATAAAGTTCAACCTTTTTCAAAAATCCTTTGCTGATCCAAAGCAAGGCAAATAAAAACAAACATTGATGTTCTGAATCCAATTCCAATTATGTCCAAAGTAAAAAAATCCTTCTGACTCCTAAAGGTACTTAGATATCTCCCTGGATCAACATTCTATCTGCACTGAAACCAACTGGCAACATTCTCTAGATTATTCGGAGCTCAAAAGATAAAGTATTATTTTTTTAACATATATACAACATCTATCACCACAGCCCCCAAAGCAACAAATTCCACATTCTTACTTCATAAAAATTATATACCTTAGTTTTAGTCACATGTATTTTTTCACTAGTGTCAATAAATGCCCCTTTATTTCTACCATTTTTTGGCTCCTCACTGAGTTCTTCATTTTAGCTTTGAATATATTTGTAAATAAAAATGATGTCCTCCTCTAGACACTTCTTCTCTAATGTAAACAAAACCAGTTTGGCTAGCTTTGTGGTAGAACTAAAATATGTCAAGGCCTTTATCAATTTTTTTGCTCTGCACTTTCTCACTTTGATAATTAATTTTTTAAGAACTAATGCCCCAAACAGTTCTCCATATTCTAGTTGAGGTCTTTCAAAAATATCTTTAAAACAGCCTGGATTTCATGTGATAACATTTGCCTCTATTTTGTCACTGTAATAAAAGGAAAAACAAATGTGATTGTTTGATGATAGTTATAATGCTAAAAATTGTCAACCAATTACACATAGCTGTACAAAGGAAAGAAAATCTGTAATTAAACCTGTAATTAAATGATGGGTCAGAATGAAACATTTAATGATGGTCTATTTCCTGGCAGATGTTTTTATTGACCTAATAAAACCCTAATAATGGGGGCTGAGTCCAGAACAAGATTCCTGAATTAAGTTTTTTAAAAAAAGGAAACTTTAAAAAAAAAAAAAAACATGCTGTTGTAGAATAAGTTTGGACGCACTTGAAAATCTGTTTAAATATTTGATTAACCACTCCATTGTTCATGTGGCTAGAATGAGCCATACATTATCCCCCATCTCTGATGAGATCAACATGGAGAGTGTTAAAAAATAAAATAGGGTCTATTCACCCAATATTTTTTTAAAACATTTTAAGTAACAAAATATACATTTCTATGAGATTCATTTGCTAAATATCAATTTAATTACATATACACGATAAAAAATAATAATTAAAATGGGGTCTACTCTCCCACTGGTAGAAGTATTTCATTAAATAAATAGTTGGGCTCTGGATACCTCTATAATAATGAATTTAGTTATCCCTTTCTCCTAGTCAGTGATTGGCTGGCTGAAATTTTAATTTGGACTGCCTTAATTTGGAGGTTTTCTTGCATGTGTGTTTCCTGTGCATTGGCCCACAAAAGATTATTCTAATCAGTGCTTCCTTTTTTAATTTATTTTTGGCAGCAGATTTTTTTTTCTAGAAGCTGGAAGAGGGGTTTCAGAGCCTCATTGAGGCACAGAGAGAAATCTACACCCAAGTAAATGGAAAATAATATTTTAACCACTATTCTTGCGGAGAAAATTAAGGGATGCTGGGCTGGGACCCTTTTCTTAGGCACATTTAAATTCATTTGGGGTTCCAAACCATTTGTCAATTTTTACACTACACCTCCAGGACCCCTTCTTTACATAAGTTGCATGTTAATATGGGTCTCAAGAGGAAGAAACCATAATCATTTTTTTTTTTTTTTTTTTTTTTTTTTTTTACACTTCCTCTTCCCTTAGGGAGATTAAAAAAAGATATTCTTCACATCACTGTCCTCTGCAAATTAAGGATTACTATGGGGTCTTCAGTTCCAACACCATATTAATACTTTTTTATACATCCTCTCCCATTAAGGAAGGTAGAGAAAGGAATCTTTGACCCCTTCCTTGGGCATTTCATTTGTTACTATTGGGTCTAGGGACCACATATTAATTAATGGGGTAAATGTAGCCAATTTTTAAATTTCAATTAATTCAGGGTGGGAACAACAGATCCCTCTTTGGACAAAAAAGCAAATTATGGACCCTAAAAATCCTGACATAGTTCTTAACACTCTCTAGTCCGATCTAAGGAAGTAAAGTTGGGAGGAAATATTATCCGTCCACAATTTACTTAAATGGATAGTAATGTTTCATAATAAAAGCAGCTCTAATTAATCATCATAGTATTTGGACTTTGGAGAGTGTTATTTTAATTCTGTCAGAGTTGTAGTACAAGAGTAATTGAATGATAAAGTATCCCCCTCCCACCCCTTTTACTGATGTAACACTGCTCAGCCAGAGCAGAAGGGAGGTGCCCAGGTAGACTGCAGAGAGGGACAATCTTCAATTAAGATAAGGGAAAAACCTGAAAAAGTTGTCAAGGGGGGCAGGGATTTCATTGTTCTCACAGGAAGAAGATTGTCCCCTTCTGTTATCTGTCTGGTCTATGGACTGGATTCCACATCTGAGAAGAGATGGCTTACACTAGGTAAAAGGGGTAGGAGGGGAAACTTTGCTTGTGAATATCTCTCAAACCATAAAGGTTTGAGAGATAAGACTTATATCGTTCTTCATGTTTTTTTAATGCCTACAAAATAAAATAAAGATAAAATGAAGTATTACTATCCCTTTAAAGTAATTTGGGCTTTAAATACATTCATGAAGTCATTTTGGCATTTCTTAAAAGTATTAACTCCTCATTTATCAGAGTTATGCAACAAGAAGTGATAAAGTGGAGATGACTTTTCCAATGATACTGTATGGGGACTGTGCACTAGGAGTTTGAAAGATGGAGAACTCTTAGTGCATTGGCCTAGAATAACATTGAGACTGGAGTGTTTATCACACGGGAGAAGTCATCTCTACTTTATAACCTCTTTATCACACCTTAGTGCAGCTCCCCCAATGTCAGTAATAGAAGATTTCCCCATACTTGTCTGCTGCCTTACCATTAGTGTTCTTTGAAGAAGAGTAGAGCAGTAGCTTCTACTGTGCTCCGTACAGTAATTATCAATGCCGGCTTCTTCTTTCTTTGCTGTTCTGTGCAGCAGACTCCTCTGTTTCAGCTGTCTGTGCTTAGTGCAGCTAAAAGTGAACTGAGAGAGTATCACAGTGCTAATGATTGCTGCTTTGCTATGCCTATCACCTATAGGGGGCTCCCATTGGCTGCTTGCCTTTGGCCCGCCTCATATTGCCTTTTTAAACTTAGCTTGGGCACTCTTTAGTTGCCCTTTCGTGGTGTCTCTGAGTATTTTGTTTCCACCATGCTACAGAAGCTTTATTGGCCATTCTGCTGTTCCTGAGTACCTGCGTTCCAGAGTTCCTGAGTTCGTGCTGTTCCAGTACCGCTGTCTGCTGTGTTGTTTCCAGTCCTGTTCCGGTTGAGTTTCCTGTAGTTGCTGTTTCCTGCTACTGATCTCCGTTACCGTTCCAGATCCGGTTGGATGTCCTTGCTGGTTCCTGTTTCTTCCTGAGCCTGGTTCCTACAGCGGTGGTGACATTGTTCTTCGGTCGCTTGGCGACATTCCAGTCAGTCGGTTCCCAGTGCGCTGGTGCTGGTTTGTCCACTGTGTCATGACACTATTTATTGAGAGTTGGTTGCTCCCAGCGTGAGGACGCTGGTTCGCTCCAAAGCCTTGCGGCTATACTGTACAAAACTCTGTTGGTTCCCAGCGTGCATACGCTGGTTCGCTCCAAAGCCTTGTGGCCATACTGTACAAAACTCTGTTGGTTCCCAGCGTGCGGACGCTGGTTCGCTCTAAAGCCTTGCAGCTATATCTCACTAAACTCTGTTGGTTCCCAGCGTGCGGACGCTGGTTCGCTCCAAAGCCTTGCGGCTATACCGTACAAAACTCTGTTGGTTCCCAGCGTGCGGACGCTGGTTCGCTCCAAAGCCTTGCGGCTATACTGTACAAAACTCTGTTGGTTCCCAGCGTGCGGACCCTGGTTCGCTCTAAAGCCTTGCAGCTATATCTCACTAAAGTCTGTTGGTTCCCAGCGTGCGGACGCTGGTTCGCTCCAAAGCCTTGCAGCTATATCTCACTAAACTCTGTTGGTTCCCAGCGTGCGGACGCTGGTTCGCTCTAAAGCCTTGCAGCTATATCTCACTAAACTCTGTTGGTTCCCAGCGTGCGGACGCTGGTTCGCTCCAAAGCCTTGCAGCTATATCTCACTAAACTCTGTTGGTTCCCAGCGTGCGGACGCTGGTTCGCTCCAAAGCCTTGCGGCTATACCGTACAAAACTCTGTTGGTTCCCAGCGTGCGGACGCTGGTTCGCTCCAAAGCCTTGCGGCTATACTGTACAAAACTCTGTTGGTTCCCAGCGTGCGGACGCTGGTTCGCTCCAAAGCCTTGCGGCTATACTGTACAAAACTCTGTTGGTTCCCAGCGTGCGGATGCTGGTTCGCTCCATAGCCTTGCGGCTATATTACACAATACTCTGTTGGCTCCCAGCGTGCGGACGCTGGTTCGCTCCTGGCCCTTGTGGCTCTCTATTCAGTTATTGTTGGTACTTAGTGTGCGGTCCATTCCTTGACTGCCTTATCCCATCTACACCCTAATAGGGCCACATATTATCTATAGTATTTGGGCTACGCATTTATTACATCATAGACTGTCATTTCCCTCTGACAGTAATTGGGGCCACTCTGGTTGACACCTCGCCCATTGGGTTGCTCTGCCCGGTATATTGGTAAGGCCGGTAGAACCTATTACATTCCATCTAATGGTTACCTTACCCGGTATTGGCAGGGCCGGTAGAACCCAGCCTTTCTGTGTTCCTTCAGGCTGCCTTGCCCAGTATATTGGCAGGGCCGGTAGAGTCTGTTAACTGGTTATCCGTTAGGCTGCCTTGCTCGGTATATTGGCAGGGCCGGTAGAGCCTGCATTATCCTGACTATCTCTGGGCTGCCTTGCCCGGTATATTGGCAAGGTCGGTAGAGCCTGTACCATCCTGACTATTGTCTGGCTGCCTTGCCCGGTATATTGGCAGGGCCGGTAAAGCCACCTTACAGTGTCTGTCCAGGTTGCCTTGCCCGGTATATTGGCAGGGCCGGTAGAGTCTGATTCCATATTACCGTCCTACTTTATGTATTGTATGTCGTGTATGAAATCCTATGGGATTATTTTACATTTTCTCAATAAAGTTGTGTTTTTACCTAACCTTACGTCTGAGAGTCGTAACTAACCGTGACAGAGAGAAGTTTGGAGAAAAGTAAAGATGAATGTTAGCAGCACCAAAAGCTGGCCTGAAGCTCCATAGTAACATAGTTGATGAGGCTATACAAAGACATGCGTCCAGCCCATGCCAAATCCAGAGGAAGGCAAAAAAAAAAAAACATTGAAGCAATTTCCAGTTAAGCCTCAAGTGGGTAAAAAATATCCTTCCTGACTCCAGATGGCAGTCAGATTGTTCAGACAGCCAACTGTCATAATTCTCAATATTGTTCTGTGGTATATATGTATCCATTGCTTTTTTGAAAAAGTTACAGTATCTGCAAGGACAGAATCCTGAGACAAACAATTCCATAGCTTTACAGCCCTTACTGTAAAGGATCCCTGCCTTTGTGTTAGTCGAAAGTGCCTTTCCTCTAGTCTTAATGGGTGACCTCTTGTTCTTAGCTCAGCTCTTTGCATAAATAATTCATTGGATAGTTCTTTGTATTGACCTTGAATGTATTTGTAAATGGTAATCATATCACCCCTCAGATGTCTCTTCTCTAATGTAAACAAACACAGTTTGGCTAGTCTCTCTTTATAACTCAGATCCTCAGTTTTGTTGCACACCTCTGCAGTCGTTCTAGTTCAGTAATGTCTTTTTTATGAACTGGTGCCCAAAACGGTACTCCATAATCAAGAAAAGGCCTTGCCAAAGATTTCAGTACTGTTAAATATTTCTCTAATAAGGATTCTACAAGTTGTTTCCCATTTAGAGTATATGTAGCATGCTTGTTTCTACAGCCCAAATGCATAACCTTACACTTATCTACATTAAATGCCATTTGCCACTTTTCTGCCCATTCACTCAGTTTATCTAAATCCTTCTGCAGAGATAAACAAAAAAACATCCAGTCCTGTATGTATTTCCTTACACAACTTAGTGTCATCAGCAAAGATTGAGACGCTACTTTCAATTCCCACTTCTAGATCATTAACAAACAAATTAAAAAGCATTGGGCCCAGGACTGAACCCTGTGGCACCCCACTTACAACTTTAAACCAACTTGAAAAGGTTCCATTTACAACTCTCTGCCATCTATCATTTAACCAGTTTTCTATCCATCTACAGATATCACCTTCTAATTTATGCAGTAACCTGTTGTGAGGCACTGTATCAAAGGCTTACAACATCAACAGCAATTCCCTTGTCCAAATTACTACTTATCCTTTCATAAAATGCAAGTAAATTAGTCTGGCATGATCTATTCTTCATAAAACCATGCTGGCTCCTAGTAATGATATTGTTGGTCTTCACATAGTTCTAAATACTCTCAGTTAGTTAATCAGTATCTTGCCCACTATGGAATTCAAGCAGGTCTTGTATAAAAGGGGCATGAGGGTGCCTGTGTTGGTGGGGTGTGGAGAAAGAATAAGATGAACAGGGAATTTTTTTTGGGGGGGGTGTTTACTGGGATTGGGGGGAGGTTAATAAAAAATAAATCCTAAATACAAATAAAATACCCCATAAGACATGGTATATAAGGAGTCTGAGGAGGGTGCCTGTGCTGGTGAATGAATAAATCTGTTGAACAGGGAATTTGGGGGGATTCTTGACTGGTATTGGGGGGACAGTTAATAATAAAACGAATCAAGAAAATAAGAAATTTGTATGTAAAGTGATATAGACAGGAACCCCCTGATATGAGCTGCCACTGGGGTGGACTGATACTTGACTTGACAAAGTATTTTGTAGAGGATGCATACAACCTGATCAGAATCAAGGCTGGAGATGAGTGTAGTAGTAGTAGTAGTCTCCTGTCCCTTGGCTGCCTTGCCCGGTATATTGGCAGGGTCGGTAGAGCCGTTTTCTCCTGAGTACCTACTCACTGGCTGCCTTGCCCGGTATATTGGCAGGGCCGGTAGAGCCTCTCTCTTATTGTACCAATTCCCTGGCTGCCTTGCCCTGTATATTGGCAAGGCCGGTAGAGCCTGCATTGCTATTATTATTGTTGCTCTCCTGTTAATAAAGATATATGTGTGAATGTGTTTCACCCTATGGGGTTGCCTTTCACTTTTCAATAAAGTTGTGTTTTTACCTAACTCTGCGTCTGAGAGTCTTAACAAACCGTGACAGGTGAATCCTGTTTCATACGCTTTGGAACTCCCAGCCTCTATGCGCATACATAATGTGTTATATGTCTCTTTGCTGAAACCCTTGGTTTGCAACCACTACACTACCACTCCAGTAGTTCCTGGGCTGGTGGACGTTCAGGGCCAAGAGGAATACGAAGTCCAAAGTATCATTGATTCTAGGAGATTTAGGGGAAAGTTGCAATATTTGGTCCATTGGAAGGGCTATGGCCCTGAGGAACGTTCCTGGGTAGATCATAAGGACCTCCATGCGCCTAGACTGTTGCGCAACTTCCACTCTAAATACCCCCAGAAGCCGAGACCTCCTGCAGGGAGAGGGGGCCTTTGAGAGGGGGTACTATCACGGTGCCGTGATTTTTCTTCTGTCACTCTCACTTGTGCTGCGCTCCGATTGGTTGAGCCTGTTTGGCCCGCACCTGGTGACCTTTTTATACTTGGCCATTGGCACCTGTCAGGTGCCCTTTCGTGGTGTTCCTGAGCCAGTATTGCTGTGCTGTGTTCCTGATTTCTGGTGTACCGATTTGGCTTGCTCAGACTACGTTCCTGTGTTCCTGCTCTGTGATTTGACCCGGCCTGGCTGACGTTCCTGCTCGTGACCTGATCTGGCTTGTCTGAGAACCTGCTCCGTGATTCGACCCGGCTTGGCTGACGTTCCTGCTCGTGACCTGACCTGGCTTGTCTGAGAACCCTGCTCCGTGATTTGACCCGGCTTGTATGACGTTCCTGCTCTGTGACCTGCACCGGTTATATCTACCCAGACAATGGTTCAGCTTCCTGCTGTCGCCGAGGCGACATTCTGACTTTCTCCATTGAACTGTACTCCTGCTGCTGCAGCTGTTAACCCGTGCTGAACCGATATCCTGCTAACCGAGCTGTTATCTTGCAGAGCTGAACTCCTCCTACTGAGCCGTTAACCCGTGCAGAGCTGTACTCCTCCTATTGAGCCGTTAACCCGTGCAGAGCAGTAATCCTCCTCCTGAGCCGTTAACCCGTGCAGAGCTGTATTTCTGATTACGAAGCCATTCACCTGTGCAGAGCTGTGTTCCCGGTTCTGAGTCTCCAGTCTGGTACAGAGCGTTGCTATTCTTGCTGAGCCGTTACACTTCCAGCCACTATTACTGCTGAGCCGGTTCAGTATAGCCTTGTAAGGCGACGGTTCTTATCACTCCTTGCAGTATAGTTGGTTTACGTTACCACGCCCGGTAGGCACTACAGCTTTAGCTGCTACTGTGCAAGCCTCTGTTATTACGCCCGTGGGGGCTATTGGCTCAAGCTCTTGCAATCCAGTTGCTTCTGTTATTACGCCAGTGGGGGCTATTGGCTCAAGCTCTTGCAATCCAGTTGCTTCCATTATCATGCCCGTGGGGGCTATTGGCTCAAGCTCTTGCAATCCAGTTGCTTCTGTTATCACGCCCGTGGGGGCTATTGGCTCAAGCTCTTGCAATCCAGTTGCTTCCATTATCATGCCCATGGGGGCTATTGGCTCAAGCTCTTGCAATCCATTTGCTCCGTTATTACGCCCGTGGGGGCTACTGGCTCAAGTTCAGCAGGCTCTGGGTTGCAGGTTCGTCTTTGCTGGACAGTTATCTCAGTATTATGAACTTTTGGTATTGAGTTTTCTCCACCATTTACTGCCTATTATCACCCTGGGCGTGCCAAACACCACATCTGAGACAGACTGATTACTGTGTTAACCCTTGTATCTCTGTACTCAGTATCTGTTATGTGCCTGTGCTGTTAAGTCATTATCTGTATATTGGTCCTACTGTTGCCTCCTTGCTATTACTCAGTGCTGCCTACAGAGGGCGATTCTTCCATTAATTTTGTTCTTAATAAAACTGTGTTTTATTTCACCTACTGGTCTGAGTGTCTTGAAACCGTGACAGAGGAGAACAATAGGGAAGGGGCAGCACCAGCAACAATCCAGAGGGAGCACAAGAACAAGCACATGAACAGGAGAGAACAGCATTACAGACTCTCAACCTCCACTGACTCCTGGATGAGTTTCGACATGCCGCAAAGTTCAGAATGACGAGGGAGGGACCCAGAAAGGATCGAGGTAAGTCGTTTCATCAGCTCAATATGTGCTGTTCTAGACAAGGTCTGGGCAATAGATGGAACTGCAGTGGACCTCCACAACTGCACTACCAAACAGTGAACTGCCATAAGTATGTGTCTAATCAGAGTCTGAAATGGACAGGGAGTGTCAGGGTTGGGAGAACGTAGTACTAGAATCACCAGATCTTGTGGAAGACAGATTGTGGTAATTTGGCTTTTCAGTACACAGACCTGACTCCAGAAGGTCTGAATGACTGGACATGTCCAACAAATATGTAAAAGCGATTCCAAACCCCCACAGCCCCTCCAGCAAGAGGGCGAGAGAGCAGGATTGTAGGAATGTAGTCGTACCTGGGTGTACCATCAGAACAGGATTTTATAGATATTCTCTCTAGTCATAACACATATGGAAGTCCTGGAGGCAGAGTCTCAAATCGCATTCCAGGTTTCAACAGACAACTCCCTTCCTAGGTCACCTTCCCATTGTATGGCATATTTGTGTTTCCGAGGATAGTCCGGACCAAGAAGTAGGTATAGTCTGGAGATAGAACCCCCTCGACAACAGAGAGTGAAGGCAAAGATGCTCAAAGGCTGTCAGACTAGGGAAAACCAAAGTTGGGAGTCCGAAGAAAGTGTTTAACCTGAAGATATGAAAGTTATCAAAGGGCAAATTGGGATATTTGTTGTGGAGGGTCTGCAGATCGATGAACCTACCTCCATCCAGTACATCATGGACCCAGTAGATACCCGCAAGTCACCAGGAGGGAAAGGCACGCGGAAACCCCAGGAGGGAAACCAGGATTTCCAAACAGCGTGGTAAGCAGAGATGGAGACCCCAAGAGATTTGAGGAGTGTTTCTCAGAAAGCACAAGAATGTCAAGCTAAAAACAAATCGGGATAGAAGATCACGATGCTGAACAACATCCCTACCCATTCCAGTAATAAGACTGGGGAGGGTAATCGGGGCCAAGGACTCAGATTCCAGGTCAACCCAGAGTTTCCGTCCGGCCAGAAGGAACTAAGTCTGAAGATGCCTAACACGGAAGGCTACATAGTATCTGCAATGTCAGGAATAGCTGACGGACAATCCTCAGTTTCTTACAACCCCATATAAAGTGCATAATGGAACGTTGGCATGACTGAAGTGATGGTTTGGGGACGTGCACCCGGAGGGTCTGAAAAAAATACAGGAGCTTCGGGAGAATGTTCATTTTTACAGAGGCGCAATCTGACCTGTCCAAGAGATATCTCTCCATGTCCTTCCGAAGAGTAGCAAACAGTGAGGGAAAATTAGAACTGTACAGAGAGGAGTAAGTTGGGGTAAGACTAACACCCAGATATTTGATGCTAGAGGAGATCCAGGTAAATCGGTAAGTGGAACGCATCAGGTCCAAATCATGCACCGGTACATGAAGAGGTAATGCCTCAGACTTAGCTGTATTGATTTTGTATCCAGAAAGCTCCTGAAAATTGTCCAGAACTGCAAATGGATTAGGTAGTGAGATGTGAGGGGAAGTCAGGGAGAGAATAATGTCATCAGCAAAGAGAGAGATTTTATGGGGTGTGCAACAATGCGGGATCCCCGAGATATCTGGGTGATGATGTATCTTAATGGCCAGAGGTTCAACTACAAGAGCAAAAAGAAGTGGGGAGAGTGGGCCCCCCTGATGGATCCCATTGTAAATAAGCAGCTGAGAAGGAGAGTCAGTCAGAAGCTTGAGAGTCTCCGTGGGATATTGATAGAGAGGATAGCCATGAGAAAAGAGCCCATGATCCCAAAATGGGCCAGGATGGTCTCTCGATAAAGTCAATCCACTCGATCAAAGGCTTTCTCTGGGTCAAGTCATAGGAGAAGTAAACCAGAAGACATTGCAGAATGGATAAGGTTAAGAAGCTTGCGATTATTATCCCCCACTTGTCTATATGGGATAAAACCTACCTGATCACCATGGGTTAGGGCAAGGAGAAACGGGGCCAGTCTATTTGCTAGAATCTTGCTAAACAGCTTGAGATCAGAATTCAACAGTGAGATTGGGCGGTAATTAGCACAGTCAAGGGGATCCTTGTCCGGTTTCCTGGCCAAGATTCTATGAGGTTTATTTGTGCGTTCATAAAACAGCTGATGAGTCCATTGCATCTGATGTGCGATATCTGCTGAATCCAGCTTATTAAAGACCTCCCTGGCTGCCATAATCTTCTGGAGGCCGGCCAGTGAGGGAATCTCCTAATGTGCCCTTTCACAGGATTCTAATTGGGTCAAGTCCCGTTGTTTGGACTTCTTCACCTTAGAGGCAAATGATATTATCACCCTGAGAAGATACGCCTTACAGGCATACTAGAGAACCACTAGACTGGAAACCCAGCAAAGTGACCTTCAAGATGATGAATTGGCCCCCTGGGTCAGAGTATCAATCCTGAATCTGGAAGGGGAAATCCTGACAGAGGAGTATAGAAACCCCTGCTTTCTTGGTGGGTGCGGAGGCCAGGAAAGCTGGTTGGTAACCTTTGCCAACCAGGTGAGGGGACTTCGTGCTATAAAAATGAATCTCCTGAATGAAGGCAACCTGGACTTTGGCCCACCTATATTCCTGAAGAGAGAGATGTCGCTTTCTGTCTGAGTTAAGCCCCTTGACATTTAGGGTCAGACATCTAATCACGTCCATGAAGCCACACCAGGAAAGACAAGACTGAAAGAGAACAAGCAAGAAAGAGGGAGAACAAAGTGAAGAAGAGAGAAAAAAGAGAGAAGCAAGGAGAAAGCAGAGAGTTGATAACCTGAGCGGGACAGGGGGATCAACCCAAGAGCCACCATAGCAAGCTGCTCAGTAAAGTGTACAGTAGCAGCCTCAATTCAGCCCCCCATCGCCGGTCCACTCCTCATTTAAGTATATTAGCAATAAGTAAATACAGTATTGCCCATGTGGTGACCACAGAGGTGAGAAGGCACTAGGGTAAAAGGAGGAGAAAGGTCTATAGACCATGTGCAGGGACAGGAATGTAAAGTGATGCCACCATGGAGCAGGCAGCAAGGCAAAGGAAGCCCCCACTGGAGCTCCACATGGGTATAAAAATTAAGGTAACAGATTAAACTGAGTTTCACAATCAGAAAATGGCTGCTCTCCCACAGACTGGGACCAGAGGGACTGACCTAAGAGCCACCCTTCCCCTATGTTTTACAAAACAGGGCAGGATTTCCAGAAAGCCTTGGAGAATGCTAAGAGGGTAGCAGAACACAGCAGGGGGCAGACCCAGGGAAAATAAAGGAGGAAAGATGTACGGGGTAAGGAAAAGCCCAGATGAAAGTCCCATAACCAGAACTCCCACTATCGGCTCCAAGTCAGTCCACCATGTCCCAAGCCCTCAAAGGAGCATATACAAAGGAAGTTAAAATCATCAATCAAAAGTTGAATAGACATCCAGGAAGCCAGTCAAAGACATGGCCAAACAGGAGCAAATGGCATATAAGTACAGTACTTTCTGGGCAACAACCTTGTGTCCCAGAACCCCCAAGCAAGCCACCCCCCCCCAAAGGGAACAGCCACCTGGGGGGCCGGGGAGCAGGCAAATGCGAAACAGGATAAAGAGTGCAGCAATACAAACAAGCAGCAATATAACAGCAAGCAGCATAACAATGCATTGCATTGTATATGAGAAGAACAAAGGGAGGGGAAGAAAAAAACAGAAGAGAAGAAGGGGAGGAACAGAAAACATAAAGCATACAGCAGCTCCCTGCATCCCTGAGCTGCCTACCCCAGTTAAAGGCAATAGTCATCCGGGGACCAAGGGAGCAAGCAGGCGCCAAACAGCACAATAAATGCAACACAAGTCAAGTCACCAGTATCATATAATCAGGCAGGGTTGTTCTGACGCTTTCTCTCAGATGGAGTGCATTGAGAGCGCTGAGGGAGGACCTCAGCGCAATTCATCAGGGCACCACTTGTCCCTGGCTGCTGAGACAGGAGGTCAGCGAATATGATGTTGTTACAGTTCATTACACTCAGAAACTGTAGATTTTAGTGAAAAACACAATTTTATTAGCACGCAATGAATAAAGTAACCATCGCAGGTCCAGCATACAGAAAATAGATAACTGACACAGGACAGGTTACATAGGAATGATTACCTGTAATGGTTTTTCAGACACTCAGACAGAGGATTAGAATAAAACACAGTTTTATTAGAAAAAAAAATAAGAACAAGATCGCCCTCTACAGGCAGTACAGTAAATAGCAGAATATAGGCTACATATGCCTTCTCAGGAACAGGATACAGAAACAGGGACAATACATATACTGTCACAGGACAGGCATAAAACAGCGATTGGCAATGAATAGTTAAGTACAAAGAATCATCAGTCTCAAATGTGGTGTTAGGCACTCCCAAAGTGATAAGAGGCAGCTATAGGGCTAGATCACACAACACCTTAAGTCCGTCTATGAAGAGAGCTGCTAGATAGGGCTAAGTCAGAGGCAGAAGCTGCAGGGTAGTTGGTAGATATCCCCCACGGGCGTATAACGGAGACCAACAGTATGGTGATAGCTCAAGCCAATAGCCCCCACGGGCATATAACGGAGACCAACAGTATCGAGATCGCTTGAGCCAATAGCCCCCACGGGCGTATAACGGAGGATGCTGTACTGCAAGAGCGTGAGCCAAATAGACCCCTTGGGCTTGTAACGGAGACCAACAGTATCGTGATAGCTTGAGCCAATAGCCCCCACGGGCGTATAACAGAGTCTACCATATTGTGATAGCTTTGAGCCAATAGCCCCCACGGGCGTATAATGGAGACCAACAGTATAGATCGCTTGAGCCAATAGCCCCCACGGGTGTATAACGGGAACCACCTGTTGCTGCAAGTGGTTGAGCCAATAGCGCCTCCCACGGGCGCGTTAACGGAGACCTACTGCTCTGTGGATGACAAGGAGCCGCCGACTAACCGAGGCCCACAAAGTGGCCAACTCAGCAGAAGCAGTGGATAAGGTAACAGCTCAGCAAGGTTTAACAATAGCAGCAAGGTTGAGGAGTAACTACTACAAGTGATCGGAGGCTCAGAGAGTAGCGGAATAGCACAGCAAGTGCCAAGGAGACTCAGCTATACATAGTACAGTGCACCAGAGAAACGGAAGGCTCAGCTCAGGAGACACGGCTCAGCAGGAGTTAATGCAGCAATCTCGATCGGCTCTGACACACACGCTGCAGCATTCAGAATGTCGCCGGGGCGACAACAGGAGCAGTAAGCAGGAACAGTAGCAGTCCGGTACAGGTCACGGAGCAGAAAGTCAGCCAGGCCGGGTCAGATCACGGAGGAGATTCGCAGACTAGCCAGATCAGCAACGAGCAGGAACGTTAGCCAGGCCGGGCCAGATCACGGAGGAGATTCGCAGACAAGCTAGATCAGCAACGAGCAGGAACGTCAGCCAGGCCGGGTCGGAACACGGAACAGGAACACAGAAGCGTAGTCAATACAGGCCAATTCGGTACACAGGAGATCAGGAACTCAGGAACACAGCAACAGCAACACTGGCTCTGGAACACCACGAAAGGGCACCTGACAGGTGCCAATGGACAGAATAAAAAGGTCACCGGGGCGGGCCAAACACGCTCTCAACCAATAAGGGAGCAGCACAAGTGAGAGTGACAGAGAAATCACGGGAACCATGATATTAACCCACACGGGTCCAGTATGTAGAGCAGAATACAATACTGACACAGGTCAGGTAAATCGTAATTGATACAGTGTAAAAGTGACCAGAGATACCAGTGGAGCCACTGACTAAGTCTGCCAGATTAGAGGAAGGCCCAATGTCGTTCTCAAGGCTGAGAGTAACAATAGCGACAGGCAGATAGCGACAAGTATGCCAGCGGAGTTCAGGCAAGGCAACAAGAGCGGAAGGTTGCGACAGTGGATGCCCACCGGAGACTATCAACAATGTGAGTCAGTGCTCGTGCCACACAAACGTACGCCCAACGGAGACTATTCACCATACATATGCCCTGTACCACCCCCGGAGGGGTTAACGAACGCTTTGGTCTATTTGCAGAAGGTAACGGGATGCGCCCAACTGAACCCAAGAGCGGAAGACCAAGCAATCATAGTGCTTAACGGAATGGAGGATAACACTGGTGTTAATAGTAGTGGCACACGGGCACCACCCCTGGAGGGGTTAACGAATGCTTTGGTCTATATGTGGAAGGCAACCAGCTGTCCACAGTAGCGTGAGCGACTGCGAACAGAGAGAGATCAGCAAGCAGGAACAATACAGGAACTTCACCCAGCCGGGCGTACAAGGAGCAGGAACAAAAATCTCGCCTGTTCGGTACACGGAGCAGGAACGTCAGCCAAGCCGATTCGGTACACGGAGCAGGGTCGTCAGTCTCACCGGGTCGGTACATGGAGCAGGAATGTCAGCCAGGCCAGGTCAGAACAGGAAGCAGGAAAGTCAGCCAATCCGAGTCGGTACACAGAAGCAGGAACGGTAACAGGTAGAGTAGTCATTCAGTCCGGGTCATACACTGGTATCAATGGTAATGGAACAAGCGCTAGGCATTAGGTACACCATGAAAGGGCAACCCATAAGTGACAGCCCAAGGTATATTAAAGCTGTCACTGGGAGGAGCTATACAGCTCAGCCAATGAAAAGGCACCAGGAAATAAACATGTCAAAATGTCGCTGAAATCACGGGCGCCGTGATAGATGTTTAGAAGACGGAGATGATCAAGTCCTTGAGCGAGCATCATCTCCATTAAGTCTAAACAGTCCAAGGTACATGGGTGAAGGTCAAAGGGACCACAGCTGCAACTGAAGAAGAAAGTCACTCCCCACAGTCGCCAGTGGCATAGGAAGAAGTATATGCCTGTGCCGCAGAAAAGTTCAGGGTGGCATGTCACAGGGAATGGCAGGATGCGTGAATCCAGGAATGAGGCAGCACAGCACCCCCTAACCCCTAGTGCAACAAGAATGTTCAAGTACCCCAATCCAGCCTCCCAATATGCATGCAGGATCAGACAAGAAAAGAGATGGGGCTGCACTGGTATCAGGGCCAGTGAGGTGGGCTCCAAGGGCTGTAGAGAGGAGCTAGGCAGTGGAGAGAATAATTACATAGTATAAGCAGTGGCCAAAAGAAAGGATCCACTGGAATCCCCCAGGAGTGGGAGTCAAGTATGGGGGATTCTCCACCAAACAAGACCAGTACCTGTGATCACGTTGGGATGGAGGCAGGACAGGTAAGGTGGGTAGTCCAAGGCACTGTTCCTCCACAAGCATGTCTGTGCCAAACAGGGGTCCCGAAAAGAGGGTAGATCAGCCACAGCTGTGGTAGGCCGGAACGGAATGGAGTACCACTCGCCACACGCTAGGCCACAGGCCTGTGAAACAGTGGATAGGAGTCTGAGTCCACTGCAATGTGGCTGGATGTACTAGTAGGCTGATGTGACTATAACAGCTCTGGAGCTGAGGCAAGACAGGTAAGCCGTGCTGTGTTTGTCTCATTTTTCCCACAGTATGTCCGTACCAAGAGGGGATCCACAGAAGGTTGAACCAAGTTGCTGGAGCTTCAGAGGGCCAGTACAGAGGCTGGAATTGCCAGAGAATGGTGCACGGCACGGCTCCCGCTAGGCAGCAGGCCCGGGAGTCAGTAGATGGAATCCAGATCCCTCAACAAAGCATCTAGATGCGGGTAAAGATGCCCAGCAGTTCGTGGGAGATTGTTGACCCCTAACCGTGGCTTAAATAGCAGCCGACAAGCCACCAGAGCGGGAGCTCAACTTTAGCACGTCTGCTCACAATGGCTGCCAGGCCACGCCCTCTTCATTTTCTATTTTAACTAACCTTTTTGTACTTTTACAGGTTTTGTCACATTCCTTGTAATGTTAAAATGCTACAGCTGTCCCTTCTGACCTATAAGCTTTAATAGCTCACTTTTTCCTTGACATTTTTTCAGATTGTACTTATCGATTTTATATTTGTTTCACGGGGGTATATACATCTAGGTGTATTCTTTTTAAAAGGGATTCTTCCTATTTACTATAAGCATTCTGATTTCTCTTTACAGTTCAATCTACCTTACTAGAGAACAACAGTAGTTTTCTTTGTCTTTTACTTTTACTAACATGACTGATGCAAAAGTTCTGTCACATTTAAAATTGCAGATTCGGTCAAGTATTTTTCTGCATACGGAAAAGTGAACACTTGAAAAATGTAAGATCTTTTTTAGTGTAATTTATCTTCTTCTTTACTTGTATACTAAACGACACTAGCTGGTGATCACTAGACCCTAAGCATTCTCCCACAAATACGTGTGATCAGTTCTGGAACAAAATATTTGCAGTCAAGGGTTAAATGCATTTTATTTAATGTTTAGGGAATACAATCATACCAATTATTCTAATGATAATAGCAAAGATTAATTATACAGTCTCTGGGATTCAGGGATATATTCCCCTGAGATAAATGGTTTAAGATATAAAATCCCTTCATAGATTCTAGAATGTAAGACATTGAACAGATTTTATGAATTAATGTACTCCGGTGTAAGGTAAGACCAAAATAGAAATCTCCATTACAGACTTATTTTATTTTGAAAATATTATTTTTCAACTCCTACAAAGTTTTTTTTAAACATGAAATACAAATTTACAAATTTCAAAAGATAAAATAAACTAGAATAAGATTTAACTCCCAATATTAAATGTAATTCTTATTTAATTTATAAATTATTTTTTGTAACACGGGGAACAGAAAAAGTACCAACATGTTCTCTATGTCCAGTTATGGATTTTAGTATTATTAACAATGTCTAAAATATGTATTTTTGTAATTTTGAGAAGCAAAATTATCTCTGCACATTGAGGGTAATTATATGCCGTATTATTTGTTCTTAAAGGAAAATTGAAGTTTTTATTGTGAAAAATAGATATTATAGAACATTTTCCTTTTATTATTTTATATTGTTTTTTTTTTATCAAAATGAAATTGTAACTTGTACCTGGTCAGCAGATGTCAGTGTTACCACTACAGCCTATGAAGGACTAAAACCTCTTAACAGGCAGTGACACAAAGATGCAATTATGTGAAATGGTCACCAGGTTTGAGTGTAATTATTTTTAGTTCAGTCATTTCTCAGCAGTAGCACTATCCTTGTTTTACTCAGCAGAAAAAACCTAAATTGCTATTTATTTATTTTTTTTTAATAATAATACAACATTATTATGGTTCAAATATACAGAAATAGTTAAAACATGCCCTTTAGTAGGAAAATACCTATATCTTGTAACTCATAATTGCCTCATGTCATATCTACCAGGATTTAGCCCCTCAATGATGATAGACTATAAGGGACATGTATATATGTGAATATATATATATATATATAGATAGCGATAGATAGATAGATAGATATATAGATAGATAGATAGATAGATAGAAGATAGATAGACAGACAGATAGATAGATATAGACACGAGATAGATAGATAGATAGATAGATAGATAGATAGATAGATAGATAGATAGATATGAGATAGATAGATAGATAGATAGATAGATAGATAGATAGACAGATAGATATGAGATAGATAGATAGATAGATAGATAGATAGACAGACAGACAGACAGACAGACAGACAGACAGATAGATAGATAGATAGATAGATAGATAGATAAGATAGATAGATAGATAGATAGATAGATAGATAGACAGATAGATAGATAGAAGATAGATAGACAGACAGATAGATATGAGATAGATAGATAGATAGATAGATAGATAGATAGATAGATATAGACACGAGATAGATAGATAGATAGATAGATAGATAGATAGATAGATAGATAGATATGAGATAGATAGATATGAGATAGATAGATAGATAGATAGATAGATAGATAGACAGATAGATATGAGATAGATAGATAGACAGACAGACAGACAGATAGATAGATAGATAGATAGATAGATAGATAGATAGATAGATAAGATAGATAGATAGATAGATAGATAGATAGATAGATAGATAGATAGACAGACAGATAGATAGATAGATAGATATAGACACGAGATAGATAGATAGATAGATAGATAGATAGATAGATAGATAGATAGATAGATATGAGATAGATAGATAGATAGATAGATAGATAGATAGATAGATAGATATGAGATAGATAGATAGATAGATATGAGATAGATAGATAGATAGATAGATAGACAGATAGACAGATAGACAGACAGATAGATAGATAGATAGATAGATAGATAGATAGATAGATAGATATGAGATAGATAGATAGACAGACAGATAGATAGATAGATAGATAGATAGATATGAGATAGATAGATAGATAGATAGATAGATAGATAAAGCTAAAACAGAAACACACAAAAACAAACAGGTACTTCTCCATAGAAATTACCCAAATGTGAACGCTGTATAAAGCATATATTATACCACCGTGTTAATGCATTTTCAAAGAATGAGGGTTTTGTTACATAGTTTGGCCAAAGTATGTTTAAGCTCAGTTTTCTCACCAACGTGCCCTATTTCAAGTTGTACTTATATGGTTGTTCTCATCTTTAGATCCTTCCACCAACAGCAGGTAACTCGATTTATGTTCATTTACAGGTAATAACATCCATAGATCAGCTGAGGAAGATTTAAATTGCTATACAACAAAATAACACAGTGGTATAGTCTTCTGAAGTTCAACAAGTTCAACAGATATATGTCATCAACGCAGGCGGAGGCCTGCAGGGAAGGGAGCGCTGGGGAGCGACGCTTGAGGAGGATGCTGGATGTCCTAGGCTGCCAGTAGGAAGGTGGAGAGGGAACGTTCAGGTCTGTCCTCCTACTGACAGCACAAGCTCCCCTGCAGGGGAGAGTGAAGGCTGGTGAGCGGAGAATAGAGTGCGCTGCTAGATTGCGTGGGCGAGAACTCTCCTGAAGAACTATCCCTAGAGTCCCACGATCAGGATAGGAACAGGAAGGAAAAGCTACGTGGAAGTAAGTGCCTAAGTGTCAAGCAAGAGGTCAATCGAAATGGATGGTCAGTAGGATCGCCGAGGTCATATACTGGATCAACTGGAGGGATGGTCAGAGGATAGCCAAGGTCATACACTGGATCAACTGGAGGGAATGTCGGAGGATAGCCAAGGTCATACACTGGATCAACTGGAGGGATGGTCAGAGGATAGTCAAGGTCATACACTGGGTCAACTGGAGGGAGCACAGAAGCACACAGGAAACCAAGGTTAACAAGAGGGAGAGGGCCAGACCCTAACAGGAGACTATTCCTGAAGCGGCTCCAATGCTAAGGACCGAAAAAAGTACCCCACGGAATACTGTGACAGTGCACCGGAAAACAGGAGACGCTGGAAGAATAACCCGCCAAGCCGTGACGTCACCCACGACAACGCACGAAACCCGGAAGCGAGATGCCGCCGCAAGCTAAGAAGCAAGCGTGCGGCAAGGGGAGAGGAAAAGGCAGCGGAGAGGGGAGCGAACCGCAAAACGGAGGTGGGGGTAAGATCAATGGATGACAATATAGCTTGTACAGGTGATACAATATTGGTTTTTGGATGTTCATCTTATGGTTACCTTCTGCTTTACTGTGCCCGGGTGATGCGAGAAGGAAATCAAACATTAATCACAGAATTATTTTTGGTTGGATTTGGAGACCTTCATGGATTAAAACATGTATTCTTTATCATGTTTCTGATCATATACATCATGGTATTAATGGGAAATAGTCTTGTCATCACCTTGGTGGTGGGCAATGTAAGTCTTCATTGTCCTATGTATTTTTTCCTCAGCCAGCTATCATTATCTGAAATCTTGTTCACCACAAATATTGTTCCCAATATGTTGCATCTTATTATGGTTGGTGGAGCGAACGTGTCTGTTACTGGATGTCTCATCCAGTTCTATCTCTTAGGAAGCCCAACCGGTGCCCAATGCTTACTTCTGGCTGCAATGTCCTTTGATCGTTATGTTGCCATTTGTAGTCCACTGCATTATACATCTATCATGACCTCCAGATTGCAGCTACACATTGTCATCTTCTGCTGGTTGTCTGGTTTCATGGTGGCTCTTATCCTTTATATTTTCCTATGTCAACTAGAGTTCTGCAATTCCAATATCATCAACCATTTCTATTGTGATGTTGCATCTGTTGTAGAAATTTCTTGCTCAGACACTTCCACTATGAAACTGGTCTCTTCTCTCATTGCCATGCCAGCAGTTCTTTCTCCATTTCTATTTACTATTATGACTTACATCTCCATCCTCCGCACCATCTTCAGGATTCCCTCTACCAACGGGAGACAGAAAGCCTTCTCCACCTGCAGCTCCCACCTGACAGTTGTGTGTATATATTATGGCACTTTAATAACATCAATTTATATATTTCCACATGATGAACAGTCTATGAATACAAACAAAATTCTGGCCTTACTCTACACCTTGGTGACTCCATTTTTCAACCCCTTAATCTATAGCTTAAGAAACCAGGATATCAGGAGAGCTATAAAAAATATGTTCATATTTGTGGAAAGAGGATGAGACTTTAGATAGTATCATCATAATATTAAAACCAATGAAGGTGAAAAAGAGTCCATCAGGTTCATCCTTTTCCAGACATTCTTAGCTGATCCAAAACAAGGCAAATAACAAAACCCACTGAAATACTAACCCCATTTCCAATTATGCCCCAATAAGTAAAAAATTTCCTTCCTGACCCCAAAAGGCAAATGGATATCTTCCTGGGTCAATACCCTATCTGAATTGAAAATTGCTGACAAAAGTCTGTATATTATTCTCAGTTGAAAAATTATACAATTATTAGTGTATGTACAGTACCTACCAACACATCATCCTTACTGCCCTTACTGTATCAAATTGTTGCCTTTGTTTTAGTGAAATATACCTTTCCTCTTGTCTCATACATGCTCCACAGTGGTTTCTTTATATTGGCCTTGAATATATGTGTGAATATCAATATTTCCCTTTTAGACACCTCTTCTCTAATGTAAACAAACCCAGTTTGGTTAGACTTGTGATATAACTAAAATATTTCACTGCTTTCATCAATTTTGTACCAATTCTCTGCACTTTTTCAACTTTTACAATGTAATTTTAAAAACTGATGATCCAAACTATACTATATTTTACTATATTTTAGATTAAGTCTTGTTAAGATATCTTTAAAAAAGGCTGAACTTGAATTGATAATGTTATGCTCTAATGTGTTACAGTAGTAAAAGAAAAAACGAATCTGTACATATAATTACAGGGTGACAGTAGCTAGAAGATTTTAACATATTCACTTGGTTGTGCAAAGGGATGAAAATTCTATAGAGACCTGTAACTAAATTGACTGTAACAATAAAAGAAGGAAGGGGGATCAGTAGACCAGAACACGACTCCACCACCAACACCCAAAGGTGTGTACTCACAAGATATGTGGCCGAGTAATGGTATAAACCAAATGCGGCAACAAAACAGCTGGGAATATATAAACTGCCCCCAGAACAGTATCTCCAATAGATGACTCTGTATGAACAGCTGCTCTCAACACACACACGCTCTCCCCAAACGGCAAATGACTTATGGATGAGATACATAAGGAACAAAACAGACACAAAATAGAGCGCCCAATAGTGTAATACGTAACCAGTATCTTCAAACATATTGAAAATATATAAAAATTGCACTCACATGTGGAAATGGTCAGAGAGCTGATATCAGACAATCTGACAAACTCATTTGTGGAGAAATGACTTCCGTCTCCACTCGGAATGCTGTTCATCATCTGTGGGACAAAAGACTGCTCCAAACGAACCTCTGAACCCAAGAAGCTGGAATTTATTCAATAAAAAACTTATACTAAAACAATAAATAAAACAATATATCAACTGTTACACATTACAGATGAAAAGACTTACAGAAGACCTATTTTCTATCTGACATTTTTGTCGGCCTAGTCAAGTAACTACATTGGGACTGTGGTGGGAATAAGATTTCAGAATTATGTTTTTTTAAAAACCAAAAAACAAATACCTAGATATTTTGGAATCATTTTAACTCATTTTAGTCATTTGATTAAAGTGGATCTCTCACCTCTTTAAAAGTTTGCCTCTATGTAATCATCAGGGGAGGGCTGGCCCGGGGGGAAGGGGGACATCAGGTTCATCCATCAGGTTCATCCTTTTCCAGACATTCTTAGCTGATCCAAAACAAGGCAAATAACAAAACCCACTGAAATAATAACCCCATTTCCAATTATGCCCCAATAAGTAAAAAATTTCCTTCCTGACTCCAAAAGGCAACTGGATATCTTCCTGGGTCAATACCCAATCTGAATTGAAAATTGCTGACAAAAGTCTGTATATTATTCTCAGTTGAAAAATTATACAATTATTAGTGTATGTACAGTACCTACCAACACATCATCCTAACTGCCCTTACTGTATCAAATTGTTGCCTTTGTTTTTGGAATAATTTTAACTCATTTTAGTCATTTGATTAAAGTAGATCTCTCACCTCTTTAAAAGTTTGCCTCTATCAGGGGAGGGCTGGCCCGGGGGGAAGGGGGACAATCGCCCTCTGGGCTGTTCATATTTCTGGGCTGGTAGGCCACTGCACCTCACTAAAAGTCCCGATTGCTGATGTAAATGGATATACACTAGTGATACCACAGAGTTTACAACTGAAATGGAGCTACACTAGTGATACCACAGAGCTTACAATTGAAATGGACCTACATAAATGATACCACAGAGGTACAATCCAAATTGAGCTATACTAGTAGCATAACCCATTTCCCTTGTAAGCTCTATAATATCACTAGTTAAGCTTTACCTAAATTGTAAGCTTTGTAGTAGCGCACTAATGTAGCTCCATTTCAGCTGTAAGCTATGCGGTATCACTTGACTTACGTCACAACATTAATGCCAATTTTAAAATTAACAAAAGGGGGTGGGCTGGAACAGTGGGCTCGAACAATAATAGAAATGGGCCACTTGAATGTATTTGCCCCCTGAGCCACAAGTTGCCAGCTCTCCCCTGGTAATCATGTTATAAAGTTAACATATAATCTGTAATAAGAAAGGAAAGGGAAAGAAGAGCGCAAAACAAACTGAGAGTAGCACCTGTGAATATCATTAGAGCACATATACAAATAAATAAACTCTTGTAATAAGGCCTGAAGTAAATATCCACAAGACCAGTTCCAATATTGAGGTGTACTTCAAACTGGTATATATCGGTAGTCACTCCAACTTGATTGTCCAATTCATGGGAACACTTGAATAGAATGTCACAGATACCCATAAAAGTTCAGGAGTCAGTACTGTATAGTTAATGCAATTTAATTGACAAAATGAACAAAGGAAATATATACATATATACATACAAGGGAACACGCAAAGGATTAAAGCCTTCAACCCTGCTATCAGGAATAATAGGATGTGAGGCTAAACCACAATGCTGGAGACTAGGCCTTAGCCACTGGTAGTCTCAGCAGGAACCAGGAACAGGAGCAGAAACACAGGATCTTGATTGGACGTGGCGGGCATACCGACTCAAGCCTGCAGTCAGTAGGGAGCGATATCTGACTCACGCCTGCAGTCAGAATGGAGTGAAATCTGACTCACAGCTGCAGTCAGAATGGAGCGAACTGACGCATGCCTGCAGTCAGAATGGAGTGAACTCTGACTCATGTCTGTAGTCAGAATGGAGCGAACTCTGACTCACGCCTGCAGTCAGAATGGAGTGAACTCTGACTCATGTCTGCACTCAGAATGGAGCGAACTCTGAATGGAGCGAACTTTGACTCATGCCTGCAGTCAGAATGGAGCGAACTCTGACTCATGCCTGCAGTCAGAATCAAAGCTGGTCTACCAGAGCCCCCAAGCTAGGTGTCTGCTAGGTACAAGGAACAAATGGAAGAGTAGTCAGATAGAGCCACAAGACAGCACCAGAGGGGGTAGTCAGACAAGCCAGGTCATACACAGTTCAGGTAGTCAGCCAGAGCCACAGGTCTGCAACAGGTTGGGTGTCCACTATAGGGATAAGCAAAAGAATAGTCAGACAGAGCCACAGGTCAGCAGCAGGTTTGATGGAAGACTAGCCAGGTCATACACAGAGCCCAAAGTAATAGAACTGTTATGAACAACAACGCAAGGGCAACTGAGTCAGGACTCAGTCTGCCTTTTAAACTCCTCTGCAAGAAGTAGGTAGGAGGAGCTGCTCAGAGGGAGGAAGTAGGAAGTAGGTAGGAGAAGGCTACAGGGGTTCATTATTTCTTTAGGCTAGCACCGTGTCCCTCTTTTTGTTTTATGTAATCTGTAATGCTTGTTTTTTTTTAATTTAAGGGGATAGTAATACTTAATTTGCATAAACTGTCTTTAGTCTTTATTACCTATAATAGTAACAACTGCCCCTTCATGTTTCAGTAATCATCACTCTTACCTAAGTTTCTGAAAGGTTTAGTAGCACCCTCAGAGAATTTCAGATGCAGTCTTTCTTTTTCCTGTTGTGGAGCACGTTCTCACCAGACTAAACAAATTCAGCGCGCTCCTGGTAAAGCTTCATGCGTCTGTGCACAAGCACCTCATTCATCCTTAAAAAAGTTTCCAGAGCCTTGCGAGATCTAACAAGGGCTTATATGACAATGTGTCTATCGGAGCAGGTGAAGATCGCTCTGGCAGCTGCTACTATCCCTTCTGTCTGGTATAAAAAGTCAATATCTATAAAGCTGAACAAAAATAATGAGAGATGGCTATATACAAATACAGCCTCTAATATAATAACTCTCTGATTGCTATGATCTATGGCACATATAGAGAATGCATAAATAATGAAAAATATTTTAATAAAAATATATGTCTAAAATCACAAAGGCGTAACTATACGTATGAGCATGTATAAAGCATATCCTAAATAATACTGCTAGCAATGTCATGCAAATCCAGAAATCTCAAAGATATTGTAAAAAGCCCGCAAATGGCAAACAATCAATCTCCCATATGGAAGCTGGTCTTAACAGTTAACCTCTCCTGACTCTTGGTTAACCCTTTCAATGCCGTGCACTTTTCTGTTCTCCCGTCCTCAATGCTTGACCCCAGCTGTATAATGTGTCTCTTGTAATCTTTATGCAAACATTGTATCAATTCAAAACAAATGAGAAAACCAGCGCTCACTAGCCGTACTGAGAGAAAGCTCTAGAGCATATCAAACACAATCAGTAATGCGTAATGCAAGGCTCTATATAGATATAGGAAACTATCTACCAATAATATAAATACCCCCTAGGTCAAAGACACCCTACATTATCCCTTATGTATCCACAGCGGACAGCTGTAATACCAGATGTCATCTATAAGTAAAAAGGGATAATTAAATGGATATGATATTCTATTGGTGACCCGATACAGCTGTCAAAATATCCAGTCACCATCTCCTGAGTGGGGGGAGACTAACAGAAAACTAAGGGAGATGTTCCTCTCTCTATCTAATAGTCCAGCTGGACCCCATCATCACCCCAAGTGGATCAAGATCCGAGATGGGCAAAACAGTGGTGGAACAGGTGGACAAAGACACAACGCAACTTAGCCTTCCAATACTTCAGTTAGTCCCCACAATAAAAATATACTGTATTAACATACTCAAGGCTGTTAGGGTGAATCAAGGGGATATTGAAAACAGCTTATAGATATTCTTTTATTCCTTGTCTCATGACAGATTCTTTGTGAGTCTTATTGTGATTAATTTTTGTATTGACAGAATACGGTGTAGAATGATGGAAGTATGGATTTCTGTGTAGAACAGATCGCAACGGAGAATCCGTATTGACTGGTAGTCTAATGCTTTACGGAGCGTTTCTGAAACTTTTGTATGGATGTTTACACTATTAGGAGAGAACTCTTATGTGTTTAAATTCCGATACAATTGAAAGGACGCTTCAGGCTACAAAACAGAACCTCTATGTTTGAATCATTCGTATCAGTCAATGGATTCCAAAAGCAGATGTTCATATATACAATGGGTCTCCGAGGGCTAATTATTAAGACCAACAAAGAAGAGTCGGGTGGCACTCCACTGTCTCGTCCTCCAAACAATCAGGCAACTTCGTATAAAATTTCAATAAACTTTATCACAAATAATAAAGTTTTTTTATTTGTGATAATAAAGTTTATTGAAATTTTATACGAAGTTGCCTGATTGGAGGACGAGACAGTGGAGTGCCACCCGACTCGTCTTTGTTGGTTTACATATGTGGGATTGGAGTACCCGATTGGGGATTGAGCACCCTGAAGACGTCCTGGGAATCGGTGAGTTTCATTTATTTCAGTGAAGTTGCATATTCACTAGTCTAGATGGAAATGTAATGGAGCGTGTAGTACCCATGTTCTATCCTTCTAATTATTAAGACTGAGTATCCAATTAGACAAACGCACACATTGCAAAGCATCCCGCTGTAATGAATGCGCCTCACGATCCCTTTAAATCCCTGAAAAATGTACCGTACCTGGATATAATACTTGATATACAACTTTTTATACTTCCCAGTATGTATCACTGCTGCGGGTCCTTGAAACATCACGCAGAATCCAGCAGGAGTGATCACCGCATTGATCACCAAAAGGGACACTTAATTTAATGCCCTACAATGACAAAGACTAAAAAGATTATATGGACACGAAATGTGACAAAATGAGAGAAAATGCATAGACCTAAATTCTACATGGAGGCACGATCCTCTAGTGTACCCCAGCCACAGCCAAAGCGGCAGGATGTCCGCATATAGCAAAGCATGCCCCCTCGGTGGCATATTTACCATCCTTTGGGACCTCTGAGGTCCATCCTATATAATAATTCGCTAAATCGTGTGTAACGCCCAATATGCGCAGTAGACACTGCTGCGCGTGCGGCAGTCATGCGCAGTACAGACTGCCCGCGCCGCGGATGATACAGAGCTGGGCGATCCGAAGGAGCGTCCAGCTCTGTATCAGCAGTGGCGCGGGCAGACTCTACTGCGCATGACTGCCCCGCGACCGGCTGCCAGAGGCACTGTGGCCCGTGTAACGGGCTGTTCAACTAGTTATATATATAACATTTATTTATCCAAGTGTTTTTTATGTGTAACAGTGCTTTTTGTATTTGTACATATATTATCCCATTTATTTAGTACACTGAATAAATTATTAGTTTTTAATAATTTTGAATGACCCTGAACTCTGAGTTATACCATACATATTTATTGCCTTTTCCTATACCAGGACTGAGTGCACAAATGGCCAAGTGAGATCTACCTCAAGGCACTGGTCCTTCTATCTCTGTCTGAAAGTAGTTCAGGCAGAGGGTGCAGCAAAGACAAAACGAGATTTTGCAGGGAGGTGTACGTGACTCAATGCTCACACGGGAGCTCGGATTCATGCCTTCAGCTTGGGTGTTTTGTCACTCTCTGAGATCGGTCCTGTCGTACGACTAGATCTCAGGTTTGTCGGAGCTCCTGGTGATGTCACAAATAGGGACGGGAGGGGTAAGATTTAAAAGCAAATTGTAGGGAAAAAAACTGTTCCTGAGAATGGGAGTGGGAGGCTTTGATTGCATGATTTACAATGTACAAAAATCAAGTAAGTTAAAATGAAGTATTACTATATCTTTAAGGAAGGCTGTAGTGAAATTTACCGTTGTTGTGTCCCGTCGTTGCGCCCCGTACCTTTTTCTCGTCGGGTCGCATCTGTGCTCCTTCCGCGCATGCGCGGCCTTTCCCCGTCCTTTTCCGCATTCCTGACGTCACGCGCCGTGACGTCAGGACGTAGGCAGGTCTATATAATCCTGCCTTCCTTTCGGCTCGGTGCTCTTTTGTCGAGCTCGCGTGTTGAGAGCGGTTGTCTCTCTTTCTCTTGCGCCGGTCCGTTGTTTTTCGGTCTCCCTCTCTCGCTCTTCCCTCTCTCTCCCCCTGCTCTCTCTCTCGGTCCTCTCTCCTTTCCCTCGGTTTGTTTTGCCTGCCTTAGTTTTTTTTGCACTCTCTGAGTGCTTTCTTTCATCCTTTCCAGTATACTAGCTTTCTGCAAACTCCAAGCTCATTCCTTTGCCTGAAGACAGTTTCCAGAAAGCTGACAGTACAAAAGAGCCAGATCACACCTCTGCAAGTGTAATAATAATAATAAAAAAAAAAAAAAAAAAAACCCCAGTGACAGGATGGAGTCTTCTGGAATTATTGAGGCCCTAACTCCTTGGGAAGCCGTATATCCGCACTGACTCTGTCAGTGCAAGAACTACAAGCCAATCAGGCTCATCTCCAGCAACAGTTGCATGACCTGCAACCTGCTTCTCCTGCATCTGCTTCCGGTGGTATTGGGGTACAGGAAGGTGAGGGGGTTTCATTTCATGAACCCAGAGTGCCTCTCCCAGAGCGTTTTGATGGGACTAGGACTCGGTTTAGAGCTTTTATCACCTCCTGCAAATTATTATATGCCTTAAACCCTCGAACCTACGCTACGGATTATGTCAGGGTTCATACCGCCATTACCCTCCTGTCGGGAGAACCACAATCCTGGGCGCACCACCTACTTCAGACCTCCAGTTCAGTACTTGATTCCTGGTCTGCCTTTCGATCTGCCATGGAGGCTTTGTATGAGGATCCCTTCCGGGTTTCCACTGCTCAAAACACTCTAAGATCTCTGGTTCAGGGCAAGAGGCAAGTGGAAGACTATGTTACCGACTTCCGTAGACTATCTAGTGATACAGAATGGAATGAGGCGGCCTTACTTGACCAGTTCCGTCACGGTCTATCGGAGAGTCTGAAAGATGAACTCGCCAGAGGGCCGTTGCCCACACATTTAGAAGATCTAATGCATCTCGCCATTCAGATCGATCGACGGTTGCGAGAGAGATGTAGGGAGAGAATGGCGTCTGTCTCTACTCCCATAAGAAGACATCCTCCGACTTCTTCTACCTTTGCAGAATCCCCTACGTCCATGGCTACGTCTCCTTCCGCTGTAACTGAAGAACCCATGCAAGTGGGTATCGTCCGTGGCCCTCTCTCTCGGGCAGAAAAGCAGCGACGCAGACAACTCAATCTCTGCCTTTACTGTGGAGCTGATGGGCATTTGCTGAGATCTTGTCCCTCTAGACCGCGTTCCTACCCAGGTAGGGATTTGTCTGTTTTCTCATCTTGTTCTACCTCCGCATCACTTCCCTCCACTTACATGTCTATTCTTGTCACCCTCCAGTGGAACGGTCATCAGAGTAAAGTAACCGCACTGATTGATTCCGGAGCAAGCGGCTGCTTCATTAGTCAAGAATTGGTCTCTACATTGAACCTTCCCATCAGGAATAAAAGACATCCACTGGCAGTGCTGATGGCCAATCAAAGTCGCTTGCAATCCGGGCCCCTCACTTTGGAGACCATGCCATTAACTCTCATAGTCACGGAGGGTCATAAGGAAGAGATCCACTTTGATGTTATGCCTTCTCTTTTATTCCCGCTTATCTTAGGCCTTCCCTGGCTTCATATTCATGACCCACATACTACATGGTCCTCTGCGTCCATGCATTTCCTCTCCGTTTATTGTAAGAACCACTGTCTGCCTTGCGATACTACTGCTGTTCTTTCCTTGCCCTACACGTCGCCTTGCACATCAGGTATACCCGTGCAGTATCAATCCTATTCCGATGTCTTTGATGTAAAAAAAGCAACCACTTTGCCACCCCATAGACCGTATGATTGTCCAATAGAACTTCTTCCAGGTGCTACTATACCTTTTGGACGGATATACCCCTTATCGGGACCTGAGTCACAACATCTAAAGAAATACATCGAAGAAAGCTTACAGCAAGGGTTTATCCGCCATTCTACCTCACCGGCGGGGGCTGGAATATTTTTCGTACCCAAAAAAGATGGTGGGCTACGTCCCTGCATAGACTACAGGGAACTCAACAAAATAACCATCAAGAACCGATACCCGCTCCCACTTATCCCAGAACTTCTTGAACGCTTATCCTCAGCAACCATATTCTCTAAAATCGATTTACGAGGAGCATACAATCTGGTACGAGTCAGAGAAGGGGATGAATGGAAGACGGCCTTTCGAACTCGGTATGGACACTATGAATATACCGTTATGCCGTTCGGTCTATGTAATGCTCCAGCGACTTTCCAACATTTCATCAATGACGTCTTTCATGACCTTCTTGATCAATATGTCATAGTGTATTTGGATGATATTCTTATCTACTCTACCACCATTCTGGAACATAGAGCACACGTACAGACCGTCCTTGCACGTTTACGCACCCATAGTCTATATGCAAAGCTGGAGAAGTGTATCTTCGAGACGCAAGAGATTGACTTCTTTGGTTTCCTCATTTCTCCCGGTTGCATCAAAATGAACTCTAGAAAAGTGTCAGCTATACTGGATTGCCCCATTCCTTACGACAAAAAGGCTGTACAAAGATTTACTGGCTTTGCCAACTTTTACCGGAGATTCATTCGCGATTTCTCTACACTGATAGCTCCATTAACAACACTAACCAAGACTGACGCTCGATTTTTCTGGACCACAGAAGCCCAAAGTGCGTTTGACTCCCTTAAACAAGCCTTTACGCAGGCACCTGTTCTTCGTCAGCCGGATATAACCAGACCATTCTACCTGGAGGTCGATTCCTCCGATACGGCCACGGGAGCCGTACTTTCACAACACTGGGGCATCCATGATTCACTTCACCCCATAGCTTTCTTTTCGAAACGTCTGTCCTCATCCGAACGGAACTATGATATTGGGGACAAAGAGTTATTGGCCATTAAACGAGCTCTAGAGGAATGGCGTCACTTACTAGAAGGGTCTGTAAACCCAATTACCATCTACACCGATCACAGGAATTTAGAATATCTCAGATCAGCCCGCAGACTCCGTCCTAGACAGGCCAGATGGGCCCTTTTCTTTTCTCGCTTCTCTATGCATATTACATATAGACCTGGGACCAAGAATGGAAAGGCGGATGCCTTGTCCCGAATGTTCGAACCTCCCGACACAGGGTCCAGAACTCCGGATACAATCCTTCAGTCCCATCACTTCTTATGTCTCCATAGTGATCTGCTGACTAAAATCAAGCAATTAACTACTCCATCTCCACTGCTTGTACAAAGACATGCCCTCTCCTATACCGACGGGTTTCTCCACCATCTAAATCGCATTTATGTTCCACCGTCGGTACGTCAGGAGACCCTTCATACTTTTCATGACCTTCCTTCAGCTGGTCATGGAGGAATCCAGCAGACAACGCAAGGAATCCAAAGACACTTCTGGTGGCCCTCAATGAAACAAGACATCGAGTCCTACGTCTCCTCTGGTGATGTGTGCCATAGAGCAAAGAGCAGACATTCAAAACCACCTGGCTTGCTCCGTCCTCTCTCTGTTCCTACCGGTCCTTGGAAAGATATTGCCTTGGATTTCATAGTGGACTTACCGAATTCCAACTCGTATAACACTATACTTGTGATAGTGGACCGATTCACTAAAATGGCGCATTTCATACCATTCAAAGGATTGCCTACAGCAGAACAGACAGCAACTCTTTTTCTTTGGGAGGTATTCTGTCTGCATGGCATACCTTCTACTATCACCTCGGATAGAGGATCTCAATTTACCTCAAAATTTTGGAAGGCTTTCTGTTCCGGACTACAAATCAAATGTAATCTGTCATCAGGTTACCATCCACAAACCAATGGACAGACCGAGAGGACTAATCAAACATTAGAACAGTACCTCCGCTGTTTTTCTACTCATTTGCAAGACAACTGGTTCCAACTACTACCCCAAGCAGAGTTTGCATATAACAACCATTTTCATCGGTCCATAAAAATGTCCCCCTTTTATGCTACTTATGGGTACCATCCAGCTCTCTTACCCGACATGCCTGTTACGTCAGCAGTTCCTACTGCCAATCACCGAATCCTTGAGGTACAACAGACCCAAAAAAGGTTACAGACCCTGTTAAATCAAGCCCAAGTAGCTTACAAGACACAAGCAGATAAAAACCGATGTATCAGTCCAACATACCGGGTCAGTGACAAGGTATGGTTATCATCTGCCACAGTACGCTTATCCTGTCCTTCCCGCAAGTTGGGACCACGCTTCCTGGGTCCTTACAGTATTTCCTGTATCATTAATCCAGTCACCTACCATCTGGCTCTACCAGAATCACTCCGTATACATCCTACATTCCACGTTTCTCATCTCAAACCTTGGACACCCAGTCCTTTTCCTAATCGACATCCTGCCTGCCCTCCTCCATTGGACGTAGAGGGATCTTTGGAGTATGAGGTGCAGGAGATCCTTGACTCTCGTCTTCACAGAGGACGTCTAGAATACCTGGTGCACTGGAAGGGATATGGACCCGAGGATCGCTCTTGGGAGCCTAGTACCAACCTCCGTGCCCCGGCCTGCATACGGTCCTTCCATAGGGCTCATCCTGATCGTCCGGGCCCCGTGTCTGCCAGGAGGGCATCCGTTGGGGGGGGGAATCTGTTGTGTCCCGTCGTTGCGCCCCGTACCTTTTTCTCGTCGGGTCGCATCTGTGCTCCTTCCGCGCATGCGCGGCCTTTCCCCGTCCTTTTCCGCATTCCTGACGTCACGCGCCGTGACGTCAGGACGTAGGCAGGTCTATATAATCCTGCCTTCCTTTCGGCTCGGTGCTCTTTTGTCGAGCTCGCGTGTTGAGAGCGATTGTCTCTCTTTCTCTTGCGCCGGTCCGTTGTTTTTCGGTCTCCCTCTCTCGCTCTTCCCTCTCTCTCCCCCTGCTCTCTCTCTCAGTCCTCTCTCCTTTCCCTCGGTTCCCTCGGTTTGTTTTGCCTGCCTTAGTTTTTTTTTCTTTTTTTGCACTCTCTGAGTGCTTTCTTTCATCCTTTCCAGTATACTAGCTCTCTGCAAACTCCAAGCTCATTCCTTTGCCTGGAGACAGTTTCCAGAAAGCTGACAACCGTTTAAAAAGAGAGCAAGTGAGGTAACTTCAAGACAGGTTGCAGGAAAACTCTTCCTTCAGCCTGTCAATCTTCGTCTGTTTCCCTCCCCATGTAGCTCCTTGTTCCAGCCTCCTCCGATGATGGAGGCTTCCTCCATGTAAGCTGGAGCCCCATTAGTAATAGTATCAGCATCACAGGAACCCCAGTCTATGAAGTCCACAATATGGAGATACATCACTCAGGATCCAAAAGCTAAGCATTTTGCAATCTCTTGTCTGTAAGAAGCATGTAAGCAGGGGGAAAGTAGGCTCAAACCTAGGCACTTCCTCAATGAGTTCCCACCTGGAGCACAACTGACTGGTAAACACAACATCAACAGGTCAGAGGTTCCACAACTAGTGTCCGTAAAAGAACTCCTAGATGTCCCTGGGTGTCTGAGGCGCATATAGAAGTTCAGTTGACGTGCCAAGATTTTCTGCTCCTGCTACAGAAGAGTGCAACTCAGAATTTGTTTTTGGAGATGGCAAGAGTCATACAGTGCCTACACATATAGCCACCACCATAACCACCTTCATAAGTCATGTCATTAAAGCAATAAATATACACAGTTTTTCGACTAAGTACTTCCTTCCCACAAGTTTTTAGAAAGAAGACAAAACCTGCACAAACATAATGGAAAAGTACGCCTAAGGAATAGTACACTTGCCAAAAAAGAATTGTACAAGCAGGTGGTTAGGATGATTGGTCCCATGTTACTTAAGGCGGAACTTACCGAAAGTGGGCAAAGGACAAAGGCATTCAGCCTGCTAACAATTTTTTCAAGGGATATGTTGCTGTAGGACTCACAACTTTTACTTTCAGCTACTTATTTTTCCACTTCAGCCCTCAGAAGAAGTAATATTGCCGTAAGAAATATTGCAGTCATAGAAAACATAGGTAAAATATGGCAAAGTTCTCATGGAAATGTATTGGCATTGGTGAAAAGGAGAAAATGATATGTATTGTCTATGGGCAGGTCATTTTGGCAAAAACAGGAAATCATTGTTTTTTCATGAAAAGTCTGATTGTTGCCCATCCCTAGCCCCTAGACCCCTTCATTGGGCAAATTACTGATTATTATGTGGTCTCCAAACCCCATGCTAATTTTTTTAAACTTCATCTCCCCTTATGGAGTACAAAGAAGGTGTATGGGAAAGGACCCCTTCCTTGGGCATTTCAGTTATGAATATTTGGTCTATGGATCGCATATTAATTTATTTGAATGCTTCCTCTCTCAATGAGAAAGTAGAGGAAAGGGATGCCTTCCTTGGCAAATTGATATGGATGCTATTGATTCATTATGAATTTATTTTCTTGATTTTGTTTTTTTAATAAATTGAGTTGTAAGGGCCCCATATTAATGTCTTTAGCTTTAAAAATAATGTAAACAAAAATGGGGTAAATGTGCCCAATTTTCATTTAATTCATTCGGGAAGGGAACAGAAGCTTCCTCCTTGGTAAGACAAAAAGAAAAATCTAATTATGGACCCTAACCCTTTGAGTGCCAGAGGGGTATGCAATGATACACCTCTGATACTCAAACGGTTAAGGGTTGTGTTAGTCCTGTGGCATAGAGGCCAAATTAATGAGTATCACAGTATGTAATGATACCTCTTTTATTGGACTAACATTGAATTATATAGACAAGCTTTTGAGAGTGATGTTCCCTATATCAAGTCAAATGCATACAGACTTATTATTCATTTTAGGCAGGAGTGTTCAAGTTCAGCCCTCAAGGTTTACCAACAGGCCAGGATGTAAGGATTTCCCTGATTAAGTACAGGGAAGTCAGTCACAATGAATGAGCCACTGATTAATTCACCTGTGCTTAATCTGGGAAATCTGTAAATTTGTGTCTGTTGGTCGCCCTTTAAGACTGAACTTGGACAGCCCTAATTTTAAGAATTATATTTGCACATATAGACTTATTGTATATGTTGTCTATAGTTTTGTGTTTTCTTTTATTGCAATAAATATCATTATTTTTTTTTGGATTGATCTATCCCCACATAGTATACTTAGAGAACGCTCTATTTTTTTTTTTTTTTTTGCACTGTTCCCTCTTTTTTACATATATCAGTACTAGTGTTGAGCGAGCACCCCGATGCTCGGGTGCTCGGGTGCTCTGACCGAGCACCCCCTGAGGCTCGAGTGCTCGGCCGAGCACCCGAGCCCCATTGAAATGAATGGGGCAACACCAGGCACCCCCTGCTCTGATGAGGGGAGGGTGCCTGGTCAATGCCCCCTTCATCTCCGCTATGCCCCCTTCATCTCAGAATGCCCCCTTCAGCTCCGCAATGTCCCCCTTCAGCTCCGCTATGCCCCTCTTCCACAATGTGCCCCTTCATCTCCGCTATGCCCCTCTTCCACAATGTGCCCCTTCATCTCTGCTATGCCCCTCTTCCACAATGTCCCCCTTCATCTCCTCTATGCCATAGAGGAGATGAAGGGGGACATTGTGGAAGAGGGGCATAGCGGAGATGAAGGGGCACATTGTGGAAGAGGGGCATAGCGGAGATGAAGGGGCACATTGTGGAAGACGGGCATAGCGGAGATGAAGGGGGACATTGTGGAAGAGGGGCATAGAGTCTATGCCCCTCTTCCACAATGTCCCCCTTCATCTCCGCAATGCCCCCTTCATCTCCGCAATGCCCCCGTACCTCCAGTCCCTGGTGGTCCAGCGGAGCTTCTTCGGATCTATGCCTCTTCCGGCACAGATCCCCGCCACCCGAACATGTCGGGCGAGCACATGGCGGTACTCGACGAGTACCGCCATGTGCCGAGCAGAGCGATGCTCGAGCCGATCCGAGCATCGGCCGAGCACGCTCGCTCATCACTAATCAGTACATTACCTAGATATAATCTTGTGTTGGGACATTTCACACATATGATGAGGTAGACAACATTAGATGATCCAAAGGAGAATTTATTTTTGATGTTGAGGCTTTGGTGGGAAATTGTTAATGACACCTTATCTGTTGTACAGATGTGTGCTCAAGTTCAACATGTCTTTGTTAGACAGGGAGAAGAAGCCTTTTCTCTTGCATTATTAAGGGAGCTCATTACCACTAGTCATTTCAGGTTGGGGTTCCAAAAAGGAGAAAAAGTAGTGCTAACACTCGTAACTTGTACAAAAAACTCCTAATGAACTGTGCCTCTTTTCAACAGTTCACCTCCAATATAGATTTAGTTAGTGTGACGGTACCAGTGGACCCCCTGTCTGGGTGTCCCCGTCAGTCACTGCTTCCTTCAATCCTGAGCAAGGCTGCTCTGCTGGAATATCACAGTTTTCCCCACAGTCCCCAGGCAAGACTAGTATACTGTTTTAGAATCAGCTCACTTTATTGAATGGCACACACAGATTATATCCACTTACAGAGACTCTTATCAAGATCAGCATGCAAACTAGGACTTGGGACAGTGTTTCTATGCTTGACCAATCAGCCACCAACACACTTATCAAGATAAGCATGCAAATTAGGACTTGAAAAATAGCCATTCTCACTGGATCATAAATAACCTCCCTGATTGGTCAAGGAAGCACAGCAGGAATCAATCAACATTCCAATCTTTCCCCAGCACAACACAGACCTGAATATTGTAAGCAAATCCCAACACCCATTCTCTCTGCACTCTAGCTCCCAAATACCTCTACAGACTTTATAGTATAAACATCACACACTATTACATTACACCACACAATATACAATACAGTGAGCTATATTTCAAATGGCACAGCCCCAAATCCCTCATCTGGTGACACCTACCATTGTCCAAACCAACCAGTCCAAAGGCAGTCCTGTTACTATGACACCCTGTGCCCCAGAAATGCACAGGGTGACTTAGACCCACCAGGAGGCAGAGAAGCTGGGAAAGCCACTTCCCCATGCATAGAGTCCATAATCTGTAGGAAGGAGGCTGGCCCCCAGGCCCATCCAGGAGCCAAGGGCCCAGTGGTTTCCGTGACAGTTAGGTATTCCCAAAAATGGGAACATAATGGCAAATAAAAAATGAAATAAAAACAGGCAATAATAACAAAAATATAACATTTAAAAAATAACAATAAAAGTCCACAATATCAGTAGATCTATATTAATACTTAGTATAGTCCCGCTTCCTCAGATCAAATGCTATACGCTCACCATCGGTTGGGTCCCCACTCAAAAACAAAAACTAAAAAAGAAAAATACAAAAGTGGTGCAGAAGATCTCTTCTAAGCATAGTAGATAATTATTACAAGACTATCCTTGACCAACACCAACAAGGTCTGTTAAAATATTACTCACACTTTTTGGAGGCTATGATCTACCTCCTGGTTCACTCACCTTCACTGGCTCACACCCCAGTATCGTGACTCTTTCTGGTCCAACAGATGGGAAGATGTTCCACAGCACCTTATAGCTTCAGCAAAGAGGGGTATATCTGCATATGTGAAATGAGCCACTCTAATAAAGGGTTGGAACTCACCCAATATTATTATGGGCAGAACATATTTTGATCTATATATACCGTCTCTTAAATTCCAATGTTACCAGGCAATTAGGAAACAAGATTTATTCCTTCTAGTATAAAAAAGGTAAGTATAAAACATCCCTTCAGGTTGGGGTGCTGTTTACAGGAGATGAGCAGAGGTTTTAAGAATATTCTTTTTAATCTGCCATCAGTATAGTATATAAACCGTTGCGTGCACTCAATCATAATACGTTGCGTGCGCTTGACCCTAACACTGTGGGTGCCCGCTCAACGCGAGGGCACATACAACCGGCGCATAGGTTGTATATACGATGCTTCTCAAAACTGAAATGCACCCATCGGGTTTTCCGGAAATGGCTCTGAAAGAGCCAAGCCTCAATCCCCCGAAATATTCATGCACCTGTACACAGAACGCACTTACCAGTTTCACCAGATGTTGCCCTAGAATACACGGACTGACCGTGCGCCCACAGTAAAAGCTTATCCGGACACGTAAGGTAAAGAGCATGAAATACATGCGCACATGACATGCGCTCCATGCTGGAACACACAACCACACTAGTCACACAGAGGACTACCCTGGGAAGTATAACATCATTTTTAAATGTTTTAAAAAAACCTCTTTCCATGGAGCGAACCCCACAGAAAAAGAAACTGCATGCTAGAGGACACATGCAGGCAGATTAAATAGCTTACAGTGATCCAAAGCATAATAAAATATATACATTGTACCCATATAATATATATAGTTCAAAAGGCTATAATAGACATCATTTAAAGGAGTAAACTTATACTATTACAATTCTCCAATTCGTAATTATATCAATAATCTTCTTTAAAGTGGGTATTCCATACTTTCCCTCAAAAAGGAGAGGAAATCAAAAATAAAATGTGTATCAAAATTACAAAATTATAACTCTACTTTTATTAATGTGAATTAAGTGTACCTTAAAATAAAAAAAAAAAAAAAAATGTGCAAATATTTGTGATTTTTTTTTAGTGCATATGTACTTCCATACAGAAACATGTTCACACATAAACCTATCTGTGGTAACCAAAATAAGCCCTACTAAAACTGACCTGTTAATTTCCAATCTATATATAGTGAAGATCCAAATCCTCATTCAATCCATTGTCCCCTAAAGTACCCAGGGTATAGATCCACATAGCCTCCCGTTTACATAATTGGTGGAATCTATTATCCTGGGGGGGGATCCATTCAATTCCTGTTATTTTAATGTTATTCAAACCACCCTTTTCACAAATACTAAAGTGTTTATATAATTTACAGCTACTATCTCCTTTCTGAATTTTCCTTCTATGTTCCCCAAAACGAATTCTCATTTCCCTAATAGTGCGGTCTACATAGCCGCAACACAACCACATTCAATCAGATAGACTACACGATTTGTGCCACAATTTATATAATGTTTTATATCAAATTTTCTTTGATGCTCTATATCGGCAAAATATTTCCTACCATGCATCATAAAAGAACATGTGTTACACCTATAGTTTCCTACAACTTTAGGAAGATTAAATTTCCCAGAAGTGGAGTTTAACATACCTTCAATTACTCTATCTTTTTCTTGAAGTCTCTTTGGTCTACTAGAGGCTATCAATGTTCTGACTGTTTTACTTCTTCTACAGGTGACCAAGGGTTTTTCACTTAACTCATCCTTCAAAATAGCATCCTGAAGTAATATTTTCCAATTGTTAGAAATAATATTTGGCAAGCAGTGGATGTTGGGAATCATTGGCTACCTGTGGGCAGGGGAACAAGCCTGGGGGCAAACAATGGGTGTGGGGAATCAATGGCTACCAGTGGGCAGGGAAACAAGGCAGGAGACAGACAGTGGATGTGGAGAATATGTTGCTACTAGTGGGCAGGGAAACAAGGCTGGGGGGGGGGCAGACAATTGATGTGGGGAATCTGTGGCTACCAGTGAGCAAGGGAACAAGACAGTGTAGGTGGGGGATCTGACTCCCCCCCAGTCTTGCTCCCCTTCCCACTGGTAGCCACAGATCCACCAACTACACTGTCTGACACTCCCAGCTTCATACTCCTGCCCATTAGTAGCAACAGATTCCCCATATACACTTTGACCTACCCAGTTTTGTTCCCCTACTCAACCCGGAAGTTCACAGAACACTGGGTTGAGCTCTGGATGTGGCAGGGAAGCTAAAGGAAGGTGGTGATCATCTTGCTGGTTGCTGCAGTGATCACTGCACTATGTGCATTTTTTATCTACATACTTATTGGAGTGATCGTGTATATCTTTTAAAGTTAGAACTTGCCCTGCTATGTAGGGAATCTTCTTCCATACGTGCAGGGCAACTCTGAAGTTCTCCCTGCACCAGGATTGCAGGGAGAAGCTTCAAAATGCCACCTCGTAATTTTCATTTAGTTGTGCAGGCCCACTTTGCCAAACACGAGAAAACCACGAGGTTGGCACTTGGCACTCAAAGGATTAAACAGAAAATTTCAGAATTTCTGCCAAAGCATGATCAGTTTGTGCCAAGGCAGCAAATCTCTGAGGAATCAGATTCTGTCAAAGAATGTAAATATATGCTTAGAGATCAAGTAGAAGATTGCATTTTGAAGGCTGAGAGTGAGAAAATTAGGGACAAAAAGAACTGGTATGAAGCATAGTGAAAAAGAAGCCATCAAAGGATTTATAGCAGCATCAACAAAATAAACAAGAACACTCAAACATAGTTCCGAACAGACATCATCATTATCATCACAGAAAGCAATTCATGTGTCTCAGGAGTGGTAAATTGCTATCTAACATCCGTGGTGCTTGTGGTGAGGGTGGTGGCAGCACATGTCTACAGGACTTTCTTCGAGTAACTGATACACAGGAACACCGCGTATCTCCTAGGACTGGTCCCACTGCATGTGAGATGGTTTCAGCATACTTGCAGGATACCTATGTCCTAGGCAGAAATGATAATTCCCATTTAATACTGGCCACCACTGACAATTACAACATCATATAGTAAAAGTGGACAAGATCACATAAGACAGGGAAACCCACAGCACTTGTGCTACTAACAGATGCATTAAGGATGAGGAAGGAGGAATTTGAGGAATTCAAAGGGTTGCTATCATCTACCACTGTTGAGACCACTGCTATAACCACTGATGTTTTACAATAATGTTACAATAATGATAGCTTACACTGGATTCGAAGATGATAATACAAATAATTTGTACACCATCGACACCATACACATCTGACATATTCAGTGTACACTTATTTTTTTTTTTTTGTTTCTTTTGAGCTCTATAAAAATAATAGCTAGCCTAGCAGCAGGCTTCTATGAAGAAAAGCCTGAAAATCATTTGTCTTTCATACTAACTTCACAGTGACAGAGGCTAATGATTTATTCTTGTAAGGTTTGGCTTTCAAATGCTTAACTTAAATGTCAGGGTGTTTATGTACCATGTGCTTAATGGGAGCAAGTATGCCAAGGTGTGTCCCCTCCTTTTACCTTTTCACTGCCTTATCACACATAACACAGTCTCTGATGAATTCACTGTGCCTGCTCCAAAAGAAAACTATTCTCACACCATGATTTCAGAACTAGGACCAGGACTGTTGGTGTCAAGTGGCGCCTGTCCTAGTCCCATATCAATTCTCTTCTCTATGCACCAGAAGGAGAGAACAGTGCAATCTCCTCTAAGTGTAAACCACCTTAGGACTTTCAATTCTGAATAAAGGAACCTTTCTTCCCAGGGCACTCATGTTTCATAGAGGCTTAGCCTGCCTCTCAGGTATCTTGTCTTGACTGAGTCTGACCCTCAGTTCTGGTCTTTCACAACACACTCTCCACTTCTCCACTGAATGGAAAGAAACCTCCTAAAAATATTCCAGGAGGGGAAGGGGAGGAACAGAAAACATAAAGCATACAGCAGCTCCCCGCATCCCTCAGCCGCCTACCCCAGTTAAAGGCAATGGTCAACCGGAGACCCAGGGAGCAAGCAGGCGCCAAACAGCACAACAAATGCAACACAAGTCAAGTCACCAGTATCATATAATCAGGCAGGATTGCTCTGACCCTTTCTCTCAGCTGGAGTGCATTGAGAGCGCTGAGGGAGGGCCTCAGCGCAATCCATCAGCGCACCAGTTGTCCCTGTCTGCTGAGACAGGAGGTCAGAGAATATGATGTTTAGAAGACAGAGATGATCAAGTCCTTGAGCGAGCATCATCTCCATTAAGTCTAAACAGACCAAGGTACATGGGTGAAGGTCAAAGGGACCACAGCTGCAACTGAAGAAGAAAGTCACTCCCCACAGTCCCCAGTGGCCTAGGAAGAAATATATGCCTGTGCCGCAGAAAAGTTCAGGGTGGCATGTCACAGGGAATGGCAGGATGTGTGAATCCAGGAATGAGACAGCACAGCACCCCCTTACCCCTAGTGCAACAAGAATGTTCAAGTACCCCAATCCAGCCTCCCAATATGCATGCAGGATCAGACAAGAAAAGAGATGGGGGCTGCACTGGTATCAGGGCCAGTGATGTGGGCTCCAAGGGCTGTAGAGAGGAACTAGGCAGTGGAGAGAATAATTACATAGTACAGGCAGTGGCCAAAAGAAAGGATCCACTGGAATACCCCAGGAGTGGGAGTCAAGTATGGGGGGATTCTCCACCAAACAAGACCAGTACCTGTGATTACGTTGGGATGGAGGTAGGACAGGTAAGGCGGCTAGTCCAAGTCACTGTTCCTCCACAAGCATGTCTGTGCCAAACAGGGGTCTTCCGAAAAGAGGGTAGATCAGCCGTAGCTGTGGCAGGCAGGAACGGAGGTGGGCACAGCTAAGGAATGGCGTACCACAAGCTAGGTCGCAGGCCTGTGAGATAGTGGATAGGAGTCCGAGTACACAGCAATGTGACTGGATGTACTAGTAGGCTGATGTGACTATAACAGAGCTGGAGCTGAGGGAAGATAGGTAAGGCGTGCTGTGTTTGTCTTATTTTTCCCACAGTATGTCCGTACCAAGAGGGGATCCACGGAAGGTTGAACGAAGTTGCTTAAGCTGTGGAGGGCCAGAACAGAGGCGGGAACGGCCAGAGTATGGCGAACGGAGCGGCTCACGCTAGGCCGCAGGCCCGGGAGTCAGTAGATGGAGTCCAGATCCCTCAACAAAGCATCTGGAAGTGGGTAAAGACGCCCAGCAGCCCGTGGGAGACTGTTGACCCTCTAACTGCAGCTTAAATAGCAACCGACAAACCACAGGAGCGGGAGCTCAACTTTAGCACATCTGCTCACCACGGCTGTCAGCCACGCCCCCTTTATTTTCTATTGTAACTAACCCTTTTGTACTTTTACAGGTTTTTTCACATTCCTTATAATGTTAAAATGCTACAGCTGTCCCTACTGACCTATAAGCTTTAATAGCTCACTTTTTCCTTGACATTTTTTCGATTTTATATTTGTTTCACAGGGGTATATACATCTAGGTGTATTCTTTTTAAAAAGGATTCTGCCTATTTACTATAAGAATTCTGATTTCTTGTTACAATTCAATCTACCTTACTAGAGAACAACAGTAGTTTTCTTTGTCTTTTACTTTTACTAACATGACTGATGCAAAAGTTCTGTCACATTTAAAATTGCATTTTTAACTGTTCTTGCTGTTTCTGCATGCTGCCCAATAAGCTTTTTTCTACCGAAGATTCGGTCAAGTATTTTTCTGCATACAGAAAAGTGAACACTTCAAAAATGTAAGATCTTTTTTAGTGTAATTTATCTTCTTCTTTACTTGTATACTAAACGACACTGGCTGGTGATCACTAGACCCTAAGCATTCTCCCACAAATACGTGTGACCAGTTCTGGAACAAAATATTTGCAGTCAAGGGTTAAATGCATTTTATTTAATGTTTAGGGAATACAATCATACCAATTATTCTAATGATAATAGCAAAGATTAATTATACAGTCTCTGGGATTCAGGGACATTTTCCCCTGAGATAAATGGTAAAGATATAAAATCCCTTCATAGATTCTAGGATGTAAGACATTGAACAGATTTTATGAATTAATGTACTGCGGTGTAAGGTAAGACCAAAATCGAAATCTCCATTACAGACTTATTTTATTTTGAAAATATTATTTTTCAACTGCTACAAAATGCAAGTTTTTTAAACATGAAATACAAATTTACAAATTTCAAAAGATAAAATAAGCTGCAATTAAACTAGAATAAGTTTGTACTCCCAATATTAAATGTAATTCTTATTTAATGTATAAATTAGGTTTTGTAACACGGAGAACAGAAAAAGTACCAACATGTTCTCTATGTCCAGTTAGGGATTTTAGTATTATTAACGTCTAAAATATGTCTTTTTGGAATTTTGAGAAGCAAAATTATCTCTACACATTGAGGGTAATTATATGCCTTATAATTTGTTCTTAAAGGAAAATTGAAGTTTTTATTGTGAAAAATATATATTATAGAACATTTTCCTTTTATTATTTTATATTACTTTTTTTATCAAAATGAAATTGTAACTTGTAGCCTGGTCAGCAGATGTCAGTGTTACCACTGCAGCCTATGAAGGACGAAAATCTCTTAATAGGCAGTGACACAAAGATGCAATTATGTGAAATGGTCACCAGGTTTGAGTGTAATTATTTTTAGTTTAGTAATTTCTCAGCAGTAGCACTAGCCTTGTTTTACTCAGCAGAAAAAGCCTAAATTTCTATGTTTTTTTTTTTGTTTTTTTTTATAATAATAATACAATATTATTATGGGTCAAATATACAGAAGTAGTTAAAACATGCCCTTTAGTAGGAAAATACCTATATCTTGTAACTCATAATTGCCTCATGTCATATCTACCAGGATTTAGCCCCTCAATGATGATAAAATATATTGGACATGTATATATGTGAATATATATATATATATATATATATATATATATATATATATATAGTGACAGAGTCCAGGACCATGTATACATCAGCCATAGGCTACAACAAGCAGTTTATCCCAGCGATTAAAGGGTTACGTTTTGTCTTTTGTCTCTGCTAGCACACCTGTTCCTGGTTAATTAGCTCAGACTAATAGATCTGAAACAGCAGGGTGTGATCAGACTGCACTGAGATGGTGTGTTTGGGGTCAGACTGCACTGGGATGGTGTGTTTGGAGACCAGCAAGCTGTCTGCCTGCCTCTGAAACCAAGGAATGGTGAGCAAGCTTCTGAACTGAAAAGATTGCTTGTCTGCTTGTTTTACTTGTTTTGTACTGGAACCCAGACTAACTGGGCCAGTAACTGGTAGTGAGGGAACTACTGTGAGTTAGCCTCCTGAAAGGAGTAGGCCTGTTTGTTTCTGTACTTTTTATTTGGTGTCAAAAACCTGTTTGATTTAAAGGGGAAGCATACCCTAAAATTGGAAAGAGACTTTTCTTTTGTTGTTGCTGTTACAATAAACTGCATTGAAGTTACAACCTTACCACAAGGGACCTTACCACAAAAAATTACCCAAATGTGAACGCTGTATAAAGCATATATTATACCACCGTGTTAATACATTTTGAAAGAATGAGGGTTTTGTTACATAGTTTGGCCAAAGAATGCTTAAGCTCAGTTTCCTCACCAAGGTGCCCTATTTGAAGTTGTACTTATATGGTTGTTCTCATCTTTAGATCCTTCCACCAACAGCAGGTAACTCGATTTATGTTTATTTACAGGTAATAACACCCATAAATAAGCTGAGGAAGATTTAAATTGCTATACAACAAAATAACACAGTGGTATAGTCTTCTGAAGTTCAACAAGTTCAACAGATATAGCTTGTACAGGTGATACAATATTGGTCTTTGGATGTTCATCTTATGGTTACCTTCTGCTTTACTGTCCCAGGGTGATGCGAGAAGGAAATCAGACATTAATCACAGAATTCTTTTTGGTTGGATTTGGAGACCTTCATGGATTAAAACATGTATTCTTTATCATGTTTCTGATCATATACATCATGGCCTTAATGGGAAATAGTCTTGTCATCACCTTGGTGGTGGGCAATGCAAGTCTTCATTCTCCTATGTATTTTTTCCTCAGCCAGTTATCATTATCTGAAATCTTGTTCACCACAAATATTGTTCCCAATATGTTGCATCTTATTATGGTGGGTGGAGCGAACGTGTCTGTTACTGGATGTCTCATCCAGTTCTATCTCATAGGTAGCCCAAGCGGTGCCCAGTGCTTACTTCTGGCTGCAATGTCCTTTGATCGTTATGTTGCCATTTGTAACCCACTGCATTATACATCTATCATGACCTCCAGATTGCAGCTACGCATTGTCATCTTCTGCTGGTTGTCTGGTTTCATGGTGGCTCTTATCCTTTATATTTTCCTATGTCAACTAGAGTTCTGCAATTCCAATATAATCAACCATTTCTATTGTGATGTTGCACCTGTTGTAGAAATTTCTTGCTCAGACACTTCCACTATGAAACTGGTCACTTCCTTCATTGCCATGCCAGCAGTTCTTTCTCCATTTCTATTTACTATTATGACTTACATCTCCATCCTCCGCACCATCTTCAGGATTCCCTCTACCAACGGGAGACAGAAAGCCTTCTCCACCTGCAGCTCCCACCTGACAGTTGTATGTATGTATTATGGCACATTAACAATAGCAATTTATGTATTTCCACATGATGAACAGTCTATGAATACAAACAAAATTCTGGCCTTACTCTACACCTTGGTGACTCCATTTTTCAACCCCTTAATCTATAGCTTAAGAAACCAGGATATCAGGAGAGCTATAAAAAATATGTTCATATTTGTGGAAAGAGGATGAGACTTTAGATAGTATCATCATAATATTAAAACCAATGAAGGTGAAAAAGAGTCCATCAGGTGCAACCTTTTCCAGACATTCTTAGCTGATCCAAAACAAGGCAAATAATAAAACCCACTGAAATACTAAGTAAGTAAAAAATCTCCTTCCTGACTCCAAAAGGCAACTGGATATCTTCCTGTATAAATACCCTATCTGCACTGAAAATCGCAGACAAAAGTCTGTATATTATTCTCAGTTGAAAAGGTATACAATTATTAGTGTATGTACAGTACCTACCAGCACGTCATCCTTATTGTCCTTACTCTATCAAATTGTTGCCTTTGTTTTAGTGAAATATACCTTTCCTCTTGTCTCATACATGCTCCACAGTGGGTTCTATATATTGGCCTTGAATATATTTGTGAATATCAATATTTCCCTTTTAGACACCTCTTCTCTAATGTAAACAAACCCAGTTTGGTTAGACTTGTGATATAACTAAAATATTTCACTGCTTTCATCAATTTTGTACCAATTCTCTGCACTTTTTCAACTTTTACAATGTAATTTTAAAAACTGATGATCCAAACTATACTATATTTTACTATATTTTAGATTAAGTCTTGTTAAGATATCTTTAAAAAAGGCTGAACTTGAATTGATAATGTTATGCTCTAATGTGTTACAGTAGTAAAAGAAAAAACGAATCTGTACATATAATTACAGGGTGACAGTAGCTAGAAGATTTTAACATATTCACTTGGTTGTGCAAAGGGATGAAAATTCTATAGAGACCTGTAACTAAATTGACTGTAACAATAAAAGAAGGAAGGGGGATCAGTAGACCAGAACACGACTCCACCACCAACACCCAAAGGTGTGTACTCACAAGATATGTGGCCGAGTAATGGTATAAACCAAATGCGGCAACAAAACAGCTGGGAATATATAAACTGCCCCCAGAACAGTATCTCCAATAGATGACTCTGTATGAACAGCTGCTCTCAACACACACACGCTCTCCCCAAACGGCAAATGACTTATGGATGAGATACATAAGGAACAAAACAGACACAAAATAGAGCGCCCAATAGTGTAATACGTAACCAGTATCTTCAAACATATTGAAAATATATAAAAATTGCACTCACATGTGGAAATGGTCAGAGAGCTGATATCAGACAATCTGACAAACTCATTTGTGGAGAAATGACTTCCGTCTCCACTCGGAATGCTGTTCATCATCTGTGGGACAAAAGACTGCTCCAAACGAACCTCTGAACCCAAGAAGCTGGAATTTATTCAATAAAAAACTTATACTAAAACAATAAATAAAACAATATATCAACTGTTACACATTACAGATGAAAAGACTTACAGAAGACCTATTTTCTATCTGACATTTTTGTCGGCCTAGTCAAGTAACTACATTGGGACTGTGGTGGGAATAAGATTTCAGAATTATGTTGTTTTAAAAACCAAAAAACAAATACCTAGATATTTTGGAATCATTTTAACTCATTTTAGTCATTTGATTAAAGTGGATCTCTCACCTCTTTAAAAGTTTGCCTCTATGTAATCATCAGGGGAGGGCTGGCCCGGGGGGAAGGGGGACATCAGGTTCATCCATCAGGTTCATCCTTTTCCAGACATTCTTAGCTGATCCAAAACAAGGCAAATAACAAAACCCACTGAAATAATAACCCCATTTCCAATTATGCCCCAATAAGTAAAAAATTTCCTTCCTGACTCCAAAAGGCAACTGGATATCTTCCTGGGTCAATACCCAATCTGAATTGAAAATTGCTGACAAAAGTCTGTATATTATTCTCAGTTGAAAAATTATACAATTATTAGTGTATGTACAGTACCTACCAACACATCATCCTAACTGCCCTTACTGTATCAAATTGTTGCCTTTGTTTTTGGAATAATTTTAACTCATTTTAGTCATTTGATTAAAGTAGATCTCTCACCTCTTTAAAAGTTTGCCTCTATCAGGGGAGGGCTGGCCCGGGGGGAAGGGGGACAATCGCCCTCTGGGCTGTTCATATTTCTGGGCTGGTAGGCCACTGCACCTCACTAAAAGTCCCGATTGCTGATGTAAATGGATATACACTAGTGATACCACAGAGTTTACAACTGAAATGGAGCTACACTAGTGATACCACAGAGCTTACAATTGAAATGGACCTACATAAATGATACCACAGAGGTACAATCCAAATTGAGCTATACTAGTAGCATAACCCATTTCCCTTGTAAGCTCTATAATATCACTAGTTAAGCTTTACCTAAATTGTAAGCTTTGTAGTAGCGCACTAATGTAGCTCCATTTCAGCTGTAAGCTATGCGGTATCACTTGACTTACGTCACAACATTAATGCCAATTTTAAAATTAACAAAAGGGGGTGGGCTGGAACAGTGGGCTCGAACGATAATAGAAATGGGCCACTTGAATGTATTTGCCCCCTGAGCCACAAGTTGCCAGCTCTCCCCTGGTAATCATGTTATAAAGTTAACATATAATCTGTAATAAGAAAGGAAAGGGAAAGAAGAGCGCAAAACAAACTGAGAGTAGCACCTGTGAATATCATTAGAGCACATATACAAATAAATAAACTCTTGTAATAAGGCCTGAAGTAAATATCCACAAGACCAGTTCCAATATTGAGGTGTACTTCAAACTGGTATATATCGGTAGTCACTCCAACTTGATTGTCCAATTCATGGGAACACTTGAATAGAATGTCACAGATACCCATAAAAGTTCAGGAGTCAGTACTGTATACTAATGCAATTTAATTGACAAAATGAACAAAGGAAATATATACATATATACATACAAGGGAACACGCAAAGGATTAAAGCCTTCAACCCTGCTATCAGGAATAATAGGATGTGAGGCTAAACCACAATGCTGGAGACTAGGCCTTAGCCACTGGTAGTCTCAGCAGGAACCAGGAACAGGAGCAGAAACACAGGATCTTGATTGGACGTGGCGGGCATACCGACTCAAGCCTGCAGTCAGTAGGGAGCGATATCTGACTCACGCCTGCAGTCAGAATGGAGTGAAATCTGACTCACAGCTGCAGTCAGAATGGAGCGAACTGACGCATGCCTGCAGTCAGAATGGAGTGAACTCTGACTCATGTCTGTAGTCAGAATGGAGCGAACTCTGACTCACGCCTGCAGTCAGAATGGAGTGAACTCTGACTCATGTCTGCACTCAGAATGGAGCGAACTCTGAATGGAGCGAACTTTGACTCATGCCTGCAGTCAGAATGGAGCGAACTCTGACTCATGCCTGCAGTCAGAATCAAAGCTGGTCTACCAGAGCCCCCAAGCTAGGTGTCTGCTAGGTACAAGGAACAAATGGAAGAGTAGTCAGATAGAGCCACAAGACAGCACCAGAGGGGGTAGTCAGACAAGCCAGGTCATACACAGTTCAGGTAGTCAGCCAGAGCCACAGGTCTGCAACAGGTTGGGTGTCCACTATAGGGATAAGCAAAAGAATAGTCAGACAGAGCCACAGGTCAGCAGCAGGTTTGATGGAAGACTAGCCAGGTCATACACAGAGCCCAAAGTAATAGAACTGTTATGAACAACAACGCAAGGGCAACTGAGTCAGGACTCAGTCTGCCTTTTAAACTCCTCTGCAAGAAGTAGGTAGGAGGAGCTGCTCAGAGGGAGGAAGTAGGAAGTAGGTAGGAGAAGGCTACAGGGGGTCATTATTTCTTTAGGCTAGCACCGTGTCCCTCTTTTTGTTTTATGTAATCTGTAATGCTTGTTTTTTTTTAATTTAAGGGGATAGTAATACTTAATTTGCATAAACTGTCTTTAGTCTTTATTACCTATAATAGTAACAACTGCCCCTTCATGTTTCAGTAATCATCACTCTTACCTAAGTTTCTGAAAGGTTTAGTAGCACCCTCAGAGAATTTCAGATGCAGTCTTTCTTTTTCCTGTTGTGGAGCACGTTCTCACCAGACTAAACAAATTCAGCGCGCTCCTGGTAAAGCTTCATGCGTCTGTGCACAAGCACCTCATTCATCCTTAAAAAAGTTTCCAGAGCCTTGCGAGATCTAACAAGGGCTTATATGACAATGTGTCTATCGGAGCAGGTGAAGATCGCTCTGGCAGCTGCTACTATCCCTTCTGTCTGGTATAAAAAGTCAATATCTATAAAGCTGAACAAAAATAATGAGAGATGGCTATATACAAATACAGCCTCTAATATAATAACTCTCTGATTGCTATGATCTATGGCACATATAGAGAATGCATAAATAATGAAAAATATTTTAATAAAAATATATGTCTAAAATCACAAAGGCGTAACTATACGTATGAGCATGTATAAAGCATATCCTAAATAATACTGCTAGCAATGTCATGCAAATCCAGAAATCTCAAAGATATTGTAAAAAGCCCGCAAATGGCAAACAATCAATCTCCCATATGGAAGCTGGTCTTAACAGTTAACCTCTCCTGACTCTTGGTTAACCCTTTCAATGCCGTGCACTTTTCTGTTCTCCCGTCCTCAATGCTTTCATGACCCCAGCTGTATAATGTGTCTCTTGTAATCTTTATGCAAACATTGTATCAATTCAAAACAAATGAGAAAACCAGCGCTCACTAGCCGTACTGAGAGAAAGCTCTAGAGCATATCAAACACAATCAGTAATGCGTAATGCAAGGCTCTATATAGATATAGGAAACTATCTACCAATAATATAAATACCCCCTAGGTCAAAGACACCCTACATTATCCCTTATGTATCCACAGCGGACAGCTGTAATACCAGATGTCATCTATAAGTAAAAAGGGATAATTAAATGGATATGACATTCTATTGGTGACCCGATACAGCTGTCAAAATATCCAGTCACCGTCTCCTGAGTGGGGGGAGACTAACAGAAAACTAAGGGAGATGTTCCTCTCTGTCTAATAGTCCAGCTGTACCCCATCATCACCCCAAGTGGATCAAGATCCAAGATGGTCAAAACAGTGGTGGAACAGGTGGACAAAGACACAACGCAACTTAGCCTTCCAATACTTCAGTTAGTCCGCACAATAAAGTATACTGTATTAACATACTCAAGGCTATTAGGGTGAATCAAGGGGATATTGAAAACAGCTTATAGATATTCTTTTATTCTTTGTCTCATGACAGATTCTTTGTGAGTCTTATTGTGATTAATTTTTGTATTGACAGAATACGGTGTAGAATGATGGTAGTATGGATTTCTGTGCAGAACAGATCAAGAAGGAGAATCCGTATCGACTGGTAGTCTAATGCTTTACGGAGCGTTTCTGAAACTTTTGTATGGATGTTTACACTATTAGGAGAGAACTCTTATGTGTTTAATTTCCGATACAATTGAAAGGACGCTTCAGGCTACAAAACAGAACCTCTATGTTTGAATCATTCGTATCAGTCAAAGGATTCCAAAAGTAGATGTTCATATATACAATAGGTCTCCCAGGGTTAATTATTAAGACTGAGTATCCAATTAGACAAACGCACACATTGCAAAGCATCCCGCTGTAATGAATGCGCCTCACAATCCCTTTAAATCCCTGAAAAATGTACCGTACCTGGATATAATACTTGATATACAACTTTTTAAACTTCCCAATATGTATCACTGCTGCGGGTCCTTGAGACATCAAGCAGAATCCAGCAGGAGTGATCGTCGCATTGATCACCAAAAGGGACACTTAATTTAATGCCCTACAATGACAAAGACTAAAAAGATTATATGGACACGAAATGTGACAAAATGAGATAAAATGCATAGACCTAAATTCTACATGGAGGCACCGATCCTCTAGTGTACCCCAGCCGCAGCCAAAGCGGCAGGATGTCCGCATATAGCAAAGCATGCCCCCTCGGTGGCATATTTACCATCCTTCGGGACCTCTGAGGTCCATCCTATATAATAATTCGCTAAATCGTGTGTAACGCCCAATATGCGCAGTAGGCACTGCTGCGCATGCGGCAGTCATGCGCAGTAGAGACTGCCCGCGCCGCGGCTGATACAGAGCTGGGCGCTCCGAAGGAGCGTCCAGCTCTGTATCAGCAGTGGCGCTGGCAGTTTCTACTGCACGTGACTGCCCCGCGACCGGCTGCCAGAGGCACTGTGGCCCGTGTAACAGGCTGTTCAACTAGTTATATATATAACATTTATTTATCCATGTGTTTTTTATGTGTAACAGTTCTTTTTGTATTTGTACATATATTATCCCATTTATTTAGTACACTGAATAAATTATTAGTTTTTAATAATTTTGAATGACCCTGAACTCTGAGTTATACCATGCATATTTATTGCCTTATCCTATACCAGGACTGATTGCACAAATGGCCAAGTGAGATCCACCTCAAGGCTCTGGTCCTTCAGGCAGAGGGTGCAGCAAAGACAAAACGAGATTTTGCAGGGAGGTGTACGTGACTCACTGCTCCCACGGGAGCTCAGATTCATGCCTTCAGCTTGGGTGTTTTGTCACTCTCTGAGATCGGTCCTGTCGTACGACTAGATCTCAGGTTTGTCGGAGCTCCTGGTGATGTCACAAATAGGGACGGGAGGGGTAAGATTTAAAAGCAAATTGTAGGGAAAAAAAACTGTTCCTGAGAATGGGAGTGGGAGGCTTTGATTGCATGATTTACAATGTACAAAAATCAAGTAAGTTAAAATGAAGTATTACTATATCTTTAAGGAAGGCTGTAGTGAAATTTACCATTTAAAAAGGGAGCCAGTGAGGTAACTTCAAGACAGGTTGCAGCAAAACTCTTCCTTCAGCCTGTCAATCTTTGTCTGTTTCCCTCCCCATGTAGCGCTTTGTTCCAACCTCCTCTGATGATGGAGGCTTCCTCCGTATAAGCTGGACCCCCATTAGTAGTAGTGTTAGCATCACAGGAACCCCAGTCTATGAAGTCCACAATATGGAGATACTTCACTCAGGATCCAAAAGCTAAGCATTTTGCAATCTCTTGTCTGTAAGAAGCATGTAAGCAGGGGGAAAGTAGGCTCAAACCTAGGCACTTCCTCAATGAGTTCCCACCTGGAGCACAACTACAGGACTGACTGGTAAACACAACATCAACAGGTCAGAGGTTCCACAACTAGTGTCAGTAAAAGAACTCCTAGATGTCCCTGGGTGTCTGAGGTGCATATAGAAGTTCAGTTGATATGCCAAGATTTTCTGCTCCTGCTACAGAAGAGTGCAACTCAGAATTTGTTTTTGGAGATGGCAAGAGTCATACAGTGCCTACACATATAGCCACCACCATAACCACCTCCATAAGTCATGTCATTAAAGCAATAAAGATACACAGTTCTTCGACTAAGTACTTCCTTCCCACAAGTTTTTAGAAAGAAGACAAAACCTGCACAAACATAATGGAAAAGTACGTCTAAGGAATAGTACACTTGCCAAAAAAGAATTGTACAAGCAGGTGGTTAGGATGATTGGTCCCATGTTACTTAAGGCAGAACTTACCGAAAGTGGGAAAAGGACAAAGGCATTCAGCCTGCTAACAATTTTTTCAAGGGATATGTTGCTGTAGGACTCACAACTTTTACTTTCAGCTACTTATTTTTCTACTTCAGCCCTCAGAAGAAGTAATATTGCAGTAAGAAATATTGCAGTCATAGAAAACTTAGGTAAAATATGGCAAAGTTCTCATGGAAATGTATTGGCATTGGTGAAAAGGAGAAAATGATATGTATTGTCTATGGGCAGGTCATTTTGGCAAAAACAGGAAATCATTGTTTTTTCATGAAAAGTCTGATTGTTGCCCATCCCTAGCCCCTAGACCCCTTCATTGGGCAAATTACTGATTATTATGTGGTCTCCAAACCCCATGCTAATTTTTTTAAACTTTGTCTCCCCTTGTGGAGTACAAAGAAGGAGTATGGGAAGGGACCCGTTCCTTGGGCATTTCATTTATGAATATTTGGTCTATGGATCGCATATTCATTTATTTGAATGCTTCCTCTCTCAATGAGAAAGTAGAGGAAAGGGTTGCCTTCCTTGGCAAATTTGATACATTGATATGGATGCTATTGATTCCTTATGAATTTATTTTCTTGATTTTGTTTTTTTAATAAATTGAGTTGTAAGGGCCCCATATTAATGTCTTTAGTTTTAAAAATAATGTAAACAAAAATGGGGTAAATGTGCCCAATTTTCATTTAATTCATTCGGGAAGGGAACAGAAGCTTCCTCCTTGGTAAGAAAAAAGAAAAATCTAATTATGGACCCTAACCCTTTGAGTGCCAGAGGGGTATGCAATGATACACCTCTGATACTCAAACGGTTAAGGGTTGTGTTAGTCCTGTGGCATAGAGGCCAAATTAATGAGTATCACCGTATGTAATGATACCTCTTTTATTGGACTAACATTGAATTATATAGACAAGCTTTTGAGAGTGATGTTCCCTATATCACGTCAAACGCATAGAGACTTATTATTCATTTTAGGCTGGAGTGTTCAAGTTCAGCCCTCAAGGGCCACCAACAGGCCAGGATGTAAGGATTTCCCTGATTAATCACAGGTGAGTCAGTCACAATGAATGATCCACTGATTATCTCACATGTGCTTAATCAGGTAAATCTGTACACCCTGACCTGTTGGTGACCCTTGAGGACTGAACTTGGACAGCCCTGATTCAGACAGATAGATAGATAGACAGACAGACAGGTCAGGATGTAAGGATTTCCCTGATTAAGTACAGGGAAGTCAGTCACAATGAATGAGCCACTGATTAATTCACCTGTGCTTAATCTGGGAAATCTGTAAATTTGTGTCTGTTAGTCGCCCTTTATGACTGAACTTGGACAGCTCTAATTTTAGGTATTATATTTGCACGTATAGACTTATTGTATATGTTGTCTATAGTTTTGTGTTTTCTTTTATTGCAATAAATATCATTATATTTTTTTTTGGATTGATCTATCCCCACATAGTATACTTAGAGAACGCTCTTTTTTTTTTTTTTTTTTTTGCACTGTTCCCTCTTTTTTACATATATCAGTACATTACCTACATATAGTCTTGTGTTGGGACATTTCACACATATGATGTGGTAGACAACATTAGATGATCCAAAGGAGAATTTATTTTTGATGTTGAGGCTTTGGTGGGAAATTGTTATCGGCACCTTATCTGCCGTACAGATGTGTGCTCAAGTTCAGTATGTCTTTTTTAGACAGGGAGAAGAAGCCTTTTCTCTTGCATTATTAAGGGAGCTCATTACCTCTAGTCATTTCAGGTTAGGGTTTCAGAAAGGAGAAAAAGTAGTGCTAACACTCCTAAGTTGTACAAAAAACTCCTAATGAACTGTGCTTCTTTTCAACAGTTCACCTCTAATATAGATTTAGTTAGTGTGACGGTACCAGTGGACCCCCTGTCTGGGTGTCCCTGTCAGTCACTGCTTCCTTCAATCCTGAGCAAGGCTGCTCTGCTGGAATATCACAGTTTTCCCAACAGTCCCCAGGCAAGACTAGTATACCGTTTTAGAATCAGCTCACTTTATTGAATGGAACACACAGATTATATCCACTTACAGAGACTCTTATCAAGATCAGCATGCAAACTAGGACTTGGGACAGTGTTTCTATGCTTGACCAATCAGCCACCAACACCCTTATCAAGATAAGCATGCAAATTAGGACTTGAAAAATAGCCATTCTCACTGGATCATAAATAACCTCCCTGATTGGTCAAGGAAGCACAGCAGGAATCAATCAACATTCCAATCTTTCCCCAGCACAACACAGACCTGAATATTGTAAGCAAATCCCAACACCCATTCTCCTGCACTCTAGCTCCCAAATACCTCTACAGACTTTATAGTATAAACACCACACACTATTACATTACACCACACAATATACAATACAGTGAGCTATATTTCAAATGGCACAGCCCCAAATCCCTCATCTGGTGACACCTACCATTGTCCAAACCAACCAGTCCAAAGGCAGTCCTGTTACTATGACACCCTGTGCCCCAGAAATGCACAGGGTGACTTAGACCCACCAGGAGGCAGGGAAGCTGGGAAAGCCACTTCCCCATGCATTGAGTCCATAATCTGTAGGAAGGAGGCTGGCCCCCAGGCCCATCCAGGAGCCAAGGGCCCAGTGGTTTCCGTGACAGTTAGGTATTCCAAAAAATGGGAACATAATGGCAAATAAAAAAAGAAATAAAAACAGGCAATAATAACAAAAATATAACATTTAAAAAATAACAATAAAAGTCCACAATATCAGTAGATCTATATTAATACTTAGTATAGTCCCGCTTCCTCAGATCAAATGCTATACGCTCACCATCGGTTGGGTCCCCACTCAAAAACAAAAACTAAAAAAGAAAAATACAAAAGTGGTGCAGAAGATCTCTTCTAAGCATAGTAGATAATTATTACAAGACTATCCTTGACCAACACCAACAAGGTCTGTTAAAATATTACTCACACTTTTTGGAGGCTTTGACCTGCCTCCTGGTTCACTCACCTTCACTGTCTCACACCCCAGTATGGTGACTCTCTCCGGTCCAACAGATGGGTAGATGTTCCACAGCACCTTATAGCTTCAGCAAAGAGGGGTATATCTGCATATGTGAAATGAGCCACTCTAATAAAGGGTTGGAACTCACCCAATATTATTATAGGCCGAACATATTTTGATCTATATATACCGTCTCTTAAATTCCAATGTTACCAGGCAATTAGGAAACAAGATTTATTCCTTCTAGTTTAAAAAAGTTAAGTATAAAACATCACTTCAGGTTGGGGTGCTGTTTACAGGAGATGAGCAGAGGTTTTAAGAATATTCTTTTTAATCTGCCATCAGTATAGTATATAAACCGTTGCGTGCACTCAATCATAATACATTGTGTGCGTTTGACCCTAACACTGCGGGCTCCCGCTCAACGCGAGGGCACATACATCCGGCGCACAGGTTGCATATACGATGCTTCTCAAAACTGAAATGCACCTATCGGGTGATCCGGAAATGGCTCTGAAAGAGCCAAGCCTCAATCCCCCGAAATATTCATGCGCCCGTACACAGAACGCACTTACCAGTTTCACCAGATGTTGCCCTAGAATACACGCACTGACCGTGCGCCCACAGTAAAAGCTTATCCGGACACGTAAGGTAAAGAGCATGAAATACATGCGCACATGACATGCGCTCCATGCTGGAACACACAACCACACTAGTCACACAGAGGACTACCCTGGGAAGTATAACATCATTTTTAAATGTTTTAAAAAAAACCTCTTTCCATGGAGCGAACCACACAGAAAAAGAAACTGCATGCTAGAGGACACATGCAGGCAGATTAAATAGCTTACAGTGATCCAAAGCATAATAAAATATATACATTGTACCCATATAATATATATAGTTCAAAAGACTATAATAGACATCATTTAAAGGAGTAAACTTATACTATTACAATTCTCCAATTCGTAATTATATCAATAATCTTCTTTAAAGTGGGTATTCCATACTTTCCCTCAAAAAGGAGAGGAAATCAAAAATAAAATGTGTATCAAAATTACACAATTATAACTCTACTTTTATTAATGTGAATTATGTGTACCTTAAAATAAAAAAAAATAAAAAAATGTGCAAATATTTGTGATATTTTTTTAGTGCATATGTACTTCCATACAGAAACATGTTCACACATAAACCTATCTGTGGTAACCAAAATAAGCCCTACTAAAACTGACCTATTAATTTCCAATCTATATATAGAGAAGATCCAAATCCTCATTCAATCCATTGTCCCCTAAAGTACCCAGGGTATAGATCCACATAGCCTCCCGTTTACATAATTGGTGGAATCTATTATCCTGGGGGGGATCCATTCAATTCCTGTTATTTTAATGTGATTCAAACCACCCTTTTCACAAATACTAAAGTGTTTATATAATTTACAGCTACAATCTCCTTTCTGAATTTTCCTTCTATGTTCCCCAAAACGAGTTCTCATTTCCCTAATAGTGCGGTCTACATAGGCCGCAACACAACCACATTCAATCAGATAGACTACATGATTTGTGCCACAATTTATATAATGTTTTATATCAAATTTTCTTTGATGCTCTATATCGGCAAAATATTTCCTACCATGCATCATAAAAGAACATGTGTTACATCTAGGATGATTACACCTATAGTTTCCTACAACTTTAGGAAGATTACATTTCCCAGAAGTGGAGTTTAACATACCTTCAATTACTCTATCTTTTTCTTGAAGTCTCTTTGGTCTACTAGAGGCTATCAATGTTCTGACTGTTTTACTTCTTCTACAGGTGACCAAGGGTTTTTCACCTAACTCATCCTTCAAAATAGCATCCTGAAGTAATATTTTCCAACTGTTAGAAATAATATTTGGTAGGCAGTGGATGTTGGGAATCATTGGCTACCTGTGGGCAGGGGAACAAGCCTGGGGGCAAACAATGGGTGTGGGGAATCAATGGCTACCAGTGGGCAGGGAAACAAGGCAGGAGACAGACAGTGGATGTGGAGAATATGTTGCTACTAGTGGGCAGGGAAACAAGGCTGGGGGGGGCATACAATTGATGTGGGGAATCTGTGGCTACCAGTGAGCAAGGGAACAAGACAGTGTAGGTGGGGGATCTGACTCCCCCCCAGTCTTGCTCCCCTTCCCACTGGTAGCCACAGATCCACCAACTACACTGCCTGACACTCCCAGCTTCATACTCCTGCCCATTAGTAGCAACAGATTCCCCATATACACTTTGACCTACCCAGTTTTGTTCCCCTACTCAACCCGGAAGTTCACAGAACATGGGTTGAGCTCTGGATGTGGCGGGGAAGCTAAAGGAAGGTGGTGATCATCTTGCTGGTTGCTGCAGTGATCACTGCACTATGTGCATTTTTTATCTACATACTTATTGGCGTGATCGTGTATATCTTTTAAAGTTAGAACTTGCCCTGCTATGTAGGGAATCTTCTTCCATACGTGCAGGGCAACTCTGAAGTTCTCCCTGCACCAGGATTGCAGGGAGAAGCTTCAAAATGCCACCTCGTAATTTTCATTTAGTTGTGCAGGCCCACTTTGCCAAACACGAGAAAATCACGAGGTTGGCACTTGGCACTCAAAGGATTAAACAGAAAATTTCAGAATTTCTGCCAAAGCATGATCAGTTTGTGCCAAGGCAGCAAATCTCTGAGGAATCAGATTCTGTCAAAGAATTTAAATATATGCTTAGAGATCAAGTAGAAGATTGCATTTTGAAGGCTGAGAGTGAGAAAATTAGGGACAAAAAGAACTGGTATGAAGCATAGTGAAAAAGAAGCCATCAAAGGATTTATAGCAGCATCAACAAAATAAACAAGAACACTCAAACATAGTTCCGAACAATCATCATCATTATCATCACAGAAAGCAATTCATGTGTCTCAGGAGTGGTAAATTGCTATCTAACATCTGTGGTGCTTGTGGTGAGGGTGGTGGCAGCACATGTCTACAGGACTTTCTTCGAGTAACTGATACACAGGAACACCGCGTATCTCCTAGGACTGGTCCCACTGCATGTGAGATGGTTTCAGCATACTTGCAGGATACCTATGTCCTAGACAGAAATGATAATTCCCATTTAATACTGGCCACCACTGACAATTACAACATCATATAGTAAAAGTGGACAAGATCACATAAGACAGGGAAACCCACAGCACTTGTGCTACTAACAGATGCATTAAGGATGAGGAAGGAGGAATTTGAGGAATTCAAAGGGTTGCTATCATCTACCACTGTTGAGACCACTGCTATAACCACTGATGTTTTACAATAATGTTACAATAATGATAGCTTACACTGGATTCGAAGATGATAATACAAATAATTTGTACACCATCGCCACCATACACATCTGACACATTCAGTGTACACTTATTTTTTTTTTTTTTGTTTCTTTTGAGCTCTATAAAAATAATAGCTAGCCTAGCAGCAGGCTTCTATGAAGAAAAGCCTGAAAAACATTTGTCTTTCATACTAACTTCACAGTGACAGAGGCTAATGATTTATTCTTGTAAGGTTTGGTTTTCAAATGTTTAACTTAAATGTCAGGGTGTTTATGTACCATGTGCTTAATGGGAGCAAGTATGCCAAGGTGTATCCTCTCCTTTTCCCTTTTCACTACCTTATCACACATAACACAGTCTCTGATGAATTCACTGTGCCTGCTCCAAAAGGAACCTATTCTCACACCATGATTTCAGAACTAGGACCAGGACTGTTGGTGTCAAGTGGCGCCTGTCCTAGTCCCATATCAATTCTCTTCTCTATGCACCAGAAGAAACAAAGGAGAGAACAGTGCCATCTCCTCTAAGTGTAAACCACCTTAGGACTTTCAATTCTGAATAAAGGAACTTCTCTTCCCAGGGCACTCATGTTTCATAGAGGCTTAGCCTGCCTCTCAGGTATCTTGTCTTGACTGAGTCTGACCCTCAGTTCTGGTCTTTCACAACGCACTCTCCACTTCTCCACTGAATGGAAAGAAACCTCCTAAAAATATTCCAGGAGGGGAAGGGGAGGAACAGAAAACATAAAGCATACAGCAGCTCCCCGCATCCCTCAGCCGCCTACCCCAGTTAAAGGCAATGGTCAACCGGAGACCCAGGGAGCAAGCAGGCGCCAAACAGCACAACAAATGCAACACAAGTCAAGTCACCAGTATCATATAATCAGGCAGGATTGCTCTGACCCTTTCTCTCAGCTGGAGTGCATTGAGAGCGCTGAGGGAGGGCCTCAGCGCAATCCATCACGCACCAATTGTCCCTGTCTGCTGAGACAGGAGGTCAGAGAATATGATGTTTAGAAGACAGAGATGATCAAGTCCTTGAGCGAGCATCATCTCCATTAAGTCTAAACAGACCAAGGTACATGGGTGAAGGTCAAAGGGACCACAGCTGCAACTGAAGAAGAAAGTCACTCCCCACAGTCCCCAGTGGCCTAGGAAGAAATATATGCCTGTGCCGCAGAAAAGTTCAGGGTGGCATGTCACAGGGAATGGCAGGATGTGTGAATCCAGGAATGAGACAGCACAGCACCCCCTTACCCCTAGTGCAACAAGAATGTTCAAGTACCCCAATCCAGCCTCCCAATATTCATGCAGGATCAGACAAGAAAAGAGATGGGGGCTGCACTGGTATCAGGGCCAGTGATGTGGGCTCCAAGGGCTGTAGAGAGGAACTAGGCAGTGGAGAGAATAATTACATAGTACAGGCAGTGGCCAAAAGAAAGGATCCACTGGAATACCCCAGGAGTGGGAGTCAAGTATGGGGGGATTCTCCACCAAACAAGACCGGTACCTGTGATTACGTTGGGATGGAGGTAGGACAGGTAAGGCGGCTAGTCCAAGTCACTGTTCCTCCACAAGCATGTCTGTGCCAAACAGGGGTCTTCCGAAAAGAGGGTAGATCAGCCGTAGCTGTGGCAGGCAGGAACGGAGGTGGGCACAGCTAAGGAATGGCGTACCACAAGCTAGGTCGCAGGCCTGTGAGATAGTGGATAGGAGTCCGAGTCCACAGCAATGTGACTGGATGTACTAGTAGGCTGACATGACTATAACAGAGCTGGAGCTGAGGGAAGATAGGTAAGGCGTGCTGTGTTTGTCTTATTCTTCCCACAGTATGTCCGTACCATGAGGGGATCCACGGAAGGTTGAACGAAGTTGCTTAAGCTGTGGAGGGCCAGAACAGAGGCGGGAACAGCCAGAGTATGGCGAACGGAGCGGCTCACGCTAGGCCGCAGGCCCGGGAGTCAGTAGATGGAGTCCAGATCCCTCAACAAAGCATCTGGAAGTGGGTAAAGACGCCCAGCAGCCCGTGGGAGACTGTTGACCCTCTAACTGCAGCTTAAATAGCAACCGACAAACCACAGGAGCGGGAGCTCAACTTTAGCACGTCTGCTCACCACGACTGTCAGCCACGCCCCCTTTATTTTCTATTGTAACTAACCCTTTTGTACTTTTACAGGTTTTTTCACATTCCTTATAATGTTAAAATGATACAGCTGTCCCTACTGACCTATAAGCTTTAATAGCTCACTTTTTCCTTGACATTTTTTCGATTTTATATTTGTTTCACAGGGGTATATACATCTAGGTGTATTCTTTTTAAAAAGGATTCTGCCTATTTACTATAAGAATTCTGATTTCTCGTTACAATTCAATCTACCTTACTAGAGAACAACAGTAGTTTTCTTTGTCTTTTACTTTTACTAACATGACTGATGCAAAAGTTCTGTCACATTTAAAATTGCATTTTTAACATGTTCTTGCTGTTTCTGCATGCCGCCCAATAAGCTTTTTTCTACCGAAGATTCGGTCAAGTATTTTTCTGCATACAGAAAAGTGAACACTTCAAAAATGTAAGATCTTTTTTAGTGTAATTTATCTTCTTCTTTACTTGTATACTAAACGACACTGGCTGGTGATCACTAGACCCTAAGCATTCTCCCACAAATACGTGTGACCAGTTCTGGAACAAAATATTTGCAGTCAAGGGTTAAATGCATTTTATTTAATGTTTAGGGAATACAATCATACCAATTATTCTAATGATAATAGCAAAGATTAATTATACAGTCTCTGGGATTCAGGGACATTTTCCCCTGAGATAAATGGTAAAGATATAAAATCCCTTCATAGATTCTAGGATGTAAGACATTGAACAGATTTTATGAATTAATGTACTGCGGTGTAAGGTAAGACCAAAATCGAAATCTCCATTACAGACTTATTTTATTTTGAAAATATTATTTTTCAACTGCTACAAAATGCAAGTTTTTTAAATATGAAATACAAATTTACAAATTTCAAAAGATAAAATAAGCTGCAATTAAACTAGAATAAGTTTGTACTCCCAATATTAAATGTAATTCTTATTTAATGTATAAATTAGGTTTTGTAACACGGAGAACAGAAAAAGTACCAACATGTTCTCTATGTCCAGTTAGGGATTTTAGTATTATTAATGTCTAAGATATGTATTTTTGGAATTTTGAGATGCAAAATTATCTCTGCACATTGAGGGTAATTATATGCCTTATTATTTGTTCTTAAAGGAAAATTGAAGTTTTTATTGTGAAAAATATATATTATAGAACATTTTCCTTTTATTATTTTATATTATTTTTTTTATCAAAATGAAATTGTAACTTGTAGCCTGGTCAGCAGATGTCAGTGTTACCACTGCAGCCTATGAAGGACGAAAATCTCTTAATAGGCAGTGACACAAAGATGCAATTATGTGAAATGGTCACCAGGTTTGAGTGTAATTATTTTTAGTTTAGTAATTTCTCAGCAGTAGCACTATCCTTGTTTTACTCAGCAGAAAAAGCCTAAATTTCTAGTTTTTTTTTTTTTGTTTTTTTTTTTTATAATAATAATACAATATTATTATGGGTCAAATATACAGAAGTAGTTAAAACATGCCCTTTAGTAGGAAAATACCTATATCTTGTAACTCATAATTGCCTCATGTCATATCTACCAGGATTTAGCCCCTCAATGATGATAAAATATATTGGACATGTATATATGTGATATATATATATATATATATATATATATATATATATATATATATATATAGTGACAGAGTCCAGGACCATGTATACATCAGCCATAGGCTACAACAAGCAGTTTATCCCAGCGATTAAAGGGTTACGTTTTGTCTTTTGTCTCTGCTAGCACACCTGTTCCTTGTTAATTAGCTCAGACTAATAGATCTGAAACAGCAGGGTGTGATCAGACTGCACTGGGATGGTGTGTTTGGGGTCAGACTGCACTGGGATGGTGTGTTTGGGGTCAGACTGCACTGGGATGGTGTGTTTGGAGACCAGCAAGCTGTCTGCCTGCCTCTGAAACCAAGGAATGGTGAGCAAGCTTCTGAACTGAAAAGATTGCGTGTCTGCTTGTTTTACTTGTTTTGTACTGGAACCCAGAGTAACTCAGCCAGTAACTGGTAGTGAGGGAACTACTGTGAGTTAGCCTCCTGAAAGGAGTAGGCCTGTTTGTTTCTGTACTTTTTATTTGGTATCAAAAACCTGTTTGATTTAAAGGGGAAGCATACCCTAAAATTGGAAAGAGACTTTTGTTGTTGCTGTTACAATAAACTGCATTGAAGTTACAACCTTACCACAAGGGACCTTACCACAAAAAATTACCCAAATGTGAACGCTGTATAAAGCATATATTATACCACCGTGTTAATACATTTTCAAAGAATGAGGGTTTTGTTACATAGTTTGGCCAAAGTATGCTTAAGCTCAGTTTTCTCACCAAGGTGCCCTATTTGAAGTTGTACTTATATGGTTGTTCTCATCTTTAGATCCTTCCACCAACAGCAGGTAACTCGATTTATGTTTATTTACAGGTAATAACACCCATAAATCTGCTGAGGAAGATTTAAATTGCTATACAACAAAATAACACAGTGGTATAGTCTTCTGAAGTTCAACAAGTTCAACAGATACAGCTTGTACAGGTGATACAATATTGGTCTTTGGATGTTCATCTTATGGTTACCTTCTGCTTTACTGTGCCCGGGTGATGCAAGAAGGAAATCAGACATTAATCACAGAATTCTTTTTGGTTGGATTTGGAAACCTTCATGGATTAAAACATGTATTCTTTATCATGTTTCTGATCATATACATCATGGCATTAATGGGAAATAGTCTTGTCATCACCTTGGTGGTGGGCAATGCAAGTCTTCATTCTCCCATGTATTTTTTCCTCAGCCAGTTATCATTATCAGAAATCTTGTTCACCACAAATATTGTTCCCAATATGTTGTATCTTATTATGGTGGGTGGAGGGAACGTGTCTGTTACTGGATGTCTCATCCAGTTCTATCTCATAGGTAGCCCAAGCGGTGCCCAGTGCTTACTTCTGGCTGCAATGTCCTTTGATCGTTATGTTGCCATTTGTAACCCACTGCATTATACATCTATCATGACCTCCAGATTGCAGCTACGCATTGTCATCTTCTGCTGGTTGTCTGGTTTCATGGTGGCTCTTATCCTTTATATTTTCCTATGTCAACTAGAGTTCTGCAATTCCAATATAATCAACCATTTCTATTGTGATGTTGCACCTGTTGTAGAAATTTCTTGCTCAGACACTTCCACTATGAAACTGGTCACTTCCTTCATTGCCATGCCTGCAGTTCTTTCTCCATTTCTATTTACTATTATGACTTACATCTCCATCCTCCGCACCATCTTCAGGATTCCCTCTACCAACGGGAGACAGAAAGCCTTCTCCACCTGCAGCTCCCACCTGGCAGTTGTATGTATGTATTATGGCACATTAACAATAGCAATTTATGTATTTCCACATGATGAACAGTCTATGAATACAAACAAAATTCTGGCCTTACTCTACACCTTGGTGACTCCATTTTTCAACCCCTTAATCTATAGCTTAAGAAACCAGGATATCAGGAGAGCTATAAAAAAATATGTTCATATTTGTGGAAAGAGGATGAGACTTTAGATAGTATCATCATAATATTAAAACCAATGAAGGTGAAAAAGAGTCCATCAGGTGCAACCTTTTCCAAACATTCTTAGCTGATCCAAAACAAGGCAAATAATAAAACCCACTGAAATACTAAGTAAGTAAAAAATCTCCTTCCTGACTCCAAAAGGCAAATAGATATCTTCCTGGATAAATACCCTATCTGCACTGAAAATCGCAGACAAAAGTCTGTATATTATTCTCAGTTGAAAAGGTATACAATTATTAGTGTATGTACAGTACCTACCAGCACGTCATCCTTATTGTCCTTACTCTATCAAATTGTTGCCTTTGTTTTAGTGAAATATACCTTTCCTCTTGTCTCATACATGCTCCACAGTGGGTTCTATATATTGGCCTTGAATATATTTGTGAATATCAATATTTCCCTTTTAGACACCTCTTCTCTAATGTAAACAAACCCAGTTTGGTTAGACTTGTGATATAACTAAAATATTTCACTGCTTTCATCAATTTTGTACCAATTCTCTGCACTTTTTCAACTTTTACAATGTAATTTTAAAAACTGATGCTCCAAACTATACTATATTTTACTATATTTTAGATTGTCTTGTTAAGATATCTTTAAAAAAGGCTGAACTTGAATTGATAATGTTATGCTCTAATGTGTTACAGTAGTAAAAGAAAAAACGAATCTGTACATATAATTACAGGGTGACAGTAGCTAGAAGATTTTAACATATTCACTTGGTTGTGCAAAGGGATGAAAATTCTATAGAGACCTGTAACTAAATTGACTGTAACAATAAAAGAAGGAAGGGGGATCAGTAGACCAGAACACGACTCCACCACCAACACCCAAAGGTGTGTACTCACAAGATATGTGGCCGAGTAATGGTATAAACCAAATGCGGCAACAAAACAGCTGGGAATATATAAACTGCCCCCAGAACAGTATCTCCAATAGATGACTCTGTATGAACAGCTGCTCTCAACACACACACGCTCTCCCCAAACGGCAAATGACTTATGGATGAGATACATAAGGAACAAAACAGACACAAAATAGAGCGCCCAATAGTGTAATACGTAACCAGTATCTTCAAACATATTGAAAATATATAAAAATTGCACTCACATGTGGAAATGGTCAGAGAGCTGATATCAGACAATCTGACAAACTCATTTGTGGAGAAATGACTTCCGTCTCCACTCGGAATGCTGTTCATCATCTGTGGGACAAAAGACTGCTCCAAACGAACCTCTGAACCCAAGAAGCTGGAATTTATTCAATAAAAAACTTATACTAAAACAATAAATAAAACAATATATCAACTGTTACACATTACAGATGAAAAGACTTACAGAAGACCTATTTTCTATCTGACATTTTTGTCGGCCTAGTCAAGTAACTACATTGGGACTGTGGTGGGAATAAGATTTCAGAATTATGTTGTTTTAAAAACCAAAAAACAAATACCTAGATATTTTGGAATCATTTTAACTCATTTTAGTCATTTGATTAAAGTGGATCTCTCACCTCTTTAAAAGTTTGCCTCTATGTAATCATCAGGGGAGGGCTGGCCCGGGGGGAAGGGGGACATCAGGTTCATCCATCAGGTTCATCCTTTTCCAGACATTCTTAGCTGATCCAAAACAAGGCAAATAACAAAACCCACTGAAATAATAACCCCATTTCCAATTATGCCCCAATAAGTAAAAAATTTCCTTCCTGACTCCAAAAGGCAACTGGATATCTTCCTGGGTCAATACCCAATCTGAATTGAAAATTGCTGACAAAAGTCTGTATATTATTCTCAGTTGAAAAATTATACAATTATTAGTGTATGTACAGTACCTACCAACACATCATCCTAACTGCCCTTACTGTATCAAATTGTTGCCTTTGTTTTTGGAATAATTTTAACTCATTTTAGTCATTTGATTAAAGTAGATCTCTCACCTCTTTAAAAGTTTGCCTCTATCAGGGGAGGGCTGGCCCGGGGGGAAGGGGGACAATCGCCCTCTGGGCTGTTCATATTTCTGGGCTGGTAGGCCACTGCACCTCACTAAAAGTCCCGATTGCTGATGTAAATGGATATACACTAGTGATACCACAGAGTTTACAACTGAAATGGAACTACACTAGTGATACCACAGAGCTTACAATTGAAATGGACCTACATAAATGATACCACAGAGGTACAATCCAAATTGAGCTATACTAGTAGCATAACCCATTTCCCTTGTAAGCTCTATAATATCACTAGTTAAGCTTTACCTAAATTGTAAGCTTTGTAGTAGCGCACTAATGTAGCTCCATTTCAGCTGTAAGCTATGCGGTATCACTTGACTTACGTCACAACATTAATGCCAATTTTAAAATTAACAAAAGGGGGTGGGCTGGAACAGTGGGCTCGAACGATAATAGAAATGGGCCACTTGAATGTATTTGCCCCCTGAGCCACAAGTTGCCAGCTCTCCCCTGGTAATCATGTTATAAAGTTAACATATAATCTGTAATAAGAAAGGAAAGGGAAAGAAGAGCGCAAAACAAACTGAGAGTAGCACCTGTGAATATCATTAGAGCACATATACAAATAAATAAACTCTTGTAATAAGGCCTGAAGTAAATATCCACAAGACCAGTTCCAATATTGAGGTGTACTTCAAACTGGTATATATCGGTAGTCACTCCAACTTGATTGTCCAATTCATGGGAACACTTGAATAGAATGTCACAGATACCCATAAAAGTTCAGGAGTCAGTACTGTATAGTTAATGCAATTTAATTGACAAAATGAACAAAGGAAATATATACATATATACATACAAGGGAACACGCAAAGGATTAAAGCCTTCAACCCTGCTATCAGGAATAATAGGATGTGAGGCTAAACCACAATGCTGGAGACTAGGCCTTAGCCACTGGTAGTCTCAGCAGGAACCAGGAACAGGAGCAGAAACACAGGATCTTGATTGGACGTGGCGGGCATACCGACTCAAGCCTGCAGTCAGTAGGGAGCGATATCTGACTCACGCCTGCAGTCAGAATGGAGTGAAATCTGACTCACAGCTGCAGTCAGAATGGAGCGAACTGACGCATGCCTGCAGTCAGAATGGAGTGAACTCTGACTCATGTCTGTAGTCAGAATGGAGCGAACTCTGACTCACGCCTGCAGTCAGAATGGAGTGAACTCTGACTCATGTCTGCACTCAGAATGGAGCGAACTCTGAATGGAGCGAACTTTGACTCATGCCTGCAGTCAGAATGGAGCGAACTCTGACTCATGCCTGCAGTCAGAATCAAAGCTGGTCTACCAGAGCCCCCAAGCTAGGTGTCTGCTAGGTACAAGGAACAAATGGAAGAGTAGTCAGATAGAGCCACAAGACAGCACCAGAGGGGGTAGTCAGACAAGCCAGGTCATACACAGTTCAGGTAGTCAGCCAGAGCCACAGGTCTGCAACAGGTTGGGTGTCCACTATAGGGATAAGCAAAAGAATAGTCAGACAGAGCCACAGGTCAGCAGCAGGTTTGATGGAAGACTAGCCAGGTCATACACAGAGCCCAAAGTAATAGAACTGTTATGAACAACAACGCAAGGGCAACTGAGTCAGGACTCAGTCTGCCTTTTAAACTCCTCTGCAAGAAGTAGGTAGGAGGAGCTGCTCAGAGGGAGGAAGTAGGAAGTAGGTAGGAGAAGGCTACAGGGGGTCATTATTTCTTTAGGCTAGCACCGTGTCCCTCTTTTTGTTTTATGTAATCTGTAATGCTTGTTTTTTTTTAATTTAAGGGGATAGTAATACTTAATTTGCATAAACTGTCTTTAGTCTTTATTACCTATAATAGTAACAACTGCCCCTTCATGTTTCAGTAATCATCACTCTTACCTAAGTTTCTGAAAGGTTTAGTAGCACCCTCAGAGAATTTCAGATGCAGTCTTTCTTTTTCCTGTTGTGGAGCACGTTCTCACCAGACTAAACAAATTCAGCGCGCTCCTGGTAAAGCTTCATGCGTCTGTGCACAAGCACCTCATTCATCCTTAAAAAAGTTTCCAGAGCCTTGCGAGATCTAACAAGGGCTTATATGACAATGTGTCTATCGGAGCAGGTGAAGATCGCTCTGGCAGCTGCTACTATCCCTTCTGTCTGGTATAAAAAGTCAATATCTATAAAGCTGAACAAAAATAATGAGAGATGGCTATATACAAATACAGCCTCTAATATAATAACTCTCTGATTGCTATGATCTATGGCACATATAGAGAATGCATAAATAATGAAAAATATTTTAATAAAAATATATGTCTAAAATCACAAAGGCGTAACTATACGTATGAGCATGTATAAAGCATATCCTAAATAATACTGCTAGCAATGTCATGCAAATCCAGAAATCTCAAAGATATTGTAAAAAGCCCGCAAATGGCAAACAATCAATCTCCCATATGGAAGCTGGTCTTAACAGTTAACCTCTCCTGACTCTTGGTTAACCCTTTCAATGCCGTGCACTTTTCTGTTCTCCCGTCCTCAATGCTTTCATGACCCCAGCTGTATAATGTGTCTCTTGTAATCTTTATGCAAACATTGTATCAATTCAAAACAAATGAGAAAACCAGCGCTCACTAGCCGTACTGAGAGAAAGCTCTAGATGATATCAAACACAATCAGTAATGTGTAATGCAAGGCTCTATATAGATATAGGAAACTATCTACCAATAATATAAATACCCCCTAGGTCAAAGACACCCTACATTATCCCTTATGTATCCACAGCGGACAGCTGTAATACCAGATGTCATCTATAAGTAAAAAGGGATAATTAAATGGATATGACATTCTATTGGTGACCCGATACAGCTGTCAAAATATCCAGTCACCATCTCCTGAGTGGGGGGAGACTAACAGAAAACTAAGGGAGGTGTTCCTCTCTGTCTAATAGTCCAGCTGTACCCCATCATCACCCCAAGTGGATCAAGATCCAAGATGGGCAAAACAGTGGTGGAACAGGTGGACAAAGACACAACGCAACTTAGCCTTCCGATACTTCAGTTAGTCCCCACAATAAAGTATACTGTATTAACATACTCAAGGCTATTAGGGTGAATCAAGGGGATATTGAAAACAGCTTATAGATATTCTTTTATTCCTTGTCTCATGACAGATTCTTCGTGAGTCTTATTGTGATTAATTTTTGTATTGACAGAATACGGTGTAGAATGATGGACGTATGGATTTCTGTGTATAACAGATCACAGCGGAGAATCCGTATTGACTGGCAGTCTAATGATTTACGTTTCTGAAACTTTTGTATGGATGTTTACACTATTAGGAGAGAACTCTTATGTGTTTAAATTCCGATACAATTGAAAGGACGCTTCAGGCTACAAAACAGAACCTCTATGTTTGAATCATTCGTATCAGTCAAAGGATTCCAAAAGTAGATGTTCATATATACAATGGGTCTCCGAGGGTTAATTATTAAGACTGAGTATCCAATTAGACAAACGCACACATTGCAAAGCATCCCGCTGTAATGAATGCGCCTCACGATCCCTTTAAATCCCTGAAAAATTTACCGTATCTGGATATAATACTTGATATACAACTTTTTATACTTCCCAATTATCGGCCACTTGAGTACTAGCTCCGTGTCTGCCTCTTGGATACTGACTTTGAGTAAACGGAACAACACAGAGACTAGCAAGTGGCAAGTAAGTATGCTCTGGAGATGTAACAGACCAGCTGTACAAAGTAGAGAGAATGCACCGAAGCCAGAAGGGACAACCGAATACCGTAGTGAGGGACAAGCCGAGGTCAGGGCTGACGGAGTACGTGCAAAAACGAGAGACAAGCCGAGGTCAGGGGCAGGCTGAGTACATGCAAAAAACGAGAGGCAAGCCAAGGTCAGGGGCAGGCTGAGTATATGCAAAAATAAGAGGCAAGCCGAGGTCAGGGGCAGGCTGAATACAAAAGGGTCATAAGGCAGGCAATGGTCAAAACCGAGCAGGAATATGAGAAAGAACGCCTAAGGAACAAGGGAAGATGCTAGACCTACAAAGGGACTCGACGCAAGAGCGCCCAAACCCTATCGGTGCGGTCTTAAATAGTGGTGGCGTCTGACGTCACGCGCCATGACGTCGGCAGCGCACGGAACCCGGAAGAAAGAAGTATGGCGCCCCATCCGCAGCCAAAGCGACAGGATGTCCTCATATAGCAAAGCATGCCCCCTCGGTGGCATATTTACCATCCATCGGGACCTCTGAGGTCCATTATATATATAACATTTATTTATCCAAGTGTTTTTTATGTGTAACAGTGCTTTTTGTATTTGTACATATATTATCCCATTTATTTAGTACACTGAATAAATTATTAGTTTTGAATAATTTTGAATGACCCTGAACTCTGAGTTATACCATCCATATTTATTGCCTTTTCCTATACCAGGACTGATTGCACAAATGGACAAGTGAGATCTACCTCAAGGCTCTGGTCCTCTGAGCCAGCGAGGTAACTTCAAGACAGGTTGCAGCAAAACTCTGCCTTCAGCCTGTCAATCTTCGTCTGTTTCCCTCCCCATGTAGCACTTTGTTCCAACGTCTTCTGATGATGGAGGCTTCCTCCGTATAAGCTGGAGCCCCATTAGTAGTAGTATTAGCATCACAGGAACCCCAGTCTATGAAGTCCACAATATGGAGATACTTCACTCAGGATCCAAAAGCTAATCTCTTGTCTGTAAGAAGCATGGAAGCAGGGGGAAAGTAGGCTCAAACCTAGGCACTTCCTCAATGAGTTCCCACCTGGAGCACAACTACAGGACTGACTGGTAAACACAACATCAACAGGTCAGAGGTTCCACAACTAGTGTCAGTAAAAGAACTCCTAGATGTCCCTGGGTGTCTGAGGTGCATATAGAAGTTCAGTTGACAAGCCAAGATTTTCTGCTCCTGCTACAGAAGAGTGCAACTCAGAATTTGTTTTTGGAGATGGCAAGAGTCATACAGTGACTACACATATAGCCACCACCATAACCACCTCCATAAGTCATGTCATTAAAGCAATAAAGATACACAGTTCTTCGACTAAGTATTTCCTTCCCACATGTTTTTAGAAAGAAGTCAAAACCTGCACAAACATAATGGAAAAGTACGCCTGAGGAATAGTACACTTCCCAAAATGTTGGCATTTAAAAGAATTGTACAAGCAGGTGGTTATGATGATTGGTCCCATGTTACTTAAGGCGGAACTTACCGAAAGTGGGAAAAGGACAAAGGCACTCCGCATGCTAACAATTTTTTCAAGGGATAGGTTGCTGTAGGACTCACAACTTTTACTTTCAGCTACTTATTTTTCGACTTCAGCCCTCAGAAGAAGTAATATTGCAGTAAGAAATCTTGCAGTCATGGAAAACATAGGTAAAATATGGGATGTTAAGTGAATCAAATGCAAATATCAGCACCACAAAGGATTGAATCTTCAGAGGCAAATATATGTAAAAGCATTCAAATATTTTATTGTGGTCAAATCTTGATAAAAAATATGTATATATTTGCTGTAATGACAACCCAAACTTATGAGCTAGGAAAGACTTACATTCGGGACCAGTCAGGAGAAAAAAGCATGGTTACAGATCAACGCGTTTCACGCTAACAACGCTTACTCATGATCAAAGACGCCAAGCTCTTGCAACAGTTTCCCTTTTTAAACTTGATCCAACCAATCCAATTGGATTGATGACATCATAATAATGAAAACCGGATACTCGTAGAAACAAAGTAGCCGCTACTTAAAGTTGAATGAACCTTAACCCCTTTCACTTCAGAAACATTCAATGGCATCACCCACTCTCCAAATTAAACATAATCAATAAAAGAATCATGTTTCTCCACCAAGGGACAACGCATGTACGGGAGCTCGTCAAAAGCAGATCGCAGAGGCAACCTTAAGTTAACCCTCTACTTGTATATCAAGGGGCAACGTATATACAGGAGCCCGTCAAATGCAAATCGCTAAGGCAACCTCAAGTTAACCCTCTACTAGTGCAACAGAGCTCCCATACATATCCATGCCACTCGATACCAGCACGGGAGCTCATCAAATTTCGATCGCAAGAGCGACCTTAAATTAACCCTCCATCAATAGGACAGAGCTCACCATACACACCTATGTCGCTTGGATCCCAAACAAGCCAAAGAAATTTCAAAGGGTGAGAGAGCCCAAAGAATGTAAAAATCGATAGAAGGAATAGGGGTCAAGACCCAGATCACAACCTTTAATATAAAGATGTTCATTTAAAGATCTTAAAAGAAAGAAAAGGGAAAGATGTTCTAAGTTGACCCATCATAAACATTATTATGTTGACCTTGTTAAATAAAAGGGTTAATCAAAGGTTCCAAAAGGAACCGTTGATTTTAACCTGAAACATAATTAAAAAAACATAAGTACAGTATCAGAATACATATGAATCAATGTAAATATATAAACGGAGGAGCAAACAACAAGGTGAGGCGACAAGAATTTATACATAACAACTGACATCATACTCCTTGTTTAATCCTAAGGGGTATCTAGTGCCTAGTTCAAAAATCCAAAAAACTTCACGCTTACTTAATTTTTGATCCAAGTCACCTCCCCTAATACCTAGCCTTACTCTCTCAATACCCTGAATTTGCACATGTGAAATGTTACAATTGTCACTCTTAAAGTGAGAAGAAACATTAGAACGAAAATCAATATGTCGAATATTACTGAGATGTTCATTCAATCGTTCCCTAATTGACCTGGTGGTTTTACCCACATACTGCTTCTGACACTGTTTACAGGTGATTAGGTAAACAACACCTCTAGTGCTACAATTAATAGAACTCAAATTTTGATAAATCTTTCCTGTCACTGTTGAGGTGAAGTTTCTCAAAGCACCTACAAATTTACAGCATCCACAGCGTGCACTCCCACATTTGAAAGTGCCTTTTGTCGTTAGCCATGATTTACGTCCCATGTCTCTTTTAGAAGAAAACAAACTAGGAGACAAACTAGTAGCAAGAGTGGGAGCTTTCCTCGATACAAACCTAATCCCATTTGCTACAGCCTTCTGCAATCCCTCATCTGCATTCAAAACAGGGAGATGTTTTTTGATAATGGCAATGATGTTATTATACTCCAAACTATATGGAGTGGAAAAAATGATTTTATCAAAACCTTGTTTGTTATCCACACCATTCAACGTGGAGCTAAATTCCCTGTTAGGCTTGTATTTGAGGAGTTCTGCCCTATCTATTTTTGACGCTTTATCCATGGCTCTATTCAACATCCAAATAGGGTAACCACGAGAACGGAATCTAGAAAAAAGAGCCCTTGCCTGCACACGATACCGGGAATCCGTGGAGCAACCTCGCCTCAAACGGAGGAACTGTCCCACAGGGATTCCCCGAATCGTGTGTCTAGGATGGCAACTATTAGCACAGAGCAAACTATTACCAGCAGTAGGTTTCCGATAAATGTCAGTAGTCACAACCCCCAAATTTGGATCACCAATTATTTTTAAATCCAAAAAAGATATTGCATCAGGGGATGTATCAAAGGTAAATGCCAAATTCAAATTGTTGTTATTAAAATAAGACACCAAACCCTCTACAGTGGTTTCCATACCATTCCAAACAATGAGAAGGTCATCAATAAATCTTCCATACCAGATAATCTGGTCTCTATAGGGATTGATATTTCCATAGACGCGGGACTCCTCCCACCAGCCCATATACAGGCAGGCATATGTAGGGGCAAATTTTGCCCCCATTGAAGTCCCGCGCCTTAGGAGATAAAAATCCCCATCAAACATAAAAAAGTTGTGTGTTAACAAATAATCAATGGCTCTCAGAATGAAGGATATAAGATCACTCGTGTAGCCACTGTATTTATTTAGATGGTAATCCACAGCCTGAATTCCCAAATGGTGTGGTATACATGAATAAAGAGATTTAACATCACAACTGATCCACCGATAATTTTTGCTCCAACTAACCTGACTTAACTGTTGAATGACATGAGTTGTATCTTTTAAATAACTAAACAGCCTCAAAACTAAAGGCTGCAACTTCTGATCGATCCATTCACCTAACACCTCATTCAATGACCCAATACCGGAGACTATCGGTCTCCCATCTGGATTTCTAAGTGATTTGTGTATCTTAGGCAAATGGTGGAATATCGGGGTTACAGGATGTTTAACAGAGATAGAGTCCACCTCCCTCTGTAACAGAACACCCGATCTAAGACCACTCGCCAACAAAGAGTCCAAGAGACCAGAATACTCCCCGGTGGGATTCACGGATAATGAGGTGTATGCATCCTTATCCTTCAATTGCCTAAGCGCCTCTTTATGATAATCAGCGGCATTCATCACTACTACCGCCCCTCCCTTATCAGCACTTTTTATAACAACATCCTTAAGTTGGGATAGATGTTTTAAAGCCATCCTTTCATCCGGGCTTAAGTTGGAGGGTCTTCTAACCCAATCATTGCTGAGTAGGATTAAATCCCTCTCAACCAAATTATGAAAAGCATCCAAAGCTCCCCCTCTCAAGCCAATCGGATAAAAGGCTGATCTAGATGTTATCCTGGCGGACCCGCTAGCCGGCGGATCCGGTGAAACATAACAAGAGCCGTCCAACTGCAGGTCCGTCAGGTCAGTAACCACACAGTGCTCCTGAAAGGAAAATTTTGACAAAAAGGTGGGCTGAGAAACATTATGAGAAGAAGTGTCCGAGGAAATAGACTCATCTGCAATATCAGAAGCTATCTCTCTCGTAGAAGGAGCCTCACAAAAAAATTTTTTTAAAGTTAATTTCCTGATGAATTTATTTAGATCTAATAAGGTGTTAAAAAGGTCAAAATGACAGGTAGGTGCAAAACCTAGACCTTTTTCTAGTAGGCTCTGTTCAGAGGGAGATAAAATATAATCTGATATATTAACCACAGAATTAATAATTTCTTCTTTTTCTTCCTCTCCTTCTGTTTTATATCTCCTTTTGCTCCTTCTTCTGGTGTTCTTGCTGCCTCCTCTGCGGACACATCTTTTGTAACTTTGATCTTCGGTGGTCTGGATCTGGACGATGACCTCTTCGGGGGTTCTAGAACAGTTATCGCTTCTTCTATGTCGGTGGCAAAAACTTTTGATACCTTCTCCCCTCGATTTGGTGACAAAAAAGAAGAAGATGAGGCAGGAGACTGGGCTATCACTGATGTGCTTGCTGCATCATCTGTATCAGGATAATCTGTAGTGTCCAATTCAATGCTAGAAAAACTAACTTTTTTCTGCCTTTGTCGTGTTTTCAAAATAGATCTATGCCCTGACTTTGTTATATTCCTATAATATTTGGATTTCCAAGAATAAACATGATTGGATTCATAATCCTCTTTGTCTCTTAGAAACTTCTTCTGTTTCAAATCCATAATAGATTTTTCCAATTTTTCCAAATATGTTGACAATTTCTCATCCAAAGAGACAAAGTTAGGAATATAACAAAGTCAGGGCATAGATCTATTTTGAAAACACGACAAAGGCAGAAAAAAGTTAGTTTTTCTAGCATTGAATTGGACACTACAGATTATCCTGATACAGATGATGCAGCAAGCACATCAGTGATAGCCCAGTCTCCTGCCTCATCTTCTTCTTTTTTGTCACCAAATCGAGGGGAGAAGGTATCAAAAGTTTTTGCCACCGACATAGAAGAAGCGATAACTGTTCTAGAACCCCCGAAGAGGTCATCGTCCAGATCCAGACCACCGAAGATCAAAGTTACAAAAGATGTGTCCGCAGAGGAGGCAGCAAGAACACCAGAAGAAGGAGCAAAAGGAGATATAAAACAGAAGGAGAGGAAGGAAAAGAAGAAATTATTAATTCTGTGGTTAATATATCAGATTATATTTTATCTCCCTCTGAACAGAGCCTACTAGAAAAAGGTCTAGGTTTTGCACCTACCTGTCATTTTGACCTTTTTAACACCTTATTAGATCTAAATAAACTCATCAGGAAATTAACTTTAAAAAAATTTTTTTGTGAGGCTCCTTCTACGAGAGAGATATCTTCTGATATTGCAGATGAGTCTATTTCCTCGGACACTTCTTCTCATAATGTTTCTCAGCCCACCTTTTTGTCAAAACTTTCCTTTCAGGAGCACTGTGTGGTTACTGACCTGACGGACCTGCAGTTGGACGGCTCTTGTTATGTTTCACCGGATCCGCCGGCTAGCGGGTCCGCCAGGATAACATCTAGATCAGCCTTTTATCCGAGCTTTGGATGCTTTTCATAATTTGGTTGAGAGGGATTTAATCCTACTCAGCAATGATTGGGTTAGAAGACCCTCCAACTTAAGCCCGGATGAAAGGATGGCTTTAAAACATCTATCCCAACTTAAGGATGTTGTTATAAAAAGTGCTGATAAGGGAGGGGCGGTAGTAGTGATGAATGCCGCTGATTATCATAAAGAGGCACTTAGGCAATTGAAGGATAAGGATGCATACACCTCATTATCCGTGAATCCCACCGGGGAGTATTCTGGTCTCTTGGACTCTTTGTTGGCGAGTGGTCTTAGATCGGGTGTTCTGTTACAGAGGGAGGTGGACTCTATCTCTGTTAAACATCCTGTAACCCCGATATTCCACCATTTGCCTAAGATACACAAATCACTTAGAAATCCAGATGGGAGACCGATAGTCTCCGGTATTGGGTCATTGAATGAGGTGTTAGGTGAATGGATCGATCAGAAGTTGCAGCCTTTAGTTTTGAGGCTGTTTAGTTATTTAAAAGATACAACTCATGTCATTCAACAGTTAAGTCAGGTTAGTTGGAGCAAAAATTATCGGTGGATCAGTTGTGATGTTAAATCTCTTTATTCATGTATACCACACCATTTGGGAATTCAGGCTGTGGATTACCATCTAAATAAATACAGTGGCTACACGAGTGATCTTATATGCTTCATTCTGAGAGCCATTGATTATTTGTTAACACACAACTTTTTTATGTTTGATGGGGATTTTTATCTCCAAAGGCGCGGGACTTCAATGGGGGCAAAATTTGCCCCTACATATGCCTGCCTGTATATGGGCTGGTGGGAGGAGTCCCATGTCTATGGAAATATCAATCCCTATAGAGACCAGATTATCTGGTATGGAAGATTTATTGATGACCTTCTCATTGTTTGGAATGGTATGGAAACCACTGTAGAGGGTTTGGTGTCTTATTTTAATAACAACAATTTGAATTTGGCATTTACCTTTGATACATCCCCTGATGCAATATCTTTTTTGGATTTAAAAATAATTGGTGATCCAAATTTGGGGGTTGTGACTACTGACATTTATCGGAAACCTACTGCTGGTAATAGTTTGCTCTGTGCTAATAGTTGCCATCCTAGACACACGATTCGGGGAATCCCTGTGGACAGTTCCTCCGTTTGAGGCGAGGTTGCTCCACGGATTCCCGGTATCGTGTGCAGGCAAGGGCTCTTTTTTCTAGATTCCGTTCTCGTGGTTACCCTATTTGGATGTTGAATAGAGCCATGGATAAAGCGTCAAAAATAGATAGGGCAGAACTCCTCAAATACAAGCCTAACAGGGAATTTAGCTCCACGTTGAATGGTGTGGATAACAAACAAGGTTTTGATAAAATCATTTTTTCCACTCCATATAGTTTGGAGTATAATAACATCATTGCCATTATCAAAAAACATCTCCCTGTTTTGAATGCAGATGAGGGATTGCAGAAGGCTGTAGCAAATGGGATTAGGTTTGTATCGAGGAAAGCTCCCACTCTTGCTACTAGTTTGTCTCCTAGTTTGTTTTCTTCTAAAAGAGACATGGGACGTAAATCATGGCTAACGACAAAAGGCACTTTCAAATGTGGGAGTGCACGCTGTGGATGCTGTAAATTTGTAGGTGCTTTGAGAAACTTCACCTCAACAGTGACAGGAAAGATTTATCAAAATTTAAGTTATATTAATTGTAGCACTAGAGGTGTTGTTTACCTAATCACCTGTAAACAGTGTCAGAAGCAGTATGTGGGTAAAACCACCAGGTCAATTAGGGAACGATTGAATGAACATCTCAGTAATATTCGACATATTGATTTTCGTTCTAATGTTTCTTCTCACTTTAAGAGTGACAATTGTAACATTTCACATGTGCAAATTCAGGGTATTGAGAGAGTAAGGCTAGGTATTAGGGGAGGTGACTTGGATCAAAAATTAAGTAAGCGTGAAGTTTTTTGGATTTTTGAACTAGGCACTAGATACCCCTTAGGATTAAACAAGGAGTATGATGTCAGTTGTTATGTATAAATTCTTGTCGCCTCACCTTGTTGTTTGCTCCTCCGTTTATATATTTACATTGATTCATATGTATTCTGATACTGTACTTATGTTTTTTTAATTATGTTTCAGGTTAAAATCAACGGTTCCTTTTGGAACCTTTGATTAACCCTTTTATTTAACAAGCTCAACATAATAATGTTTATGATGGGTCAACTTAGAACATCTTTCCCTTTTCTTTCTTTTAAGATCTTTAAATGAACATCTTTATATTAAAGGTTGTGATCTGGGTCTTGACCCCTATTCCTTCTATCGATTTTTACATTCTTTGGGCTCTCTCACCCTTTGAAATTTCTTTGGCTTGTTTGGGATCCAAGCGACATAGGTGTGTATGGTGAGCTCTGTCCTATTGATGGAGGGTTAATTTAAGGTCGCTCTTGCGATCGAAATTTGATGAGCTCCCGTGCTGGTATCGAGTGGCATGGATATGTATGGGAGCTCTGTTGCACTAGTAGAGGGTTAACTTGAGGTTGCCTTAGCGATTTGCATTTGACGGGCTCCTGTATATACGTTGCCCCTTGATATACAAGTAGAGGGTTAACTTAAGGTTGCCTCTGCGATCTGCTTTTGACAAGCTCCCGTACATGCGTTGTCCCTTGGTGGAGAAACATGATTCTTTTATTGATTATGTTTAATTTGGAGAGTGGGTGATGCCATGGAATGTTTCTGAAGTGAAAGGGGTTAAGGTTCATTCAACTTTAAGTAGCGGCTACTTTGTTTCTACGAGTATCCGGTTTTCATTATTATGATGTCATCAATCCAATTGGATTGGTTGGATCAAGTTTAAAAAGGGAAACTGTTGCAAGAGCTTGGCGTCTTTGATCATGAGTAAGCGCTGTTAGCGCGAAACGCGTTGATCTGTAACCATGCTTTTTTCTCCTGACTGGTCCCGAATGTAAGTCTTTCCTAGCTCATAAGTTTGGGTTGTCATTACAGCAAATATATACATATTTTTTATCAAGATTTGACCACAATAAAATATTTGAATGCTTTTACATATATTTGCCTCTGAAGATTCAATCCTTTGTGGTGCTGATATTTGCATTTGATTCGCTTTACATTGCTTCAATCCTGGGATCGGATTTGATCAAGCACACGAGGTTATCAAGAAATTTGGAAATGTTATGGAAAGTGTATATGTGTTTATAAGAGGTGGAGTACGTGCCCAGACTGTTTGATGATTGTATTTGGATCACGATCTCCCCTGCCAGGCAACAGTTGAGCTGCTCGATATTCTTTGTTCAGGTGTAAAAATATGGGATGTTCTCATGGAAAATGTATTGGCATTGGTGAAAAGGAGAAAATTATATGTATTGTCTATGGACAGGTCATTTTGGCAAAAACAGGAAATCATTGTTTTTTCATGAAAAGTCTTGCAAGAGATTTGTCTGATTGTTGCCAATCCCTAGTCCCTAGACCCCTTCATTGGGCAAACCCCTTGCTAATTTTTTTAAACTTCGTCTCCCCTTATGGAGTACAAAGAACGAGTATAGGAAGGGACCCCTTCCTTGGGCATTTAATTTATGAATATTTGGTCTATGGATCGCATATTCATTTATTTGAATGCTTCCTCTCTCAATGAGAAAGTAGAGGAAAGGCTTGCCTTCCTTGGCAAATTTGATAAATTGATATGGATGCTATTGATTCCTTATGAATTTATTTTCTTGATTTTGTTTTTTTAATAAATTGAGTTGTAAGGGCCCCATATTAATGTCTTTAGTTTTAAAAATAATGTAAACAAAAATGGGGTAAATGTGACCAATTTTCATTTAATTCATTCGGGAAGGGAACAGAAGCTTCCTCCTTGGCAAGAAAAAAGAAAAATCTAATTAAGGACCCTAACCCTTTGAGTTCCAGAGGGGTATGCAATGATACACCTCTGATACTCAAACGGTTAAGGGTTGTGTTAGTCCTGTGGCATAGAGGCCAAATGAATGAGTATCACAGTATGTAATGATACCTCTTTTATTGGACTAACATTGAATTATATAGACAAGCTTTTGAAAGTGATGTTCCCTATATCAAGTCAAATGCATACAGACTTTTTATTTATTTTAGGCTGGAGTGTTCAAGTTCAGCCCTCAAGGGTCACCAACAGGCCAGGATGTAAGGATTTCCCTGATTAAGTACAGGGAAGTCAGTCACAATGAATGAGCCACTGATTAATTCACCTGTGCTTAATCTGGGAAATCTGTAAATTTGTGTCTGTTGGTCACCCTTTAAGACTGAACTTGGACAGCTCTAATTGTAGGTATTATATTTGCACGTATAGACTTATTGTATATGTTGTCTATAGTTTTGTGTTTTCTTTTATCGCACTAAATATCATTATATTTTTTTGGGATTGATCTATCCCCACATAGTATACTTAGAGAACGCTCTATTTTTTTGCACTGTTCCCTCTATTTTACATATATCAGAACATTACCTACAGATAATCTTGTGTTGGGACATTTCACACATATGATGTGGTAGACAACATTACATGATCCAAAGGAGAATTTATTTTTGATGTTGAGGCTTTGGTGGGAAATTGTTATCGGCACCTTATCTGCCGTACAGATGTGTGCTCAAGTTCAACATGTCTTTGTTAGACAGGGAGAAGAAGCCTTTTCTCTTGCATTATTAAGGGAGCTCATTACCTCTAGTCATTTCAGGTTGGGGTTCCAGAAAGGAGAAAAAGTAGTGCTAACACTCCTAACTTGTACAAAAAACTCCTAATGAACTGTGCCTCTTTTCAACAGTTCACCTCCAATATATATTTAGTTAGTGTGACGGTACCAGTGGACCCCCTGTCTGGGTGTCCCTGTCAGTCACTGCTTCTTTCAATCCTGAGCAAGGCTGCTCTGCTGGAATATCACAGTTTTCCCCACAGTCCCCAGGCAAGACTAGTATACTGTTTTAGAATCAGCTCACTTTATTGAATGGAACACACAGATTATATCCACTTACAGAGACTCTTATCAAGATCAGCATGCAAACTAGGACTTGGGACAGTGTTTCTATGCTTGACCAATCAGCCACCAACACCCTTATCAAGATAAGCATGCAAATTAGGACTTGAAAAATTAGCCATTCTCACTGGATCATAAATAACCTCCCTGATTGGTCAAGGAAGCACAGCAGGAATCAATCAATATTCCAATCTTTCCCCAGCACAACACAGACCTGAATATTGTAAGCAAATCCCAACACCAATTCTCTCTGCACTCTAGCTCCCAAATACCTCTACAGACTTTATAGTATAAACACCACACACTATTACATTACACCACACAATATACAATACAGTGAGCTATATTTCAAATAGCACAGCCCCAAATCCCTCATCTGGTGACACCTACCATTGTCCAAACCAACCAGTCCAAAGGCAGTCCTGTTACTATGACACCCTGTGCCCCAGAAATGCACAGGGTGACTTAGACCCACCAGGAGGCAGGGAAAGCCACTTCCCCATGCATAGAGTCCATAATCTGTAGGAAGGAGGCTGGCCCCCAGGCCCATCCAGGAACCAAGGGCCCAGTGGTTTCCGTGACAGTTAGGTATTCCCAAAAATGGGAACATAATGGCAAATAAAAAAAGAAATAAAAACAGGCAATAATAACAAAAATATAACATTTAAAAAATAACAATAAAAGTCCACAATATCAGTAGATCTATATTAATACTTAGTATAGTCCCGCTTCCTCAGATCAAATGCTATACGCTCACCATCGGTTGGGTCCCCACTCAAAAACAAAAACTAAAAAAGAAAAATACAAAAGTGGTGCAGAAGATCTCTTCTAAGCATAGTAGATAATTATTACAAGACTATCCTTGACCAACACCAACAAGGTATGTTAAAATATTACTCACACTTTTTGAAGGTTATGACCTGCCTCCTGGTTCACTCACCTTCACTGGCTCACACCCCAGTATGGTGACTCTCTCCGGTCCAACAGATGGGTAGATGTTCCACAGCACCTTATAGCTTCAGCAAAGAGGGGTATATCTGCATATGTTAAATGAGCCACTCTAATAAAGGGTTGGAACTCACCCAATATTATTATGGGCCGAACATATTTTGATCTATATATACCGTCTCTTAAATTCCAATGTTACCAGGCAATTAGGAAACAAGATTTATTCCTTCTAGTATAAAAAAGGTAAGTATAAAACATCCCTTCAGGTTGGGGTGCTGTTTACAGGAGATGAGCAGAGGTTTTAAGAATATTCTTTTTAATCTGCCATCAGTATAGTATATAAACTGTTGCGTGCACTCAATCATAATACGTTGTGTGCACTTGACCCTAACACTGTGGGTGCCCGCTCAACGCGAGGGCACATACAACCGGCGCATAGGTTGTATATACGATGCTTCTCAAAACTGAAATGCACCTATCGGGTGATCCGGAAATGGCTCTGAAAGAACCAAGCCTCAATCCCCCGAAATATTCATGCGCCTGTACACAGAACGCACTTACCAATTTCACCGGATGTTGCCCTAGAATACACGTACTGACCGTGCGCCCACAGTAAAAGCTTATCCGGACACGTAAGGTAAAGAGCATGAAATACATGTGCACATGACATGCGCTCCATGCTGGAACACACAACCACACTAGTCACACAGAGGACTACCCTGGGAAGTATAACATCATTTTTAAATGTTTTAAAAAAACCTCTTTCCATGGAGCGAACCCCACAGAAAAAGAAACTGCATGGCTAGAGGACACATGCAGGCAGATTAAATAGCTTACAGTGATCCAAAGCATAATAAAATATATACATTGTACCCATATAATATATATAGTTCAAAAGGCTATAATAGACACCATTTAAAGGAGTAAACTATTACAATTCTCCAATTCGTAATTCTATCAATAATCTTCTTTAAAGTGGGTATTCCATACTTTCCCTCAAAAAGGAGAGGAAATCAAAAATAAAATGTGTATCAAAATTACAAAATTATCACTCTACTTTTATTAATGTGAATTATGTGTACCTTAAAATAAAAAAAATAAAAAAAATGTGCAAATATTTGTGATTTTGTTTTAGTGCATATGTACTTCCATACACAAACATGTTCACACATAAACCTATCTGTGGTAACCAAAATAAGCCCTACTAAAACTGACCTGTTAATTTCCAATCTATATATAGTGAAGATCCAAATCCTCATTCAATCCATTGTCCCCTAAAGTACCCAGGGTATAGATCCACATAGCCTCCCGTTTACATAATTGGCGGAATCTATTATCCTGGGGGGGATCCATTCAATTCCTGTTATTTTAATGTGATTCAAACCACCCTTTTCACAAATGCTAAAGTGTTTATATAATTTACAGCTACTATCTCCTTTCTGAATTTTCCTTCTATGTTCCCCAAAACGAGTCCTCATTTCCCTAATAGTGCGGCCTACATAGGCCGCACCACAACCACATTCAATCAGATAGACTACACGATTTGTGCCACAATTTATATAATGTTTTATATCAAATTTTCTTTGATGCTCTATATCAGCAAAATATTTCCTACCATGCATCATAAAAGAACATGTGTTACATCTAGGATGATTACACCTATAGTTTCCTACAACTTTAGGAAGATTAAATTTCCCAGAAGTGGAGTTTAACATACCTTCAATTACTCTATCTTTTTCTTGAAGTCTCTTTGGTCTACTAGGGGCTATCAATGTTCTGACTGTTTTACTTCTTCTAAAGGTGACCAAGGGTTTTTCACTTAACTCATCCTTCAAAATAGCATCCTGAAGTAATATTTTCCAATTGTTAGAAATAATATTTTTAATCCTACTTCCCAAACAATTGTATCCAGTCACAAATGATAATCCTCTATTTCTCCACCACACCTTTTGTTAGTATATTTCTGTTCGTTTTTCTCTTTTTTTTTTAAATAAATCATTCTTATTTAACCCACATGCTCTTTCAAAGGCATTATTCAATATTTTTTCATTGTATCCTTTTTCAAGAAATGCTTGTTTTAACTCCCCACTTTTTTTATAACATCCTCATGGTCACTACAGTTACAGCGTAATCTGTGGTATTGTCCATATGGAATATTTTTTAACCATTTACTGTAGTGGCCGCTGTCCGCTCTCAAATATTGGTTTGATGCTGTTTCTTTTTTATATATCGAGCTGACAATGGGGGAATCTACTACACCCGTTAATAAAAGGTCCAAAAACTCAATAGACCTTCACTGAATATTTTTTGCAAATTAAATACCCCTAGGATTACCTTCCAACTGTTCTAGGAATAAATTATAATCTCCTTTATTAATGTCCCAAATCACCAAAATATCATCAATAAATCGGCCATAGAACCCCAGGCCCGTCACATCCCACCTACTTCCCTCCACAGTAAGATGCTCCCAATATCCCATGAAAAGGCTGGCGTATCAGTCATACTTTCGTCCCATCCTACTCCAACCTTTTCTACCGATTCTAGTAGAGTAGTGGCACATGCATAGTCATTCATGGCCTTTACCAAATAAATGCCTAGATGAATAGACAACACTTTAACATCATAAAAAACACAATTCAATATCTAGTTGAGACTTGAAAGCCAATATGTCCAAAACACAGGCCAATAAACTATGAACGTAAGTTGTAGGTCCATGAAAACATCAATAAGAAGAGGATAGACCAGAGAGCATGTTCAAAATGCAGGAACACCAAATTTCCAAATAGGCAGTGATATACAGATTGTCTTCTTCACCCCTTTGACTTCCAGAGGGGTGTGCAATGTACAAAGGCAATTCTGGGATGTAGAAGGTAAAATCCATATTAATGTTAAATATTTCAACTGGATTTCATAATGTCATGAAGTTTTGTTCACGTTATTGACTTTTTTGTCCTAAATGACACATCAATGAAATAAACAGCAGCAACCTCCAGACATGGGTCTTGAACCCTCAAGCACTGGCTGAGGGATTGGGAATTGCCAAATGCATAGAAGTTTCTTTTCAACAAGGTCTACTCTGGTATAACAAAGGAGACAGCAAAGAAAGTATCTTCCACCCCAGATGGGACTTGAACCCACAATCCCTGGCTTAGGAGGCCAGTGCCTTATCCATTAGGTCACTGGGGCATAAGTGAAAACAAAGTAGAAGGTTGAAGAGTCCATAACTGGAGCGTTTATGGAATCAACTGATTAAAAAAACAAAGCAATGTCGATAAAGAGAGATCAACTCAAGTTCAGCACATATCATCACATAATACGCAAATATAGAAAAAAGAGAGTTCACCTCACAACAGTACCCTACTCCAGGTTAAGTGGAATCTCATTAAGTTAGCGACAATGACCAGTTTCCAACAAAAATTATTTCAGTTTCGAACATCTGGCAATTCTTTGTTTCAATAATTCAAGATTTCACATAATCCACACAGTGGCGACTTCATAGTGCTAAAGAGATAGAAATGTTGATGTTCCAATTCGAGCATGCAAGACATATGACAGTCCTCTGCCAGAAGTATCTTGAAATGACTCAACCCCTTCCCCACTTCTAAAATTTCTTGTGCTGGATAACAGCCTACCTCCAATGAAGATCATAATCTTTCTTGCAACAACTGACTGCTGATATCTAAAACATTGTTATATTGTCCAGTGTCCCACAACCCTCAGCTCTTTTGGACTCACCCAAAAGTTGAATGCCGCATGTGCTTATAAGGTAATAGCCAGTTCATTAGAAAACACAGCAATTTTAGAATGCCACTCTCCAGAGGAAATCTGCTTTATAGAATAAGTAAGTATAGGAGAATCTGGAACAGCTAGCAGATGACCATATGTTTCTGATCATTTTTTACTTGAGTATTCTAAATGCTGGCAATCTAGAGAGAATGTTTAAGAAAGGTCTTGAAAACAGATATGAAAGACTCAAAAGGTTGCTCCAGGGGAGGATTAAACTCACAGCCTCGGAATTGCTTATCAAATACTGATTTATAAGTACTGCGCGCTAACCGATTGAGCCACTGGAGCACAAACTCAGTAGATCTTTTTGTATGTTTTGATCAATTTTTCCATTTACACTACATACTGCGCGCAGGGATTCCCCATTATTAAAATGATCTTTCCTTGATAACAAGCTACCTCTAAAAAAGATCTTAATGTTTCTGGCAACAACTGAATTCCGATACCTAAAGAACTATTTCATTGTTCACAATACCACATCACTCAGCTCTTTCAGACTCATCTATCAGTCTAATGCCACCACATGCTTATAAGCTAAAAATCCCTTTTCAAAGAAACTGTAGTTATTTTAGAATCAAAATCTCCAGAGGATATCTAGATCAGAGATGCAGTAAAAAGGAGAAGTATCTGGAAAAGCTAGCTCTAGACATTATAATTCTGTTGATATATTCTTCTGTATTCCAGGTGAGGTGGATGTAGATAGAATGTTAAAGATATGGATCTTGGAAACTCATCTGTCCATAGTACAAGTTGAGACAGAAGAAACAGTATCCTAAATGAAGAGGAAGGGGAAAATCCTTAGGCCTTAGGTGAAAAACAAGGAAAAGGTTGAAGAGTCCATAACTGGAACTTTTATGGAATCAACTGATTAAAAAAACAAAGCAATGTTGATAAAAAGAGTCAACTCCAAGTACTCACCAAGAATGAATAAAATAACGTTTTTTGTTCTAAGGCATTGTGGCCTCTCAGTGGGGCTCAAGTCATGTTTTTCATTCATTCACATGTGCCATTAGAGAGAAATAATTTCCATATCCATATTTGTTCCCACCCACAGAAAGTCCAACTCCAAAATGTCAGACAAATTCTTGAGAGAGAGAGAGAGAGAGTGAAACAGCACTACAACAGAAGTACATTTCAGCCAGTGTGGGCTTCACTGGTGTGGTGCAAGGGCCCATGCCTGGGATTAGGCATAGGTGAAAAGTCTAATTTAGTCCTTGTGGGAAATTTCATGAAAAAACATGATTTTCTGCTTTTCCCGTGGGAATTCCCACCAAGAGAGAACCCCATATATTTTCCACAATTTCATTAACACCACAGAATTCACAGCTACAATTGTTGCATTTCCCTCTTATGGTTTTTCAATGGTGGTATAACGTCCTGCCGCCATGCTTTTCCCCTTCTCACATGCTTTGTAAGCAGACAACATATATCAATATGTTTAGCTATGGACTGAGGGGTTCCTGAGGGGCTACTGCTGCTACTGGAACTAGATGTTGCTGCAATTGGACTACTAGGTGACAAAGATCTGCACTTCCAGCAACAGCAGAAACACTAATCAAAGAAAGGGCTATGGATATCAGTGTCCTGTGTTGCTGATTACTTAGTGTGTGGCTGGGGGGTTGTTTGACTTGGAAGTGATGACGATGCTGATGATGACTGACTGGGCATTTGTGTATTTTTAGACATCTTTACTTGGCTAGAGTCGGGTTTTCCAATTGTTCTATAAAGTGTATATAGACACAGTGCTCCTTTTCAGTGGTGGAAGATTGAGCATTTGCCTTTCAGCTAATTTTCTGGCCATGTCATCATCTCTCATTCTCAACTTCATTAGTATCGAAAGAAGAGGAATATACTGGAGGGAGATATTCTAGATCATCATCATCATCTGTAATTAGGTCACCATCAGCATTGCTTCCAACTTCTTTCACACTACTTTTATATTCCTGTAGGCTTATACCTCTAGGTTTTTTGAAGTCTCAAACAATTTCTTTTTACTTTTCCCCTTACAGGGATTTTCAGCACATTCTCCATTACTTTGAGGACTGGATTATTTTTACCTTCAATTTATTTGTCTGTCTTCTATAGCTCAAAAATATGGTGCTTTCTCTGTATCTCACCGATACAGACATGATACAGGAACCTGACACCTCTTTTATACCACGCCTGTGGGAAAAGAAACGAAACTTGTTGTGTGGTGGGAAAGTATCCAGTCTTACCATTGATTCTGGTGCAAAGGACTAGATGATAAAATGTGGAAAGTTCCATTTTTCTCCTCTTTCACTTTTTAGGTGAAATGTTTCACCTATCCCTGAATGGGATGCTTTTCCAAGTTAGGAAGACCTACAAACAAAAAATATTATGAGCACTCACCCAAAACAAATAAAATAAAGCGTTTCGTTCTAAGGCATAGGGGCCTCTCAGTGGTTCTCAAGTCACAATTTTCACTCCCATGTGCCATTAAAAACAAATACTTTGCACTGCAGTTTCGTAAAACCAGCACTACAAGTCATCTGTCATATTGTTATGGAAGATAATGTTTCACTTCCTGATGATTCTCTAACAGTACTGATAGATGTACCTTGTTCCTTTCCACTTTAAGAATGATTCTACTTCTGCTAGTGGTGACCCCTCTTACATGCCTCTGGAGTCCCTCCCAATCAGACCCGTGGTTGTATGTTGGGTAGCATATCAATGAGACCATGCCTAGGTACGATAATGGTTCCTATTGCTCGCTTTTTTTTACAGACAACACATATATATATAAACTAGCAATGTGGGACGGAGCTGCCCGTCAGGCTATAGAGGGAATAAATGCACACACATGCAGAGACACACACGCAAATGCACACGCATGCACTGAGATGCATAAAGAGCGACACAGTCATTCACACATACATGCAATGCACAACATGCAGACACATAGAGTGTGATACAGACATGCAACACACACAGTCACACACTTATGTGTCATTGTAATGAGTTTGTGTTTGTACTTATGCCTCCACTGTGGCATTCATTCATGTAGTTGAAATGCATGTGGTAATTGCACATACTATGGTGGAAGGTGGATCGTGCTGGCTCCCGGGGTGTGGGTGTGTGTGAGTGAGTGGCATTCATTCATGTAGTTGCAATGCATGTAATAATTGCAAATACTATAGTGGAAGGTGGATCGTGCTGGCTTCCAGGGTGTGAGTGAGTGTGAATAAGACTATGGTGGAAGGTGGATTGTGCTGGCTCCCGTGGTGTGAGTGAGTGCGTGTGAGTGATTGCGTGAGTGATTGTGTGTGAGTGAGAGTGTGTGAATGAGGAGTGTGTGAGTGAATGAGAGTGTGTGAATGAGAGTGTGAGTGTGTGTGATAGAGTGTGTGTGTGTGTCTGATTTGTTTGTGTCTGTGGTGTAGGAGCGAGTGGCAGCCATTTTGTTGTAAAGTCACTTGGATAGTGGTGGGCAGGCTGGATAGTGGGGGCAGGCCAACTCCCTGCATGATATAAATCACTCCCCCATTGAATCACCCAATGGGAGCAGTAACTCCTCCTTACTTAGGCTGAGGTAACATAGCAATATAACACACGGTGGCTCTTCAGTTGGGGCAACGTAGCAATATGCTGAGGGAACAAATAGAAAGTGGTGTTTGAGGCTTGCCCTCTGAAACATACAGCAAAGCATCTCTCTTCCTTTAAGGAGAAAGGGTGGGAATCAGGAAGCAGGAAGTGGAGGAGTGTGTCACGGTTTGTTTTGACTCTCAGACACGGAGTAAGATAAAAATCAAACTTTATTGAAAAATTTAATGGGAACCCTCAAGGGTCCTGAACATACACATATATCACATGTACATAATAGGTTCAAACAGTAGTTTTTGCAAGATACAGCATGGTAGGCTCTACCGGCCTTGCCAATATACTGGGCAAGTTAGCCTGGAGGGTAACACGACAATCTGAATGTGGCTCTACCGGCCTTGCCAATATACCGGGCAAGGCAGCCTGAAAGATGACACTATGGAATGGAAACAAGCTCTACCGGCCTTGCCAATATACCGGGCAAGGCAGCCTGGAGGGTATACGACAATCTGAATGTGGCTCTACTGGCCTTGCCAATATACCGGGCAAGGCAGTCTGGAGGGTAACACGACAATCTGAATGTGGCTCTACCAGCCTTGCCAATATACCGGGCAAGGCAGCCAGGAGGACAGAAGGACAGCTCCACTAATGCTGAATAGATGGAGCAGCAGCATAAGATGGAATAGTGGAGCAAACCAGTATCACAACCAGGGAGACCAAACCGGTGCAATGATGGAGGCAGCAGCAACCGGTGAATGAAGGGTTAACCAGTACCGTGCACTGGACAACAGTATAGCAAACCAGTTCTATAATAGATGGATCAGCAACTGGTAATGTGGAGTAAACCAGTATCATGTACTGAACAACAGGAATGCCCAACCGGTTCTGTAATGGAGGAATCAGCAACTGGTGAACGTGGAGTAAACCAGTACCGCGTACTGGACAACCGTATCGCCCAACTGGTTCTGTAATGGCTGGATCAGCAACCGGTGAATGTGGAGTAAACCAGTACCGTGTACTGGACAACAGAAACGCCCAACCGGTTCTGTAATGGAGGAATCAACAACCGGTGAATGTAGATTAACCCAGTACCGCGTACTGGACAACAGAAACGCCCAACCGGTTCTATACTAGCGGGATCAGCAACCGGTGAATGTGGAGTAAACCAGTACCGGGTACTGGACAACGGTAGTGCCCAACCGGTTCTATAATAGCAGACTCAGCAACCGGTGAATGTGGCGTAAACCAGTACCGCGTACTGGACATTCGTATCGCCCAACCGGTTCTATACTAGCGGGATCAGCAACCGGTGAATGTGGAGTAAACCAGTGATCAGAATGTCGCCCAAGCGACCCAGCAGCCAGACAGATGACAATCAGGATTCAGCAGCAGGAACAGCAGACAAGCCGGGACAACCAATGGAACGACAGGACTGCCAACCAGGTCAGGAACAGTGCAGGAACAACGGCAGCACGGGATCAGGAACGGAAGCAGGAACGACAGCCCAACCGGATCTGGAACGAAGGCAGGAACCACGCAGGAGAGGCACTGACACTGGAGAAATGCTGACACTGATAGCAGAGTGAAAATGGCCCAAGGATACAGGTACAAGGCAGGTGACTGCTGACATATAGACACCACGAAAGGGCCCCCAAAGGGTCCCTCAGCCCAGTCTATATAGGCAATACTGGGCGGGCAAAAGACAGACGGGCAATGGAGAGTACACACACCTGACTGACAGCAGAAGTCAGCAATCTCGGGCACCGTGATAGAGTGACAGTTGAAAACAGACAGTGACGTTGACTGAAGAGATGAAAAGAGTTAAATAAAAGAGTTGCTCTTAACCCTTTGAGTGCCAGAGGGGTATGCAACACATTGCAAAGCAATGCGTTGTGTACCCCTCTGGCACTCAGTGGGTTAGGTTTATCCCTGAGTGTTTCTATTTTATGGAAACATTACACCCTCATACTGAAACAGAGTGTATGGAGGGTTACAGTTATCTGTGGGAGGTGACAGTGTACGGAGGGTTACAGTTATCTGTGGGAGGTGACACAGTGTGTATGGAGGGTTACAGTTATCTGTGGGAGGTGACACAGTGTGTATGGAGGGTTACAGTTATCTGTGGGAGGTGACACAGTGTGTATGGAGGGTTACAGTTATCTGTGGGAGGTGACACAGTGTGTATGGAGGGTTACAGTTATCTGTGGGAGGTGACACAGTGTATGGAGGGTTACAGTTATCTGTGGGAGGTGACAGTGTATATGGAGGGTTACAATTATCTATGGGAGGTGACACAGAGTGTATGGAGGGTTACAGTTATCTGTGGGAGGTGACACAGTGTGTATGGAGGGTTACAATTATCTGTGGGAGGTGAAACAGAGTGTATGGAGGGTTACAATTATCTGTGGGAGGTGACTCAGTGTATGGAGGGTTACAGTTATCTGTGGGAGGTGACACAGTGTATGGAGGGTTACAGTTATCTGTGGGAGGTGACACAGTGTATGGAGGGTTACAGTTATCTGTGGGAGGTGACACAGTGTATGGAGGGTTACAGTTATCTGTGGGAGGTGACACAGTGTATGGAGGGTTACAGTTATCTGTGGGAGGTGACAGTGTATGGAGGGTTACAGTTATCTGTGGGAGGTGACACAGAGTGTATGGAGGGTTACAGTTATCTGTGGGAGGTGACACAGAGTGTATGGAGGGTTACAGTTATCTGTGGGAGGTGACAGTGTATGGAGGGTTACAATTATCTGTGGGAGGTGACACAGAGTGTATGGAGGGTTACAATTATCTGTGGGAGGTGACACAGTGTATGGAGGGGTACAATTATCTGTGGGAGGTGAAACAGAGTGTATGGAGGGTTACAGTTATCTGTGGGAGGTGAAACAGTGTGTTTGTGGGGTCATGATCCTGAGTGAGAGTGTGAGTGGACCGGGAGAAGTTATTGATATCCCTACTTCAGGAGCGAGAGCCAGCTATATTTGTTTGTTAGTTGGATAGTGGTGGGCAGGCTGGAGGGGGCGGGCCAACTCCCTGTATGATAAACATGCCCCCTTTGAATCACCCAATGGGAGCAGTAACGTCCCCATTGAATCACCTAATGGGAGTTGTGTCTCCTAATAAGACATGAACAGAATGCCTCATTACATAATTTAATGTGTGTTTGTTTGAGGAGACATAAATTATGTTCTGTGCGTGAGGAACCATAAATTATGCAATGAGGTTTATTCTTTTATATAGATATATGTACAGACATAGAGTATATCATACATTATTTTCAGACTGACAAAACATCTCTCTACATGGTCTGCTGTGCACGTCACTGTACAAATCAACACTATTGTCATTATGATCAGCAAACATGCTAGGGGCAGGGGTAAGGAGAGAGGAGGGGAAGGAGTGCATAAACGTGCTGGTGGTAGTGAAGTCTTACTTCAAAAACTTGTTACAGCCATGGTTGTTGCTGCTTGTGCAATAAAAAATGATGATCCTTTAAGGAGCAGTAAACTTTTTTATGAAAAAATATATATTGTAGGTATTTTCCTATTGTGTAAAATAAGGGTACTTCTAGACTTTTATATTTCTAGAGTTATTACAGTTTAAACCCATGTTTTTTTACATTAGCAGTGCCCTCTAGTGGTCAAATTTTAATTTGATTTCCTGTTAGATTCTAATGGAGAGTAAAGTCAGGAAAGTCAGATATAAGGAGATGAGGAGATATAAATGAAGGGTCCGATGAAAAGGTAGACACCTTGTGCGTTTAAGTACACACTGGGGGCACACATAATAAAAAGATTTGCTACAAGCCACTTAATTTTGAGTAATTGGAGGAAGTCCAACTTTTACTGCAAATGGAAAAGGCTGCTAGGTCAACAAAGGTAATTATAATGGGGGGTTTCAACTATCCTGAAACTGACTGGAGTAATATGCCTTCCTCTACAACAAAGGGAAATATTTTTCTAAGTATGATAAATGATAATTATAAAAAGGCTAATTTTACAAAGTTAAAAAAAGTATTAAAGGATATTCAGTGGGATGTAATTATCAAAGATAAAAATGCACAAGAATCATTGAATGTGTTTAAAATGCTCTTAGACAAATATACACGTCAATATATACCATTGGGGAATAAGCACAAGAGGAGTAAAGAGAAACCAATGTGGCTTAATAATGATGTTTGCAGGGAAATGTGAAATAAGCAACAGGCTTTTAAAGTCAAATGGGTCAAAGCAAGAAAAACCCTAAACAATTCTACAAGTATATTAATAACAAAAAAGTTAAGGTTGATATTGGTCTATTTTAGTACTGAGTAAACTGATTAGTGAGGATAAGGCTATAGCTGACACCCTAAATACATTCTTTGCTTCAGTATATACAAAGGAAGCAGCAATGAAAGGCTACGGGTAAACAGACAAAACCACGTAATTTCCTCCATCATGCACATGGTTTACTGAGGACAAGGTCCAAAAGAGACTGGAGAGGGTTATGTTGAATAAAGCACCTGGACCTGATGGTATACACCCAAGGGTACTTAAGTAACTTAGTTCAGGAATAGCAAGAGCATTATATTTAATATTTATAGATTAACTGTCATTAAGCATAGTGCCCTGTGATTGGAGGAAAGCTGATGTTGTTCCATTGTTTAAAAAGGGAGCAAAATCCAAACCAGGAAATTATAGACCTGTGAGATTGACTTCCATAGCGGGTAAGATACTAGAACGGTTACTGACTGACAGTATTCAGAACTAAGTGAAGACAAACAATATTATTAGTAGGAATCAGCATGGTTTCATGAAGAATAGATCACGTCAGACTAATGTACTTGCATTTTATGAAAGAGTAAGTGGTAATTTGGACACGAGAATTGCTGTTGATGTAGTATACTTGGATTTTGCAAAATCATTTGATATAGTGCCTCACAACAGGTTACTGCATAAATTAAAAGGCTTTGGTTTGGATGGTGTTTTCTGTACATGGATTGAGAACTGGTTAAATGATAGATGGCAGAGAGTTGTTGTAAATGGAACCTTTTCAAGTTGGTCTAAAGTTGTAAGTGGGGTGCCACAGGGTTCACACCTGGACCCAATGCTTTTTAATTTGTTTATTAATGATCTTGAAGTGGGAATTGAAAGTAGCATCTCAATCTTTGCTGATGACACTAAGCTATATAAGGAAATACATACAGAGCTGGATGTTTTTTCTCTGGAGAAGAGAGCTGAGCAAAGAAGAAAGCAAAGAGCTGATCTAAGAACAAGAGATCATCCATTAAGACTAGAAGAAAGGCACTTTTGACTTAAACAAAGGCAGGGATTTTTTACTGTAAGGGCGTTAAAGCTATGGAATTCTTTGTCTCTGGATGTTGTACTGAGGTGCGCTGCTATCATTTAACCCATGACGTGCCAGGACTGTCATGGGACGTTTACCCATGGTGGTTCTGGCACATCATGGGTTGTTAAGGGGTTAATAGCCTACTTTTTCCTTGATTTTTTTTTAGATTGTACTTATCAATTTTATATTTGTTTCACAGGGATATATTTTATTTAGAAAATGTTTTACCAGGAAGAATACATTAATATTTCTCTCGTTTTAAAGTATGTCCTGGACCTGGAGAGTTTTCAGTAAAGAAGTTGCATATTTACACAAATAAACATTATATAAACACACATAAACATATATACTAAGAATTTATATAAAGTTACATATTGTTTCTAAATATAAAGACGCAGTTATTTTTAAGCATTTTACACTGGGAGAAGACTTGATTTTGTCGGGTAGATTATTCCAGTCTTTTGGAGCTTTGAAGGAGAAGGCAGATCATCTATCTTTTTTCTTGTATTGTGGTATGTGATTCAGTGAGTTGCTAGCAGTGAAGTGGAGATTCTAGTTAGTGTGGAGAGCCAAAGTGAGCATACTGCAGAGCTCAGGTAGTCTAGTCTATCAATATGAAGACCATAAGTGAGGTGGGGTCAAGCCATATACCAAGATATTTGTAGGAGTCAACCGAGGCAAATTTATGATTATACTCTTACTGTGGATATCGCAAATATTACACAGTTTGTGCTTTGTACCAAATACCATTGTGACCCTTTTGTCTGTGTTTAATAACAGTTTGCTCTTTGCTAACCATCTTTCAACTTCAAAAAAATCATGCTGTTATACGGCTTCTAGTTGAGATGCATTTGAGTTTTTAACATATATTATAGTGTCATCTGCTGTAACGGTTTTATGGACACTCAGACACGGAGGGTCAGGTAATAACACAGTTTTATTGAAAAACACAGAAATTAGAATAACCCTCGCGGGTCCAGTATATATATAGACAAATATAATACTGACACAGGTCAGGTTACAGTAGAAATCAATAACCCACACGGGTCCAGTATATATAGACAAATTTAAAACTGCCACAGGTCAGTTTACAGTAAAAATCAATAAACCACATGGGTCCAGTGAGACACGAAGGTACAACACTGCCACAGGTCAGGTTACAGTTCGTGTGAATCCAAAATGAGACAATGGAGAAATGGTTGCTATTAGGCCAGGAGGTACGGACAGGCCCTAATAGCGCACAGGCCCAGAGGACACTCACTAAGCAGAGAGTGACAGAATAGCGACTTAGGCCACACAGGAATAGACAGAGGCCCTGGACAAGTGGCAGACTGCCACAACAGTTAGAGGAGGAATTAAACTGTAGGCACAGAGTAACGCCAAACCGAGACTGCAATGACTGTGACCCAATGTGCAATGGCACCAACCAGCAAGGGGTTAACGAACGCTCAGACCTGAAATTGGCTGCCAGATAGTGGGGACAACCTGAAGCACCCAGGACACAAACCAACCTCAGCTTGTAAGAGGTGAACAGGTCAAGCGTACCGTGGTGCACCCTGATTAATTTCCAACACCGGGGTGTAGGATCACGAGGCACAAACCTGGTGACTGGGTCACAGTAACTAAACTGCTATCACGGCGCCCGTGATCTGGGCGACATTCTGTCCATCTCGCTGATACTGATTTGCTATTGGCTGTTCTGTCTGCTCCTCCTAGTGACAAGCCTTTTTATACCCTAGGCTGTCACTTCGCTAGTGCCCTTTCATGGTGTACCTGATGTCTGGCGCTAGTTGTCGTTGTTGTGATTCAGTGTATGACCCCGGACTGCCTGACCACGCTATTGTCTCGTTCCTGATTCTGTGTACCGATTCAGATTGGCTGATGTTCGTGGTTCCTGTTCTGACCCGGCCTGGCTGACATTCCTGCTCCGTGTACCAACCCAGCGAGATTGACGACCCAGCTCTGTGTACTGACCCGGCGCATCTAAGGATCCTGCTCCGTGTACCGACTTGGCCTGTCTGATGTTCCTGCTCTCTCTACCAACTCTTCTTGGCGTGGTCCTGTTTCTGCCGTTCCAGTTGCCTGATCCGTATTACTCCTGTTTGCCCACCAGTTGGGCACCGTTCCTGCGTACTGGTCCTAGTAGCTGTGTTCCGTTGCTCGCACACTAGACCAGTGGTCAGAGTCTCACTGCTTCCACTCCGTGTTGTACTTGCTTGATCTGTGTTGGTTCAGTAGGGCACCTCCGGTGATTTCCGTTGTACAGACCATAGCGCCATTAACCCCTTCGGGGGAAGGAGCCTCTCATATCGCTACCATCTTGGGTTCCGTTGCGCTGCGCTTCTTGGGCTATAGTCTCCGTTGGTCAGTTGGGCGCTTCCGGTTGCCATCCATTTATACCATTGCCCATTAACCCTTTCAGGTAGTACATGCACACGGTACTGGGTTGCTCCGGTAGGGCCTCCGTTTAAGCACGAGTTCTGACCATTCCGTTAGTCGTTGGTGGGCGTCCACCATTGGTCACTATTACAGGCTTCCAGAGCCTGAGTTTGCAGTCCTGTTCTTGTTGCCTCCTACTACACTCAGGCGACATTGAGTCTGAATTTCGTTACGACCAGCACTGCACTGGTTAAGTTGGACATTCATACACTGTATCTACTCTATTTACCTGGCCTGTGTCAGTGTTGTGTTGCTTACTTTACTGGACCCGTGATGGTTAAACATTTGTAACCCGTCTTGTGTCAGTTGTGCTATACTGGACCCGTGAGGGTTACATCGTTCATTGTGTGTCTTAATAAAGCTGTGTTTTTACCTATACCTACGTGTCTGAGTGTACTGAACCGTAACAGTACGAAAGGGCCATGACCTCAGGCGGTAACAGTAAAGGTGATGCACAGAGTATCTATTGGAGGATGGACCTCCAAGAACAACGATTAGACCAGTTGGCCTTGGCTGTTCAAACAATTCTTGAGCGCACTGCACACTTGAACAAACCAGTACCAGCCCCGGTGGTCCCCCCCCGTTTTGACACCGGAGGCTCACTCGAGTACTCTCACTAACGTTAATAAAGGGCTGACGGCTACCACTCCATTACCTCTCAGGTACGATGGCGAACCTAACCTGTGAAGGGGGTTTATTAACCAGTTGGAAATGTTCCTGGAATTAACCCCTCATGCGTTTCCCACTGATCGCAGTAAAGTGGGGTTTATGATCTCCCTGCTCACGGGGAGAGCCCTGGCATGGGCAAATCCGCTATGGGAGTCCGCTAAACCATGTACTCAGAACTTCTCTGAGTTTGTAAGGGTGTTTCGTAGAGTATTTGAGGTTCACGGTAAAGCCGCCTCTGCTGCTAAAAAATTGATGGAAATCCAACAAGGGTCTCGCACAGTGGCGGATTATGCAATAGAATTCCATACCCTTGCAGCAGAGGTGGGCTGGAACAATGAGGCGTTGATAGCAGCGTTTGCACAGGGTCTCAGTGATCTATTAAAGGATGAGACGGCCGCAAGAGAATTGCCAACTGACCTTGATGATCTTATCGATTTTGCTATACTATTGGATTCCCGTATCAGGGAACGGATGGCAACCAAAGACCGCAAGCAAAGGGCAAGAGAAATGGGGGCTGTAAGGTCGAATTTCCCACCCATGCCTCCCTTACCTCCAACTCCTGCTGGCGAAAGTGGTGAACCTATGCAATTGGGGTTCACTATACTATCTAAGGAAAAGAGGGGCACCGCTGCAGACAATGGCTATGTTTGTATTGTGGCCAGACGGGTCATCTGTTGCGTTCTTGCCCGACCCGGCCAGGAAACGAACGCACCTAGGGTACCTTGGGGGACAGACCCTAGGTGGTGTTCAGCAGTCCCTGGACTCAACCAGTCAAAAGCCTACCATACAGGTGGTAGTTTCCTGGGCAGACCTAGCTGTGAAAACCCTGGCACTTGTTGACTCCGGCGCGGCGGGATATTTCATGGATGAATCCTTTACAGTCTCACACAATGTTCCTTTGGTGGAGAAAGAGGCTCCATTAACAATTGAAGCCATTGATGGGAGGCAATTGGTACCTGCCCAAACTACCATGGAGACTATTCCCTTGAGGTTGTGCATTGGGGCATTACATTCCAAAGTTCAACATTTTCAGATCATCCGTTCTCCGCACCATGCTCTCATTTTGGGGTTTCCATGGCTGCATATGCACAACCCTAGGATTAACTGGCAAACTTGTGAGATTACGGCTTGGTCTGAGTTTTGCGACAAAAACGTCATTTACATAGTAACATAGTAACATAGTAAATTAGGTTGAAAAAAAGACACAAGTCCATCAAGTTCAACCTTCGCCTCATACCTCAGTAACTGAGAATTTTATAGCTTTCCTGCTACCAATTAAATTAGTCTTTATCAGACCTTCCTGATCAGCCTACTGATAAACAGTATAACTCTGTATGTTCCCTTTTGAAAGAAATGTATCTAATCTTCTCTTAAATGTATCCATTGTGTCTGCCATAACTACCTCCCTTGGCAATGAATTCCACAATTTGACAGACCTTACCGTAAAAAAACCCTTTCTCTGCTGAAGTCTAAACCTCCTTTCCTCTAATCTCAAGGGGTGTCAACTGGTCACCTGATCAGGCCTTGGAATAAATAGCTCACCGCAGAGATCCTTGTATTGACCTCTCATATACTTGTACAATGTGATAAGGTCTCCTCTTAGTCGTCTTTTCTCTAGAGTAAATAAACCAAGTTTGTTTAGTCGTTCCTCATATGTCAAGTCCTCCATTCCTTTAATTAATTTTGTTGCTCTCCGCTGCACTCTCTCTAGTGCTAGTATATCCTTTTTCAGAACCGGTGCCCAAAATTTCACTGCATACTCAAAGTGAGGTCTTACTAATGATTTGTATAATGGCAAAATAATGTTATCCACTCTTGCTTCGATACCTCTTTTTATGCAAGACAAGACTTTGTTTGCCTTTGCTACTGCTGTTTGACACTGGTCACTGTTTTCAAGTTTGTAGTTGACAAGGATACCCAGGTCTTTTTCTAGCAACGAGTCACCTAAAATTATTCCATTAAGATTATAAGTAGCCTTGGGATTGTTTCCTCCCAAATGCATGACTTTACACTTCCCCACATTAAACTTCATATTACACATGTTTGCCCAATCTGACATTGTATGCAAGTCCCTCTGTAGAGAGAAAATATCCTGTTCTGAATTAATGACTTTGCATAATTTAGTATCATCTGCAAATATTGCTATTTTGCTTTCTATATCTATTTCCAGGTCATTTATAAACATGTTAAAAAGCAGCGGACCCAATACTGAACCCTGAGGTACTCCACTCTCCACTTTAACTGTACTGGAGAATTTTCTATTTACAACCACACACTGTTCCCTATCCTTCAGCCAGTTTTGTATCCAATTGCAAAGGTTATCTCCTAGCCCCAATTTCCTTATTTTATACACCAACCTTCTGTGTGGCACTGTATCAAATGCCTTTGCAAAGTCTAGATAAACTACATCTACTGCCTTGCCATTGTCTAGGTTGCTGCTTACCTCCTCATAGAAGCTGAAAAGATTAGTTTGGCATGATCTATTCTTCATAAAACCATGTTTATTTGTGCTAATGATTTTATTTTTTGTGTTGTAATCTTGAATATAGTCCCTTATTATCCCTTCTAACAGTTTTCCCACTACAGAGGTCAAACTCACTGGTCTATAATTCCCAGGTTCTGTTTTAGTTCCCTTCTTAAATAGAGGCACTATGTTAGCTCTTCGCCAATCCTGTGGCACCGAGCCTGTGGTAATAGAATCTTTAAAGAGTAAATATAGGGGTTTTGTTAACACTGCACTAAGTTCCTGAAGAACCCTTGGATGTATACCATCAGGACCCGGTGCTTTGTCTGTCTTAATTTTGTTCAGTCTTCCCATGACATCCCCTTGAGTTAACCCAATATCTATTAATTGTATTGTTTTATTTGTTACTTGCGGAGGCTCTTCTACCATTCCTTGCTCCCTTGTATACACTGATGCAAAGAAAGTGTTTAAAACATTGGCCTTTTCCTTATCCTCACTAACCAACTCACCCATCTCATTTCTGAATGGTCCAATGCACTCCCTCTTAAGTTTTTTGCTATTTATATATTTGAAAAACTTTTTTGGATTAGTCTTGTTTTCCCTTGCATTTCGAGTTTCATTATCTATTTTTGCTACCCTAATTGCCTTTTTGCAATCTTTGTTGCACTCCCTGTATTTTAAGAAAGATTGTTCAGTTCCTTCAGACTTAAATACTTTGAATGCATTTTTTTTCCTTGCCATTTCCTTCTTTACATGTGCAGTTAACCACATTGGCTGTGACTTACTTCTTTTGCATTTGTTCCCCATTGGTATATACTGTTGGGTACATTTCTGCAACCTAAATTTGAATTCTGACCATTTTTCCTCAGTATTTTTGCCTTTAAATAAAATATCCCAGTCTATGTGTTGCATTGAGGCCCTTAACAATTTGAAGTTCGCTTTTTAAAATTAAGAGTTTTGGTTGAACCTATACATTTTTGCTTTGTCAGACTGATCTCAAATGTAACCATGTTGTGATCACTGTTTCCCAAATGTTCTCTTACCTTAATATTGGATACCATTTCTGTGTTATTAGTGATCACTAGGTCCAATACATTTTATTTCTTGTCGGCGCTTCCACCATTTGTGACATGTAGCGTTCATGAAGTGTGTTCAAAAACCTGCCTCCCTTAGCACTCTGACAGGTCTCATTTTTCCAGTTGATATCTGGATAATTAAAATCTCCCATAATTATAGTATGCCCAAACTGGGCAGCTTTCCTCATTTGCAATAGCAGTTGGGCCTCATCATTGTCATCGATATTTGGTGGTTTGTAGCATATGCCCACCAACAACTTTTTTTTACCTTTCACACCACATTTAGTCTCGATTTCTACCCACATGGACTCCACAATTTGGCCAGTTTCCTCACTAATATCACCTCGCAAAACTGGATTTAGCTCTGTTTTCAAATATAAGCACACACCTCCACCTTTTCTATTAATTCTGTCTCTTCTAAACAGGGAATAGCCCTCTATATTTACAGCCCAGTCATGTGCATCCTTCCACCATGTTTCTGTTATTCCAATTATGTCCAATTGCTCATTAACCGCCAGCAATTCTAGTTCTCCTATTTTATCTACCATACTTCTTGAATTTGCTAGCATAGAATTAATTTTGAAGTCACACCCTACGAGGATAATGTGTGCCTCCCCTTCAGTGCCAGCTGAATATGAGCAATTCAGAGACGTATTTAGGAAAGGGGAGGCAAGCTCCTTGCCGCCTCATAGGGCATGCGATTGTGTTATTGATCTGCCTCTGGGTGCCGTTCTTCCTCGGGGTCGTGCTTACCCGTTGTCTTGCGAGGAGAATCAGGCAATGGAGGATTATATTGCAGATGCCCTGCAGAGGGGCATTATTAGGAAGTCTTCCTCGCCTGTGGGGGCAGGATTCTTTTTTGTTAAAAAGAAAAGTGGGGAGCTGCGCCCCTGTATTGATTATAGGGGTTTTAATAAGCTTATGCCTAAAAATTCTTACTCCATACCACTCATCACCGAGCTATTTGATCGTCTAAAGGGCTCCTCCATTTTTACTAAACTTGACCTACGGCCGCCTATAATTTGGTCAGGATAAGAGCCGGTGATGAGTGGAAAACGGCATTCAATACCAGGTCGGGGTACTATGAATACCTGGTAATGCCATTTGGTCTATGCAAAGCACCTGCTGTATTCCAAGAGTTTATTAACAACATCTTACATGACATTTTACAGTCTTGTGTGTTTGTTTACCTTGACGACATTCTTATCCATTCTGCCAGTTTGTCACAACACATTAAGTATGTCACAGCGGTGTTGCGCAGACTCCGTGAGAATAAACTCTATTGCAAAACCGAGAAATGCGAGTTCCATAAGCCCATGGTACCTTTTCTGGGCTTTATTATCTCTAAGGATGGCATCGCTATGGACAGGGACAAGCTGGCAGCAGTCCTCCAGTGGCCACGTCCCAAAGGGCTTAAGGCCATTCAACTCGTTCTCGGTTTTGCCAATTATTATAGGAAATTTATAAAGAATTTCTCTACCATAGTGAAATCTCTGTCTGACCTAACTCACAAGGGTGCTGATCCGTCTCAGTGGTCTCAGGAGGCTGAACAGGTGTTTATGTCTCTGAATTTTGCATTTGCTTCTGCTCTGGTACTATCCCACCCTAACCCCTCCCTACCTTTTACTTTGGAGGTTGATGCCTCAGAATCTGGGGTAGGGACAGTACTATCTCAACATCTGGAACCTGGGAGTGTGCTAAGGCCCTGTGTTTTTTTTCCACGAAACTAACTACTGCTCAAAGCCGCTACGAAATTGGGGACAGAGAGTTGTTGGCTATCATCTTGGCTCTCAAGGAATGGCGGCATCTGTTAGAGGGTACCCGTACCTCAGTACTAATCCTGACTGATCACAAAAATCTTATGTATCTTTCTGAGGCTAAGAGGTTGTCCTCATGTCAGGCCAGGTGGGCCTTATTCCTGTCACGATTTAACTTCATTGTGTCTTATCTGCCTGAGTCCAAGATTGTCAGGGCAGATGCATTGTCCAGGCAGTTTAACCCTGACACGGAAAGGGAGGAGGTTACGGTACCGATTATCCAGCCAGATCGCATTCTGGCCACATTACGTTCCAGTATTACTTCACCTTTGGGGTCCGAGATTCTTACTAATCAGTCTGATGCGCCTCCGGAGACCCCTGTGGGCAAATGTTTTGTTGCCGAGCCTCTCCTCACCCGCCTCCTGGAGACTTACCATGCTTCTAAGGCCGCTGGGCATGTCGGCAGAAATCAAGTAATTTGGCCACTCTCACAGTTATTTTGGTGGCCTTCTCTGCGTGCTGATTGCACGGCATTTACCGCAGCCTGCTTTACCTGTGCCCGTGCCAAGTCCCCTACACACCTGCCTCTGGGCTTGCTGCAACCAGTACCCAATGGTGAACGTCCGTGGTCTCATGCTTCTATTGATTTCCTGGGGGAGTTACCGGTGTCTAGGGGACATTCATTTATTCTGATGATTGTTGATCGATTTTCGAAAATGGCACACTTTGTGCTGCTGCCCGGCCTTCCCTCAGCTCAGGAGTTGGCAAGGGTATTTGCCAGGGAAGTGTTTCGATTACATGGCGTACCCAGAGTATTGGTGTCTGATCGTGGGAGGCAATTTGTATCAAGGTTCTGGAAGGCTTTCTCTGCACAGATGGGCATACAGTTATCATTTTCCTCCGCTTATCATCCCCAGACCAACAGAGCCGCTGAGCGTGCCAACCAGGGCTTGGAACAATTTCTACCCTGTTTTGTGTCTGACCATCATGATAACTGGGCTGACCTGTTGCCTTGGACGGAGTTTGCCAGGAACTGGCGGTTAATTCTTTATCTGTAAGTTGCCCGTTTCTCATCAATTATGGGTTTCAACCTTGTCTGCTTCCAGACTCATTTCAGTCGCAGCAGATTCCAGCTCTGGATGAGCACCTGGAGCAACTCTGTTCCACTTGGGCACAGGTAGAAAGGTCCCTGAATGCTTCGTTTCAGCGGTATCAGCGCCAAGCTAATCGCAGACAGCTGCCAGCAGTCTCTTTTCATGGTTGGGGACAGGGTCTGGCTCTCCTCTAAGAATCTGAACCTCCAGACTCCTTGCTATAAGTTGGCTCCCCGGTTCATTGGTCCATTCAAAGTTATTCGCAAAATGCTGTGTCTTATGCTCTGGACCTCCCACCTTCTATGCGTATTCACAATGTGTTCCACGTATAACTGCTGAAGCCCCTGGTCTGTAATCGTTATACTACGAATCCCGTGGCACCAGGCCCTATTCAGATCCAGGGCCAGGAGGAGTATGAGGTGCAAAATATAATTGATTCACGCGGATTCAGAGGCAAATTACAGTATTTAGTCCATTGGAAAGGCTACGGTCCAGAGGAACGTTCATGGGTAGACTCCAAGGACCTGCATGCTCCCAGGTTGCAGCGCATGTTTCATACTAAGTACCCTAGAAAGCGTGGGCCCTCTTCTCGGAGGGGGGTCTTTGAGAGGAGGGTACTATCATGGCGCCCGTGATCTGGGCGACATTCTGTCCATCTCGCTGATACTGATTTGCTGTTGGCTGCTCTGTCTGCTCCTCCTAGTGACAAGCCTTCTTATAGCCTAGGCTGTCACTTCGCTAGTGCCCTTTCGTGGTGTACCTGATGCCTGGCGCTAGTTGTCATTGTTGTGATCCAGTGTATGACCCCGGACTGCCTGACCACGCTATTGTCTCATTCCTGATTCAGTGTACCGATTCGGATTGGCTGACGTTCCTGCTTCCTGTTCTGACCCGGCCTGGCTGACTTTCCTGCTCCGTGTACCGACCCGGCGAGATTGACGACCCAGCTCTGTGTACCGACCCGGCGCGCCTGAGGATCCTGCTCCATGTACCGACTTGGCCTGGCTGACGTTCCTGCTCTCTCTACCGACTCTTCTTGGGGTGGTTCCTGTTTCTGCCGTTCCAGTTGGCTGATCCGTATTACTCCTGTTTGCCCACCAGTTGGGCACAGTTCCTGCGTACTGGTCCTAGTAGCTGTGTTCCGTTGCTCGCACACTAGACCAGTGGTCAGAGTTGTACTCGCTTGGTCTGTGTTGGTTCAGTAGGGCGCCTCCGGTGATTTCCGTTGTACAGACCATAGCGCCATTAACCCCTTCAGGGGAAGGGGCCTCGCATATCACTACCATCTTGGGTTCCATTGTGCTGTGCTTCTTGGGCTATAGTCTCCATTGATCAGTTGGGCGCTTCCGGTTGCCATCCATTTATTCCATTGCCCATTAACCCTTTTAGGTAGTACGTGCACACGGTGCTGGGTTGCTCCGGTAGGGCCTCCGTTTAAGCACGAGTTCTGACCATTCCGTTAGTCGTTGGTGGGTGTCCACCATTGGTCACATTTACAGGCGTCCAGAGCCTGAGTTTGCAGTCCTGTTCTTGTTGCCTCCTACTACACTCAGGCGACATTGAGTCTGAATTTCGTTACGACCAGCACTGCACTGATTAAGTTGGACATTCATACACTGTATCTACTCTATTTACCTGACCTGTGTCAGTATTGTGTTGTTCACTTTACTGGATCCGTGTGGGTTAACCATTTGTAACCAGTCTTGTGTCATTTGTGCTATACTGGACCCATGAGGGTTACATCGTTCATTGTGTGTCTTAATAAAGCTGTGTTTTACCTATACCTACGTGTCTGAGTGTACTGAACCGTAACAACTGCCAGAGCAGCAAACAAGGCAACAAGAGATCTGTCCATAGACAGAGAGGAAACCGGAGGACAGCCCCTCACCGGATCATCGAGTTGAGCAGTGAGCCAGGCAAGATCAATACACAGAGCAGGAACGTCCACCAAACCGGGTCGGTACACAGAGCAGGAACGTCAGCCAGGCCGGGTCGATACACGGAGCAGGAACGTCAGCCAATCCGGGTCGGTATACATAGCAGGAACGTCAGCCAGGCTGGGTCGATACACAGAGCAGGAACGTCAGCCAATCCGGGTCAGTACACAGAGCAGGAACGTCAACCAGGCCGGGTCGATACACAGAGCAGGAATGTCAGCCAATCCGGGTCGGTACACAGAGCAGGAACGTCAGCCAATCCGGGTCGGTACACAGAGCAGGAACATATACAGGCAGAGTAGTCAGGCAGTCCAGGTCATACACAGGATTCACACAAATATAGGAACAAGCGCTAGCAACGGGATCACCACGAAAGGGCACTGCAGAAGTGACAGGGCTCAGTATTTAAGGGCTAGCACTGGGTGGAGCAAAACCACATTAGCCAATAAAAGGAATCAGGAAGTAGCACTGGTCATAATGTCACCAGCGATAACATGGGCACCGTGATATCTGTATACATGTGTACAGAAGATGCTTTGCAAACTGTTGGTAGGTCATTTATAAATTGAGAAAATAGAAAAGGGTCAAGAATGGAGCCTTGGGGAAAACACATGTTCTGTCTCATAAACAGGATCAGAACCAGTATAGAGAATGATTACTTCTATGTGTATTATTTTAACAAAGGATTCTCCCTATTTACTATAAGCATTCTGATTTCTCTTTACAATTCCGTCTGTCTTTCCTGATATTCTGTGACTGACTATAGATAGTGTTTGGACCTTCCTTCCAGAATCTCTGTTAAAGAAGAAGAGTAGTACACAAACTTTGGAGTTCAAAGTCTTTATTAGTATCAGACTACCTGATATTCAAACACAGGAATCAAAAGTAATACAAGGATGAGACCGGAGATAGTCAACTAACTGCAAAGAGTGGTAGTCGAATTGAAGTCACTACTGTTCAAGACCGGAGATAGTCAACTTATAGCACAGAGATGTAGTCAAATGAAAGTCAATAGAGTTCAGTCTAATGGCTGGGATCAATCTGACCAGCTGGACTTGAAAGCCAGGTCCGATCAGAGGATAACCTGCTGCGGATACTGGAGCCAAAGCTACTTGTACTATGGCGTTGAATGGAAGTCTGATGGAAGTCAAGGGTATTGCATGCGAGTGGCTGGGATCTATCCGACCGGCTAGTCGTGCTTGCAGAGCCCAATCGGAGATCAGCCTGCCTCGGATACAGGAATCAAGGTGAGCTGCTTTCAAAGGCTTCGACTGGAAGTCTGGTGGTAGTCGAGGGTATTACAGTCGAGTGGCTGGGATCTATCCGACCGACTGTTCACGTCTGCTGAGCCCAGTCGGAGATCAACCTGCCATGGATACGGGAACCAAGGTGACCTGCTTCTTAGGCGATGACTGGAAGTCTGGTTGTAGTCGAAGGTATAGCAGTCGAGTGGCTGGGATCTATCCGACAGTCTGTTCACGTCTGCTGAGCCGAGTCGGAGATCAACCTTCCGACGGTACTGGAACCGAGGTTACCTGGTTCTTTGGCGTTGACTTGAAATCTGATGGTAGTCGAGAAAACAGAGCAGAATAAATGAGGAAGCAGGCCAGAGTCAGCTTGGAGGACTGGAGAGAAAACTCCTTCGAAACACTGACTGGATCAGATAACAGGCTCACGGAGAGAAGAACAAATTGTAGTTCAAAAACTGGTCAGAGATGAAATCAGGATCACGAACAAACAACAGGAATGCTGGGATGCATGATAGCTTGAAGATCAAGTGCGGGAAACCAGAAAGTATCGGTTCTTAAATGAGAAGCTCCAACCAGGAAGAGGGGGCGGAAAAATCCAGGTGAGAAATCACAGCGGCGGTGACATATTCAAAGTAGTTTTCTTTGTCTTTTACTTTAACTAGCATGACTGATGCGACCTTCAGCCACATCTAAAACTGCACATTGAATGGTTCTCACTGTTCCTGAACCAATAACCTCTTTACTAAAGAATTACTCATATTTTTCTGTATATGAAAATCAAAATTTCAAAAATGTAAGAACTTTTTGCATAATTTAATTCCTTCTTTACCAGTTAATGAAAGTAGACCCTAAGCATTCTCAGTTCTGGGACAAAATAGTTGCAGTCAATTAAATTCATTTAATTAATGTTTAAAGAATACAATCGTACCAATTAGCCTAATTAAAATAGCAAAAGATGAATTATATAGGCTCTGGGATTAAGGGATATTTTCCCTAGAGTTTGCTGGTTTAAGATATAAAATCTAGAATGCAAGACATTGAACAGATCTTATGAATTAATGTACACAGGTAAGGCCAGAATGGAAATCTTTATTTTACTTTGAAAATATTCTTTTTTTAAATCCTACAAAATGTAAGATTTTAAAAAAATGAAATACAGATATCAAAAGATAAATTAAATTGCAGCAAAACTAGAATATGTTTGCACTTATAATTTTAACCCCTTGCAATGCATTGTTTGTAATACGGAGAAAAGAAAATGGACAGATTTTCTCTATGACATTCTGGAGATTTTAGTTTTATTTAGTTTTATTACCAATTTCTAAAATAGATGTTTGGGAATGTTGAGATCCAAAATTTTATCTGCGCTTTGAAGGGAATGTTACGTCTCATTATTTCTTCTTAAAGGAAAATATTTTTTTGTGAAAAATATGAATTCTAAGACTTTCTCCTGCTGAGTAACAAGAGAGAACTTGCGCAAAGTTGTTTTGTATTGATTATTTTATATTATTATTTTAATCAAAATCAAATTGAATCTTGTAGTCTTATCAGCAGATTTCAATGTTGCAGCCTATGAAGATATTCAGCTAAAGGGATAGTAATACTTTGTTTTATCTTTATTTTAGTATTTTGTAGGCATTAAAAAAACATGAAGAATGATATAAGTCTTATCTCTCAAACCTTTATGGTTTAAGAGATATTCACAAGCAAAGTTTCCCCCTCCCGTCCCTTTTACCTAGTGTAAGCCATCTCTTCTCAGATGTGGAATCCAGTCCATAGACCAGACAGATAACAGCAGGGGACACTCTTCTTCCTATGAGATCAATGAAAGCCCTGCCCCCCTTGACAAGTTTTTCAGGTTTTTCCCTTATCTTAATTGAAGATTGTCCCTCTCTGCAGTCTGCCTGGGCACCTCCCTTCTGATCTGGCTGAGCAGTGTTATATCAGTAAAAGGGGCGGGAGGGGGATACTTTGTCATTGAATTACTCTTGAACTACAACTCTGACAGAATTGAAATAACACTGTCTAAAGTCCAAACACTATGATGATTAATTAGAGCTGCTTTTATTATGAAACATTACTACCCCTTTAATATTTATTCTTAGTATGGATACTGAACATAGTGGTGCGCACAATATTCAGTCCCTTGTATTGAGCCTCTGTAACTCTGGGATTATAATTAAGCTTTTCCTCTTGATTTACTGAATGATGGAAGGGAACTTGTCAATGGCAAAATTACAAATCAAATCTAGCATGAGACATTCTTTTTTGAATTACTGCTGTTATGATTACAGTGAGTTAAAGAATTAGTTAAGTTTCATTACGAAAACACATTTATCGCATTTTTTTTCCTGCTGAGCAAAACAACGGTATTCCCACTGCTGGCAGTTCATTTATTTAAAACGTAATCTAGTTCAAACTTTTGGGAAGTGGTAGAACTGTTACTATCGCGTTCTATGGAGAAGGGTAGTAATCGGTTTACGTCTCCTGTAGAATCCAATAGAATAACTCTTTGGACAAGTGTATTGTCTCGAGAAGCTGTTGATAAGGGGTCAGGTTAATGACAGGATGACGCGTTTACTCTGATTAAATCTGGAATTATGCACTAAGATGTCTCCACCATCACAGCTCGGTGAAAATCAAGCATTTATGCTGTTATCTCCCTGAATCTGCCATGTTCTGACCAAGGTTATAATTTTGAAGTGACTAATTGTGGTTGGAGAAGTTGGGATCTTCTCATAGCTCCTTATGGAACCAGAGAGCAGAGACAGCAGCTACCCTCCTTCAATCCTTTCAGTGCCATATGGATGGGCATTGAAAACCCTGTGGCACTGAAATGGTCCCTACAGTAAAAGCCATTGCCTCATGGCTCATATGTTATATTAGTAAATTAACCTACTTGCTGCCAGAGAGCCAGCACTGGAGCTTTTGCAACTTTCCCCCCTTCCCCACAGGCATCAAATCAAACAGAGAAGCTGCAATGCATCACTGCTTCTCTGAGGTTCTGTATTTACTAAATCAGCTGTTCAGTGTGCTATCCTCCTATCAACTGATTGATTTATATAAAGGACCAGAAAGGCACTCTGCAACAGCAGAGTTCAATGGCTTTTAATGTTGGAACCCTTTCAGTGCAACAGTGCTTGATATATCTCAAAAATTATTCAGAAAAAAAGAAGCAATAGGAACACATATTTTAAAGATTGCATTGAATTAAATGAAACATTAATTGTTCAAGAGCAAGAAGCAAGCTTGACTAATGTGTAGACAATGGATTTTAAAATAATTGATCAAGAGTGCAAAGTGTATCATTATATGAGTGGCATGAGGGAGGAGAAAAAATGATACTGTAAGTTCATTATTTACGCAAAACAGATTGAATAGTAAGACCTAAAACATTTTTTTTAATCATGTGTTTCACTTTGCATTTCAGTTGCTATTTCAACCAGCAGGAAAAGCGATCGCATAATTTTCACAAAATGCTGTGTACAAGGCAAGACAGATGGAGGTCTCTTGTTCCTCACTCTCCTCTCACCCTCTGTTATTCTTTCTGAATAAATGCAGGTAACATTTTCTCATGGTCCATTGAACTGATCTTCAAAATCAACAACAGACATTTCAACAGCAGTCGTATGCTGCTTCTTCAGTAGAGCCAAAGATAGACCCTTCCAACAAGAGCCGGTAACTTGTTTTATGTTCATTGAAATATAGCTTGTGTAGGTGATAAGGGGGGGTTATGAACTAAGGCGTGCTAAAGAGGTGATAAAGTGGAGATAACTTCTCCAGTGATATCACTTCTCCAGTTCCTATGTTATTCTATAGATCCTATGCACCTTGATCTCCAAAGTTGGAGAACTCTTAGTGCATTGGCTCCATAGAATAACATAGGAACTGGAGAAGTGATATCGCTGGAGAAGTCATCTCCACTTTATCACACCTTTATCACACCTTAGTGCATAACCACCAAGATGTTGCTGTTTGGATGTTCATTAGTGTTGAGCGAGCACCACGATGCTCGGGTGCTCGGGTGCTCTGACCGAGCACCCCCTGAGGCTCGAGTGCTCGGCCGAGCACCCGAGCCCCATTCAAGTCAATGGGGCGACACCAGGCACCCCCTGCTCTGATGAGGGGAGGGTGCCTGGTCAATGCCCCCTTCATCTCCGCTATGCCCCCTTCATCTCCGAATGCCCAATTCATCTCCGCAATGTCCCCCTTCATCTCCGCTATGCCCCTCTTCCACAATGTGCCCCTTCATCTCCGCTATGCCCCTCTTCCACAATGTCCCCCTTCATCTCCTCTATGGCATAGAGGAGATGAAGGGGGACATTGTGGAAGAGGGGCATAGCGGAGATGAAGGGGCACATTGTGGAAGAGGGGCATAGCGGAGATGAAGGGGGACATTGTGGAAGACGGGCATAGCGGAGATGAAGGGGGACATTGTGGAAGAGGGGCATAGAGTCTATGCCCCTCTTCCACAATGTCCCCCTTCATCTCCGCAATGCCCCCTTCATCTCCGCAATGCCCCCGTACCTCCAGTCCCTGGTGGTCCAGCGGAGCGTCTTCGGATCTGTGCCTCTTCCGGCACAGATCCCCGCCACCCGAACATGGCGGGAGAGCACATGGCGGTACTCGACGAGTACCGCCATGTGCCGAGCAGAGCGATGCTCGAGCCGATCCGAGCATCGGCCGAGCACGCTCGCTCATCACTAATGTTCATGTTATGATTACCTTCTTCTTTACTGTCCCCAGGTGATGCCAGAAGGAAATGAGACATTACTCACAGAATTCTTTTTGGTTGGATTTGGAGACCTTCATGGATTAAAACATTTATTCTTTATCATGTTTCTGATCATCTACATCATGGCCTTAATGGGAAATTCTCTTGTCATCACCTTGGTGGTGGGCAATGCAAGTCTTCATTCTCCCATGTATTTTTTCCTCAGCCAGCTATCATTATCTGAAATCTTGTTCACCACAAATATTGTGCCCAATATGTTGCATCTTATTATGGTGGGTGGGGGGAACATGTCTGTTACTGGATGTCTCATCCAATTCTATCTCTTAGGAAGCCCAACCGGTGCCCAATGCTTACTTCTGGCTGCAATGTCCTTTGATCGTTATGTTGCTATTTGTAATCCACTACATTATACATCTATCATGACCTCCAGATTGCAGCTACACATTGTCATCTTCTGCTGGTTGTCTGGTTTCATAGTGTCTCTTATCCTTTATATTTTCCTATGTCAACTAGAGTTCTGCAAGTCCAATATAATTAACCATTTCTATTGTGATGTTGCACCTGTTGTAGACATTTCTTGCTCAGACACTTCCACTATGAAACTGGTCACATCTCTCGTTGCCATGCCTGCAGTTCTTTCTCCATTTCTATTTACTATTATGACTTACATTTCCATCTTCCATACTATCCTTAAGATCCCCTCTACCAGCGGGAGAGAGAAAGCCTTCTCCACCTGCAGCTCTCACCTGACTGTCGTATGTATGTATTATGGCACTTTAACAACAATTTATGTATTTCCACATGAGGAACATTCCGTGAATGCAAACAAAATTCTGGCGTTACTGTATACCTTGGTGACTCCATTTTTCAACCCCTTAATCTACAGCTTGAGAAACCAAGATATGAGGAGAGCCATAAAAAAATATGTTCATATTTGTGATAAGCGGACGGGCCTTTAGATAGTACCATAATATCACAGTCACATCCTTACTACCCTTACTGTATGAAATTGTTGCCTTTGTTTTAGTCAGATATACATTTCCTCTGTCATACATGTGCCCTTACTTTTTAGCAAAAAAGGGCCCAGATGGTTCTTTATATTGGCTTTGAATATATTTGTAAATATCAATCATGTCCCCACTTTAGACACATCTTCTCTAATGTAAACAAACCCACTTTGGCTGGTCTTGTGATATAACTAAAATATTTCACTGCTTTCATCAACTGTGTTACAATTATCTGCACTTTTTCCACTTTCACAATGTGTTTTTAAGAACCAATGCCCCAAATTGTACTTTGTATTCTAAATTAGGTCTTGCTAAGATATCTTTAACTCCTTAACGACCCTTGACGGTCATAGTACATCATGGGTAAGTCTGACTGAATGACCCATGACGTACTATGACCATCATGGAATTCTCTCCCCCACCCCCCGGCTGCACGCCGTTTGAGGAGTTCGGAAACGGAAGGAGCAAAAAAAAAAAATGCTCCATGGTCCTTAACTGACCGCGCCGCGCCGATCGGCCGGTCGTTAAGGGGTTAAAAAAGACTGGACACATTGCAATCAAAGGATGATAGTAGTAATATGTCAACAGATTCCACATATTTTATAGAGCTTTTCCTGATGAATAAAACAAGGTCACTCCCATCGCTGTCAGATGTTTTATTCAAATATTATAGCAGTTTAAATAATCAGGAAGTGAATTTACTGTGTTTACTTCCTGATAGTTCTAACTGACAGGAAGTGAATTTACTATGTTTACTTCCTGATAGTTCTGACAGGAAGTGAATTTACTGTGTGTACTTCCTGATAGTTCTAACTGACAGGAAGTGTCTCAGCAGTTTCCATCACATTCTATGGAGAACTGTATGTCTCTGACTTTTCTTTCGATTAGAACAGGAAATCTAATTAGAATTTGACCACTAGAGGGCACTGCTAATGTAAAAAAACATGGGTTTAAACTGTAATAACTCTGGAAATATAAATCTCTTGACAGTGGGAGTACCCTTATTTTACTCAATAGGAAAATCCCTGCAATATATATTTTTTCATAAAAAAAAGTTTACTGCTCCTTTAAAGGGTTAGTAATATCTTTATTAAACAACACGGAATATTGTAACTATTACAAAAATAAAAACATTTATCCAAGTCCCATCTCTCAAACCTTTATGGTTTGAGAGATATATGCTACTAAAATCCCCCCTCCCTCCTCTTTCACTGTCGTCAGCTGTAAGCTGACAGAAGATCCCAGTCCCAGGACCGGCAGGGGGCTCTTCAGCACAGTCTAAAAAAAAAAATACTCAATTGGAATGGTCTACAAAATGTGCTTGCAAACCAGGTACACTTTGTAGACCGTTCCAATGAAGTATTTCTTTTTACATTGCGGTATTTCGGCTGTGCTGAAGAGCCGCATTGAGTCGGCCGACACAAATCTTCTGCTGTCAGCTTCACAGCTGACATCAGTGAAGGGGGAACTTTATTACCCTATATCTCACAAACCGTAAAGGTTAGAGAGATGGGACTTAGATCATTTAGTTTATTTTTGTATTAGCTACAATATTGTTTTTTGTTTAACAAACATTACTAACCCTTTAAAATCTATTGACTCATTTGATTAGCCACTCCATTGTCCATGCAGCTGGAATTAGCCACGTGGGCACCACTTATCATGTTAAATAAAAATGAAAATGACCAAAAAAATTATGAGGCAATGTTAAAAATAATATGGGGTCCATAAAACATTTTAAATAACACAAAATTAATAAATATGCAGTTCTTATCTTGCATATTCATTCAGCAGTGCACATAATAAGATATAATTAATATGAGGTCTGTAGACTCCATATTGCTTTATTGGATTGGACAATGAAGGTGTCCAGGAGCCACTTTCTATGATTCTCCACTGAGAAAGGATGTATTCAGATAAATATTTGGGGCTGGAGATCCCCATATTAATAAATTAAATGACTAATTTTTATCATTTAATTAATTCAGGAAGAGAACAGAATCTTCCTCCTTTGTAAAAAAAAAACAAAAAAACAACAGATTATGGTCCCTAATGATGCTATTATATTTCTTAACACGCTATATCCTGATCTAAGGATGGAGAGTTAGGAGGAAATATTATCAGTCAAAAATGTATTTAAATCCATTTTGGTCTATCTTTCAAAGTATTAACCACAGCGAGACAGAAAGATCTGGGAGTATAAACTGGTGACCAAATTTCACACTGAACTGTGGCCTGAACCCTGTCAAGGAATTTATGACATATGATCCCACACAAGATATTTTGGGCCTTTTGGGTGCCAGAGGGGTATGCAGTGCATTGCAGTTGATGGGTTGCACACCCTTCTGTGGCCTGGAGTGTTAACCCACACATTCTATACACTTAACCATCTTTGGCTGCAGTCACAGACTCTCTACACTCTAATTTACTGGAGCAGCAAAAGGGAAATAAATATTGTACCACTGAGCCAGCTAAAAAAGAGATGCCTTTAGTTTAGCCCAGGGTATGATTTACACAATGATTTACACAAGACAATGGTAAAGAATTTTCTTCCAGAGGAATTTGAATGAAAAAACAATTTGCATGAGTGTATAACCTGTCATATATTCTGTGTTAAGCCTTCTTTCTAAATATGTCTGAAGAAGAGACCTAAGTTATCTTGAAAGCTTACATCCTAGAATCACTTAGTTAGCCAATAAAGGTATCACTTTTACTCTGTCAGTTGACTGAGAGGCAACATTGGCAAATTACACCTACTGCTAGTACTATTGCATTGCTTAACCCCTGTATTAGTGGTTGCAATAGTAGTCCCTCATTAACCTCTCAGTCTGTGAACCCTACAGTGTGGAGACAATTCATTCATGATCAAAAAACAAAACTTGTTGATATCGGTTGTTTTTGTGAAAAAACATGATCACTGGAAGCAAGATCACATATAGGCACATCCTCATTGATATCTCGCCTGAAGCACAACCACAGGTCTGATTGGGGGGGACACCAACAGTACGTCAGAGGTGTGACACCTAACAGCACTCCTAAATTTTCATGGGACTAAGAAGCACATAACAGTAGTGTTGTAGCTGTCTCAGAGTGGAACACCATTTTCGTCCCTAACAGTAACACCCATGTCTCCTGCTGTTCTTGAGCAAATGCAAAACATGGATGAGGATGACTCTAAATTAGTCTGAGGTGACATACCTGCTACCATCATCTCTCCACCACCACTACTAGCAGTAAGTATGTTGTTACAGCAATTAAGTCTGTCACAGCCACTCTAGATATATAATTGTGGCTTTGTCAGCGAGGTGCAACAAATGACATCAGTTCTTCTCAACAAACAAATGGGGCAGTATGTCAACCATTAACAAAGAAATATAGAATTTGAAGGTGGATAAGAACCATTTGGACCATCTAGCCTGCTGATTTTACTCCAAAGGAGCACATTTGGAGTTTGCTGCTGCTTTAATTGCTGTTGCTGAGTGGCAATAAGCAGACATTCACCTGTCACATTAACAGGATTATGATAAGCAGGCTAATGAGCCACAGACCACTGTGGCCACCATGGGGCTGGATTCAGAAAGCAGTGATATGGAACTCGGAAAGGGGCCACTTGCCACCAAAACGCCTGGTACTAGGTCTAGTGTTGCTACTGAGGCAGCAGCATTACCTGCACTAGCCTGTGAAGGTGATTCTGGAGAAGAAGGTCATTTTTCTCCCCTCACTGAAATCAAGGGCATGGGGATATTTTTACCTTGGGCCAGGCACAGTGCAGTCATCAGTGACTGCACTGTGCATTATGTGTGATAAGGTAGTGAAAAGAAAAAAGGAGGGGACAAACCTGGTACATGTGCCCTCATTAAGCACATGCAACATAGACACCACAACATTTATATTAAGCTAAACCCCCAAAAAATACATTTAGAGTCACTCTCACTGTATCTGTTGTCCCTCCCCAAGGGCACAAAGAATGGGGGAGAAAATCAAAGAGGAAGACAAGAGAAACACAGCCTGGAAGTTCAATGATGAGCATAATACTGGCATCATCATTGTCTTCTGCTGCTAGGTCCTGTGTGTGGGAAAATGTACCCACTGTCCCTGCCATGATACCCTCAGCATCCTCTTCCTCCTTCTCCTCTGTTGTACCACCTTTTTACTCTGTTAACTCCCCCCACCAGCTGAGAGCAAGTCTGTAGATGAGATGATCTGGCAGTTTGCTTTGGTGGACTGACCACAAATGGCAGCGTGGAGGAGAGCAATCAAATGAAAAGGGAAAAAACTGTATTCCATGACACCCATGATTTTAGAGGAGGTGCAGGAAGAGAAGCATAATTGGCAGACCTCTTCTATATAGCTACATCTGAAGTGGTATAGGGGCTTGTTGTGGTGTTGCTGCCTCAGCAGTTTGTTGAAGTTGTCAGAGACTTTGTCCTGGGGGACCATACAGGGTTAATTCTAATTGTAAGAATTAGCTGAAATTCTGTTTAAAATGTGTTCAAATTACATCATATGTGAACAATGAGCCATTAGTCCAAGGTAGGGAGTGAGAAATAACTGACTGACATTTATGGTGATGGAGTGGGTTTTGCCAGACATTCTTAGTATGAGAAAAATCCTCCTCTAGGAACACGTCTAGGAAATGACAAATTTATATGACGTTTCATGCCCTCTTACATACATCATTGATGACATAAAAGCTGATTATATGTAAGAAATTTAAGTAGAGTAAGAGCTCCACCTAGAGTCTTGAGAGCATTATGACTGGGATTATCCGCATTCCTTGAATAATTAGGGATATATTAATATCCAATCAGGGCAGACCGGTGATGTCACGGTATAATGAGATGGCTCTTTGTCCAATCATTGGAAAAAGGTGGGGATAACTGATAAGGCAAAAATTGCAAATATAATCCCCAATTACTCTTAGTTAAGGGTCTTTTTGACTTCCTAAAAGAGGGTCTTGGACTCAACTTAACTGGCTGAAACAGAAAAGGTCTCTGGGTGACTTCCTGAATAAGAACTTCTGGTGATTCCTGACAAAAGAAGGCTTTGCTAATCCTGCCTCTCACAGAGAAATACAAAGAAACTTTGATTGGTAACTATATCAATTATTCATTTAGATTCAATTAATCCAGAATTTCACAATTTTTCTTCTGTTTGAAGAAATATAGTTTTATAGTTGTCTTAAGTGGACTGGCCAACCATTTGGGATAATTTATAATAAGCTAGATTTAGCTATTAAATTCTGGAAATAATAGAATCTATATAATTATTGGGAAATGTTATAAATTGCCAATCAGTGTAATACAGTATATAGCGTGGGTTATTTATATTAGCTAATATTAATCTTGGTATTCCTAGAGTAATATTTTGTGGTTCTGGGAAGATTATAATAGTTAATATTTGATACAGGATATTCTTTGAATCCAGTTATTAACCCTTTAACCGCTACTTGTCTGTTGTTAGTGGTGTTTTCTTTGGAATTCTCTGTATATGTGCCAGGCTTATATTTTGTAATTAGGTATTAACTCAATAGACAAAATAATTGCTGGGTGTGGCATCTGTTTTAAACGTCTGTATTAACCCTTGGAGTGCCTATAGGTTTTCTATAGGTTGCTATTGTCATAATATATGTTGACTGAAGTTGGTTACTTTATAGACATATGTTGCATGAAGTAATTCTAAGTAGATTATTTATATAATCTTTGTTTGACTATATTAATTGCAATTTATATATTTTTATTCAGAGGTATTCAATATTGAATTCAGTAGATAATTAAATTATAGAGATTTAAAATCTGGGATTTTATTCCAGCTATTCCCTAAATTTGATTATTATTGATATATGATACAAGGAATTGTTAGAGGAATTCTTTAATTCATCTCACAATACACCTTACATCATAATTGGCATAGTCTATACAGTTTCTGGGGCAGAGGTATTAAGAGACCCTGCAGCCAACTGTATTATATTAATTGTAACAATCAATTAACCTATTCTATGCTGCTGAATGCAATTATTGTTATTATACCTCTGAATATACCTATAGGTGGTTAACCCTTGCACCGCTGGTAATCTTTATGATAAATAGTGTGGTTTGATTTTCTGTATACCTATTATAATTGCTAGTCACTTAATTATTTCATTGTTGCTGATACTTGTATATATTGTATTTTAATAAAATATATATTTTTGCACAAATATGAAGGATTGATTCTTGTGATCAATTCGTTACTGTGAAGTAGCGTGTCAATACATATTAAAGATAAAGTTCTCGAATTATTTTATATTGTCATTTGTCTATTTAAGTGAAGAAATCCAGCCTGAGTGGTTCTCTGTTTAACCCTTTGGATACCTTCATATAAATAGCCCGACAGATTTTTGGAGGTTCCACCGAGATCTTTATATAGGATTGACACATTTGTCAAATAATTTTATTGGCAGATATATTACACAGTAACATATTTGTGCTTAAACATGTCTCAGGCAACTTCTTCAGTGTCTGAACCAATGGAACAGAGACCAGAAGAAGACATGAAATGGGCTGTAGAAGGGAGGTTAATTTATGCCATCCATTCTCGCCTCAAAATTAAGACTGATGCCCAACAATGGTGCAGTGACATTGAACTACGAGTGGTATCCCAATTTGATAAAATGTGGCAGCCTGATAGCTTCTATTATCGAGCATTGAATAGGTGTATAGATCAAACTAAGGCAAGGGATTTGGACACCCAGATTTTATTAATTGTGCCTGAATTGTTAACTATTATAGGCTTCCAGAGAAACAAATTGGAGGCTTATCAAAAGGTTGTAGAGCCACTAAAACAGGCACTAAAGGCTCAGACTGAAATGATCTCTGAGTTAGAGGAAGAGGTGCGTAAGTTTGTCAAAATTGCAAACTCACAAGAAAAGCATATTGAGAATCTCCAGCGCCAGGTAAATGGGCTAGAGAGCAGGCGTAAAACAGCTATTGAGGAAATGTGGTCTACAAAAGCACATAATACTGCCCTTAATGCTAAGATGTATGAGCTACAAGGTGAGATAGACATTTTGCAAAAACACATTAGGCAACTCCAATCCCATTTAGACAAGCGGGTTCAGGACAATATAAAATTGCGAGAGCAACTGTTGGTATATCAGACCAGTGATAATGCCCCTAAGGGGGATAAATCAGTGGATCTAGATATGTTTAATGTCTTGTCAAGCCAGATCCAGGAATTGTCAGAAAGAATGCAGGCCCTTACTGCTTCTGATTCTGACCATACCCCCTCTGAGATGGGACAGGATATTAGCCCTGATAAGGTAGTTCAGACCCAACCAGCTATATCTAGTAGTCATCAGGATTACTCACCTGGGAAGGAGGGGGATGTTAGTCCTCAGAAGTCACACTTTTTGCTGAAGTGTGATGATGAGGGTAACATCCCAGAGCAAGCCACACACCCTGCACCACGGAGTCTTTTAACAGGCCACAGATTACCCTCTAACAGGGAGTCAATGTTCAAACCTAACAGGAGGCCAATGCCCACACTAAGTAGGTTTGAACAGGAGGAACAGTCACCTTTAGTTGAAGGAACTAAGATAATAAGATTTCTGAGAGATACCGTACCAGTTTTCCACAGAAAATCTAAAATATCCATTGTGAGTCATTTAGACCGTTATACTGAAACACTTGCATCTCTAGGCCTTCATTCTGATCGTCATAAAATGGATTATGTGCCTTGGGTTTTTGATGTTTCAGAGAATTTCTTTTTCAGTTCTTTAGCTGAGATGGATATCAATACCTGGGAGGAAACAGTGGAACAGATAATCCTAGCGTTTGGTCCTTATAAAACTCGCCATGAGGCTAAATGTGCTATATATGCACTAAAATGTAGGCCAGACCAGGACCCCAGGCAATTCTTGTCAGAGCTTAAATGTGCATATATCCTTGCAGATAGGGATGCAGATTTTCATTCATATGAGTTCAGGGAACTGTTCTTTAATGCTCTGCCTAGATACATGAAAACTAATCTAGCTAGGGATTATTCACCCCTATTATCACTAGATTGGTTACTCACTCAGGCTATTAAGCTGTATAATGCCCAGCAGAGTGAGAATACCCCAGCTAGGGACAAGAAGCCTGCCTCCCAGTGTGTGGCAGAAACATTGGTTGAGGAAAGTTTGCCCTTTGAATCTGGCAAGAGAACCTATGCAGAGGTGTTAAAATCTCCACAGGTTCATAAACAGGTACCAGGACAGAAGGGACCTGCCTCTGTTAGTTCCCAGGGGTCTAATAATTCAAATGGTCAGAAACCATTTTTCTAGAGATCCCAGGGATACAACAAAAACCAAAATAGATCTAAGTTTCCCAGGAGGTTCAAAAAGAGTAAAAACTCTAATAATCAGGGGGCCCAGCAAAATCAGCAGAATAATAAGTCTGATTCTAGGAACCAAGGTCAGAAGCAAGTGAGTCTTAAGGTACAGGTTAACAACCTAACAGATATGATGGCCAAAATGATGACCACTATGGCACAGCTAGGCCAAAGTCCCAGTTCTAATACCCAGCAGGGATCTAACCCTTTTTTAGGGACAGCCCCAGGGGTGGCAACTGCCACTCAATAACAGAACAGGGTAATGGTAAGCAGGCCTTAGAATAACATTGCTTTACCCTATGTAAGTCCTATAATAACCGATAATATTTTAACCAACAGGAATGCTAACACATTTTCTTTACAGGATGTAAATGCTTTGTGTGACTCTAACATTTCTTCCTTATCTCATCCACAGCCAAGTACACATAAGTCCATCCCTGATGATGTCACTTCTTTTTCCTGCATTTTTCCAGAACAGGTTGAACGAGGAGGAGGAGTGAAGGGGGATGCTGCAGCTGTACAACATGACCCAGTGGTCAGCAAGACTGCTCCTGTAAATTCAGGAATTAACCCTTGCAGGCAGTGGAGGGATTATAAGATGATCTTACATCGTAATTATTTATGCAAAATGCATGAATTTGAAGGAAGATATTTTATTGATGTTACATTGCAGGGGCTTGATGACCTAATCATTTCCAGTCTCCTGGATACAGGATCACAAGCTACCATCTTATCTAGCTCCCATTTCCATCAAATTATGGAGGAAGCTTCTGTAAAGCCAGTGTTAAAGGCATTTGATGGATCCCTAATAAGCGTAGGAGGTAACCCCTTAAAAGTATTGGGAACCACATGGTTACATTTTAAAATCGGTAACAAATCATTCACACATAAAGTCATAGTTGTTGAAGTTCCCTATAACAGGTTAATTATAGGTGCCGATCTACTACGGCGATTAAGTCCCGTCATAGACTGTGTGAATAATGTCATCTGGTTGCAGGTTAAAACCCCAATCAATTATGAGCGGGCATTGCAACGCCCCCATAGAAATTATCATGTGGTAGAGGAAAATAGGGATACTATTGAAATTCACTTTGTCAATAGCCAGAACCCTAACCTCACTGTTTTACAGATACCTAATACTGATACTGAGTATATGGAAGGTGATATCTCCATCAAGGCGTTACCAGAACAGATTCAGAATGTGAAGCTAGAAGGCGATGTTTTAACCATCTCTTTTCACAGATCACCCTCTGAACCAGTAGATCCAGAGAATCATTCTCAATATCTGACGTCAATTGACAATACAGGGGGTGAGTTGTTTGTTCCCTTACAGGTTAAAGACTTGGGGAGGATCAAACAGGCCAAACTGAATCTGAAATTGGAAAACAGTTACATTAGTAACAGCCTACTGATGGAGGTAAGAGATCCTATCCTTATTAAGTATCTGGCGCCATATGATGAATTGGTACATGACCTAGATGACGATGCTATAAGTTATAACGTTGTTGCGAGGTGTCTGTTATCTATATCTCTAGGTGACAGGTCCGCCAAACATGTTTTTCTTGTAGTGGAGAATCCCCAACACCAGATCTATATTGGCAACGATTTAATACATCGTTTTGCCGCCCAGATTGATCTGGTGAATAACAACCTATGGACTAGGTTAGAAGGGAACCCTTGTGGATTTCAGGATGACTTAAAAGCCCTGAAGTCATGTCAACTGTTGCCATATGCAGTAAAGTTACAGGTAGCTAATAAGGTCACTTTACCTGGTGGGGCAAGTCAGGTCCCCATATCCTTGCAGGTTCGTAGTGGTCAGAACCTTGAGAATCCTGATGCATTAATATGCCTCTCAAATAGGATTCAACAATTAGGAATTTCTGTATCACACACCCCTATGGTGAGTATTCATAGAACACCAGTCCACATAGTGGTAAATAACATAACCCCACACAGTATTACCTTGGAGAAAGGAACTGTAATAGGGTATGCTCTGGATTCAGAATACTATACATTTGGGTTTCAGAACCAAGTAATAGGCCTACTACCTGATAATTATCTGTCTGAGGAGCAACTTGTTGAGCAATTGTTTTACTCCCTTCCAGAGGGACTGTTTTCCGTTCAATCTGTGTATCCATCTAGCCCTGATACAGGTACATGCCGGATTGAAGAATCCTCTCTGGTATTTGAACACCAGATGGAGGAACCAGAGGCCCAAGAATATCAGGAGGCTGTGGATAAGGTAAGAGTAAATGCTCATGATTTATCTACACAGCTTGAGGAAACTTATGAGTTAGGTAAGCCTGAAGCATTTCCAGGTTTTAACGAGCTAGTAGAAGAGCAAATCTCTCTAGCCGATGCGTGCTCTGATGATTCTGAACGCCAACAGCTAAGGGAAATACTTATAGAATTCCAAGAGCTGTTTGCCAAGGATTCTTATGATTGTGGTTTAACAAACCTACACGTTGCCCGCATACAAACTGACCCTAAGTTACCTCCTGTATATGTCAAACAGTACCGTCTTCCACTTGCGTCCTATGATTCATTGGCAGAAATTATAAGGAACCTCAAAGAGAGGGGTATTATACGGCCAGTGCACAGCTCTTATAATAACCCAATCTTGGGAATCCTTAAACCCAATGGTCAATGGCGTTTGTGCGCTGACTTAAGGCAACTGAACAAACGTGTATATATGTCCGGCTGGCCGGTGCCATATATAGATCAATGTTTGGCTCAGATGCAAGGGTCCAAAATTTTTACAGCAATTGACTGTGCCCAAGGGTACTGGACCATTAAAGTTAGTGAGGAAGACCAATATAAGCTAGCTTTCACTTTTGGAGGAGTACAATACGCCTGGGTTAGAATGCCTTTTGGGTATATCAACTCAGGTCATGAATTTGCCGTTTTTATGCACAAGGCTATGCCTGATGCTATGGCTAGGGGGACTCTCTGCTATGTGGATGATGTCCTGATTAAAAGTACTACCTTCCAAAAGCATATCACAGAAATTAAATATGTATTTAATCAGCTAAAGGAAGCTGGTGTTAAACTGTCGCTCAAAAAGGCACAGATGTGCCGCACCCAAGTTAACTTTCTTGGTCATGAGGTGACCACCGAAGGGTTAAACCCACAATGAAAGAAGGTGGAAGCGATAGTTAAATCTAAAACACCAACTAATCTCCATGAATTGAGATCCTTCCTAGGCATGATGAATTATTCCCGGAAGTTTATTGATAATTATTCAGAAATAACTAAACCATTGTTGTTATTATTGAAGAAAGATCAACAGTGGATCTGGGGTGAAGCTCAGGAACATGCCGTATCTGAGCTCAAGAGTAGACTCACCCAGGCTCCTTGTCTGGCTTATCCAGAAGGAGGTAAGCCATTTATTCTTGAGACAGGATTCACTAATCTTAGTCTCAGCGGGGTTTTGTATCAAAAACAGGATAACCTGAATAAGATTATCGCATATGCTAGCAAATCCCTGTCTTCCGTGGAAATTAAATTTAATGACTGTGAGAAAGCTTTATTGGCTACTGTTTGGGCATTACAGAACTTTCGGAGTTTTATTCAGGGTGAGAAGATCATTATTGAAACCGCTCATCAACCTTTGCAGTATTTGCAAAGTGACCGGATAAAGGAAGGACACCTCTCCAATAGTAGGATAACCGCTTGGACTTTATCCCTACAAGGATGGCCATTAGAAATTAGGTATAAGCAAAACAGGAAGAATCCTGTAGCTCAAGGACTCGCCGAACTCCATGATTGTTCAGCACCTCCCACAGAGACTGATACTAGTGGAGACGATTACCTTGAGGAACAATTGCTTTCCCCCTATAAGGCATTTGACGAGAATTATTGCACAACCTTACCAACGGCGTACATTGACGGGTGTTCCTACCATGTCACTACTGGCACTGATAGAAAACTGGTGGCAGGTATTGGGATTACCTGGACAGGTGAGTGCCCTATTTTATCTAAAGGATATAGTCTAGGACCACAGAGTAGCCAAGTGGCAGAACTCTGTGCAGTCTATAAGACAGTCCTCTTGGCTATTGAGTATAACATAAAGGAGTTTGTCATTATAACTGATTCTAATTATGTTCGCCATAGCTTTGTAGAATACCTCCCAGGTTGGAAAAGAAGCCATATGCTCCGATCCAATAATAAGCCAGTGAAACATGGTAAATTGTTTTGTGAGGTTGACAATCTTGTAACATCAAATGGCCTTACTATCTATTGGAAAAAGACCAAGGGGCATTCTAAGGTCCTGGGCCCTGAAAAACAAGGTAATGATCTAGCCGATCTATTGGCTAAAGAAGGCGCCCTTAAGGGAGAGGCCTTAGATATATCCCATCTATTGGGTCCTGTACAGGTAAATGCCATTACTAGGCAACAAGCCCGTAACGAAGCAGACACCCCGGTAGCACAGTGGATTCAAGACTCACCTAGTGAGGACTTGATTACAAGTCAAAAGGGGGACCCTATCATAGGGCTATTCTATAAGCACATAGAAGACCCCCTAAACCACCCAATTTCTGAGGAGGACTGGGTGGGAAAAGAAGACTTAAGGATCTTGATGAGGTCCCCAATTCCATATACAAGATGGTCTGTTAATCAGAACTTCTAAAAATGGAATACAACAATGGGTTGTACCTACTGCATTTAGAGGTTTAATGCTCCAACATGCTCATGATGCACCTACTTCAGGTCATCGCGGTGACAAAATCACATATGAGATTCTCCGTGATTATGCCTATTGGCCTCATATGCTTAAAGATGTACAAACCTATTGTCAAGGTTGTTTGGTGTGTTCCCAATTCCAACCATCTGGCCCCACTCATCGTGCACCACTACAGAAGAGGGGAATGTCATTACCATGGTCGGATATTCAAATAGATTTTATAGGACCGGTTACTAGGACAGCAAGGGGGAACAAGTATATGCTAACGGTTACTTGTCTGTTCACCAAATGGGTTGAATGTTTACCCGCAAACAATAATACGGCAGAAACCGCCGCTGCTTTGTTAATTAACCATGTGTTCTCCAGGTTTGGCCTACCGCAGAGGATTGAATCTGACAGAGGTAGTCATTTCACCAGCGAAGTGATGAACAAACTTTGGAAACTCTTGGGGGTAAAACGTAAATTACATATCGCTTACCGTCCTGCGTCAAGTGGTGGGGTGGAGCGATATAATCAATCCATTGTTAACATTCTCAAGAAGTTTGTTAAGGAATCAGGTAAGGACTGGGATCTTAAACTACCCCTAGTTCTCATGGCTATTCGGGCTACTCCCAGTGCAGCCACGAAAATGTCACCATTTGAATTAATGACAGGTAGAAAGATGGTTCTTCCCCAGCACTTGCTATACCGTACGTCCGATCAAAATCTAATTAATGCCTCCACAACACACCAATACATAGACCAGTTACGCAAGCATTTACAACATGCATTTGCGTTTGCACAGAAAAATCTGGAGAAAGCAGTGATAAGTAATAAAACTTACTATGATCTAAAGACCACCAAAAGGGAGTATGAGGTAAATGATCGTGTTTATCTGTAAAATTTTGCAAGAAACCAGGTAAAAGAAAAGAAATTCTTACCCTCATGGAGAGGGCCATATATCATTACTGATAAATTATCTCCAGTGGCCTATAAGGTTTCTATCCCTATTAATGGTGAAATTGTAGAGAAGTGGGTTCATATAAACCAATTGCGTGCTTGTCACCCCAAATCTCAGTTACAGATCATAGAAGGAGAAGCGGACAAAAAACAAGGATCCTAATTAATCATTGGATGGATGAGTATCCTTGATGACATTGTCATATCTTGTTCTCTTGTCTTCTTTTGTTTCAGTGAAACGTCGCTCTCTCTTGTCTGTCTGTGTGGCATGTATGTTCCCCACTAACACTCTAACATATCTCGTCAACAAATGGTTTAATGCTCCATGATTCTCTGAAAATGTTGTTATGCTAATTTTATTTTTCCTGTTGATAAGGTTTTGTTTGTAGCATAAAGCTGAGGATCATTCCTCTATAAAAGGGGGAAGAGTAGAGACAGAGAGTGTTAGTTTATAATAGATTAGCTGAAGGCTAGCAAGGGCCACAAGCAAACTGGTGCAAAAATCAATATACAGTAATTATACAGTACCATGGTCATAGGGATGATGATAGAAACTGTATTGTCATGTATGTATGCATGCAACAAATGTATCAATATGAGATCACTCATGTGTCATTTCTTTTAGACCAAAGAGTGCTTAAAAGACTAAGGTCGAGTGACAGTTGCCATGGGTATGGACGTCAAGACCAAGACCATGATGTGGATCATCCTCCTTTGATTGCAGGAGTTCCAGCCAAAGCCAGATACCGTGATGTGAATCATCCTTCTTCTGTGACAGGAGTTCCGGACACAGCCAAGCGTGGTTCCAGTGTTTTTACCAAAGAACCATTGGGCAAGAGGTGCTGGAGGCCATCCTAACGGAGAAGAATTTGGATCCTAGAGGAGTTCTGCCAACCTGCTCCCATAAATCACCATCCAAGAAGAATTTGTTATTTCTCCCACCACCTGTTCCAAAACTGGGAGTCTGATATGATCTGCATGCATTTTCAACTCAAGCCAAAACTAAGGAGATCCTTGAGTAGGCCAAGCAACTATTCATATTAGACACAACGTCTTCCTATCAACAAAATAGGTATATGGATTCCCTAATCAGAGGGATTGTTCCAACTATTGAAGAGAACAATAATTGCCTCATCTTTTGGGAACAAGCCGATGCTATTAAGTAGTTGATGAACTGAAGCGAACTGTATTAACTTCGGAGACGATCCCAGTCACAGGACGAAGATGACAACAGTCTCCTCCAGTTTAGCAATAATATTTTAGAACTTTTATCAAGTTAGAAAATCTTTTGCTAAAAGGGGGATTATGTCAGAGACTTTGTCCTGGGGGACCATACAGGGTTAATTCTAATTGTAAGAATTAGCTGAAATTCTGTTTAAAATGTGTTCAAATTACATCATATGTGAACAATGAGCCATTAGTCCAAGGTAGGGAGTGAGAAATAACTGACTGACATTTATGGTGATGGAGTGGGTTTTGCCAGACATTCTTAGTATGAGAAAAATCCTCCTCTAGGAACACGTCTAGGAAATGACAAATTTATATGACGTTTCATGCCCTCTTACATACATCATTGATGACATAAAAGCTGATTATATGTAAGAAATTTAAGTAGAGTAAGAGCTCCACCTAGAGTCTTGAGAGCATTATGACTGGGATTATCCGCATTCCTTGAATAATTAGGGATATATTAATATCCAATCAGGGCAGACCGGTGATGTCACGGTATAATGAGATGGCTCTTTGTCCAATCATTGGAAAAAGGTGGGGATAACTGATAAGGCAAAAATTGCAAATATAATCCCCAATTACTCTTAGTTAAGGGTCTTTTTGACTTCCTAAAAGAGGGTCTTGGACTCAACTTAACTGGCTGAAACAGAAAAGGTCTCTGGGTGACTTCCTGAATAAGAACTTCTGGTGATTCCTGACAAAAGAAGGCTTTGCTAATCCTGCCTCTCACAGAGAAATACAAAGAAACTTTGATTGGTAACTATATCAATTATTCATTTAGATTCAATTAATCCAGAATTTCACAATTTTTCTTCTGTTTGAAGAAATATAGTTTTATAGTTGTCTTAAGTGGACTGGCCAACCATTTGGGATAATTTATAATAAGCTAGATTTAGCTATTAAATTCTGGAAATAATAGAATCTATATAATTATTGGGAAATGTTATAAATTGCCAATCAGTGTAATACAGTATATAGCGTGGGTTATTTATATTAGCTAATATTAATCTTGGTATTCCTAGAGTAATATTTTGTGGTTCTGGGAAGATTATAATAGTTAATATTTGATACAGGATATTCTTTGAATCCAGTTATTAACCCTTTAACCGCTACTTGTCTGTTGTTAGTGGTGTTTTCTTTGGAATTCTCTGTATATGTGCCAGGCTTATATTTTGTAATTAGGTATTAACTCAATAGACAAAATAATTGCTGGGTGTGGCATCTGTTTTAAACGTCTGTATTAACCCTTGGAGTGCCTATAGGTTTTCTATAGGTTGCTATTGTCATAATATATGTTGACTGAAGTTGGTTACTTTATAGACATATGTTGCATGAAGTAATTCTAAGTAGATTATTTATATAATCTTTGTTTGACTATATTAATTGCAATTTATATATTTTTATTCAGAGGTATTCAATATTGAATTCAGTAGATAATTAAATTATAGAGATTTAAAATCTGGGATTTTATTCCAGCTATTCCCTAAATTTGATTATTATTGATATATGATACAAGGAATTGTTAGAGGAATTCTTTAATTCATCTCACAATACACCTTACATCATAATTGGCATAGTCTATACAGTTTCTGGGGCAGAGGTATTAAGAGACCCTGCAGCCAACTGTATTATATTAATTGTAACAATCAATTAACCTATTCTATGCTGCTGAATGCAATTATTGTTATTATACCTCTGAATATACCTATAGGTGGTTAACCCTTGCACCGCTGGTAATCTTTATGATAAATAGTGTGGTTTGATTTTCTGTATACCTATTATAATTGCTAGTCACTTAATTATTTCATTGTTGCTGATACTTGTATATATTGTATTTTAATAAAATATATATTTTTGCACAAATATGAAGGATTGATTCTTGTGATCAATTCGTTACTGTGAAGTAGCGTGTCAATACATATTAAAGATAAAGTTCTCGAATTATTTTATATTGTCATTTGTCTATTTAAGTGAAGAAATCCAGCCTGAGTGGTTCTCTGTTTAACCCTTTGGATACCTTCATATAAATAGCCCGACAGATTTTTGGAGGTTCCACCGAGATCTTTATATAGGATTGACACATTTGTCAAATAATTTTATTGGCAGATATATTACACAGTAACATATTTGTGCTTAAACATGTCTCAGGCAACTTCTTCAGTGTCTGAACCAATGGAACAGAGACCAGAAGAAGACATGAAATGGGCTGTAGAAGGGAGGTTAATTTATGCCATCCATTCTCGCCTCAAAATTAAGACTGATGCCCAACAATGGTGCAGTGACATTGAACTACGAGTGGTATCCCAATTTGATAAAATGTGGCAGCCTGATAGCTTCTATTATCGAGCATTGAATAGGTGTATAGATCAAACTAAGGCAAGGGATTTGGACACCCAGATTTTATTAATTGTGCCTGAATTGTTAACTATTATAGGCTTCCAGAGAAACAAATTGGAGGCTTATCAAAAGGTTGTAGAGCCACTAAAACAGGCACTAAAGGCTCAGACTGAAATGATCTCTGAGTTAGAGGAAGAGGTGCGTAAGTTTGTCAAAATTGCAAACTCACAAGAAAAGCATATTGAGAATCTCCAGCGCCAGGTAAATGGGCTAGAGAGCAGGCGTAAAACAGCTATTGAGGAAATGTGGTCTACAAAAGCACATAATACTGCCCTTAATGCTAAGATGTATGAGCTACAAGGTGAGATAGACATTTTGCAAAAACACATTAGGCAACTCCAATCCCATTTAGACAAGCGGGTTCAGGACAATATAAAATTGCGAGAGCAACTGTTGGTATATCAGACCAGTGATAATGCCCCTAAGGGGGATAAATCAGTGGATCTAGATATGTTTAATGTCTTGTCAAGCCAGATCCAGGAATTGTCAGAAAGAATGCAGGCCCTTACTGCTTCTGATTCTGACCATACCCCCTCTGAGATGGGACAGGATATTAGCCCTGATAAGGTAGTTCAGACCCAACCAGCTATATCTAGTAGTCATCAGGATTACTCACCTGGGAAGGAGGGGGATGTTAGTCCTCAGAAGTCACACTTTTTGCTGAAGTGTGATGATGAGGGTAACATCCCAGAGCAAGCCACACACCCTGCACCACGGAGTCTTTTAACAGGCCACAGATTACCCTCTAACAGGGAGTCAATGTTCAAACCTAACAGGAGGCCAATGCCCACACTAAGTAGGTTTGAACAGGAGGAACAGTCACCTTTAGTTGAAGGAACTAAGATAATAAGATTTCTGAGAGATACCGTACCAGTTTTCCACAGAAAATCTAAAATATCCATTGTGAGTCATTTAGACCGTTATACTGAAACACTTGCATCTCTAGGCCTTCATTCTGATCGTCATAAAATGGATTATGTGCCTTGGGTTTTTGATGTTTCAGAGAATTTCTTTTTCAGTTCTTTAGCTGAGATGGATATCAATACCTGGGAGGAAACAGTGGAACAGATAATCCTAGCGTTTGGTCCTTATAAAACTCGCCATGAGGCTAAATGTGCTATATATGCACTAAAATGTAGGCCAGACCAGGACCCCAGGCAATTCTTGTCAGAGCTTAAATGTGCATATATCCTTGCAGATAGGGATGCAGATTTTCATTCATATGAGTTCAGGGAACTGTTCTTTAATGCTCTGCCTAGATACATGAAAACTAATCTAGCTAGGGATTATTCACCCCTATTATCACTAGATTGGTTACTCACTCAGGCTATTAAGCTGTATAATGCCCAGCAGAGTGAGAATACCCCAGCTAGGGACAAGAAGCCTGCCTCCCAGTGTGTGGCAGAAACATTGGTTGAGGAAAGTTTGCCCTTTGAATCTGGCAAGAGAACCTATGCAGAGGTGTTAAAATCTCCACAGGTTCATAAACAGGTACCAGGACAGAAGGGACCTGCCTCTGTTAGTTCCCAGGGGTCTAATAATTCAAATGGTCAGAAACCATTTTTCTAGAGATCCCAGGGATACAACAAAAACCAAAATAGATCTAAGTTTCCCAGGAGGTTCAAAAAGAGTAAAAACTCTAATAATCAGGGGGCCCAGCAAAATCAGCAGAATAATAAGTCTGATTCTAGGAACCAAGGTCAGAAGCAAGTGAGTCTTAAGGTACAGGTTAACAACCTAACAGATATGATGGCCAAAATGATGACCACTATGGCACAGCTAGGCCAAAGTCCCAGTTCTAATACCCAGCAGGGATCTAACCCTTTTTTAGGGACAGCCCCAGGGGTGGCAACTGCCACTCAATAACAGAACAGGGTAATGGTAAGCAGGCCTTAGAATAACATTGCTTTACCCTATGTAAGTCCTATAATAACCGATAATATTTTAACCAACAGGAATGCTAACACATTTTCTTTACAGGATGTAAATGCTTTGTGTGACTCTAACATTTCTTCCTTATCTCATCCACAGCCAAGTACACATAAGTCCATCCCTGATGATGTCACTTCTTTTTCCTGCATTTTTCCAGAACAGGTTGAACGAGGAGGAGGAGTGAAGGGGGATGCTGCAGCTGTACAACATGACCCAGTGGTCAGCAAGACTGCTCCTGTAAATTCAGGAATTAACCCTTGCAGGCAGTGGAGGGATTATAAGATGATCTTACATCGTAATTATTTATGCAAAATGCATGAATTTGAAGGAAGATATTTTATTGATGTTACATTGCAGGGGCTTGATGACCTAATCATTTCCAGTCTCCTGGATACAGGATCACAAGCTACCATCTTATCTAGCTCCCATTTCCATCAAATTATGGAGGAAGCTTCTGTAAAGCCAGTGTTAAAGGCATTTGATGGATCCCTAATAAGCGTAGGAGGTAACCCCTTAAAAGTATTGGGAACCACATGGTTACATTTTAAAATCGGTAACAAATCATTCACACATAAAGTCATAGTTGTTGAAGTTCCCTATAACAGGTTAATTATAGGTGCCGATCTACTACGGCGATTAAGTCCCGTCATAGACTGTGTGAATAATGTCATCTGGTTGCAGGTTAAAACCCCAATCAATTATGAGCGGGCATTGCAACGCCCCCATAGAAATTATCATGTGGTAGAGGAAAATAGGGATACTATTGAAATTCACTTTGTCAATAGCCAGAACCCTAACCTCACTGTTTTACAGATACCTAATACTGATACTGAGTATATGGAAGGTGATATCTCCATCAAGGCGTTACCAGAACAGATTCAGAATGTGAAGCTAGAAGGCGATGTTTTAACCATCTCTTTTCACAGATCACCCTCTGAACCAGTAGATCCAGAGAATCATTCTCAATATCTGACGTCAATTGACAATACAGGGGGTGAGTTGTTTGTTCCCTTACAGGTTAAAGACTTGGGGAGGATCAAACAGGCCAAACTGAATCTGAAATTGGAAAACAGTTACATTAGTAACAGCCTACTGATGGAGGTAAGAGATCCTATCCTTATTAAGTATCTGGCGCCATATGATGAATTGGTACATGACCTAGATGACGATGCTATAAGTTATAACGTTGTTGCGAGGTGTCTGTTATCTATATCTCTAGGTGACAGGTCCGCCAAACATGTTTTTCTTGTAGTGGAGAATCCCCAACACCAGATCTATATTGGCAACGATTTAATACATCGTTTTGCCGCCCAGATTGATCTGGTGAATAACAACCTATGGACTAGGTTAGAAGGGAACCCTTGTGGATTTCAGGATGACTTAAAAGCCCTGAAGTCATGTCAACTGTTGCCATATGCAGTAAAGTTACAGGTAGCTAATAAGGTCACTTTACCTGGTGGGGCAAGTCAGGTCCCCATATCCTTGCAGGTTCGTAGTGGTCAGAACCTTGAGAATCCTGATGCATTAATATGCCTCTCAAATAGGATTCAACAATTAGGAATTTCTGTATCACACACCCCTATGGTGAGTATTCATAGAACACCAGTCCACATAGTGGTAAATAACATAACCCCACACAGTATTACCTTGGAGAAAGGAACTGTAATAGGGTATGCTCTGGATTCAGAATACTATACATTTGGGTTTCAGAACCAAGTAATAGGCCTACTACCTGATAATTATCTGTCTGAGGAGCAACTTGTTGAGCAATTGTTTTACTCCCTTCCAGAGGGACTGTTTTCCGTTCAATCTGTGTATCCATCTAGCCCTGATACAGGTACATGCCGGATTGAAGAATCCTCTCTGGTATTTGAACACCAGATGGAGGAACCAGAGGCCCAAGAATATCAGGAGGCTGTGGATAAGGTAAGAGTAAATGCTCATGATTTATCTACACAGCTTGAGGAAACTTATGAGTTAGGTAAGCCTGAAGCATTTCCAGGTTTTAACGAGCTAGTAGAAGAGCAAATCTCTCTAGCCGATGCGTGCTCTGATGATTCTGAACGCCAACAGCTAAGGGAAATACTTATAGAATTCCAAGAGCTGTTTGCCAAGGATTCTTATGATTGTGGTTTAACAAACCTACACGTTGCCCGCATACAAACTGACCCTAAGTTACCTCCTGTATATGTCAAACAGTACCGTCTTCCACTTGCGTCCTATGATTCATTGGCAGAAATTATAAGGAACCTCAAAGAGAGGGGTATTATACGGCCAGTGCACAGCTCTTATAATAACCCAATCTTGGGAATCCTTAAACCCAATGGTCAATGGCGTTTGTGCGCTGACTTAAGGCAACTGAACAAACGTGTATATATGTCCGGCTGGCCGGTGCCATATATAGATCAATGTTTGGCTCAGATGCAAGGGTCCAAAATTTTTACAGCAATTGACTGTGCCCAAGGGTACTGGACCATTAAAGTTAGTGAGGAAGACCAATATAAGCTAGCTTTCACTTTTGGAGGAGTACAATACGCCTGGGTTAGAATGCCTTTTGGGTATATCAACTCAGGTCATGAATTTGCCGTTTTTATGCACAAGGCTATGCCTGATGCTATGGCTAGGGGGACTCTCTGCTATGTGGATGATGTCCTGATTAAAAGTACTACCTTCCAAAAGCATATCACAGAAATTAAATATGTATTTAATCAGCTAAAGGAAGCTGGTGTTAAACTGTCGCTCAAAAAGGCACAGATGTGCCGCACCCAAGTTAACTTTCTTGGTCATGAGGTGACCACCGAAGGGTTAAACCCACAATGAAAGAAGGTGGAAGCGATAGTTAAATCTAAAACACCAACTAATCTCCATGAATTGAGATCCTTCCTAGGCATGATGAATTATTCCCGGAAGTTTATTGATAATTATTCAGAAATAACTAAACCATTGTTGTTATTATTGAAGAAAGATCAACAGTGGATCTGGGGTGAAGCTCAGGAACATGCCGTATCTGAGCTCAAGAGTAGACTCACCCAGGCTCCTTGTCTGGCTTATCCAGAAGGAGGTAAGCCATTTATTCTTGAGACAGGATTCACTAATCTTAGTCTCAGCGGGGTTTTGTATCAAAAACAGGATAACCTGAATAAGATTATCGCATATGCTAGCAAATCCCTGTCTTCCGTGGAAATTAAATTTAATGACTGTGAGAAAGCTTTATTGGCTACTGTTTGGGCATTACAGAACTTTCGGAGTTTTATTCAGGGTGAGAAGATCATTATTGAAACCGCTCATCAACCTTTGCAGTATTTGCAAAGTGACCGGATAAAGGAAGGACACCTCTCCAATAGTAGGATAACCGCTTGGACTTTATCCCTACAAGGATGGCCATTAGAAATTAGGTATAAGCAAAACAGGAAGAATCCTGTAGCTCAAGGACTCGCCGAACTCCATGATTGTTCAGCACCTCCCACAGAGACTGATACTAGTGGAGACGATTACCTTGAGGAACAATTGCTTTCCCCCTATAAGGCATTTGACGAGAATTATTGCACAACCTTACCAACGGCGTACATTGACGGGTGTTCCTACCATGTCACTACTGGCACTGATAGAAAACTGGTGGCAGGTATTGGGATTACCTGGACAGGTGAGTGCCCTATTTTATCTAAAGGATATAGTCTAGGACCACAGAGTAGCCAAGTGGCAGAACTCTGTGCAGTCTATAAGACAGTCCTCTTGGCTATTGAGTATAACATAAAGGAGTTTGTCATTATAACTGATTCTAATTATGTTCGCCATAGCTTTGTAGAATACCTCCCAGGTTGGAAAAGAAGCCATATGCTCCGATCCAATAATAAGCCAGTGAAACATGGTAAATTGTTTTGTGAGGTTGACAATCTTGTAACATCAAATGGCCTTACTATCTATTGGAAAAAGACCAAGGGGCATTCTAAGGTCCTGGGCCCTGAAAAACAAGGTAATGATCTAGCCGATCTATTGGCTAAAGAAGGCGCCCTTAAGGGAGAGGCCTTAGATATATCCCATCTATTGGGTCCTGTACAGGTAAATGCCATTACTAGGCAACAAGCCCGTAACGAAGCAGACACCCCGGTAGCACAGTGGATTCAAGACTCACCTAGTGAGGACTTGATTACAAGTCAAAAGGGGGACCCTATCATAGGGCTATTCTATAAGCACATAGAAGACCCCCTAAACCACCCAATTTCTGAGGAGGACTGGGTGGGAAAAGAAGACTTAAGGATCTTGATGAGGTCCCCAATTCCATATACAAGATGGTCTGTTAATCAGAACTTCTAAAAATGGAATACAACAATGGGTTGTACCTACTGCATTTAGAGGTTTAATGCTCCAACATGCTCATGATGCACCTACTTCAGGTCATCGCGGTGACAAAATCACATATGAGATTCTCCGTGATTATGCCTATTGGCCTCATATGCTTAAAGATGTACAAACCTATTGTCAAGGTTGTTTGGTGTGTTCCCAATTCCAACCATCTGGCCCCACTCATCGTGCACCACTACAGAAGAGGGGAATGTCATTACCATGGTCGGATATTCAAATAGATTTTATAGGACCGGTTACTAGGACAGCAAGGGGGAACAAGTATATGCTAACGGTTACTTGTCTGTTCACCAAATGGGTTGAATGTTTACCCGCAAACAATAATACGGCAGAAACCGCCGCTGCTTTGTTAATTAACCATGTGTTCTCCAGGTTTGGCCTACCGCAGAGGATTGAATCTGACAGAGGTAGTCATTTCACCAGCGAAGTGATGAACAAACTTTGGAAACTCTTGGGGGTAAAACGTAAATTACATATCGCTTACCGTCCTGCGTCAAGTGGTGGGGTGGAGCGATATAATCAATCCATTGTTAACATTCTCAAGAAGTTTGTTAAGGAATCAGGTAAGGACTGGGATCTTAAACTACCCCTAGTTCTCATGGCTATTCGGGCTACTCCCAGTGCAGCCACGAAAATGTCACCATTTGAATTAATGACAGGTAGAAAGATGGTTCTTCCCCAGCACTTGCTATACCGTACGTCCGATCAAAATCTAATTAATGCCTCCACAACACACCAATACATAGACCAGTTACGCAAGCATTTACAACATGCATTTGCGTTTGCACAGAAAAATCTGGAGAAAGCAGTGATAAGTAATAAAACTTACTATGATCTAAAGACCACCAAAAGGGAGTATGAGGTAAATGATCGTGTTTATCTGTAAAATTTTGCAAGAAACCAGGTAAAAGAAAAGAAATTCTTACCCTCATGGAGAGGGCCATATATCATTACTGATAAATTATCTCCAGTGGCCTATAAGGTTTCTATCCCTATTAATGGTGAAATTGTAGAGAAGTGGGTTCATATAAACCAATTGCGTGCTTGTCACCCCAAATCTCAGTTACAGATCATAGAAGGAGAAGCGGACAAAAAACAAGGATCCTAATTAATCATTGGATGGATGAGTATCCTTGATGACATTGTCATATCTTGTTCTCTTGTCTTCTTTTGTTTCAGTGAAACGTCGCTCTCTCTTGTCTGTCTGTGTGGCATGTATGTTCCCCACTAACACTCTAACATATCTCGTCAACAAATGGTTTAATGCTCCATGATTCTCTGAAAATGTTGTTATGCTAATTTTATTTTTCCTGTTGATAAGGTTTTGTTTGTAGCATAAAGCTGAGGATCATTCCTCTATAAAAGGGGGAAGAGTAGAGACAGAGAGTGTTAGTTTATAATAGATTAGCTGAAGGCTAGCAAGGGCCACAAGCAAACTGGTGCAAAAATCAATATACAGTAATTATACAGTACCATGGTCATAGGGATGATGATAGAAACTGTATTGTCATGTATGTATGCATGCAACAAATGTATCAATATGAGATCACTCATGTGTCATTTCTTTTAGACCAAAGAGTGCTTAAAAGACTAAGGTCGAGTGACAGTTGCCATGGGTATGGACGTCAAGACCAAGACCATGATGTGGATCATCCTCCTTTGATTGCAGGAGTTCCAGCCAAAGCCAGATACCGTGATGTGAATCATCCTTCTTCTGTGACAGGAGTTCCGGACACAGCCAAGCGTGGTTCCAGTGTTTTTACCAAAGAACCATTGGGCAAGAGGTGCTGGAGGCCATCCTAACGGAGAAGAATTTGGATCCTAGAGGAGTTCTGCCAACCTGCTCCCATAAATCACCATCCAAGAAGAATTTGTTATTTCTCCCACCACCTGTTCCAAAACTGGGAGTCTGATATGATCTGCATGCATTTTCAACTCAAGCCAAAACTAAGGAGATCCTTGAGTAGGCCAAGCAACTATTCATATTAGACACAACGTCTTCCTATCAACAAAATAGGTATATGGATTCCCTAATCAGAGGGATTGTTCCAACTATTGAAGAGAACAATAATTGCCTCATCTTTTGGGAACAAGCCGATGCTATTAAGTAGTTGATGAACTGAAGCGAACTGTATTAACTTCGGAGACGATCCCAGTCACAGGACGAAGATGACAACAGTCTCCTCCAGTTTAGCAATAATATTTTAGAACTTTTATCAAGTTAGAAAATCTTTTGCTAAAAGGGGGATTATGTCAGAGACTTTGTCCTGGGGGACCATACAGGGTTAATTCTAATTGTAAGAATTAGCTGAAATTCTGTTTAAAATGTGTTCAAATTACATCATATGTGAACAATGAGCCATTAGTCCAAGGTAGGGAGTGAGAAATAACTGACTGACATTTATGGTGATGGAGTGGGTTTTGCCAGACATTCTTAGTATGAGAAAAATCCTCCTCTAGGAACACGTCTAGGAAATGACAAATTTATATGACGTTTCATGCCCTCTTACATACATCATTGATGACATAAAAGCTGATTATATGTAAGAAATTTAAGTAGAGTAAGAGCTCCACCTAGAGTCTTGAGAGCATTATGACTGGGATTATCCGCATTCCTTGAATAATTAGGGATATATTAATATCCAATCAGGGCAGACCGGTGATGTCACGGTATAATGAGATGGCTCTTTGTCCAATCATTGGAAAAAGGTGGGGATAACTGATAAGGCAAAAATTGCAAATATAATCCCCAATTACTCTTAGTTAAGGGTCTTTTTGACTTCCTAAAAGAGGGTCTTGGACTCAACTTAACTGGCTGAAACAGAAAAGGTCTCTGGGTGACTTCCTGAATAAGAACTTCTGGTGATTCCTGACAAAAGAAGGCTTTGCTAATCCTGCCTCTCACAGAGAAATACAAAGAAACTTTGATTGGTAACTATATCAATTATTCATTTAGATTCAATTAATCCAGAATTTCACAATTTTTCTTCTGTTTGAAGAAATATAGTTTTATAGTTGTCTTAAGTGGACTGGCCAACCATTTGGGATAATTTATAATAAGCTAGATTTAGCTATTAAATTCTGGAAATAATAGAATCTATATAATTATTGGGAAATGTTATAAATTGCCAATCAGTGTAATACAGTATATAGCGTGGGTTATTTATATTAGCTAATATTAATCTTGGTATTCCTAGAGTAATATTTTGTGGTTCTGGGAAGATTATAATAGTTAATATTTGATACAGGATATTCTTTGAATCCAGTTATTAACCCTTTAACCGCTACTTGTCTGTTGTTAGTGGTGTTTTCTTTGGAATTCTCTGTATATGTGCCAGGCTTATATTTTGTAATTAGGTATTAACTCAATAGACAAAATAATTGCTGGGTGTGGCATCTGTTTTAAACGTCTGTATTAACCCTTGGAGTGCCTATAGGTTTTCTATAGGTTGCTATTGTCATAATATATGTTGACTGAAGTTGGTTACTTTATAGACATATGTTGCATGAAGTAATTCTAAGTAGATTATTTATATAATCTTTGTTTGACTATATTAATTGCAATTTATATATTTTTATTCAGAGGTATTCAATATTGAATTCAGTAGATAATTAAATTATAGAGATTTAAAATCTGGGATTTTATTCCAGCTATTCCCTAAATTTGATTATTATTGATATATGATACAAGGAATTGTTAGAGGAATTCTTTAATTCATCTCACAATACACCTTACATCATAATTGGCATAGTCTATACAGTTTCTGGGGCAGAGGTATTAAGAGACCCTGCAGCCAACTGTATTATATTAATTGTAACAATCAATTAACCTATTCTATGCTGCTGAATGCAATTATTGTTATTATACCTCTGAATATACCTATAGGTGGTTAACCCTTGCACCGCTGGTAATCTTTATGATAAATAGTGTGGTTTGATTTTCTGTATACCTATTATAATTGCTAGTCACTTAATTATTTCATTGTTGCTGATACTTGTATATATTGTATTTTAATAAAATATATATTTTTGCACAAATATGAAGGATTGATTCTTGTGATCAATTCGTTACTGTGAAGTAGCGTGTCAATACATATTAAAGATAAAGTTCTCGAATTATTTTATATTGTCATTTGTCTATTTAAGTGAAGAAATCCAGCCTGAGTGGTTCTCTGTTTAACCCTTTGGATACCTTCATATAAATAGCCCGACAAAGTTTGTGGCTTTAGCTGCATTAATCTGGGGCAAAGGGTTTCACAATAACAGCTGTGTTAAAATTAATGTACTCACATGTCATGTGCTTTCTACAAAATGGCATCTTCAGCCATGTGGCTTGAGAACAAAAACACAGAGTTAGGGCCTAGCAGACCATGTGGCTTGAGAACAAAAACACAGAGTTAGGGCCTAGCAGACCATGTGACTTGAAAACAAATACACAGAGTTAGGGCCTAGCAGACCATATGGCTTGAAAACAAATACACAGAGTTAGGGCCTAGCAGACCATATGGCTTGAAAACAAATACACAGAGTTAGGGCCTAGCAGACCATGCGACTTGAAAACAAATACACAGAGTTAGGGCCTAGCAGACCATGCGACTTGAAAACAAATACACAGAGTTAGGGCCTAGCAGACCATGCGACTTGAAAACAAATACACAGAGTTAGGGCCTAGCAGACCATATGGCTTGAAAACAAATACACAGAGTTAGGGCCTAGCAGACCATGCGACTTGAAAACAAATACACAGAGTTAGGGCCTAGCAGACCATGCCTCTTGAAAACAAATACACAGAGTTAGGGCCTAGCAGACCATGCGACTTGAAAACAAATACACAGAGTTAGGGCCTAGCAGACCATGCCTCTTGAAAACAAATACACAGAGTTAGGGCCTAGCAGACCATGTGACTTGAAAACAAATACACAGAGTTAGGGCCTAGCAGACCATGCGACTTGAAAACAAATACACAGAGTTAGGGCCTAGCAGACCATGCGACTTGAAAACAAATACACAGAGTTAGGGCCTAGCAGACCATATGGCTTGAAAACAAATACACAGAGTTAGGGCCTAGCAGACCATGCGACTTGAAAACAAATACACAGAGTTAGGGCCTAGCAGACCATGCCTCTTGAAAACAAATACACAGAGTTAGGGCCTAGCAGACCATGCGACTTGAAAACAAATACACAGAGTTAGGGCCTAGCAGACCATGCCTCTTGAAAACAAATACACAGAGTTAGGGCCTAGCAGACCATGTGACTTGAAAACAAATACACAGAGTTAGGGCCTAGCAGACCATATGGCTTGAAAACAAATACACAGAGTTAGGGCCTAGCAGACCATGTGGCTTGAGCTCTCTGCAAAGTGGAATCCTCAGCCATGTGGCCTGAGAACAAAGAATGAGTTGAGTCCTAGCAAGATGGTGTCAGACCATGTGGCTTGAGAACAAAGAATGGGTTGAGGCCTAGCAAGATGGTGTCAGACCATGTGGCTTGAGAACAAAACAGAGAGAGACACACATTATACTCACACTAACAGACACTAGCACAGTTATTGGAAACAATATGCATTTGCCAACACTCCAAAATCCAACCCATATATTTTAGGATATACCCAGATATGTTGGTTCTAATGACCATTATCACAATTAACACAATAACACCCCAGTACTAGCAATAATATTTAATAACAAACAATAATATTATAATAAGAACAAAACAGTGTATATTATCAAATATGTTCTAGCTAAACACCTAATAATATTTAGACAATTACAGAACATCCAACTGTCCCAATTTACCCAGGACAGCCCCGATTTTAGGGCCCAAACCCACTGTCCCACCTGTATTTCCCTATGTCCTGCTTTCCTGGCTGTTTCCCTGCTTCATATGTTTTGCCCGTACACCAGGACCGCTCCAGCAGCCTAGAGACATCACGTTCATCATGTGAGCCGCGCTGCTGAGCGGCGAGACGCCTAACTGACTGGCAGTGCGCATGCATGTTCATTTGTATCTGTGTATATACTATACATACACACACTGGTCTAGGACATCTGCCACATTTTCCTATGTTAGGCATACGTGCCCTTTAACCTTTTAAGTGCTGGACGGGTGTGCTGCACACTATAGAGCAATGCACTGCACAGCCTTCTGGCATTCAAACGGTTGAACTTAATACATGTGGATCATTGTTATCACTTAAAAATAAGTAAAAAACAAACCTCTACTTAACCCTCTGAGTGCCAGAGGGGTTTCCCTCTGCCATTCAAAGGGTTAAAAACCAGAAGACATGAAGACAAGAGAAAATTCTCTGTACATGTAGTGTTGGCTTTAGTGTCCTAGTGGAATGGAGCAGTCAGTATATTGGCTTCAAATTGATGATCATCTCGCTTCTTTCTCTGCAACATTGCTAAAATCCGCCCGTTCCTCTCCCAACAAACTACTAAAACTCTTATACATGCCCTCATTCTGTCCCGCTTAGACTATTGCAATATCCTACTAACTGGCCTCCCTGCTACTCATCTTTCACCTGTACAATCTGTTTTAAACTCAGCTGCATGAATCACCACACTCTCCCCAAAAACTGAACCTTCTCACATAATTCTCAGACATCTGTCATGGCTCCCGATTCAGCAGCACATCAATTACAAACTCCTTCTTCTGACCTTTAAAGCTCTCCACACTACTACCCCTCCTTACATCTCTTCCCTCATCTCCTCTTATGTTCCTGGGCACCTTCTTCACTCAGCACACAACGCACTTCTTGTTACACCATCCACAAGCTCTGCCCCCTCCCATCTCAAATCTTTCTCGCTTTCTGCTCCCTACCTCTGGAACTCCATGCCCGTCTCCCTACGTCTAGAACAATCCCCCTCTGTCTTTAAGTCTACCCTGATATCTTATCTTGTGGAGCACTAGGACCATGCACTGCCTTTGGCCAAACTCAGAACTTGTAATCTCAGCACTTGACACCCTCTTTCCCCATTGTCTGTCTCCTTTTACCCATTTAGACTGTAAGCTCCTTGGGGCAGGGACCTTTTTCCCATTGTTTCTATGAATGTCGCACTTATTTCATCCCCTCTTATTTATTGTAACATATGTCTGTTGTAAGGCGATGCGTACACTGTGTGGCGCCATGTAAATATAGATATACATACATACATACATACATGTCTTTTGAAGATATCTTTAAAAAGACTGGACTTGATTTGGTAACATTTGACTACACTTTGCCACAGTAATAAAAGGAAAACAAATTTGATCGTTTGATGATAGTTATAATGCAAACATTGTCAACCAATTACACATAGCTGTGCAAACTAAAGAAAATCCCAGAGACCTGTAATTAAATGAAGTCTCGGAATGAAACATTTATTAATGGTCTAGTTGCTGACAGATATTTTATTGACCTAATCAAGCCCTTATATTGGGACTGAGGCCAGGAATAAGATTCCTGAGCTACATTAAAAAAAAAAAAAAAAAAAACCCCAGCAACTTTAAAATAATTTTGAAAGCACTTCAAAATCTATTTAAATATTTGATTAACCACTACATTGTCCATGTTGCTGGAAACATCTATGCTGGCAACAGAGAAGTTAATGTAAAACCAGTGAAGTTCAAAATGATGATAAAACCAACCATCCATCATGAGACAGTGGGTGTTAAAAATAATATGGGGTCCATTCACCCTATATAATTTTTATAACATTTTAAATAACTCAAAATAAATTACTATGGGGTTCATTTAGTCCATATGACTTTAATGGCACACACAATGAAAAATAATAATTAATATGAAGCCCCAGTAGACTCCTACAAATATCTTGGTATGTGGCTTGACCCTAACCTCAATTTTGGTCACCACATTGACAAATTAACCTCTAAACTTTATCCCAAAATAAGTACTCTTTTTAGAAACAAATCATGTTTAAGTACCCTGGTGAGAAAACGTATTGTACAACAGATACTGCTGCCAGTCATAGACTATGGTGACGTAGTATATGCTTCAGCGCCAGAAATCCATCTCTGTAAACTTGACACTATATAATTCATTATGCTGCTTTATCTTCCAATGTGACTACACTACCCATCATTGTGACATGCTTAAAGAACTAAATTGGCTAACATTCAAATCTAGACGTAACCTTCATCTTTCTTGTTTAGTACACAACCACTTCTCTGGAAAACTACCACACTACCTGAGCAGTATGCTCACTCCAGCTCTCCATACTAACTATAACCTCTGCTCCACTACTAACAACTCACTGACTATTCCACACTACCTGAGCAGTATGATCACTCCAGATCTCCATACTGACTATAACCTCCTCTCCACTGCTAACAACTCACTGACTATTCCACAGTACCTGAGCAGTATGATCACTCCAGATCTCCATACTAACTATAACCTCCACTGCTAACAACTCACTGACTATTACACACTACCTGAGCAGTATGATCACTCCAGATCTCCATACTAACTATAACCTCCGCTCCACTGCTAACAACTCACTGACTATTACACACTACCTGAGCAGTATGATCACTCCAGATCTCCATACTAACTATAACCTCCGCTCTACTACTAACAACTAACTGACTATTCCACACTACCTGAGCAGTATGATCACTCCAGCTCTCCATACTAACTATAACCTCCACTACTAACACCTCACTGAGTATTCCACACTACCTGAGCACTATGATCACTCCAGCTCTCCATACTAACTATACCCTCCACTCCACTGCTAACAACTCACTGACTATTCCACACTACCTGAGCAGCATGATCACTCCAGTTCTCCATACTAACTATAACCTCCACTCCACTGCTAACAACTCATTGACTATTCCACACTACCTGAGCAGTATGATCATTCCAGATCTCCATACTAACTATAACCTCCACTCCACTGCTAACAACTCACTGACTATTCCACACTACCTGAGCAGTATGCTCACTTCAGATCTCCATACTAACTATAACCTCCACTCTACTACTAACAACTCACTGACTATTCCACACTACCTGAGCAGTATGATCACTCCAGATCTCCATACTAACTATAAGCTCCACTACTAACAACTCACTGACTATTCCACATTACCAGAGCAGTATGATCACTCCAGATCTCCATACTAACTATAACCTCAGCTCTACTGCTAACAACTCACTGACTATTCCACACTACCTGAGCACTATGATCACTCCAGATCTCCATAATAACTATAACCTTCACTACTAACAACTCACTGACTATTGCACACTACCTGAGCAGTATGATCACTCCAGATCTCCATACTAACTATAACCTCCACTTCACTACTAACTCACTGACTATTCCACACTACCTGAGCAGTATGATCACTCCAGATCTCCATACTAACTATAACCTCCACTCCACTGCTAACACCTCACTGACTATTCCACACTACCTGAGCAATATGATCACTCCAGATCTGCATATTAACTATAACCTCCACTCCACTACTAACACCTCACTGACTATTCCACACTACCTGAGCAATATGATCACTCCAGATCTACATATTAACTATAACCTCCACTGCACTACTAACAACTCACTGACTATTCCACACTACCTGAGCAGTATGATCACTCCAGATCTCCATACTAACTATAACCTCCACTCCACTGCTAACACCTCACTGACTATTCCACACTACCTGAGTAGTATGATCACTCCAGCTCTCCATATTAACTATAACCTCCGCTCCACTACTAACAACTCACTGACTATTCCACACTACCTGAGCAATATGATCACTCCAGATCTACATATTAACTATAACCTCCACTGCACTACTAACAACTCACTGACTATTCCACACTACCAGAGCAGTATAATCAATCCAGATCTCCATACTAATTATAACCTCCACTGCTAACAACTGACTGACTATTCCACACTACCTGAGCAGTATGATCACTCCAGGTCTCCATACTAACTATAACCTCCACTGCTAACAACTCACTGACTATTCCACACTACCTAAGCAGTATGATCACTCCAGATCTCCATACTAACTATAACCTGCACTGCTAACAACTCATTGCGTATACCACAATACAAGAAAGAAGCAGGAAGATCTGCCTTCTCCTTCAGAACTCCAAAAATCTGGAACAATCTGCCGGAAATAATCACATCTGCTCTCAGTTTAAAATCCTTAAAAGCAAATGTTTCTTTATATCTAAAAACAGTGTGTAACTGTATATAATCTCATTATTTAATAAGTGTGTATATTAATGTTTATGTATGTTTGTATATAATGTCTCACAATTAGTGTAAATATGTAACCCTTTACTGAAAACTACCCAGGACATACTTGAAAACGAGAGAAATCTCAATGTATTCTTCCTGGTAAAACATTTTCTAAGTAAATAAATAAATATGAAGTCTGTATTTACAACATTATTTTATCAGATTAGCCAATGAAGGTGTCCATGACCCCTTTCTCTACTCTCCCACTGGGAGAGGAAGTATTTAAATAAATAGTTGGGGTCTGGAGACCCCATATTAATGAATTAAATGACCCCTTTCTCCTAGCCAATTATTGACTGGGTGAAATTTAAATTTGGACTGCCTTATAAATAAGTAAAGTGTGTGAGGATTGTTTTTAATTTAATTTTTGATGACATTTTTTTCTACAAGCTGGAAGAGAGGGCCATTGCATCACAGGTGCAGAGAGGAATCTACATCCAAGTAAGGGGAAAAAAACCTAAACCTCTTTTCTTGAAGGCAGGGTTTATGTCTATTGTGGCAAAGCCGGACACCTGTTGCGTATCTGTCCTGTACGGCCGGGAAACAAACGCACCTAGGTTACCTTGGGGGACAGGCCCTAGATGGTGTTCAGCAGTCCCTAGACCCTATTATGCAGAACCCCACGATCCAGGTGGCATTTTCCTGGGAAGAACACTCGGTGGAGGTTCTGGCCCTGGTTGATTCCGGCGCAGCTGGATACTTTATGGACAGTTCATTTGCTGCGCTACATCAGATTCCGTTGGTCGAGAGGGAATCTCCCTTAGCTATTGAGGCCATTGATGGCAGACCGTTAGAACCAGCTCAAATCACCATGGAAACTATTCCTCTGTCTATGACTATTGGGGCTCTCCACACTGAGAAACAGCGGTTTCAGATTATTCACTCTCCTCATCATGCGGTCATTCTGGGGTTCCAATGGCTACATTTGCATAATCACCAGTTTGATTGGCAGACTTGTGAGATCACGTCTTGGTCCGAGTATTGTATGGGGCATTGTGTGACTCTATCACAGTGCCTGTGATCCTTTCTGTCACTCTCGTTTGTGGTGTATGCTGATTCGCTATACTGGTTTGGCCCGCCCCTGGTGACCTTTTTATGCCTGACCGTGACACTTGTCAGGTGCCCTTTCGTGGTGTTTCAGAGCCAGTGTTGCTATTGCTGAGTTCCTGTGTTCCGGTTTCCCGTGTACTGAATTGGCCCATCTTGACTACGTTCCTGTGTTCCTGCTCGTGATTGACCCGGCTTGTCTGAGAACCCGCTCCGTGATCCGACCCGGCTTGGCTGACATTCCTGTTCGTGATTGACCCGGCTTGTATGAGTACCCTCTCCGTGATCCGACCCGGCTTGGCTGACTCCCTGCTACATGACCAGTTAACAGACTGCTCCGGTGACCTGCTAGTTCCTGCTCTCCTCTCCGGTTGTCGCTTGCCTGGCTGATCATGTGACCTGCTCCTGTCCGGTATTGCTCGCTCCCAGTGTCCGGTATTGCTTGATTGCAGAGCTGTGCTACTGTCTTGAGCCTCCGTATCGCTTGCAGAGCTATCATACTCCTCTGAGCCTCCGATCCGTAAAGCTGCATTTTAACCCTAGCTGTGCCGCATTACTTACCTTTCGTTAAGCCTCTCTCACTGGTATAGAACCTGCCTCTGGCATTACATCTGCTGAGTCGGCCGCTTATGCTCTAGTTGGTCGGCGGCTCATTACACCTTATTGCAGAGTAGTGCTGTCGGTAACGATTCTGGTAGGGCACTATTTGGCTAAGACTCATACATTAACGCCATTGGGGCTGAAGGCACAAGCTACTATAGCTAAGGGTGAAGGGCTATTGGCTTCTCCGTTGCAGCATATGGTGGTCCGTTGTTAAGTACGTGGGGGCTACTGGCTCAAAGCTCTTGCAGGTTGACTTAGGTATACGCCCGTGGGGGCTATTGGCTCACAACCTCTGTTCCGTTGGTCTCTGTTGTACACCCGTGGGGGCTATTAGCAGCTTTTGCAGTTCAGGCTATACTGTGGTGAGGCCCGCGGGGGCTAACTACTCAAGCACTTGCAGAGTCAGTCGTATCCTTGGTTACACCAATGGGGGCTATTCTGGGTACTGTTCTGCTGATATTACCTCTGGTCACACAAGGCCTAGCAGCGACCTCTCTCAGTACTATAAGTGTGATTCCAGCTACACTTACTTCTCCCAATTAACACCTTGGGCATGCCAAACTCCACAACAGAGACTGTCCATCTATGCATTTAACCCTTATCTGGGTCTCTCTTATGTGCCTGTCCTGAGACAGTATATGTGATACTCTTATTCTGTATACTGGGCCTGTGGGGGCATATCTGTCATTATCTTGCTATTATTTTGTGTTGCCTGTAACGGGCGATCGTTTGCCTTATTTTTGTTTTAATAAAACTGTGTTTTATCTCACCACTGGTCTGAGTGTCTTAAAAAACCGTTACAGACTCATCCGATTAAAATCATGTGTACCTCTCCCTCCGTGTCAGCTGAATATCACCAATTCAGTGACGTGTTCAGTAAGGGAGAGGCTAGCACTTTGCCCCAGCACAGAGCTTACGATTGCACTGTTGATTTGCCTCCTGGCACCGTGCCTCCTAGGGGTCGCACGTACCCGTTGTCGTGGGAGGAGAATCGCGCCATGGTGGAATATATTGATGATGCCCTTAAAAGAGGGATTATTAGAAAGTCTACCTCGCCTGCGGGGGCTGGTTTCTTTTTTGTCAAAAAGAAGAATGGCGAGTTGAGACCCTGCATCGATTACCGGGGACTGAATAAACTAATGTCCAAAAATGCCTATACCATACCACTCATTACCGGACTGTTTGACAGGGTGAAAGGTTCCTCTGTTTTCACTAAGTTGGACCTATGGGCTGCTTATAACCTGATCAGAATAAGATCTGGACATGAGTGGAAAACAGCATTTAATACCAGATCTGGACATTACGAATACCTAGTTATGCCTTTTGGCCTATGTAACGCACCCGCTGTATTCCAAGAATTTATCAGTGATATCCTCTGTGATATGCTACAGTCCTGTGTAGTAGTCTACCTGGACAACATACTCATACACTCGTCTAGTTTGTCTCAACACATCAAGGATGTGTCTGAAGTTTTGCTCAGATTACTAAAGAATAAACTCTTCTGTAAGATTGAAAAATGCGAGTTTCACAAGTCCGTGGTGCCTTTTTTATGCTTTGTGATTTCTAGAGATGGCATTGCCATGGATCAGGAGAAGCTCGCAGCTGTATTGCAATGGCCATGACCCAAAGGGTTAAAAGCTATTCAGCGCTTTCTTGGGTTTGCAAATTATTACAGGAAGTTTATTCGGAACTTCTCCACTATTGTTAAACCTCTGTCTGACCTCACGCACAAGGGTGCCAATCGTCCCAACGGTCTGAGGCAGCTGAACACTTAAGTCCACTTTTGCACCTACTGCTGCACTGTCCCACCCCAACCCTTCCCTTCCATTTACGTTGAAGGTTGATGCCTCTGAAAATGGGGTAGGGGCAGTATTGTCACAGCGTCCAGTTGCTGGGGGTACTCTGAGACCTTGTGGGTTCTTCTCTAAAAAGCTGTCTAGTGCCTAGAGTCACTATGAAATTGGGGACAGAGAACTCCTGGCTATTATTCTTGCTCTGAAAGAATGGCATCACTTGCTAGAAGGTACGAGAACTCCTGTACTAATCCTGACAGACCACAAAAATTTGACTTAGGCTAAGAGATTGTCCTCATGACAAGCCAGATAGGCCTTGTATTTGTCTAGCTTTAACTTTATCGTATGTTACTTGCCTGGCTCCAAGAATATTAGGGCTGATGCCCCGGCCAGGCAATTTGGGCCAGAGATGGATAAAGAGGAGGTTCCCGTATCCATAATTCAGCCTGATCGCATCTTGGTTACCTTACGCACTAGCATCACTTCGCCACTGGGGGAGGAGATTCTGGCTGTGGGAGTCATTTCGTACCTGCTTGCTTGAAACCTACCATTCATCTCAGGCTGCTGGGTATATTGGGAGAGATCAATTAATTTGCTATCTTTCACAAATATTTTGGTGGCCTTCCCTACGGGCCGATTGTTCCGCATTCACTGCAGCCTGTACCACCTGTGCTCGTGCCAAATTCCCTAGACACCTCCCAGTGGGCTTACTTCAACCAGTACCTAATAGCGAGCATCCTTGGTCCAAAGTGTTCATTGATTTTCTGGGAGAACTGCCAGTGTCTAGGGGTTACTCATTCACTCTTATGGTGGTCGATAGATTCTCTAAGATGGCTCACTTTGTGCCCCTTCCTGGCTTTCCCTCGGCCCAGGAGTTGGCTGTTGTATTTGCTAGAGAAGGGTTCCAGTTGCATGGGGTACCTAGAGTGCTGGTGTCGGACCGTGGGAGTCAATTTGTGTCCAGGTTTTGGAGCGCATTTTGTAACCAAATGGGCATACAGCTGTCCTTTTCATTTGCTTGCCATCCCCAGACCAATGGAGCCGCTGAGCGTGCCAATCAAGGATTGGAGCAATTCCTACGCTGTTTCGTGTCTGATCATCATGATAATTGGGCTGACCTGTTGCCATGGGCAGAGTTCACCAGGAACTGTGTGGTTAATTCATCATCCGGGAGCTCCCCGTTTCTCATCAACTACGGGTTTCAGCAATGTTTGCTCCCGGACTCATTCCAGTCGCAGCAGATTCCAGCTCTGGACGAGCATATCGAGCAACTCTGCTCCACTTGGGCACAGGTTCAGAGGGCCCTCAGTAATTCATTCCAGTGTTATCAGCGCCATGCTAATCGCAGACGGCTGCCAGCGGCCTCCTTCCAGGTTGGGGACAGGGTATAGCTTTCCTCCAGAAACCTAAACTTGCAAGTTCCATGTAATAAGTTGGCTCCCCGGTTTATTGGTCCTTCAAGGTGATCCGCAAAGTTAACCCTGTTTCATATGCCCTGGACCTCCCAGCATCCATGCGCATTCACAATGTGTTCCACGTATCTCTGCTGAAACCTCTAGTATGCAACTGTTACACTACCACTCCTGCGGTCCCCGGTCTTGTGCAAGTTCAGGGTCAGTTGGAGTACGAAGTTCAAAGCATCATTGATTCACGTAGTTTCAGAGGAAATTGAAATTTCTGGTTCATTGGAAGGGCTATGGTCCTGAGGAGCGTTCCTGGGTTGATCAGCGTGATCTTCATGCTCCAAGATTGCTGCGCAGTTTTCATGCTAAATACCCGCAGAAACCAGGTCCCTCTTCTAGGAGAGGGGGTCTTTGAGAGGGGGGTACTATCGCAGTACCCATGCTATTTGGCGACATTCTGTCAATAGTCCACTCCTGCTTCCGCTATTGGCTGCTCAGTTGTTGTCCCGCCCAGCATTTGTCCTTAAATGCTGGGTTCTGGCACTTCTCTGGTGCCCTTTAGTGGTGTTCCAGTACCAGCGCATGTTCCTGATCCGTGTGAGCTCTCAGTGTATCAATCCGGCCTGCCTGACTACTCTGCTTCTTGTTTCCTGCCTGTGCATAGACCCGGACTGCCGACCATTCTGCTTCTTGTCTCCAGTGTATTGACCCGGCTTGGCTGACGTTCCTGCTCCGTGTACCGACCCGGCCCGGCTGACGTTCCTGCTCCGTGTACCGACTTGGACTGTCCTATGTTCCTGCTCTGTGTAGATCCTGTCCGCTTGGGCTGCTGTGGGGCAGTGCCCCCTCTGCGCGCTCTGACCGGTTCCCGGTTAGGGTAGTGCTTGTCCCTCGCTGTCTCCAGACAGCTCTGTGGATTGGTTTCGGTTGCCTCCATGTCGCCCAGGCGACATTCCTATTTGTCTGCCTTACGTGCAGTTCCAGGTTGGGTGTCTCTCAGGGCAAGTTGCTCAGTTTCCGTTATTGCTATGGCAGTGCTCACGTTGACCAGATTCCGTTACTGTTACGGCAGTGCTCAAGCTGCTCATTCCCCGTTACTGCTACGGCAGTACTCAAGCTGCTCAGTCTCCGTTACTACTACGACAGTGTCCAGTTGCTTAGTCTCCGTTACTGCCAAGGCAGTGCCCACGTTGCTCAGTCACCGTTACTGCTACGGCAGTGCTCAAGTTGCTCAGTCTCCGTTACTGCTACTGCTGTGCTCAAGTTGCTTGGTCTCCGTTACTGCTACGGCACTGCTCATGTTGCTCAGTCTCCATTACTGCTACGGCAGTGCTCAAGTTGCTTGGTCTCCGTTACTGATACGGCAGTGTTTAAGTTGCTCAGTCTCCATTACTGCTACGGCAGTGCTCAAGTTGCTTGGTCTCCGTTACTGCTACGGCAGTGTTTAAGTTGCTCAGTCTCCGTTACAGCTACGGCAGTGTTCAATTTGCCTAGTCTCGGTTACTGCTACGGCAGTGCTCAAGTTGCTCAGTCTCCGTTACTGCTACGGCAGTCCACAATTGTCTGGTATCCATTATCTTGGGCGTTACTCCAGTGGAAGCTCTCACCTCTGTTTGAGCTTCTTAAAGGGCCTTGCACTAATAAGGTCTGTCAACTTTCTCTGCCCAATATTAACCCATTCAGTAGTGACAAACTGGGACTCACACTAGATCTGCCTGACCTGTGTCAGTATATTGTTCTATGGACTTTCTACATATACTGGACCTGTGTGGGCCTACCTCTGTATAACCTGTCTTGTGGCTGTATTATATTGTGTATAAATTACAGGACCTGTGAGGGTTATTGTGTTCTTTATTGTTTAATAAAATTGTGTTTTATCCAAACCTACTGTGTCTGTGTGTCGAACAAACCGTTACACTCGCTAAGCTCAATTCAGGCTGCCTTTACCTCTCAAGTTAAAAAGTTAGCAGAGATGAGTAGTGTCTTGACCTGTGTATGGTAAAATAAAAGCTGTTGTATGTCTGTATCCAAACTACAGTCCATAACAATATGTGTGGCATGCAGGGAGAATGGTCACTATTACTGTATCAAGAGTACCTTTCAGCCTCCGCTCTTATCTCCTGGAGATTAGAAAGTAACAAGGCTTCCTAACAATGCAGAACTCTTAGCCCTGTTTTCTCCCTTCCATTTTGTGACCTTCAACAACTGGAGATATTAAGGTTGCCAACCATGCAGTTCACGGGGTAAAGGCAGAATTAAATGAATCTCAGAAACTGCAGGTACAGTGCAAAAAACAAATACTAGGGTTGGGTTGAAGAGCTTTGATGCAGGGCGATATTCTCAAGTCATTTTATCATCACAGCGACATGCTTAATGCACTGTGTAGCTGCATACAACACATGTGAAGCATCCTTCTTTAAAATGAAAAAGATTTTTTTCATCTATGCTGTGTGCCATCTCGTCCCGGTAAGCCCAGGCTGATTGTGTATAAAAATATATATATATATATATATATATATATATATATATATATATATATATATATTTATACACAAGTTGAAAGGCCCGTTTACACAGGTCACAGTTCCACCTCTGTAGGCATGAGCAGTAGAGAGTGGCTGCACCATGGCTGATACGGAGTGAAGTGCTCCAAATTCAGACCAGAGTCCTCTCTGTGTGACTGCGGTCTGAATTCAGAGATCCCCGCTCTGTAACAGCCACTGCGTGGGCAGTCAGTACTGCGCATGACTAAAGCGCGCAGCCGTCTCTACTGAGCATGACGGCTTCTGGGAAACCTTAGCGACTTATTATATAGGATATAACATTTGCATTGCAAAATTAATACCAACAATTCTTCCATAACACCATGTTTATACATCATCCCATAATCCTTTTAGTGCCCGATAGGTGTCTAACACATTGTGCTACACCCCGCTGGCTTTCTGGTGTGTGTTTTATTGTCCAAATGAAGGCTTGTGGCTCCCCTAGCTCATAGAGATCCTTCTCTGTGAGTAGTGGGATCCAGAAACACTATTGGGGTTAGGTACTAAGAGATGATAAAGTGGCAATGACTTTTCCAGTAAGATAAACTCTCCAAGTTTTATATTACTTTATGGGGACTCTGCACTAAGACCTCGAAAGATAAAGAAATCTTAATGCATTGATCCCAAAGAATAATGTACTAACTGGTGAGTATTAAACGGGAGAAGTCATCTGTAACGGAAGCTGAGAAGGGACCGCGTCGCCTTCCGCCGTCATTCCCGGGTCTCTCCTTCTTGACGCCAGATAAGCGCCGTCGGATGCACCAGTTGTAGTATGGACAGTTACTGGAAACAGCCGCAGGATCGCTGGAAGCAGGGAAGAGTCCACATCGCCACCTGACAGTCCACGAAGTTAGGTCGCAGGAAACTGGCAGCAGGCGGTCGACGATTCAGGATACTTGGCGCAGATGGGTATCAGAGTGGACACTTTAGACCATAAGCAATACAAGACTCCAGGACTCCTTGTTCACTCCAAACAGAACTCACTTTATTGTCACAAACCACAGATATTTATACACAGTACAGTACATTGGATCACATGGGGAAACCTGATACAATAGGGAACATGATTAAATCATAGCACATCAGACAAAAGCCAGCAACAGATGGTCTTAACAGATACAATAACTCAGACATGATTACATTTCAGATACAAAAGGGTTTCATTGAACAAAGACTTGAGGGTCGTGAATGGATTAACACACAGCAGGGGGTCTCAGGACAGTTCTCAACACAATGACTTGATTAACACCCAGCAGGAGGTGTTGAGTCAAATGGCTGGAGTGGCTACAATACACATCCTAGGTACAATTAAACACATATAATATCTGACAATACATAAAACATAAATCTTTTAAAATAAAGATAGTAAACCCCCCATCTGAGGGCAAAGGAGGCCAAGGGGCCATAGTCTTTAGGTAAAACGTTCGAGGTCCAGACAAGGACCCAAGTAACAGATAAGATCCGTTACATCATCTCTGTTGTATCACCTCTTTATCATACCTTAGTGCATCTCCCCACTGTCAGCGATATATGCATTTCCCATGTTTCCCTCAGATGAGCAGTAACTTCTACTGTGCTTCATGCGGTAATTCTCAATGCCTGGTTCTTCTAACTTCGCTGTTCTGTGCAATAAACTCCTGTGTTTCAACTATCTGACTAGTTTAGCTATAGGCGAACTGAGAGATGTCTGGAGAAGAGGAAAGAGGAAATTGACCTGAAGCTCCAGCTGTCCCTTCTTGTAAAGCATAAAAGTGTGTCGAGAGAGACCTGGATTTCTAACTCTATCTCACTTCTGGTCACATTACATTTCTATACAAATCAAATTACCTCTTTCTCAGAGAGAGAAGAACCAGGGCCACTAATGCTCTTTTTGAAACCTTTGCGTCTAGCTCTTTGCAGTCAAATTTAGTCTCTCTATATAACTCACATCCTCCAATCCCTTTATCAGTTTTGTAGCACATATTCTAGATGAGGCCTAACCAAGGATTTTTATAGAGGTAGAATTATATTAGCATCCCTTGCTTTTTTATGCAGGCTAGAACTCTATTTTCTCTTGCAGCAGTTGAGTGACTCTGCACACTACTGTGAAGTCTATTGTCTATCAGTACTTCTAAATCTCTCTCTAATGAGGATTCCCCAAGTTGTTTGCTATTTACAGTATATGTAGCAAGTTTGTTTCTACAACCCAAATGCATAACCTTATATTTATCTACATTAAATGTTATCTGCCACTTTTCTACCCATTCACTATTTATCAAAATCCTTCTGTAGGGAAAAAACATTCAGCTCTGTACGTATTTCCTTACACAGTGCCATCAGCAAAGACTGAGACGCTACTTTCAATTCCCACTTCTAGATCATTAATAAACAAATTAAAAAGCATTGGGCCCAGGACTTAACCCTGTGGCACCCCACTTGTAAGTTTAGTCCAAGTTGAAGAGGTTCCATTTACAGCAAATCTCTGCCATCTATCATATCATCTATTTACAGATATCACCTGCCAAATCAAAGTCTCTTAATTTATGCAGAAACCTGTTGTGAGGCTTTTGCAAACTTGTCCAAATTACTACTTACGCTTTTCAAAAATGCAAATAAATTAGTCTGACACACATAGTTATGAATACTGTCAGTAACCCTTCTTACCCACTACGGAAGGCAAGCTCACAGGTCTATAATTTCCTGTTATGGATCTTGCCCCTTTTTTGAACAATGGTACTACATTAGCTTTTCTCCAATCACAGAACACTATGCCTGATGAAAGTGAATCAATATTTCTCCCTCTTTCTGCCACTGCTGCTGTACTATATTTCTCTCATTATGTCAAATCTCACACACGGACATCCCAGGCCTGTTGCCTGCATGTCACCTTTGACTCTGTCCTCTTGTTTATTCACCATATCCAATTGCATACAGAATTCTGTTGCTTTCATCAACACAACATCTCCAACACATGCCTCACAAAAGTTACCACAAAGGCACTAGTTGTTTCCCTCATGATATCATACCTTGAATTCTGCAAGCCCCTGCTTATCGGTCTTCCTTTCCAAAGTCTGGCACCACTCCAATCTATCCTATATGACTGAATGTGGCTATAAGGATCAATCATTTCATTAACCGCACTGCTTCTGCTGCCGACTATATAAAAGCCTAAACTAGCTCCCAATAGCCTCCAGAATCAAATGATAAGAAAACAACACTGACTCCCAAAGACATCCACAGATCTGATCTCCCTACATATCCAACTATCACGGTGCCCATGCTCCCTTGTTTTTGTTTTTCCTGTCAGTTTATCCTGTGAGTGCTCCCATTGGATGTCCTGTGTTAATCCCGCCCAGTATGGCCTTTATATACTGGGCTCCTGCACCCACACGATGCCCTTTCCTGGTGTTCCTGAACCAGTGCTAGCTTACTGCTCAGTGTTTCCCAGTGTACCGACTTGGCCTGCCTGACTACTCTTCAGTTTCCAGCTCCTGTGTACCAACCCGGATTGCCTGACTTCTCCTCCGTGCCTGCTCCTGTGTATCGACCCGGCCTGGCTGACATTCCTGCTCCCGTGCACCGACCCGGCCTGGCTAACGTTCCTGCTCCTGTGTACCGACCCGGCCTGGCTGACGTTCCTGTTCCTGTGTACCGACCCCGCTTGATTGACGTTCCTGCTTCTTCAGCAAGTTGTCGCCTCGGCGACATTCTTATTCTACAGGCGATCCGGATGCACTTGTTTACTAGCACTTGAGTCAGTTCCATTGCTGCTCCTGCAGGTTGCCAGTGTTGCCTCCATTACTGCTCCTGCAATGTGCCTTTGGCCTAGTCCTCCTTTACTGTTCATACCGGTTGCAAGTGTCTGCCTCCATTATTGCTCCGGTAATCGCCATTGGCTTGTCCTCTGTTACTGCTCCTGCAGGTTGCTAGTGTTGCCTCCGTTACTGCTCCGGCAGGGTGCCTTTGGCCTAGTCCTCCATTACTGATCATACTGGTTGCAAGTGTCTGCCTCCGTTATTGCTCCGGTAATTGCCATTGGCTTGTCCTCCGTTACTGCTCCTGCAGGTTGCTAGTGGTTGCCTCCGTACTGCTCCGGCACTGTGCCTTTGGCCTAGTCCTGCGTTACTGCTCATACCGGTTGCAAGTGTCTGTCTCCGTTATTGCTCCGGTAGTCGCCATTGGCTTGTCCTCCGTTACTGCTCCTGCAGGTTGCTAGTGGTTGCCTCCGTACTGCTCCGGCACTGTGCCTTTGGCCTAGTCCTGCTTTACTGCTCATACCGGTTGCAAGTGTCTGTCTCCGTTATTGCTCCGGTAGTCGCCATTGGCTTGTCCTCCGTTACTGCTCCTGCAGGTTGCCAGTGTCCGCCTCCGTTACTGCTCCGGCAGTGTACCTTGGGCATAGTCCTCTGTTACTGGTCATACCGGTTGTAAGAGTCTGCCTCCGTTATTGCTCCGGTAGTGTGCCATTGGCTTGTCCTCCGTTTACTGCTCCTGCCGGTTGCAAGTGTCTGCCTCTGTTACTGCTCCGGCAGTGCTCATTGAAGCTCTATAAGAAGTGCTGTCTCAGTACTTTCATACATGGGACTGTTTACACTCATTGATGAACTTTAACTCCTGCAGTACCTGAGTCCTGTGAAACTTACTCCTTTTGCCTGACCTGTGTCAGTATATACTGCTTGTACCTGTGTTTTGTACTGGACCTGTGTGGGCAATTGTATGATTAACCTGTTGTGTGTCTGTATTATACTGCTTGTATACTACAGGACCTGTGAGGGTTCTTATTGTATTGTGAATTCAATAAAACTGTGTTTTTATCCTAAACCATTGTGTCTGTGAGTCGAACAAACCATTACACCAACCTCATTTGAATGTATTTGCCAAATCACCCTTTCCATTCTGCCAATTATCTTCCACTCTCCTCTCTCATAACCTTGTCTCACTCACACCTCTAAAACTTTTCAAGAGCTGCCCTCTATTTCTGGAATGCAATTCTTATCCATCTCAGACTCTCGCCCACATTCTCAACCTTCAAGTGTTCTCTTAAAGGGATAGTAATACTTCATTTTAACTTTATTTTATTTTGTAGGCATTAAAAAAACATGAAGAACGATATAAGTCTTATCTCTCAAACCTTTATGGTTTAAGAGATATTCACAAGCAAAGTTCCCCTCCCCGCCCCTTTTTCCTAGTGTAAGCCATCTCTTCTCAGATGTGGAATGCAGTCTATAGACCAGACAGATAACAGAAGGGGACAATCTTATTCCTATGAAAACAATGAAATCCCTGCCCCCCTTGACAAGCTTGTTTTCAGGTTTTTGCCTTATCTTAACTGAAGATTGTCCCTCTCTGCAATCTACCTGGGCACCTCCCTTCTGCTTTGGCTGAGCAGTGTTACATCAGTAAAAGGGGCGGGAGGGGGACACTTTGCTTGTGAATATCTCTTAAACCATAAAGGTTTGAGAGATAAGACATATCATTTTTCATGTTTTTTTAATACCTACAAAATAAAATAAAGTTAAAACGAAGTATTACTGTCCCTTTGAAAACTCCTTAGATAAGCCTTTTCTCATAACATATAACATCTTCTTTCTGTTTAAGCATTCTGGGTTGTTTTTTTTTGTGGGGGGTTACAATTCTATCTGCCTTTTGTAGAGAACCAGAGTAGCATTCTTTATCTTTTACTTTTACTAACATGAACGAAAGTTTTACTGAATGTAAAATTCTGTACTTAATTGTTTCCACGTTGCTGCACACCACATAATTTTCTCTCTACTGAAGAATCACATTTGTATATGAAAAGTTACCACTTCAAAAATATACAACCTATTTTTTAGTGTAATTCCACTCTTTATTTGTATATTCAACTACAAAGACTGGTGATCACTGGAGCCTAAGCATTCTCCCACAAAAAACATGTGATCAGTTCTGGAACAAAATATTTTCAGTGAAGGGTTAAAACATTTTATTTAATGTTTACGTGATCAAATCATACCAATTAGTCTAATGACAATAGCAAACATTAATTATATAGGCTCTGGGAATTAGGGATATTTTCCACTGAGTTGGCTGGTTTAAGATATAAAGCCACCATCATAGATTCTAGAATGTAATACATTGAACCGATCTTTTGAATTAATGTACACCGGAGTCAGGTAAAGCCAAAATAGAAATTTCAATGACAGACTTTTATTTAAAAAAATCTTTTATAACTATTGCAAAATTCAGGTTTATTTATAAATAAAATACAAGTATCAAAAGATAAAATTAATTATAATGATGCTAATTTTAACTGTGGTGTCTAGTTTTTGTATAATTTATTGTATAATTATTTTTTGTAACATGGAGCAAAGAAAAAGGACCAACATTTTCTCTATGTCAGATTGGGGATTTTATTTTTATTACCAATGTCTAAAATATGGATTTTTGAAAATTTGACAAGCAACCTTATCCCTGCACATTGAGGGGAATGTTATGTCTTATTAATTCTTCTTAAAGGTAAATTAACATTTTTATTGTGAAAAGCATTTTCCTGCTGAGTAAAATGAGAGAAACTGCTCCAAATTGTATTTTTATTAATTATTTTACATTATTATATTTTTAATCAAAATCAAACGAGACTTTTAGTCTGGTTATCAGATGTCTCTGTCACTATTGCAGTATATGAAGAGCGTACATTAAAGACTAATATTTCTTAATAGGCAGCAACAGAAAGATGCAATTCTGAGAAATGGTTACCAGGTTTGAGTTGTAATAACTTCCAACTGAACTGTCTCCCGACAGCAGACCTGTCCTTATTTTTATGCAGGAAAAGATACCAATTTTTGTTCTAATACAACATTATGACACATTATTACACACTTCTTGTAACTTATTATTGCCACTAAAATAAACTACTTAAACTCTGCTTTGAATTAAATTTCTATATAACACTCATTTTTGGGGTGAAATATTTCATATCTACCAAGATTTAGCCACTCATTCATGGTAAAATCTACAGGACATATATATTAAGTCTAAGCTTTAACAATCTGAGTGCCAGAGGGGTGTGCAAGACATACTTCACAATTATGTAGAGACCTCAGTCTCAAAAATGTGTTGTTTTTTTTTTTTTGTAAAAGAAGTAGTAATTTGCCACAAGCAGCTGAATGGTAAGGAACACCTATTTTACAGAAGGGCGCTTAATCAATGTGAAGAAAATTGATCAACAGTACAAAATGTATCATTATATGAATGACAGTAAGGGGAGAAATAATTCTATAAGATCATTATTTATACAAAATGGGATGTTTAGCAAGACCTAAACATATTTTTTGAATCAAGTATTTCACTTTGCGTTTCATTTGCCATTTGAAAAAAAAAGCGATTTTGTAATTTCCACATAAAAAAAAGAATAGAAGAGGTACACCTTCTGTCAACATCATTTAAAATAGGTTTCTGTCTGAGTCTCTGCTCATCTGAAAAAGGTAAGAGAAATATTTTGATTGACGAGTGCTATATAAAAGGTAGGACTTATGAAGGTCTCATTCTGCATGCAAGGTAGGACTGATGAAGGCCTAGTGCTGCATTCAAGGCAGGACTGAGGAAACTCTCATTCTCTCTCCATCCCATTGTTTCCTCAACCTCATTTATTTTTTCTAAATTGATTCATGCAGAATTTTCTTAATGTTGAACTAATTTTCAAAATGAATATCAGAAGTTTCACCAGCATTGTTCTCAGCTTCAGTAGGACCAAAGGTAGATCCTTCCACAAAGAGAGTGTAACTTGTTTTAAGTTCATTTACAGGGGCTAACAGCCATAGGTTAACTGAGAATGGGAATTTTAATCCAATAAATGATCACAGTGGCTTAGTGTTCTGGAGTTAAAAAATACAACAGATATACCTTTTGTAGGTGATAAGATATCAATCTTGAGATGTTCATTATATGATTATCTTCTTATTTACTGTCCCCAAGCGATGCAAGAAGGAAATCAGACAACAATCACAGAATTCTTTTTGGTTGGATTTGGGGAACTTCATGGATTAAAGAATTTATTTTTCATGATGTTTCTGATTATCTACATCATGGCCTTAACAGGAAATTCTCTTGTCATCATCTTGGTGGTGGCCAACCACAGTCTTCATTCTCCAATGTATTTTTTCCTCAGCCAACTGTCTTTATCAGAAATTTTGTTCACTTCAAATATTGTGCCCAATATGTTACATCTCATAATGATAGGTGGAGGGAACATATCTGTTACTGGATGCCTCATCCAATTCTATCTTTTAGGTGTCCCAACCAGTGCCCAGTGCTTTCTTCTGGCTGCTATGTCCTTTGATCGTTATGTCGCGATTTGCAACCCATTGCATTATACATCAGTCATGACCTTCAACTTGCAGTTACGCATTGTCTTCTTCTGCTGGTTGTCTGGTTTCACATTGGTTTTTATCCTTTATGCTTTCTTAAAACAATTAAAGTTCTGCAGTTCCAACATCATCAACCATTTCTATTGTGATATCGCACCAGTTTTAGAAATTTCTTGCTCAGACACATCCACTATGAAACTTGTCACTTCTCTTGTATCTTCACCTGCCATTCTTTCTCCATTTATGTTTACTATTATGACTTACATCTCCATCCTCCATACCATCCTCAGAATCCCCTCTACCAGCGGGAGACAGAAAGCCTTCTCCACCTGCAGCTCCCACCTCACCGTTGTGTGTATGTATTATGGCACATTAACAACAATTTATGTATTTCCACATGAGGAACATTCTGTGAATGCAAACAAAATGCTGGCCTTACTGTACACCTTGGTGACTCCATTTTTCAATCCCTTCATATACAGCTTGAGAAACCAAGATATCAGGAGAGCCATACAAAAATCTGTTCACATTTGTGGGAAGTGGATGGGCTTTTCGATAGTAACATAGTAGATGACATTAAAAAGACATGAGTCCATCAGGTTTAGCCTCTATAATTTCTTTCTTTATTCATAGTGTTGAGCGAGCACCACGATGCTCGGGTGCTCGGGTGCTCTGACCGAGCACCCCCTGAGGCTCGAGTGCTCGGCCGAGCACCCGAGCCCCATAGAAATGAATGGGGCGACACCAGGCACCCCCTGCTCTGATGAGGGGAGGGTGCCTGGTCAATGCCCCCTTCATCTCCGCTATGCCCCCTTCATCTCCGAATGCCCCCTTCAGCTCCGCAATGTCCCCCTTCAGCTCCGCTATGCCCGTCTTCCACAATGTGCCCCTTCATCTCCGCTATGCCCCTCTTCCACAATGTGCCCCTTCATCTCCGCTATGCCCCTCTTCCACAATGTCCCCCTTCATCTCCTCTATGCCATAGAGGAAAAAAAAAAATCCCTGACTTTGTTTTATTTGAAATCATCGTTTCTCCATTATTAATGCATGCCACCTTGTTTTTTGTTTTGTTTTTGTTTTATTTTGCTCAGCTCTTTGAGTAAAGCATTATCCATAAAATTATTTGAATCGTTCATAAATATATTTATAAATTTTTTTCATAATCCCCCTTAGATACCTGTTACCTGATGTAAACAAATCTAGTCTCTCTATATGACTAAAATAGTCAAATACTTTTATTAAAGGGTCAGTAATGCCCGCTTATAACTTTATTTAATATTGTAGAGGTTACAAAAATAAAACATTTGGAGAAAGTGTAATCTCTCAAACCTTTACTGTTTGAGAGATAATCCCTGCTAAAGTTCCTCCCTCGCTCCCCTTCTCCTGACGTCAGTGCGCTGTGCTGACAGCAAGAGATCCCGGTCCTGGGACCAGCCAGAGCTGAAATTGCGTTATTTAAAAAGAACTACTTCTTTGTAATGGTCTACAAGGTGCCTGGTTTGCAAGCACACTTTGTAGACCGTTCCATTGAAGTAGTTCTTTTTAAATAATGTGATTTCGGCTCTGATGAAGAGCTGTCAAAAGGGAAACTTTAGCGGTGAATATCTCTCAAACTGCAAGGGTTTAAGAGATGGCATTTTCTTCAAATACTTTATTTTTGTAACCTCTGTAATATTAAATAACGTTATAAACGAGCATTATTGACCCTTTAATTTTGTTTGTCTCTGTAGTTTTCCATTTCTTTATGCCAAAACTATAAGCCATATACTAATTAGGTCTTATCTTTAAAAAGGCAGGACTAGAAATGAACTGATAACATTGGTGTCTATTGCTTCCCATTACCAAAAGAAGAAACAACTTTGTGGGGTTTTTAGTGTAACCATCATCCTTTAATTATAAAGTGAGTTTGCACAGGGCATTACCTAGAGAAGTACATTTTAAAGACATGTGGAACTAAATTCATTTGAACAAAGGTATGCTCTGTAGAATGTATAATGTAAAGTAGAGTCATCTGTTATCAGACCTTCTGTTGATAAAATTCTCATAATCAGTTAAGAAGCAGTTAAACCAAATTTTAACCCTTCGAGTGCCAGAGGGGTATACCCCTCTGTCACTCAAAGGGTTAAGTGGCTTATGACAAGAACTAGTTCATTCACAAGTAAGTGGGCGAATAACAGTTCCCATTGATTTAGATTACACTGCAGTTGATAGTGTTATCACTTTTCTAAGAGATTCCCTGTTAAGTCTAGGAGGAAATCTATCCCAAAATAGGTGCTCTGTTTAGAAACAAATCATGTTTAAGTCCCCTGGTAAGAAAACATGTTGTACAGCAGACGTTATTGCCATCGTATGGGATATAGTATATGCTGCTGTGACACATCTTGCTAAACTTGACGCTCTGTATAACTCAATATGCCACTTTATGCTTCAACATAATTACACAACCTATCATTGCCTAAAGAACTAAATTGGCTACCACTCGAATATAAATGTACCCTTCACCTCTCTTGCATGGTTCATAATCACTTCTCTGGAAAACTACCGGACTACCTGAGCAGTACGATCACTCCAGCTCTTCATACTAACTATAACCTCCACTACTAACAACTCACTGACTATTCCACACTACCTGAGCAGTATGATCACTCCAGATCTCCATACTAACTATAACCTCCACTACTAACAACTCACTGACTATTCCACACTACCTGAGCAGTATGATCACTCCAGATCTCCATACTAACTATAACCTCCGCTCCACTACTAACAACTCACTGACTATTCCACACTACCTGAGCAGTATGATCACTCCAGATCTCCATACTAACTATAACATCTGCTCCACTGCTAACAACTCACTGACTATTCCACGCTACCTGAGCAGTACGATCACTCCAGCTCTCCATACTAACTATAACCTCCACTGCTAACAACTCACTGACTATTCCACACTACCTGAGCAGTACGATCACTCCAGCTCTCCATACTAACTATAACCTCCACTACTAACAACTCACTGACTATTCCACACTACCTGAGCAGTATGATCACTCCAGATCTCCATACTAACTATAACCTCCGCTCCACTACTAACAACTCAGTGACTATTCCACACTACCTGAGCAGTATGATCACTCCAGATCTCCATACTAACTATAACATCTGCTCCACTGCTAACAACTCACTGACTATTCCACACTACCTGAGCAGTACGATCACTCCAGTTCTCCATACTAACTATAACCTCCACTACTAACAACTCACTGACTATTCCACACTACCTGAGCAGTATGATCACTCCAGATCTCCATACTAACTATAACCTCCACTACTAACAACTCACTGACTATTCCACACTACCTGAGCAGTATGATCACTCCAGATCTCCATACTAACTATAACCTCCACTAGTAACAACTCACTGACTATTCCACACTACCTGAGCAGTATGATCACTCCAGATCTCCACACTAACTATAACCTCCACTACTAACAACTCACTGACTATTCCACACTACCTGAGCAGTATGATCACTCCAGATCTCCACACTAACTATAACCTCCGCTCCACTGCTAACAACTCACTGACTATTCCACACTACCTGAGCAATATGATCACTCCAGATCTCCACACTAACTATAACCTCCGCTCCACTGCTAACAACTCACTGACTATTCCACACTACCTGAGCAGTATGATCACTCCATACTAACTATAACATCTGCTCCACTGCTAACAACTCACTGACTATTCCACACTACCTGAGCAGTATGATCACTCCAGATCTCCATACTAACTATAACCTCCACTACTAACAACTCACTGACTATTCCACACTACCTGAGCAGTATGATCACTCCAGATCTCCATACTAACTATAACCTCCACTCCACTACTAACAACTCACTGACTATTCCACACTACCTGAGCAGTATGATCACTCCAGATCTCCATACTAACTATAACCTCCACTGCTAACAACTCACTGACTATTCCACACTACCTGAGCAGTATGATCACTCCAGCTCTCCATACTAACTATAACCTCCACTGCTAACAACTCACTGACTATTCCACACTACCTGAGCAGTATGATCACTCCAGATCTCCATACTAACTATAGCCTCCACTCCACTACTAACAACTCACTGACTATTCCACACTACCTGAGCAGTATGATCACTCCAGCTCTCCATACTAACTATAACCTCCACTTCACTACTAACAACTCACTGACTATTCCACACTACCTGAGCAGTATGATCACTCCAGATCTCTATACTAACTATAACCTCCGCTTCACTGCTAACAACTCATTGACTATTCCAGACTACCACACTATGTGTATATATATAATGTGTCTCTGTTTGTGTAAATACACAACTCTTTGAGGTAAACAATCCGGTTCTTGATTCTACCCCCCACCACTCGTATTTTTTAAATCTAGGGACAGTTGTTTTGACAGCACAGTTTGCTATTCTATTAACTGCGCTATCAACAACCTGTGCAAAAATGTCCAATGGGTGCAAAATTTGTACCCATTAAACATCACGTAAAACAAGTTACATTTGGTATTCTATTCTATGTTGTGGCATCACCACATGTTAAGGAACGCACTTTTTATGACGACAAACCTCCGCTGGCGGTGGCAGGCATGCAGATAGTCACAGACTCCCCCCCACCACCTACCTATTGGGCCATTGCCCGAGTCCTTCTGAGAGGATTTTGAAAAGAGACTGGCTTTTATATGTCAGTCTCTGTTCAAAATGATTGGCAGCCTCCAATTTGCTTGGATGTTTGCTTACACACCTCCCAGCCAATCAGCTTCTACAAAATCTGTAGCTAAAACCCTTGATAAATGTATCAGCTGCAATGTAATCCAGGCCAATGCTGGAAGTTTCTCCAGAGAGGAAAGGGCTCTCCAGGTGGAAAGTATATGGAAAACATAAATTGCAGGGTTTAATCTGTAGAGAAAAAAAAGTATACTTCCATTGTTGACAGGTGTTTTATTCAAAACTTAATACAGATCAAACTTTCATATTATTTGGGTGTCGTACTTCTATGGTATGAAATATCATGGTGGCGCAGTTGCTAAAGCAGTTTATGGACAGGTACTGTCAGTGACAATAACCTTCTATAGGATGCTGTTGCACAAAGCCACTGTAACAGTGACGGTCCTGACACGACATAGATTTCAGGGCTCCCCACCCGTCAACATGCTGTTCGGGGAGCTCTGAATCAGATTGCATTAAAAAAACAAAATGCTCCATGGTCCTTACATGCTAGCCGCGTGTGTGGCCAGTCCTTACGGGGATAAAGAAGCTCCTTCAGAGGTTCTCAATATCTCCTGACGAAGCTGCTTCAATGGCAATATGTGTAGGGTCCTGGCAGGTAATTCGCTGTACCTTCTATTTTTTGGTACCCCTTTTAAGAGGTTGCACGTAAAAGAGTGTATGACCACATGACACATTAACTATGTTGCCATTATAAAAATAGTGACATGAGAATCTCGCACTGCATGACAGCACAAGAGTTCCATGTCGCGAACTGAACGGTCGCACACAATAATTATAGAGCTGGCGTTACGTTATGCAATTAATATACAGTTTGATTTGTAAACTTAGAGCCCAAGCCAATGTTTTAGTTTCATTTGTGTCAAGAAGAGATCATCGGACCAGTTACAAGAAAACTGTTATTGCAATTCTGATCGTTCCTGTCGTAAAATGTTCTACAGATTAGTCGGTTTTGTGGAGAAAAGAGGTAGCGCCCCCACTATAAGTTTCAGTGTAACAAACGGTTCTTCTCACATGTATTCCCTCGCTCGCATCAATTACGATACTGCATGTTCAGCACACAGAGAAGGGGAGAGAGAGCCGGGGCAGTGCTCAGCAACACTGGGATGAGTCTTTCCTTCTTCTCCGCAGCCACAAGATGGGTAAGAATGATGAGAGGTGTAGTACAACTGATGTGTGGCAGGGAATACATGTGAGAAGAGCCGTTTGTTACACACATAGTGGGAATGCTTCCTCTTTTCTCCATAAAACTAATCTGGAGAACTTTTTACTATAGGAACGATCAGGATTGTTTATTTGCAATAACAGTTTCCTTGTAACTGGTCCACTGATCTGTTCTTGACACAAAGGAAACTAAAATATTGGCTTGGGCTCTCTAACTTTACAAATCAATCTGTGTATTAATTGCACAACATAACGCCAATTTCTTATTACTAACTCGGCTACTGGCTCTATAATTATTGTATGCAACCATTCAGTGCGCAACATGAGAATCTTGCATTGTCATGCAGTGCGAGATTCTCATGTCGCCATTTTTATCATGGCTAATGTGTCATGTGGTGGCAAGCTCTTTTAAGAGTGCGAACTTTTAAAAGTGAACCGTATTTTTTGATGGTGGGACATATTGAGATCTGGTGCAGGATAAGTTTTGTTTATTCATTATATCTGATTGCATGCATACAATTTGGTTTGTACTAGCACTTTATTCTGTATTTACGTGCAGAACTTTCACTATTACCACCATAACTTGGAACTCTTCAGAACTGCCCCGGAGATCTGGGTTTTAGAGGTAATCACCGGACACAGTTGCTGAGGTGGGGAGATTCCTCGGAAACTCTGCCTACTTCTTCTCATTCCCAATCTGTTCCTCCCACTCCCCACCTACTTCTCCTCATTCCCAATCTGTTTGCCCACTTCCCATCCACTTTATGTAACAAGGACAATAAACCCCCCCCCACCCCCCCACCCCCGTTAAGAACCGGATCATTTATGATGCAAATAGCGTCATTTACATCCCCTTGGTCCACAGCAGTTGAGCCCTCTCTGGGAGCTCAAGAAGTTCTCAGGTATGCTTGCCACTATATAGTGTTGGAGTTCTATCTATATAACTATTTATATAACTATCCTTCTACCTGTTGTATTGCCACCTCGATTGATGCATTTTGTTTTAATTCTCCCCAGTGTTTTTTTTCACTTTTTAGTCTATTTATTTGCATATTATTCTGGGGTCTGTGTATATTAGCTGGTATTAGTTGGTTCCCAGCCTGTCTGTTTTAACTTTTGTGAGCTATTTCGATCTTTGATTGTATTTTGGTCAATAAAGTTGATATACATCTTTCCTCTACCTTGGTTGTTTGAGTACTTGATGGGACAAGGAGGGGCACTTTTGTTTTAGGGGTGTGACTGATGGAATCATCAATAATTTTTAATTTATTTCATGACTTATTGACACCTCTTTAAATAACTTAATAAATGATTTAGAGCAAGACCACAGTATTTTATTTACACAGAGTAGTTCTGAAATGTAAATAAACATTAAGGTGAGTTTTGTTCTTGCTACAGAGCAAAGTGATACACATATATACACACACTTCACAGTCCAATCTCATAAAAAGGGGACATTAGGGTGAGGAAGAGGGACAGACGGATTTGGGTATCAAACAGGGACTGTTCCTCTTGAAGAGCAACATGTGGGAGGTATAGGCCTCTAATATATCCTAAAGTAGGACACTTGGGAGGTACAGAGCACTAATTTCTCCTAAAGAGAGAAACTTGGGAGGTATAGGCCCCTAATATCTCCTAAAGAGAAACACTTGGCAGGTACAGAGCACCAATATCTCCTAAAGATGGATAGTTGGTAGGTATGGGCCCCTAATATCTCCTAAACAGAGATGCTAGGGAGGTATGGGCCCCTAATATCTCCTAAAAAGGGACACTTGGGAGGTATGGACACTAATATTGCCTAAAGAGGAACACTTGGGAACTACAGAGCACTCCTATATCCTAAAGAGGGACACTTGGGAGGTATGGGTCCATAATATATCCTAAAGTAGGACACTTGGGAGGTACAGAGCACTAATTTCTCCTAAAGAGAGAAACTTGGAGGTATGGGCCCCTAATATCTCCTAAAGAGGAACACTTGGGAGGTACAGAGCACCAATATCTCCTAATGAGGGATAGTGGGTAGGTATGGGCCCGTAATATCTCCTAAACAGGGATGCTAGGGAGGTATGGACCCCTAATATCTTCTAAAGAGGGACACTTGGAAGGTACAGAGCACTAATATCTCCTAAAGAGGGAGACTTGGGAGGTATGGGCCCCTAATATCTCCTAAATAGGGAGACTTGAGAGGTATGGACCCCTAATATCTCTTAAAGAGGGACACTTAGGAGGTATAGACCCCTAATATCTGCTAAAGAGTGACACTAGGTAGGTACAGAACACTAATATATCCTAAAGAGGAATACTTGGGAGGTACAGAGCATTCATATATCCTAAAGAGGGACACTTGGGAGGTATGGGCCCATAATATCTCCTAAAGTGGGACACTTGGGAGGTACAGAGCACTAATATCTCTTAAAGAGGGACACTTTGGAGGTACAGAGCCCTAATGTATCCTAAAGAGAGACACTTGGGAGGTACCAAGAATCAATATCTCCTAAAGAAGTATTGTTGGGAGATATAGGCCCCTAATTTCTCCTAAAGAGGGACACTTGAGAGGTACAGAGCACTAATATCTCTTAAAGAGGGACACTTTGGAGGTACAAACCCCTAATATCTCCTAAAGAGGGACACTTAGGAGGTATGGGCCCCTAATATCTCCTAAGGAGGGACACTTGGAGGTACAGAGCACTAATATCTCCGAAAAAGGGACACTTGGGAGGTATGTGCCCCTAATATCTCATAAAGAGGGACACGGGATGTATGTACCCCTAATATCTCCTAAAGAGGGACACTTGGGAGGTATGGACCCCTAATATCTCCTAAAGAGGGACACTTGGGAGGTACTGACCGCTAATATCCCCTAAATAGGGACACTTGGGAGGTACAGACCCCTAATATCTCCTAAAGAAGGACACTTGGGAGGGATGGACCCCTAATATCTCCTAAAGAGGGACACTTGGGAGGTATGTACCCCTAATATCTCCTAAAGAGAGACACTTGGGAGGTATGGACCCTTAATATCTCCTAAAGAGGGACACTTGGGAGGTACAGACCCCTAATATCTCCTAAAGAGGGACACTTGGGAGGTATGGACCCCTAATATCTCCTAAAGAGGGACACTTGGGAGGTATGGACCCCTAATATCTCTTAAAGTAGGACACTTGGGAGGTATGTACACCTAATATCTCCTAAAGAGGGACACTTGGGAGGTATGGACCCCTAATATCTCCTAAAGAGGGACACTTGGGATGTATGTACCCCTAATATCTCCTAAAGAGGGACACTTGGGAGGTATGGACCCCTAATATCTCCTAAAGAGGGACACTTGGGAGGTATGGACCCCTAATATCTCTTAAAGTAGGACACTTGGGAGGTATGTACACCTAATATCTCCTAAAGAGGGACACTTGGGAGGTATGGACCCCTAATATCTCCTAAAGTAGGACACTTGGGAGGTATGTACCCCTAATATCTCCTAAAGAGGGACACTTGGGAGGTATGGACCCCTAATATCTCCTAAAGAGGGACACTTGGGAGGTATGGACCCCTAATATCTCTTAAAGTAGGACACTTGGGAGGTATGTACACCTAATATCTCCTAAAGAGGGACACTTGGGAGGTATGGACCCCTAATATCTCCTAAAGAGGGACACTTGGGATGTATGTACCCCTAATATCTCCTAAAGAGGGACACTTGGGAGGTATGGACCCTCAGTTATTTGCTTATTATCTTCCAGTTCAGTTACTGGTGCAAAGCTTCTTCATTTCAATTTCAACTTTTCTTTACTGAATATCACACAAAGGTCCAAAACATCTTGCTATTTGACAGATTAAAAAAAGCAAAAATACTGTGAGAGATAAGTAGATAAAATGTTAAAATCTTAGTCCATTGAGTGACAGTTTACACTGGGAACACTGGGAATTGGGGTTTGAATAGTTTGACATCAGCTATATTACGGATTAACCTTTTGAGTGATGGAGAGATTATTGGTTTGTAGTTATGTAAGATACATTTTGCTTCTTTGGCATCTAGAGTGTTAGAAAATCCTGCATTAACCCTTTGGGGGAGATTCGCTAAGCATTGATAAAGCAGAGATAAAGAGGTGATAAAGCGGAGATGACTTCTCCAGTGATACCACTTCTCCACTTCCTATGTTATTGTATAGAGCCTATTCACTAAGTTCTCCAGAGTTGAAGTAATCTTGGTGAATAGACTCCATAGAATAACACAGGAATTGGAGAAGTGATAAACTGAAGTCATCATTATCACCTCTTTATCACCGCTTAGTGAATCTCCCCTTTTGAGAGCCACAGAGGTATCCAAAGCAGAGAAATACAAATAACTAAATCACAGTATTAAAGGAGCAGTAAACTTTTTTTTTTATGAAAACACACATTTTGTAGAGCATTTCCTGCTGAATAAAACAAGGTCACTCCCATCGCTGTCAGATGTTTTATTCAAAAATTATAGCAGTTTAAATAACCAGGAAGTGAATTTACTGTGTTTACTTCCTGATAGTTCTAACTGACAGGAAGTGAATTTACTGTGTTTACTTCCTGATAATTCTAACTGACAGGAAGTGAATTTACTGTGTTTACTTCCTATAGTTCTCACAGGAAGTGACAGGCAGTTTCTATCACATTCTATGGAGAACTGTATGTCTCTGACTTTTCTGACTTTTCTCTCCATTAGAATCTAACAGGAAATCTAATTAGAATTTGACCACTAGAGGGCACGGCTAATGTAAAAAAACATGGGTTTAAACTGTAATAACTTTGGAAATACAAATCTCTCAGCAGTGGGAGTATCCTTATTTTACTCAATAGGAAAATCCCTACAATATATATTTTTTTCATAAAAAAGTTTACTGCTCCTTTAAAGGAGAATGAACATTTCCTAATAATAGCCCACCACTAACCTTACTATGGACACAAAATCCCAGTGACCCCAGTGGATTTTACCTTTGTGTCTTTTTTCAAGAGACGACATCTTCAATAAGTCATGGATGTGATGTCCATGGAGGCGGACATGACACTAAAACAGCACATAACCCTTTAAGGACCAGAGAAGTGCTAAAGGCATTGTGAAGCAATGTATCTCATACCCGTCTGGTCCTTATGGGTACAGTGAGCAGAGTTTGGGGTCCTGCTAGTCACTCGGTTCCACCTCCATGGAGAAGACACCAGGACTGATTGATAATGTTCTCTACTGAACAAAAACAGAAAGGTAAATTCACAGAAGCCATTAGGAGGAGGTGAGTGGGGAGGTTATTATTATGTGGTGGTCATTCTCCTTTAATGGCAGGGTCATTCCACTAATATACATTTCTCATGTGAGACACTAATCAGTCATAGGAAGCTTTCAGTTGTAACAGTTTAATGTCAGGAGTAACAATGAGTGCACCATGGATTATATAGAACAATAGGAGGAGTTACATGGAACAATAGGAGGAGTTATATAGAACAATAGGAGGAGTTATAGGGAGGAGTTATATGGAGCAATAGGAGGAGTTATAGGGATGAGTTATATAGAACAATAGGAGGAGTTATAGGGAGGAGTTATATAGAACAATAGGAGGAGTTATAGGGAGGAGTTATATGGAATAGGAGGAGTTATAGAGAGGAGTTATATGGAGCAATAGGAGGAGTTATAGGGAGGAGTTATATAGAACAATAGGAGGAGTTATAGGGAGGAGTTATATGGAATAGGAGGAGTTATATGGAACAATAGGAGGAGTTATAGGGAGGAGTTATATGGAATAGGAGGAGTTATAGAGAGGAGTTATATGGAACAATAGGAGGAGTTATATGGAACAATAGGAGGAGTTTAGGGAGGCGTTATATGGAGCAATAGGGGGAGTTATAGGGAGGAGTTATATGGAACAATAGGAGGAGTTATAGGGAGGGGTTATATGGAGCAATAGGGGGAGTTATAGGGATGGGTTATATGGAACAATAGGAGGAGTTATAGGGAGGATTTATATAAAGCAATATAGGAGTTATAGGGAGGGGTTATATGAAGCAATAGGAGGAGTTATAGGGAGGGGTTATATGGAGCAATAGGAGGAGTTATAGAGAGGAGATACATGGAGCAATAGGAGGAGTTATAGAGAGGCTTTATATAGAGCATTATGAAGAGTTATAGGGAGGAGTTATATGAAGCAATAGGAGGAGTTATTGGGAAAAGTTATTTGGTACAATAGGAGGAGTTATAGGGAGGGGTTATGTGGAGCAATAGAAGAAGTTATATGGAGCAGTAGGAGGAGTTATAGGGAGGAGTTATATGGAGAAGAAGGAGGAGTTATAAGGAGGATTTACATGGAACAATAGGAGGAGTTATATGGTACAATAGGAGTTATAGCAGGGAGTTATATGGAGCAGTAGGAGGAGTTATATGTGTGGCGCATAACAACACTCAAACTCCGTATCATTGAGGGCTGTGTCATCTCCTTTCCCCTGTGGCCCTTCCACCTTGGTCCTAATGCCACAAATCCCATGGGAACATGCCCCACTCCATGATCCAAAGCTCCCCCATGTCATCCCGTTTCCTTCCAGGACGTTGCTAGAAGAGCATATGAATGCGATGTTGTTGGCGGCCGTGTCATCCCCTTTTCCCTGCCGGCCTTCCACTCTCAGCATAAATCTATTGAGGAATCCACTGGGACACCAGATAGTTGGACCCCAATCTCCCCATCTGTGAAGAGAGACATTATCATTCTTATATAGAGATTTGGGACATTATTCATCAAGCTAAAGAGGTGCAATTAAGAATGAAAGCAACTGTATCATAGGGTTGAAATGAAAATTCTGCAAATTAACATTGATTTAACCCCTTCGCGACACAGGACGTACATGTACGTCCTGTGTGGCTGTCACTTAGTGACAGAGGACGTACATGTACGTCCCGGAAATCCGGCTCCCTGCGCGGCTGCACGCCGTTCGGGGACTCCGGATTCTTTTACAAAAAAAAAAAAAATTGTTAGACGGGCGTTAAGTGACGGCCGCTTCTGCACGCGGCCGTCACTAAGGGGTTAAATTGGGCTTTTAACCCTTGAATGCTAGAGAGGTATACATTGCACTGAGTTGGAGATCTCTGTAGCTTTCAATGAGTAAAAAACGAATTTAAATTAATATGAATATCCATTTCCCTCCTATGGTGCAGTTGATTTGTTGCAGAATCAAATCTCTTACTTGATGAATGAGGCTCTTGGGATTTTATGCAGAAAGCAGAAGGGCAGCAATCCCAAAGAAAATCGACTTCACCACTAAGAAACTTGTTCACAAAGGTTCATCTAGAACATTTCTAAAAGCTTATTTTACAGTACTAAAAGCGGTATTCAATTCGATGTAATGTTCAAAGATAAATTACGTGAGAAAGATGAAATTGTTTAAAATGCTTTAGGAAAATATACACATAAATATATAACATTGGGGAATAAAAAAAAATCAAGAGGAACAAATTAAGAACAGTGTTGCTTATCAATGAGGTTTGCAGGAAAAAATGGGGTTTGCCCTCCTATGGACCTCAGGGTGTTAAAAATATAACGAATGCAATAAAATCCACAAATACACAGGGTAGCCAAAATAGAAGACCATAAGACAAATCATAAAAACTTCTACAAGTATACAAATAGTTAAAATATAAAGGTCAAAACTGGGCTGCTTAAAACGAGACTGATAATTATATATTGCCTTGTATTTGATTCATGTAATGTTGTACAGCCTTGCTAGTCTCATATGATATGCTGCTGGTCTCATGTAATGGTGTATTGTCCTCCTGGCCTCAGGTAATGGTGTATTATTTTAATAATATAATTTATTTATGAAACTACAACAGATTTTGACATTGGAAAACTGGTAGAGCAATGAATGAGAAAGATTAACCTTGTAGAGGCATTCAAAACAGACTGTGAAGGAAACAGCTGGGAAAGATATGTCTGGTGGAGAGAGGGTTACAATAATCAAGATGGGAGATGATGGAGTCATGAATTAGAATTTTGGTTGTATCTTGTATGAGAAAATTATGTTTGGATGAGATGATTCTGATATAAAGGAGGAAGGTTTGGAAAGAGCTTGAATGTGGTCAACAAAAGAGGGAAGAGTGAAAGATAACACCAAAGCAGTGAGCTTGAGGGGTGGGAGTTATACAGGAGTCTTTCAAAGGGATGATACCTCCAGGAGAGGATATGACAGATGTGAGAAAGAGGAGAAGTTATCAATGAGTTTTTGATAACTGGAGGACATCCAAGTAGAGACTGAATAGTATGAATTGGTGACACAAAATATAAGATAGGGAGGGAGTGATGTCAGAGGAGGAGAGGTAGAGTTGGCTATCACCAGAGTAAATGTGGTAACAGAAACCAAATTGTGTAAATAGATTTCCTCAAGAGGAAGTGTGATTGAAAACAGAAGGGGGCCCAGAAGAGAGCTTTGGGGAACCTCATTTGAAGGAGGAAGCAGAGAGGGAGTAGTGCCTGAAAGGGAAACACTAAAGGAGAGGGAGTGTAATAGGACGAAAACCAGAAGAGAGCTGTGTGATGGAGTTCAGGAAAGCTGAGGGTTTGGAAGTGGGTGGTCTACATTGTCAAAAACAGTATAGAGGTCCAAAAGTATTAGTAATAAGAAGTGGCCCTTTGCTTTTGCCAAGATAAAATCATTGGCCACTTTACTGAGTACAGTCTCTGAGTGATGGGATAGGAATCCAGATGGTAGTGGATCTAGAAGAAAGTGGAAAGCGTTAGTCTGTTGTACACAAGTCTCTGAGTGATGGGAAAGGAATCCAGATGGTAGTGGATCTAGAAGAAAGTGGAAAGCGTTAGTCTGTTGTACACAAGTCTCTGAGTGATGGGAAAGGAATCCAGATTGTAGAGGATCTAGAAGAAAGTGGAAAATGTTAGTCAGTCTGTTGTACACAAGTCTCTGAGTGATGGGAAAGGAATCCAGATTGTAGAGGATCTAGAACAGTGGTTCTCAACCTGTGGGTCGGGACCCCTTTCAGGGTCGAATGACGATTTGCCAGGGGTTGCCTAAAACCATCAGATATTTATATTTCGATTCATAACACTAGTGAAATTACAGAGATGAAGGAGCAAGGAAAATAATTTTACTGTTAGGGGTCACCACAACTTGGGAAATTTTATCAAGGGGTCGCGGCACTAGAAAGGTTGAGAAACACTGATCTAGAAGAAAGTGGAAAGCGTTAGTCAGTCTGTTGTACACAAGTCTCTGAGTGATGGGAAAGGAATCCAGATTGTAGAGGATCTAGAAGAAAGTGGAAAACGTTAGTCAGTCTGTTGTACACACGTCTCTGAGTGATGGGAAAGGAATCCAGATTGTAGAGGATCTAGAAGAAAGTGGAAAGTGTTAGTCAGTCTGTTGTACACAAGTCTCTGAGTGATGGGAAAGGAATCCAGATTGTAGTGGATCTAGAAGAAAGTGGAAAGCGTTAGTCAGTCTGTTGTAAACACGTCTCTGAGTGATGGGAAAGGAATCCAGATTGTAGAGGATCTAGAAGAAAGTGGAAAGCGTTAGTCTGTTGTACACAAGCCTCTGAGTGATGGGAAAGGAATCCAGATTGTAGAGGATCTAGAAGAAAGTGGAAAGTGTTAGTCAGTCTGTTGTACACAGGTCTCTGAGTGATGGGAAAGGAATCCAGATTGTAGAGGATCTAGAAGAAAGTGGAAAACGTCAGTCTGTTGTACACAAGTCTCTGAGTGATGGGAAAGGAATCCAGATTGTAGAGGATCTAGAAGAAAGTGGAAAGTGTTAGTCAGTCTGTTGTACACAAGTCTCTGAGTGATGGGAAAGGAATCCAGATTGTAGAGGATCTAGAAGAAAGTGGAAAGCGTTAGTCAGTCTGTTGTACACAAGTCTCTGAGTGATGGGAAAAGAATTCAGATTGTAGTGTATCTAGAAGAAAGTGGAAAGCGTTAGTTAGTCTGTTGTACACAAGTCTCTGAGTGATGGGAAAGGAATCCAGATTGTAGAGGATCTAGAAGAAAGTGGAAAACGTCAGTCTGTTGTACACAAGTCTCTGAGTGATGGGAAAAGAATCCAGATTGTAGAGGATCTAGAAGAAAGTGGAAAGCGTTAGTCAGTCTGTTGTACACAAGTCTCTGAGTGATGGGAAAGGAATCCAGATTGTAGAGGATCTAGAAGAAAGTGGAAAGCGTTAGTCTGTTGTACACAAGTCTCTGAGTGATGGGAAAGGAATCCAGATTGGTAGAGGATCTAGAAGAAAGTGGAAAGTGTTAGTCAGTCTGTTGTACACAAGTCTCTGAGTGATGGGAAAGGAATCCAGATTGTAGAGGATCTAGAAGATAGTGGAAAGCGTTAGTCAGTCTGTTGTACACAAGTCTCTGAGTGATGGGAAAGGAATCCAGATTGTAGAGGATCTAGAAGAAAGTGGAAAGCGTTAGTCAGTCTGTTGTACACAAGTCTCTGAGTGATGGGAAAGGAATCCAGATTGTAGAGGATCTAGAAGAAAGTGGAAAACGTCAGTCTGTTGTACACAAGTCTCTGAGTGATGGGAAAAGAATCCAGATTGTAGAGGATCTAGAAGAAAGTGGAAAGCGTTAGTCAGTCTGTTGTACACAAGTCTCTGAGTGATGGGAAAGGAATCCAGATTGTAGAGGATCTAGAAGAAAGTGGAAAGCGTTAGTCTGTTGTACACAAGTCTCTGAGTGATGGGAAAGGTATCCAGATTGTAGAGGATCTAGAAGAAAGTGGAAAGTGTTAGTCAGTCTGTTGTACACAAGTCTCTGAATGATGGGAAAGGAATCCAGATTGTAGAGGATCTAGAAGATAGTGGAAAGCGTTAGTCAGTCTGTTGTACACAAGTCTCTGAGTGATGGGAAAGGAATCCAGATTGTAGAGGATCTAGAAGAAAGTGGAAAGCGTTAGTCAGTCTGTTCTACACACGTCTCTGAGTGATGGGAAAGGAATCCAGATTGTAATGGATCTAGAAGAAAGTGGAAAGCGTTAGTCTGTTGTACACAAGTCTCTGAGTGATGGGAAAGGAATCCAGATTGTAGAGGATCTATAAGAAAGTGGAAAGCGTTAGTCTGTTGTACACAAGTCTCTGAGTGATGGGAAAGGAATCCAGATTGTAGAGGATCTAGAAGAAAGTGGAAAGCGTTAGTCAGTCTGTTGTACACAAGTCTCTGAGTGATGGGAAAGGAATCCAGATTGTAGAGGACGTAGAAGAAAGTGGAAAGCGTTAGTCAGTCTGTTGTACACAAGTCTCTGAGTGATGGGAAAGGAATCCAGATTGTAGAGGATCTAGAAGAAAGTGGAAAGCGTTAGTCTGTTGTACACAAGTCTCTGAGTGATGGGAAAGGGATCCAGATTGTAGAGGATCTAGAAGATAGTGGAAAGCGTTAGTCAGTCTGTTGTACACAAGTCTCTGAGTGATGGGAAAGGAATCCAGATTGTAGAGGATCTAGAAGAAAGTGGAAAACGTCAGTCTGTTGTACACAAGTCTCTGAGTGATGGGAAAAGAATCCAGATTGTAGAGGATCTAGAAGAAAGTGGAAAGCATTAGTCAGTCTGTTGTACACAAGTCTCTGAGTGATGGGAAAGGAATCCAGATTGTAAAGGATCTAGAAGAAAGTGGAAAGAGTTAGTCAGTCTGTTGTACACAAGTCTCTGAGTGATGGGAAAGGAATCCAGATTGTAGAGGATCTAGAAGAAAGTGGAAAGCGTTAGTCTGTTGTACACAAGTCTCTGAGTGATGGGAAAGGAATCCAGATTGTAGAGGATCTAGAAGATAGTGGAAAGCATTAGTCAGTCTGTTGTACACAAGTCTCTGAGTGATGGGAAAGGAATCCAGATTGTAGAGGATCTAGAAGAAAGTGGAAAGTGTTAGTCAGTCTGTTGTATACAAGTCTCTCAAGGAGCTGGGAGACAAGGTGGAGAAGAGAAACAGGATAGTAGTTAGAGACAGAGATGGGGTTAAGGGTATTTTTCAGAAGGGAATAAAATGCCAGAGAAAAGAAAAACACTGAATATGAATTTTAGGAAAGAGAGATAGAGATTAAGTTATGAAGGTTTAGTTTAAGAGGGCAGGGGCTAGGGTTGGAGGAGGACACAAGAGCGGAAATCTCCTCCTCTTTTTACAAGGGGAATGCTCTGAGGATGCTGGTAGAAGTCTGCATGGAACGAGGTTGGGTATCAGGGCAACAATTTGTGGTGATATCTCGTCTAATAGTGCCAATCTTATGTTTAAAATTTATGGCAATATCTTGAGTAATGAAATCTGTGGAGGGAGCATGTTGGTTGGGGCAAGAAAGTGAGTTGAAGGTATGGAAGAGTTTTTAGGATTAGAGGACAGAGAGAGGATGAGAGAGGTGAAGTAAGCTTATTTGGTAGAGGGAGAGGGCAGCGCTATATGAGTGCAGCACGAATTTTTAATGCAGAAAGTCTTTAACAGAATGAGATTTCCACCAAAACTGTTGGTGGTTCGGGAGAAACATTAGAGATATTGGTCTGTTTCTGTTAGTTTCATATAATGGTGAATTGCCCTGCAAGTGCCATTGGTGTATTGCCCTGCTGGTCACATTTGATGGTGTATTAGCCTGCTGGTCTCATGTTTCTTGTCCTGCTGGTGTCATGTAATGGTGTAAAGCCCTGCTGGTGTCATGTAATGGTGTAAAGCCCTGCTGGTGTCATATAATGGCGTATTATCCTGCTGGTGTCATGTATTGGTACATTATCCTGCTGGCCATGTAATGGTGTATTGCCCTGCTGGTGTAATGTAATGGTGTATTATCCTGCTTCTCTGTAATGGTATATTGCCCTTATGGCCTTACGTAATGGTGCATTGTTCTGCTGGTCTCATGTAATTGTATTTTATCCTGCTAGTTTCATGTAATAGTGTTTTATCCTGCTGGTCTCATTTAATTGTGTATGATCCTGCTGGTCACCTATAATGGTGTATTGCCCTACTGATATCATGTAAAGGTGTATTGTCCTGCTTATCTCATTTAATGGTGTATTGCTCTGCTACTGTAATGTAATGGTGCATTGCCTGCTGGTCTCATGTAATGTAGCATTGCGTTGCTGGTTTCCCTTATATGTTTCCATGCTAAACAGATGCCTGATTACATTGCTTGAAACACCTTAACCTGCATCTGAAGTAGCAAATATCAGGCAAAATAAAAAAACACAAAGATGAATGTGACATTAATTGGTGGTTAAAATTAGAGGGAAAATTAATAACCCCCTTGGATGCTCCAAAAGTCTTGACTAATGTAATGGAGCTTTTCAGTTGTTTCCTATGATCCACTTGGTGTGCTCTAGAATTTCTCCTTTTTCCTTGTGCATACACCTCAGGGTGCACAAGCAAATGGACCGGGTGATTGGATTAGACAAGGAGTGTGTTGTGACTGTGCTCTCCACACAACAATCTCAGTGTCTGTAGTCAGAGCTTGAGATACCATCCCAGTTGATTCCCCCTTTCTGTTTGCCTACTTTGCCTAATGGGGAAATCTGGCCCTTAGTAGACAAATACAGAAGACTGATAAACTCACGGTCCCACGGTAGAGGTGATCTTTTCCTCTGTGAAGGTAGATGAATGTTTTGAACAATGCAGGCGGATTCCATTCAGAGCTGTATCATCACCACGTCCCTGTCTTGGCTCCACCTAAAGTAAAAGAACTCTGTCAGTAGGTCACTTTGGAGGAGATGTATAAAAAGCATTCTTAGTGTACATTTAAGAATTGTCGATAAAGTTCATAATGTTTATATTTATAAAGCAATAAAGTCAATATGTCTATCTGGGAATAAAAGGGGAGATGTATAAAACTGTAGTCGTTTAGAAAGTGTCTGTAAAATTGTCACAAGGGCGGAATGCAAGAAACGAGTGCAATTTCTATTTTATAAAAGAAATAAATGTATGTGTTATTGGTGTTATTTGCTCACGTTTTGATGAAAGAAACCTATTTGATACTGAATAGCGAATGCTCCTAAATTAACAGCAAAGTGAGGAAATGCTCCTCGGAATTAGGCACAATTGTTAAAGGGATAGTAATGTTTCAATATAAAAAGCAGCTCCAATTAATCTTCACAGTATTTGGGCCATGGAGAGTGTTATTTCAATACTGTCAGAGTTGTAGTACAAGAGTAATTGGATGATAAAGTATCCCCCTCCCTCCCCTTTTACTGATATAACACTGCTCACCTCAGAGCAGCAAGACTGTCCAGATGGATCACAGAGAGGGACAATCTTCAGTGAACATAAGGAAAAACCTGAAAAACCTGTCAAGGGGGCAGGATTTCCTTATGATCACAGTAAGAAGATTGTCCCTTGCTGTGAGCTGCCTGGTCTGTGGACCAGATTCCACATCTGAGGGGAGGTAACTTACATTAGGTGAAAGGGGCGGGAGGGGGATACTTTATCATTCAATTACTCTTGTACTACAACTCTGACAGTATTAATATAACACTCTCCATGGCCCAAATACTATGAAAATTAATTGGAGCTGCTGTTTTTGTGAAACATTACTACCCCTTTAACCCCTTCCCGACAATGGATGTACATGTACATCCCACAGAAATTGTCACTTAGTGACATAGGACGTACATGTATGTCCAGGAAGTCATTGGAAGTAATGGGAAAAAAAGTTTGGCGGTCGTTAAGTGCCGGCCACGTGCGCGTGTGGCCGGTCACTAAGGGGTTAATCCTCTCACAAAATAGCTGATATTTTAGCCACACTCACTTTTTGAAACAAATTCGCTAAAAAATGAGCAAACATTCGCTAATTGAGATCAAAAATGCTCAATTCAGTAAAATGTTGGTGCTAATCATTTTACCATCAATAGTACACTGTAAATAGGGATTGCACATGTTCCTTTGATTCCACCCAAAGCGTCATAAGGATCTGTATAAACGTTTAGCGACATTTTCGTTGAGTACTAACTCCGAGTGATTGATTTGCAAAGAAAAAGTGGTGGCGCTGTGGAGTAAACCAGCTGGTGTATAGGGGAGAGATAGACCTTACCAAAACCCACCATTGCTTTAACCTCTAAATGCTTCAGAGGTCATTAATGTAATTTCTTCAAAATGCATCAGAGAAATTTCTAGCTTTCAAGGGGTTAAAATCCCCATTTAAATTGTAAGGAATTTTGGGAATTTTAAGACAAGTAAGAGGAAGATATAGAGAGAGTGAGAGAGAGATAGACAGAGGGAGAGAGAGGGGGGGAGAGGGAGAGACCGAGAGGGAGCGAGAAGGACAGAGAGAGGGGTGAGAGCAGTGGCGTAGCTATAGGGGTCGCACCTGCGACCGGGCCCGGGCGCCCCCTGCGACCACTCCTCCTAGCCCCCGCAATCTCCCTCCGGTGCTCTAGTAATGCAGAGCGAGTGATGGAAGATGACATAATCTCCCAGCGCTCTACATTACTAAGAGGACCACGAGGGAGCTCCAGGGAGGTAGGAGATGGGGGCATTGTGAAGATTGAGGGGCATTGTAGAGGGGGTCAGTGTGGTCGAGGGGCCCGGAGGCTTCTAGTTACACCTCTGGGTGAGAGGGAGAGACAGGGAGTGCAGGAGGGAGATATAGGAGGGAGATACACTGTAAATTGAACCCTTTGAGTGCCAGAGGAGTTTGCAATTCATTGCTTTCACTGCGTTGCATATCCCTCTGGCACTCAAAGGGTCAAAGGAATTTGAGACGTTTTTATTTTTAATATAAGACCAGTAGTACAGTACAGTAGTACAGAGGGTGAGAGGGAGGGAGAGAGAAGAAGAAGAGAGGGGGCGAGAGGGAGAGACAGAGAGACACTTGGAGGGATAGAACGGAGGTAGAGGTAGAGAAATTGTACATTTAACCCTTTGAGTTCCAGAGGAGTATACAGTGCATTGCTTCTGAATTTGAGAAATGTTTATTTGTAATATAAGACCAGTAATAGTCTGTTTATTTGTAGCTATCAAGAAGAAAGAGTTATGTATAAGAGAGAGATAGAGAGAGAAGAATTGTAATTTAAAAGGACTTGGGGAATGTTTAAGACCAGTAATAGTCTACTTATTGAGGCTATCAAGAAGAAATAGTGAGACAGAAATGGTAAATTGTATGGAATTTGAGGAATTTGTATTTTTAATATAAGACCAGTGGTAGGTCTACTTAGTTGAGATTGTCAGGAATAAGGAATTAGGTACAATTTCACTTTTTCTCTTATATATATATCTCCAGCCCAAAATCCCAAACTTACCTTCAAGCTGAAGCCTTTGGCTATGGTCCCACCAGGACACCTCTCCATTGTGCCCCACGTTCCCCATGGACCCCCATTTGAGACCTTGATCGTTAGCCCATAAATCTGACCGGACTGCAGGAGAAAGAGGAAGGACAAGGCTTGGACCAGCATCTTGTGTTCTGGAGGATGGACTCTACCTGTGGAATAACCCAAGGATGATGATGAGCGTCTCCTATCGGGACTTCATATTTATAACTGATCTGTTTTGGACTCATTCCATCACCCCATTCCAAAACACTGGTCACAGGTTACAGAAATGTCTTAACTACTGAGTATTTCACAATTGTTTCCCAGAAAAATTCTTCGATTAGTGCCAGAGTAGATTATTGATTTTCTTTCTATGATAAACCTCACTGTTATTTGGTAATTTTAGTCATTGGTCAGACCAGACATTTAACAATTACTAGGGGTGAAGTTACTTCAGAATGTTATAGTTTTCTTATTATTAACCCTTATATGCCAGAGCATTGGTCCATAATATACATTTTATTTTTTTTGGGTGGGGGGGTATATTTGTGTTTGAATATGGGTGTGTGTGTTTGTGGTTTGCACAAGCGTGTGCATGTATCAACATCATCTTCAGCCATTGTTTGTAAATTTTTTTTTTTTTTTTTTTTGTAAATTAGGTTGAAAAAAGACACAAGTCCATCAAGTTCAACCTTCGCTTCATACCTCAGTAACTAAGAATTTTATAGCTTTCCTGCTACCAATTAAATTAGTCTTTATCAGACCTTCCTGATCTGCCTACTGATGAACAGTATAACTCTGTATGTTCCCTTTTGAAAGAAATGTATCTAATCTTCTCTTAAATGTGTCCATTGTATCTGCCATAACTACCTCCCTGGGCAATGAATTCCACAATTTGACAGACCTTACCGTAAAAAAACCCTTCCTCTGCTGAAGTTTAAACCTCCTTTCCTCTAATCTCAAGAGGTGTCCCCTGGTCACCTGAGCAGGCCTTGGAATAAATAGCTCACCGCAGAGATCCTTGTATTGACCTCTCATATACTTGTACAATGTGATAAGGTCTCCTCTTAGTCGTCTTTTCTCTAGAGTAAATAAACCAAGTTTGTTTAGTCGTTCCTCATATGTCAAGTCCTCCATTCCCTTAATTAATTTTGTTGCTCTCCGCTGTACCCTCTCTAGTTCTAGTATTGTTGATCCACTGCAGGATGAAGGCCTCCTCAGCAAGACTCCAACATCTCCAGTCTTGTACCTTTTGTTGCCCCTGTGTACCAACAAATTTGGTAATTTCATCTACCCATCTTATCTTTGATCTTCTTCTTGAGTGGAACCCATTCCAAAATTCCATCTACCATCATGTCTTCTCACTATGTGGCCTTCCCATTTCCATCTCAGGTACTTTACTCTTTCAGTGTTGTCATGTCAGTGATGTTTGATGATGAATCCATACACATATAATATATACGTAGTTGTATTGTCTTCAAGGCAAATTTACCGCTCTGACTTAAGTGAAAAGTTTTTGACCAGGGTGTCCTCCCAGTTCTTACGTACGGCTGTGAAACATAGACTCTGAATACCAAAGTCATACAAAAACTTAAGGTTACACAGAGAAGTATAGAACGTCAAATTCTGAACATAACAGAAAGAGACTGAATAACGTGCGCTTGGATGCGACAGCAAACGAAGGTTTCGGACATAAATGTAAAGGTAAAACACCTAAAATGGAAATGGGCAGGTGACTTACCAAAAAGACCTGATGGAAGATGGACCAAACAAAGTTTGGAATGGATTCCACTTGACACTAAATGCCCAAGAAGAAGACAAAAGACAAGATGGATAGATGATATTACCAAGATTGTCGATACAACAGTGGCAAAAAAAGTCACAGGATCAAAGTTGTTGGAGTCTTGCTTAGGAGGCCTTCACCCTGCAGTGGATCGACTATGGCTGAAGATACTGATATTTTTTATATATTTATAAATAATAAATATCTTTATGGGGATAAAAACCCAATTTAAATCACATACCTCCCAACATTTCAAATTGCCAAAGGGGGACACTTGTGTTTTAGGGGGTGTTGCTGAGGGGTGTGGCTGGTGGGCGGGGCATTACCAAGAATTTTTTTGGCTATTTCATGACCCTATTGACACCTCCTTGTGTAACCTAATAAATGACTTATAACAAGATCAAAGTATTTTATTTACACAGACTAATTTATAAACACATATACTGACGTTTAAACAAACAATAATGTGAGTTTTATTGCTGTAGAGAAATATGATACATTTATACACACACCACACAATCTGATCTCCTAAAAAGAGGGACACCAGGGTGGGAAAAGGGACAGAGGGATTTGGGTGTAAAAGAGGGACTGTCCCTCCTAAAGAGGGACACTTGGGAGGTATGAAATCATGGGGGATTTTGGGGACTTTAACCTGTCCCCCTTAAGGTGTTGTTGATTTTCAGCAGAATTTCAATGCTTTATCCTACTGAATAAGGTCCAATGTATATAAAATTAATAATATCACCAGGAACTGCAAAGATTGCACAATGCAAACAATTCCAGTCTCCAGTGTCAGGAAACATAGTAATTCACAGTCTCCAGTATTGGGAAATTCACTGCTGATGAAAGATAAACACACACCAGAATACACACCAGTCAGTTCTCTTCCAGTCTGATACATAATGTGCCAGTGTCACAATAAGACAGAAACAGAGGTCAAGTTACGGTAATTAAAGTGAAACTGTCACTCTTTTTTATGTTTCACATATTTGAAAACTTCATATAGAACTGCCTATATGTCATGTTAACCATGTTAAGTCACACATTTATTTCTGGGAAAAAGTGAAAGATAAAGTCTATTTGTGCAGCACATAGCTTCATTTGCATATGAAATGTCACTGAAAACATTAATTATTATATGAAACATCACAATGAAGACTTCAGCCACATATGAAACTTCACTGAAAACCATCGTTAGCATTGTTCCATTTGAGACATCACTAAAAAGGTTAATTAAAGGAGCAGTAAACTTTTTTTTATGAAAACACATATTTTATAGATCTTTTCCTGCTGAATAAACAAGGGTACGCCCACTGCTGTCAGATGTTCTATTCAAAATGTATAACAGTTCAAATAATCATGAAGTGAATTTATTGTGTTTACTTCCTGATTGTTCTGACAGGAAGTGAATTTACTGTGTTTACTTCCTGATTGTTCTGACAGGAAGTGAAGTTACTGTGTTTACTTCCTGATAGTTCTAACTGACAGGAAGTGAATTTACTGTGTTTACTTCCTGATAGTTCTAACTGACAGGAAGTGAATTTACTGTGCTTTACTTCCCGATAGTTCTAACTGACAAGAAGTAACAGGCAGTTTCTATCACATTCTATGGAGAACTGTATGTCACTGACTTTCTTGACTTTCCTCTCCATTAGTATGTAACAGGAAAAACAAATTAGAATGTGACCACTAGAGGTCACTGCTAATGTAAAAAAACATGGGTTTAAGCTGTAATAACTCTGGAAATATAAATCTCTCAGCAGTGGGAGTTCCCTTATTTTACTCAGTAGGAAAATCCCTACAATATATATTTTTTCATAAAAAAAGTTTACTGCTCCTTTAACATATGAAATGTTACTGGTATCGAACAGATACTACAATTACGATGTATTAGCATACGGTATCAAGTAAGAATATCTCATTAACTGTACATTTGCTGGTCTTTTGGCTAATATGACACAGACTCAGTTTTTAATGAAGTTTACAAATAAGAATGACCCGGAGGCCAAATGGCTGAAGGGGAAGCAGGTCTGGGCAAGGGCATGGAAGGCAGAATGTTCATTGGTGGTGGGTATGGGGGAGGGGCTTAAAAAGGTATAAGGTATCCTGACAGGCTGAAAGTGACTGAAATTTTAGGTTAGAACAGGAATGTGTAAGTATTGAATCTGTGAACAAGTTTGGATATTTAAAAAAAAAAAAAAAAAAAAGGAGCAGTTACCTTCAAAATAGGGTCCGGGTTAAGTGGGAGTTGAGGTGGCTTAAAGGGATAGTAATACTTCGTTTTAACTTAATTTTATTTTGTAGGCATTAAAAAAAACATGAAGAATGATATAAGTCTTATCTCTCAAACCTTTATGGTTTAAGAGATATTCACAAGCAAAGTTTCCCCTCCCGCCCCTTTTTCCTAGTGTAAGCCATCTCTTGTCAGATGTGAATCTGGTTGTAAGTCCAGACAGATAACAGAAGGGGACAATCTTCTTTGTATGAAAAGAATGAAAGCCCTTCCCCCCTTGATAAGTTTTTCAGCTTTTTCCCTTATCTTAATTGAAGATTGTCCCTCTCTGCAGTCTACCTGGGCACCTCCCTTCTGATCTGGTTGAACAGGGAAGGGATACTTTGTTTGTGAATATCTCTTAAACCATAAAGGTTTGAGAGATAAGACTTATATCGTTTTCATGTTTTTTTAATGCCTACAAAATAAAATAAAGATAAAACGAAGTATTACTATCCCTTTAAAGAAAGAAAACACAACGGGAGTATCAGAGCTACTGGAACAGGTTAAATGTTGGGAGGAGGGGGACAGTGGAGAGTGGCTGAGTGAGCAAACTGAGAGGAGAAACAAGGGGTTGCCAAGTGGATCCAGAGGAACAGGCAGGAGACAAGTCTGTCAGAAAAGAGCAATGCCACACGGAGCGCATCAGCACAGGTGACAGAGTGGTTAGAAGGAGGAATCTATCATGGTGCCCGTGCTCATGGCCGCAGGCGGCGACATAATGATTCCTAATTTCACTGCCTCTCTCTTATTGGCCTGGTATTCCTGACTCTGCCCAGGGCTAGCCTTTATATACTCTGGCATGTCTATACTGAGGCGCCCTTTCGTGGTGTACCCATTCCTGACGTTAGTTCCAGTTTTGCTCTGATTGTGTATGACCTGGCCTGCCTGACGACGTTCCTGCACATCCTGTGTTGCTGATTACGTTGCTGACTGATCTGGCTGAGAACCCGCTCCATTGCTGACTGATCTGGCTGAGAACCTGCTCCGTTGCTGACTAATCTGGCTGAGAACCTGCTCTGTTGCTGACTGATCTGGCTGAGAACCTGCTCCGTTGCTGACTGATCTGGCTGAGAACCTGCTCTGTTGCTGACTGATCTGGCTGAGAACCTGCTCCGTTGCTGACTGATCTGGCTGAGAACCCGCTCTGTGCTGACTGATGTGGCTGCGAACCCACTCTGTTGCAGACTGGCCTGGCCAACGACCCGCTACTCTACTACAGTATCTGGCTGAGAACCCGCTCCGTTCCTAACTGTGTCTGGCTAAGAACCCGCTTGTTTGCCTTTATCTGGCTAGCGTTCTGCTCTGCTGTCTGACCTGTTGCGCTTGTCTGTGGTTTCCGTTATCCTGCCGACTGTAGGCTCAGCATTCGTGCTATAGCCGCTTATTTGGTTAACTGTCTCAGGTGGTGCGCACATGAGAAGTACCGGTTCAGTGCTGTATAGCGCTGCCTGTGTTACTCTGTGATCCATCTGTGTCCTCCTCCGCTTTTCCAGCTGGGCTCACTCCCTGTGGGAGTTGCAGACTTCACTCTGGGCGTTACTTCTGGACCCTTTCAGTGCCTAGATCCTCTAGGTAGGGTCAGTGCTCCATTTTCACCTGCAGTAGCCTCTAGGCTCAAGAGCCAGTTGTTGCGTGATATTACACTCTGCACGGGTGCTGGGACACCAGTTGCCTCCGTTTTGTGCTGTCTCGATCCACCCCTAGCGTTCTAGGGTTTTCCTACCAGAGCGGTTGCCTAGGTCTTATGTGACCCTAGTCCCTAGGGTCGGTGTTGCCTTATTGCTGCTGGGTTCAGTGTCTCCCAGGCGTCTGGGTCTCGTGACAGTTACCATCCTGTGGACTCCTAGTGATCTAGGGTCCTGCCGTCAGTACTTGGGCTGCATAGCCTTAGTGAGCCCCTACTCCACTAGGGGTGGGTTGCCTATAGTCTCCTGAAGCCTCCAGTCATTTGGGATTCTAGATCAGAACTCTCTCCAGCCAGCTGTTGCCTCCAGTTGTCCTTATCTCCCAAGGGACTGGCTTGTCAGTACTGTATTTGCTCTGTTTATGTGTACTTGTGGGCCTAACTACTGTATGTACTTTATCTCAATAAAGTTATTTTAACCTTACCAGTCAGGTCTGAGTGTTCATCAAAAATCGTGACAGAATCAGAGCCCAGTTAAGGCGCGTAAAGCTCATGAAATGGATTTCGAGAGGGAGCTGGGTAATAATGAGGGGAAAGGCAACAGGGGGAATGTAAGGAATAGAGAATTTAGCCGTTGGCTTCTGAAGTACCTCAGAGAAGATAAGAGACCAGGTTGCAGTAGCCGGAATGAGGGGAGAGTTAGATGAGCAAAAAAAAAAACTAATAGAGAGGTAATATTATTATAGCTAATTTATGCAAGGACTTAGGATTTCTCTGGGCTTCTAGTTAGTATAGGAGTGGGTTAGTGGGTTATTACGTTTGGGGGAATTTTAGTTTAGGTCTACCTAGGGGTGGCAAGTATTTGGCTGAGGCCAAGACACAAGGGCCAACAACATGTTGATATTTTCTGGGCACTGAGCTAGATTCAATTGCAATGGAATGTCGTTTACCACAAGAAAAATTAGACGATCTGAGGGCAACAGTCAGGAAAATTCAGAACACGAAAAAAGTGACACTCAAAAATTACAATCATTGCTGGATAAGCTAAATTGTGCTTGTAAATTATACCTTAAGGCCGGCCACATACAAGGTTTCAGTTTTTTTAAAGTGTTCAGGTGGAGGTTGGCAGAGTTAGGAATACAAAACCTGGATTTTGGTGGGAATTTGATTCGTATAGGAACAGGTACAGAGGCGGCCAGATTAGTTTTGTGGAAGAGGCAATAAAATGTATTGGCAGGTGGGAATCCGTGCAATTTAGATGTGTTCATCCGGATGGGTTAGTGTTATGTTGAGGTGGGGGTGAAAGGTTACATTCTGTTCTTTTTTTAGGTAATACACCAATTTTAAATTTGGTTGATAGGTCACTCCTTCATTTATTGGGCCAAATAAAGAGCGTCAGTGAGGTTAATGGATTGCAGATGGCCATCAATAAGGTGGAAGCAAGTGTTACGTGGTTTGGAAAAAGAGGAATGCTATGATCACAATTGCGTGCCAAAATATTGGGGGAAAGGAGAGGAGTAAGGAGGTTCCAAATAGTCTATTAGTACACCTGGGCGGTAATGATCCAGCAGGGCTGTTGGAAAAGAGAATAATAAAAGATTTTTAAAAATTAACGGAATTATTGCCAGGCTTGATTTTGGTTTGGACAGCAATTATACCAAGGAACTGCTGTAGAGGTGCTAAGGATAACAGGGCACTGGACAAAAGTAGGATATATCTGAATCGGAGGCTATCCAAATTTGTGGTAAAGAGTGGGGTAGTGGCAGTTAGGCATAGGATAATTAAAGATAAGATTCTTCAGTTATTTTCTAAGGATGGGATCCATCCCAACGTATCGGAATGGATTTTTTCAATTTGGATATGGGGGGTGCTCTGGAGCAGGGCATGGCTCTGTGTGGTGTAGAGGGTTCAGCTGTTTAAGGCATTAAGCAGCTGAGCTGTGCCACATTTTGTCCTTGTCAAGGTACATTTTTAAGAAATGCTTGTTATAATGGCTAAATTAATCAGATTTAGGCCAGCGGCCTAGGACAGAAGGACCCCAGACTAAAGTAGTGGGTATTGATGGTACCCATTGAACTCATGGAATCAGCTAATGGGTACTGGGATGTTGGTACCTTCTGGTGAGTCTGAGGTCAGGCTCAAAGTTGGTAGGGCAGGATAGGTCCTACCAAGCGGTGGGGGGGGGGGTTTATGGCAAGGGCAATAAGAGGTACAGTTTAATAAAGGTGTGGCCTGTTTCACACCCATTCAAAGTGTATAGTGTATTCTGTTAACACTGCTCTGATGCATCAGACAAGAATGACCTGGAGACTGAATGACTGAAAGGGAAGCATGTCTGGGCCAGGGCATGGAAGACAGAATGATGATTGGTGGTGTGTATGGGGGAGGGGCTTAAAAAGGCATAAGGTATCCTGACAGGCTGAAAGTGACAGCCATTTTAGGTTAGAACAGGAGCGTGTAAGAATCCCTCACTCCCTAAACAATGTGTTGTGTACCCCTCTGGCACTCAAAGGGTTAAGTATTCTCAGGCAATCTGTTTGCTTCAATTTGAAAAAATTGTCAGCATCTGTCATGTCCGCCTCTATGATCATGACGTTCAAGATGAAGATGTTATCTCTTGAACAAAGCAGCAATCTCGAAATTCATAAGGGCAATGAGGTGCGGCTCTAGGTTTTTAGTGCCCCTAACTAGTGATGATCGAGCACCCCAATGCTCGGGTGTTCGGGTGCTCTGGCCGAGCACCCCCGGAGGCTCGAGTGCTCGGCCGAGCACCCGAGCCCCATTGAAGTCAATGGGAGGACTCGAGCATTACACCAGGCACCCCCTGCTCTGATGAGGGGAGGGTGCCTGGTCCATAGGAAAAGGGCAGAAAATGATGGAAACACCACAGAAATGGTTCAGGGACAGCATAGGGAGGATGTCTGGATGCATCTTGGACTCCAACGTCGCTGCTGGGAACGATGTTTCGCCCGTAGTACGCCATTTTTACAGACTGACCGTAAAACACACAGAAAGGAAGATAAAAACTAATCTGCGGCTAGGCACACTAAACAATATGTGACGCTAATCTGCGGCTAGGCACACTAAACAATATGTGACGTTAATCTGCGGCTAGGCACACTAAACAATATGTGACGCTAATCTGCGGCTAGGCACACGAAACAGAATGTGACGCTAATCTGCAACTTTGCACACTAAACAGAATGTGCTGCTAATCTGCGGCTAGGCACAGTGAACGGAATATGTGACGTTTATTTTTTACACTTTGCACACTAAACAGAATGTGCTGCTAATCTGCAACTTTGCACACTAAACAGAATGTGCTGCTAATCTGCGGCTAGGCACAGTGAACGGAATATGTGACGTTTATTTTTTACACTTTCCACACTAAACAGAATGTGCTGCTAATCTGCAACTTTGCACACTAAACAGAATGTGCTGCTAATCTGCGGCTAGGCACAGTGAAAGGAATATGTGACGTTTATTTTTTACACTTTCCACACTAAACAGAATGTGCTGCTAATCTGCAACTTTGCACACTAAACAGAATGTGCTGCTTATCTGCGGCTAGGCACAGTGAACGGAATATGTGACGTTTATTTTTTACACTTTGCACACTAAACAGAATGTGCTGCTAATCTGCAACTTTGCACACTAAACAGAATGTGCTGCTAATCTGCGGCTAGGCACAGTGAACGGAATATGTGACGTTTATTTTTTACACTTTCCACACTAAACAGAATGTGCTGCTAATCTGCAACTTTGCACACTAAACAGAATGTGCTGCTAATCTGCGGCTAGGCACAGTGAAAGGAATATGTGACGTTTATTTTTTACACTTTCCACACTAAACAGAATGTGCTGCTAATCTGCAACTTTGCACACTAAACAGAATGTGCTGCTTATCTGCGGCTAGGCACAGTGAACGGAATATGTGACGTTTATTTTTTACACTTTGCACACTAAACAGAATGTGCTGCTAATCTGCAACTTTGCACACTAAACAGAATGTGCTGCTAATCTGCGGCTAGGCACAGTGAAAGGAATATGTGACATTTATTTTTTACACTTTGCACACTAAACAGAATGTGCTGCTAATCTGCAACTTTGCACACTAAACAGAATGTGCTGCTAATCTGCGGCTAGGCACAGTGAACGGAATATGTGACGTTTATTTTTTACACTTTCCACACTAAACAGAATGTGCTGCTAATCTGCAACTTTGCACACTAAACAGAATGTGCTGCTAATCTGCGGCTAGGCACAGTGAAAGGAATATGTGACGTTTATTTTTTACACTTTCCACACTAAACAGAATGTGCTGCTAATCTGCAACTTTGCACACTAAACAGAATGTGCTGCTTATCTGCGGCTAGGCACAGTGAACGGAATATGTGACGTTTATTTTTTACACTTTGCACACTAAACAGAATGTGCTGCTAATCTGCAACTTTGCACACTAAACAGAATGTGCTGCTAATCTGCGGCTAGGCACAGTGAAAGGAATATGTGACGTTTATTTTTTACACTTTGCACACTAAACAGAATGTGCTGCTAATCTGCAACTTTGCACACTAAACAGAATGTGCTGCTAATCTGCAGCTGCTAATCTGCGGCTAGGCACAGTGAACGGAATATGTGACGTTTTTTTTTTTAAATCTGTGCCCCCCCAAACAAAATATAACTGCTGCCCCCACACACAACAGTCCTAAAAAGGACTTTTGGGTCTTTATATGTTGTTCAAACACACTTTTCTTCTCCCTACACTGACTTTCCCTTCCTATCCTCATCTCTCCCTGGCTAAGACTGAGCCGAACTCGCTGGTCAGGTGCTATACAGCACCCGATCACGGGTTCTGGCCAGCCAATCAGTGTAATGCCAGCAGCCAACATGGCTGCTGGCATTACACTGATGTCAGAGCCTCCCCGCACGTTTATTGGCTGCGCAGCAGCCGCGAAACGTGCGGGGAGGAGACCCGAACATGGCGGGCGAGCACATGCGGTACTCGTACGAGCATGCTCGCTCATCACTACCCCTAACCAAAAAATTCACATGGGGCTCCATTTACTCCCACGCTGGTATTTCTAATAAGACATTGCCATCTGATTTTGTTTACATGTGGCGGCGCTATTGTATACGCACTGTGGGGTCCTTTTTTTACTCAACAGGAAAATGATAATATGTATTATATCATCTGAATTACAGCAGCGGGTCTCAGAATGCCTTACTGCTGTCCCTTCCTGGATGGCTCATCGTCGCTTCAAACTTAATATGTCTAAGACTGAGCTCCTTATCTTTCCTCTTAAATCCTGCACAATACCTTAGTTTTCTATAACTGTCAATGCCTCCACAATTTACCCTGTGGACTAGGCACGCTGCCTCGGGATAACCTTAGACTCTTCTCTTTCCTTCACCCTCCACATTAATGAAGTAAGAAAAACCTGTAGCCTCTTTCTTCGAAATATAGCAATAATCCTCCCATTTCTTTCTCACTCTAAACAGAAACTTTTATGCACTCTCTTATCTTTTTCTTATACTCAAGGCTCCCCAATGCTTGTCCCCATCCTATATGTCATCGCTGATATCCCGCCATATATCTGCACATCTTTTACACGCCAGGCATGGTGGACAACTCTGCTTCTTTAAAGGGATAGTAATACTTCATTTTATCTTTATTTTATTTTGTAGGCATTAAGAAAACATGAAGAACGATATAAGTCTTATCTCTCAAACCTTTATGGTTTAAGAGATATTCACAAGCAAAGTACCCTGTTCAGCCACATCAGAAGGGAGGTGCTGCAGAGAGGGACAATCTTCAATTAAGATAAGGGAAAAACCTGAAAAGCTTGTCAAGGGGGGCAGGGCTTTCATTGTTCTCATAGGAAGAAGATTGTCCCCTGCTGTTATCTGTCTGGTCTATGGACTGGATTCCACATCTGAGAAGAGATGGCTTACACTAGGTAAAAGGGGCGGGAGGGGAAATTTTGCTTGTGAATATCTCTTAAACCATAAAGGTTTGAGAGAGAAGACTTATATCGTTCTTCATGTTTTTTTAATGCCTACAAAATAAAATAAAGTTAAAACGAAGTATTACTATCCCTTTAACCTCTATCTCTGTATCATGACTGTAGGCCTTTTTCCTTACTGCTCCCTACCTCTGGAACCACCCAGCATTCTCCAGGCCTCAACCCTCAACAACTTCAAATCAAAGGTAAAAGAGCACCTTTTAAATATAGCACTACCGTAATATGTAAACATTATCTTATATCAGAACTGTCATAAACTGCACGTCCTCCTCTACCTGATTGTATGTTACCCATCCTATACATATAAGCTCTATGGGGCAGGAACCTGATGTATGCTTACCTAGTGTTCCCCTTATGATAATTGTCTGTATAACCACATAACTGTGGCACTTATTGCATCCCCTCTATGCTAAATGTAAACTGTAAACAATCTTTTTTTAATAAATGCCCCAAATATTATTATTATTACATTTTATTTATTGAGTGCCAGCATATTATCCAGGGTGCCAAGATATAATACAGAATAATTTTGCCACAGTACACATCAGTTGGTAAGAGATCACCCTAGAACTGTGTATGACCCGGCTTGTCTGACTACCCCCTCTGGTGCTGACCTGTGGCTCTGTCTGACTAATCTTATGTTGTCCTCCTGTAGAGCAGACACCCAATCTAGTGCAGACCTGGGGCTCTGGCAGACTAGCAATACTGACTGCAGGCAAGAGTCAGTTTTTATTTCCAACTATCTGCAGGCTGGAGTCTGTACTCTTCATTCGTCGGATCAAGATCCTGGGTGCCTGTTCCTGCTCCTGTTCCTGGACCTGCACAGATTACAAGTGGCTAAGGCCTAGTCTCTAGCACTGTGGTTTAGCCGTGCATCCTACTATTCCTGATAATAGGTTTGGTGGCATGAACCCTTTGCTTGTGCCTTTGCATATTTCTGTATATATTATCTTTACCTCTTTTTTCGATAAATTGCATTTACTATACCGTACGGACTCCTGAACTTTTCTGGGTATCCGTGACAATTAATATTCTTCTTATGTCCCTTTTGGCAAAGTTCAACAGCCCAGTTTGTCATGTTATCAAAGTTGGTTTGTATTTATCACCTTTATATTTTTCCCCAGAAATATATTTATAAGTGTATTCATTTAACAGCATAGTCTGCATCTATTTCATATAATGTGTCATTTTACCGTGTACAAAACCAACTAACTTTCTAAAGAACCAGAGTGGCTCTCTTTCTCTTTTACTTTTACTAATATGTCCGATGCAAAGTTCTATCTACAATAAAGCGTTTAATTGTTCCCACTGTACCTGCAATAATCTTCTCTCTGCTAAAGAATCACTAAAGTATTTTCCCAGTCATGAAAAATAAACCCTAATGAAATCTAAGATCCTTATTTTGAGGTAATGACACATCTCCTTTACGTGTATGTATAGTTGCATTTATTGATGAGCACTGGATCTTTAGATTTCTCCCACAAACACATTGTATCAGTTTAGGAATTAAGCATTTGCAGTCAAGGGTTGAATTCATTTTTTATATTTAGATAGTAAAATAACACCAATTAGTCTATTGGTAATAGGCAAAGATTAATTATATAGGCTCTGGGATTCAGGGACATATTCTCATGAGTTAACTGGTTTTACATATAAAATTGTCTTCACAGAGCCTAAAACGTAAAACACTGAACAGATCCCATTAATTAGTGAACAGCTATGACAGGTAAGACCAAAGAATCAATCTATATCATGGACTTGATTTTTTTTAAATATTTTTTTATTCTTATGTTCTTAAAAAATAAACGCACATAGTGAAATGTGAAAGAAATTATACTGAATCTAAAAGAAGTTTGAATTTTATTGCTACTCATTTCATAATTCTTTTTTGTAACACAGAGATAGGAAAAAGGACAAATATATTCTGTATGACAAGTTGAGGATTTTAGTTCTATTAAAGTTTAAAATAAGTACTTGTGAAATGTTGTGAAAAATAATTATTTCCACTAGGGAAATGAATTATTTCCACACATTAGAAGGGATAATTATTATGTCTTCTTATTTCTAAGAAATGCTTTTTAATCCTGTGGATACCAAAGAGGTAATGTGCTGCAGTGCACTGACTACCTTTCTGACACTCAAAAGGTTAAAGAAATAGTAACATCCTTTATTATGAGAACTGTATATTTTATATTCTTCTGAATAAAACAAGGGAACATCCATGGCCAGGAAATTGTTTGTTCCTTACAGCTCAACCTTTGTTTGTATAGGGTGTTTTTTTTGGGGGGTTGTCTTTTGCAGCATCATCATCACAATAATTTCAGAGGCTCCCCAACTGAACTTCATGGATGGTATACATGTGTTCTACACATTTTTAAGCATATTATGCCTCTTTACAGGTCCATGGTAAGACCCCACCTAGAATACGCTGTCCAATTCTGGGCGCCCTTTCTGAAGAAGGACATTATGGAACTAGAGACTTACTTTAAAGGAGCACTGAATATTAGGAAAAAAATATATCGGGGTTATGTACTAAGGTGTGATAAAGAGGTGATAAAGTAGAGATGACTTCTCTAGTGATATCACTTCTCCAGTTCCTATGTTATTCTATGGGTCTATACACTAAGATCTCCATGGCTTGAGAAATGTTAGTGCATTGGCTCCATAGAATAACATATGACTTGGAGAAGTGATATCAGCTGAGAAGTCATCTCCGCTTTATCACCTCTTTATCACCTCTTTATCACACCTTAGCACATCTTCCCCATTGTGTGGCTTTAACTGCTGAGTAAAACAAGGCTATTCTGGTTACGCTGGACACCAGGTGGACTGTTGCTAATAGTTTAACATAGAAAACAATTATTAAAATGGAGAAAACTTTTGAGTAAAGCATCTCCCAGAAATGAGTGTACCGTTATATTACCAAGTAGGAAAAACTCTACAATGTGTGTTTCTTTTTTCCCCTCGCTAAATAAAAGTTTATTGATAGAGATATCTTCAGAGCATTGATTAACAGTCTGTCGAGTTTCAGAGTCCTTGTAAAATGATGAAGTTAATGATGCAAAAAATATATATACTAACAAAACTATCTGGAACCAGTTGCATGTGTGTTTGTATTTTAATGGTTGGAAGAAGATCAACCCACATTCTATTCCTGATTATTACTCTGTATATCTAAGCTGTATATCTGTGTGCAAATTTAAAGGAGCAGTAAACTTTTTTTTATGAAAACATATATATTGTAAGGATTTTCCTATTGAGTAAAATAAGGGTACTCCCACTGCTGAGAGATTTATATTTCCAGAGTTATTCCATTTTGAACCCATGTTTATTTACATTAGCAGTGCCCTCTAGTGGTCAAATTCTAATTAGATTTCCTGTTAGATTCTAATGGAGAGGAAAGTCAGAAAAGTCAGAGACACACAGTTCTCCATAGAATGTGATAGAAACTGCTGAGTCACTTCCTGTCAGTTAGAACTATCAGGAAGTAAACACAGTAAAGTCACTTCCTGTCAGTTAGAACTATCAGGAAGTAAACACAGTAAATTCACTTCCTGATTATTTAAACTGCTATAAATTTTGAATAAAACATCTGACAGCGATGGGAGTGACCTTGTTTTATTCAGCAGGAAAAGTTCTATAAAATATGCATTTTCATAAAAAACAAGTTTACTGCTCCTTTAAGATCCAGGTCCTCAGTACTTATAGTTACCTTCCCACCTACAAACTTATGATGATCGCCAAAATTCAATCCCTCTGTCTGTGCACAGAAAAGGGAACGCTTCTTGTGATTGTACAAATATTCTCTTATGTAAGCTGGTAACATTAAGAAAGTCTTCCCCCTCCCCTATCCATGTAATCTACTTACAGTAAGGTTCATAATCTATTTCCTTTTTTATACCTATTGTTTATAGAATTGGAAGTAAATCATTGATGAACTCTACTAAGGAAATTATATTTCTATAGAACAGTCACACTTGTGATATTTTTATTTTTTGGTCCAACCAGGGAAATAAAAATGGTGGCCAGATCTCAAAGAGGCTGTGGAAATATCAGAAACAATAATGCAATGCAGGAGATGTCACAGAGAAATCCAATTTAAACGGTTGTTTTCACACCCACAAATAATAATTGATAACTACAAAAGTAAGTGGTACAAATCAATTAGAAATTAATATAGGGCTGAAAAAAAATTATTTTGTCCATTATAACTTTTCATGCTGTCAAGAAAACTTCATCAGGCCTAAATCCAAATCTATTAAAAGGATATACAGAAAATTTCACACAGAGTTAGATGTTATGGGGGAATATTCACTGTCATCCTACGTAAAAAGATACATAGATGCACTGGATGCTTGTATAATTCTACCTTAAAGGGATAGTAATACTTAAAATGTAAAAACATATGTTGTAGAGTTTATCCCCCTGAGTAAAACAAGAGTACTCCCACTGCTGAAAGGTGTTTCATTCAAAAGTTATTATTTTTCAAAGTTGAATATTTTAGGTGCAATATCATAGTGGCCTGAAATTGTACAGTGACGCTGTTGCTACACGATCCTATGGACAGCTCTGGTCAGTTGACCATAAATCTCCATAGGATGGTGTAGCAACAACGCCACTGTACCATTTCAGGCCACTGTGATATTGCACCTAAAAAATTCAACTTTGAAAATTAATAACTTTTGAATGAAAAACCTTTCAGCAGTTGGAGTGCCCTTGTTTTACTCAGGGGGATAAACCCTACAACATATTTTTTTTTACATTTTAAGTATTACTATCCCTTTAATATAAATCCTTAGTAAAACCTCATCTAGAATATGGAGTACAGTTTTGGGCACCAATTCATAATTGAACTGAAAAAGGTGCAGAGATGTGGAACAAAATTGATAAAGGGATTGGAGGATCTGAGCTATAAAGAGAGACTAGCCAGGCTGGGTTTGTGTAAGGGGTGATATGATTACCATTTACACACATATATTCAAGGTCAAAACAAAGAACTGTCCAGTGAATTATTTACATAAAGAGCTGATCTAAGAATGAGAGGTCACCCATTAAGACTAGAGGATTGGGGCTTTCACCTAAAACAAAGGCAGGGATTTTTTTACAGTAAGGGAAGTAAAGCTATGGGATTCTTCGCCTCAGGATGCTTGCAGATACTGTAACTGCTTTCAAAAAAGCAATGGATACTATCTTGCACAAAACAATATTGATAATTATGACAGTCTGTTTCAATGCAGATAGGTAGTTGATCCAGGGAACTAGCCAACTGACATTTGTAGTCAGTAAGGATTTATTTTACACACTTGGGCAAGATCGGAAATGGCTTCAGTGGGTTTTTCTTCTTGATCAACAGGGGTGATTTAGCATGGGCTGAACTTGACAGACGCATATCTTTTTACAGCCTCATTAATTATATAGAGCAATTAAAAAGATGCTCCAAAATGACGGCATTCATGAGCATGCACAGACCTCACCTTGGCAGCACACCTGATTTATCACAAAAATTGACTATCCAATGTCATATACTGTGTACAGTAACATAGTAAATTAGGTTGAAAAAATACACAAGTCCATCAAGTTCAACCTTTGTCTCGTAACCCAGAGACACGAGGATTGTATTGCTTTCCTGCTGCCAAATAAGTTAGTCTTTATCAGACCTTCCTGATTTGCTACTAATACACAGTATAACCCTGTATGTTCCCTTTTGAAAGAAATGTACCTAATTTTCTCTTAAATGTATCCATTTTATCTGCCATAACCACCTCCTTGGGATAGAATTCCACAATTTAAAAGACCTTACTGTAAAAAACCCCTTCCTCTGCTGAAGTCTAAACTTCCTTTCCTCTAATTTCAAGGGAAGTCCCCTGGTTATTTGATGAGACCTTGGAATAAATAGCTCACTGGAGAGATCCTTGTATTGACCTCTCATATACTTGTACATTGTGTGTCTCCATTCCTAAGATATTTCGTTTTAAAGTTAAAGGGATAGTAACACTTCGTTTTAACTTTATTTTATTTTGTAGGCATTAAAAAAACATGAAGAATGATATAAGTCTTATCTCTCAAACCTTTATGGTTTATGAGATATTCACAAGCAAAGTTCCCCTCCCCGCCCCTTTTTCCTAGTGTAAGCCATCTCTACTCAGATGTGAGTCTGGTTGTATGACAGTACAGATAACAGAAGGGGACAGTTTTCTTTGTATGAAAACAATGAAAGCCCTTCCCCCCTTGAAAAGTTTTTCAGCTTTTTCCATTATCTTAATTGAAGATTGTCCCTCTCTGCAGTCTACCTGGGCATCTCCCTTCTTATCTGGTTGAACAGGGGGGGGATACTTTGTTTGTGAATATCTCTTAAACCATAAAGGTTTCAGAGATAAGACTTATATCATTCTTCATGTTTTTTTAATGCCTACAAAATAAAATAAAGTTAAAATGAAGTATTACTATCCCTTTAACACTTTCCTCAAGCTCAGTATGTTTTTTAGCCAACAAAGTCATAATTTATGTGCAATCAGACCCCACTTTGGCAGCAAGATGATAAAACACTTATTATAGGGGTTTAATTCAATTAACTCTTTGAGTGCCAGTGGGGTATGCAGCGCATTACTTTGCAATGCATTGAGTACCCCTCTGACACTCAAACGGTTAACTGAATCATTAGTGATCTGTGGGAAATGCATTTGATCAATCATAAGAAAATGGATTTTAATCCTCTAAAGACCAGAAGGATCTGCACCACATTACAAAACAATGGGTTCCACATTATGATCACAGTATGTGTGTCACATGTCTCTGCAGTTGGAGAAGAGCAAAGCAGTTCTGTCAGTTCAGCATTAATATCAAACAGACTGTTTCACAGGGCCAGTTAGTTGGTCAATAAAGGTATCATGTTTACGCTACCAGTCTTCTGATTTTCCTGTGGCTAATATGGTACCACATTATATACCTATTTCACTCACAGGACATAAAATACTCTTTGTGAATAGGCTGAGATTCATTTGCCAGAAAAGCAATCATTTAAAAAAGTGAATATAAAGTAAAAAGAACAGAGCAAGTTTGCCTTCCCTCAATACAGAGGAGTAATTAGAAGCCACGGGGCACTTGTTCAAGAATTCTCATTGGCCCCCCGACCACATTGGCCACCTCCACATTGCCCCCCATCTCCACATTGCCCCTCAATCTCCACATTACCCCTTCCACAATGCCCCTCAATCTCCACATCTCCCCTTCCACAATGCCCCCATCTCCACATTGCCCCTTTCACATTGCCCCTTCCACAATGCCCCCATCTCCACAATGTCCCTTCCACATTGCCCCTAAATCTCCTATCTCCCTGGTGGTCCAGTGGCAGAGGACAGGTCTGTGCCTCTTTCTGCACAGACCTCTTCTTCCGCGCGGTCCTGTTCAGTAATGCAGAGCGCTGGGAGATGATGTCATCTCCCAGTGCTCTGCATTACGAGAGTGCCGGTCTGCTGGAGGGAATACTGATCTCCCTGTCACAGACCAACACTCTCGTAATACAGAGCCACAGCGCTCTGCATTACTTAATTGCGGGCGTCAGCCGAGGGGGTCGCAGGAGGAGACCAGGCCACTGGAGTGATGGGCCTTGTCGCAGGTGCGACCCCTATAGTTACGCCACTGCCTCAATATCATTAAAAATAGGTTCCTGTGGTCACTACTTATCTGAACAAGGTAGTCTGCAGGTCAGTGTTACATACAAAGCAGGTCTGCTCAAGGTCTCTCTCTATCTCTCTCCCCCATCTCTATCTATCCCTCTCCCTTCATCTTTTACCCTCTCCTTAAAGTGTTCGTAATGTCTAAAAATAATTTTTAATAAATTTGTAGAGGGTAAAAAAATAATCGCACTGCCACAAACCCCATCTCTCAAACCTTTACGGTTTGAGAGATATTCAGAATCAAAGTTCTCCCTCCCCTTCTCCTGACGTCAGCATTTAGCTGACAGCAGGAGATACCAGTCCAGGGATCAGTCAGCGGCTCTGCAGCAGAGCTGAAATCCCGTTATTGCAAACAAATGACTTCATTGTGTAGACCTCTCCAATGAAGTAATTTGTTTACAATAACAGGATTTCGGCTCTGCTGAAGAGCCTCATCACGTCGGCCGACACGGATCCCATCGAGAGAAGGGGAGGGAAGGGGGAACGTTGATTGTCAATATCTCTCAAACCACAGCGGTTTGAAAGATGGGGTTTGTGACAATCCGATTATTTTTTACCCTCAACAAATTTATTAAAAATCATTTTAGACATTACTAAAACTTTAAGTGAAGCATTCTCAATCAATTTATACTGAACTAGAATTTTCGCAAGGTTTGCCTGGTCAATCTTAGAATTAAATCAAGGATGTTACACCAAGAACATGGCAAATGGTGGGTCCTTCCACCAAGAGCAAGTTACTTGGCTTTAAATCCATTTACAGGGGCTAAAATATTTAGTTCTGAGGAAGGGCTGCTGGATAAGAAGTTGTTGTAAGAGAAAAAAAATTGTCTGGAGGGTCACAGCACAATGAGAAAGACAAAGAGAAACATAAAGGAAGCCACCATCCCCCTACTGCCAATCTATTTAGTCATTCATTGACTACAAGTGTTGGTGTTGTTGGATTACAATTCCCATCATCCATACGGGTTTTTTGGCCAGGTGAGGATGATAGAAGCTGTGGTCCAATAACTTCCCAAATGAAAACATAGTCTTCCAGAATTTAATAATTACAATACGGGATGTTCTTTATCATAATGATGTTCTGCTTAATTGTCCTCAGGTGATGCAAGAAGGAAATCAGACATTAATCACAGAATTTTTTTTGGTTGGTTTTGGAAACCTTTACGAATTAAAGTATCTATTCTTCATCATGTTTCTAATCATCTACATCTTGGCTTTCATAGGAAATTCTCTTGTCATCATCTTGGTTGTGGCCAACGAAAGTCTTCATTCTCCCATGTATTTTTTCCTCAGCCAACTATCATTATCAGAAATCTTGTTCACCACGAATATTGTGCCCAGTATGTTACATCTTATTATGGTGGGTGGAGGTAGTGTGTCTGTTTCTGGATGTCTCATCCAGTTATATTTCTTAGGTGTCCCGACCACTGCCCAGTGTTTGCTTCTAGGTGCAATGTCCTTTGATCGATATGCTGCCATTTGTAATCCACTGCACTATACATCAATCATGACATTTAAACTGCAGCTACGTATTACCATCTTCTGCTGGTTGTCTGGTTTCAAGTTGTCTTTTATAATTTTTGTTTTCCTAAGTCATCTAGAATTCTGCAAATCCAACATCATCAAACATTTCTACTGTGACGTTGCACCAGTTCTTGCACTTTCTTGTTCTGATACTGTCTTTGTGGAACTGGTCATTTCTCTTCTATCCATGGCTGTAGTTCTTTCCCCATTTATGTTTATTACTGTGACTTATTTCTTCATTCTCCATACCATCCTCAGGATCCCCTCGAACAGAGGAAGACAGAAAGCCTTCTCAACCTGTATCTCCCATCTGACTGTTGTGTGTATGTATTATGGCACATTAACAACAATTTATATATTTCAACCTGGGGAACACTCAGCAAAAGCAAATAGTGGTCTGGCCCTATTGTATACCTTGGTGACCCCATTGTTCAACCCTATTATCTATAGTTTGAGACACCAGGATATCAGAAGAGCCATACAAACATGTGCTCATATTTGTGTGTAAGATTGGTGAGATGGCTCAGTTGGTTAATGCAGCAGCTATAGAATCTGTTCAAACCACAAGGTCGCAGGTTCTAGTCCCAGCAAGGTCAGCGCCGCCTTTCACCCTTCTGAGGTAGATAAAATGAGTGCAGGATATACTTGAAAATGAGAGACAATCTTAATGTATCTTTCTGTTAAAGTACTTTCTTAAAAAATAAATAATGAAGGAGTATTTAGATACATGCAAGAAGTTGGGGCCTTAAATGGTTGATGATACTGATGTCTGCTCAGCTGTGGTAATAAAATGAAACTGAAAGTTTTTTTTTACCCTCTTCATCATTATAAATGACATCCTGTGTTTCTAAAGAGACAACATAGTAACATACAGAGCAGACTGGCCCATGGAACACATGTTATAGTCTGCAAAAATCATTTACAAAGTATTTCCTCCTCTGCTCAAAAATGCTTGCTAAAGCAAATAAACAGTTACGTGATTTTAGTACTGTTTAACCTAGTAATATTTTCATTGCAAATAACAGCTGTGACATTGACAAATATGAATATGTTTAAACTTACGAAACAAAGAACAAACCTGTTCTCCTCCATACAAATAGTGCGAATGTGTGCCCTGTATTGAGCATATATAATACCACTGTGAAGAAACTGGAGCTTAAACGCTCATGTCCCTGTGATATGTGAGGACTGTGGGATTACATGGACATTACAGGCAACCCATCTGCTATGGACTTTTCCCATCTTAAGTCATTTGAATCCTGCTTAGTAGCATTGTCCTGTGCACTGCCACCTATTGGTTGGTGACATGCATAGCAGCATTGTCCTATGCACTACCACCTATTGGTTGGTGACCTGCATAGCAGCAATGTGCCCTGCACGGCCACCTATTGGTTGGTGACATGCATAGTGGCATTGTTCTGTGCACTGCCACCTATTGGTTGGTGACATGCATCGCAGCATTTTCTCTGCACTGCCACCTTTTGGTTGGTGACATGCATAACAGCATTGTTCTGTGCACTGCCATCTATTGCTTGGTGACATTCATTGCTGTCAGTCTCATGTGAGTGGCCAATAGCCAGGAGGTATGCAGTTATGTTACTGTTGCATTCCTGTACCTCCAGTCTTCAACGCTTTAATTATATCCTCCATCTTACACCTCAATATTATGAGACGCTGTTATGATGGTTATATGATTTGCATTCTGTGTATTATTATATTTTGTTTATATGCATGTCGTGTCAACCAGACTGAGAAAAGCCTGGTACTGAATTTCAATAAACTTATATGTGTGTTTCTACCCCTGAAGCAGATGTTTAGGCTCTGTTATTGGGGGTGGGGAATGCTGACACCAGGCCCATGTAGACAAAAGCACCTAATTAAAGGTGGTGTCATTTTACCAGGGCAGAGTGGTTAGTGCCTGCCTTGAGGAGCCGTTGCAGCAGAGGGGACCGTACCTGCTCCCCAGCAACAAGGCAGAGGTGTGAGTGCCTGCCTGGTGGAGACTTCAGAGCAGAGGGGACAATACCTGCTCTGCAGTGACCTGTTCCAGTGGGTAGAAGTGTGAGTCCCTACCCAGGTCACTGCTCTACATGGGCTGGCTGTACCTGGAGGTCTTCCAATCCAGTTGACTGCCTCTCCTCTGAGTGGTGCAGTTAGATCCAGTGGTAAACGTCTCAGGTCTGTCTGGTGGTCTTCTAAGGCCAGTCCAGTGTAAATGACCTGATAGGATTGGGTACCGAGGCCGTCACAACCACAGTGTTAATAAATATAAGCATTTTGTTCCATATTTTGGCCAAAAAATATTTAAGCTTGCCAAACCCATCAAGGTTCCCCAGTATATGGCAAGTCCTAACCTAACAGACCTGTAAAACATTATCTAGATAAAAAACTGTCCTTGAGAACTGGCTTATATTGTAAGTAAACGCATAGGTGGGATCCTGTAATATGGTATATTTAATGCTTGTGGATTCCAGAGTCTGCAATTAAAAACAAAAAACATACAGTTATTTAAAAAGGTGTTAAAAAAAAAAAGTACTTACCTGATATATAACTTTGTAGGCCTGCAGTGAGTGGATACTGGCCCAAGAGAACTGTGGATCCACCAGCACTCCATATAGGCCCAAAGGCCATATGGGGAATGTTTAAAATTACTATTTTTTGTCCTGCCATCAGAATTTTAAATCAAAAGAGATTAAGTAATATAGTTAGGGAGATATAACAGAGTTTCAAAGAATCCCTGTCCTCGACAATCCTAGCCTGTGCAGGTGTGTTAACCCTTTGAGCACTCTGGCACTCAAAGGGTTAATAACCAGCTCTGTCATTAAACTATCTCACTTGAGCACTGTTAGATGTATTTGAAAAATGCGGTTAAGGGGCAGTTATCACATTTACTAAATCTATGGGAGCAGACTTAGTTTAAAGGAGCAGTAAACTTTTTTTTATGAAAAAATATATATTTTAGAGATTTTCCTACTGAGTAAAATAAGGGTACTCCCACTCCCGAGAGATTTATATCTCCAGAGTTATTACAGTTTAAATCAATGTTTTTTTACATTAGCAGTGCCCTCTAGTGGTCAAATTCTAATTAGATTTCCTGTTAGATTCTAATGGAGAGGAAAGTCAGAAAAGTCAGAGACATACAGTTCTCCATAGAATGTGATAGAAACTGCTGAGTCACTTCCTGTCAGTTAGAACTATCAGGAAGTAAACACAGTAAATTCACTTCCTGTCAGTTAGAACTATAAGGAAGTAAACACAGTAAATTTACTTCCTGTCAGTTAGAACTATCAGGAAGTAAACACATAGGGTTGCCACCCAGTCGGTATTTTACCGGCAGGCCGGTAAAAATTTGGCTTTTTTCAAATGTTAAGTCTATGGAGGGAGTGCCATGGCCGGTATTTTTTTAAAGAAAAGGTGGCAACCCTACACACACAGTAAATTCACTTCCTGTCAGTTAGAACTATCAGGAAGTAAACACAGTAAATTCACTTCCTGATTATTTAACCCCTTAAGGACCGGGAAAATCTGAGTTAGATTTGACTTAAGGGCCGGAGCAATTTTGACTTTTTTGACTATGTCTTTGTTCAACCATATTTTCTCTTTAATTCCTTTTGTGCACCCACATAAATTATATACTGTTTTTTTAAGCACAAGTAGGGCTTTCTTTTGATACCACAATTATATGAATACCTCATTGTTTAATTTGATTACAATAGAAAAAAAGAGGAAAAAAATTGAACAAAACAACATTTTGCTTACATTTTTCTGTCAGGATTTGCATACTATTAGTTAATGAAAAAAAAAATACCCCTAAATATATTCATTTGCTTCTCCTGAATATAAGAGTACCCCATATGCCTAGTATTTTAGTCCTTTACTCACATTTACAAGGTAAATATTACAAGATGGCTGCCGTTATTTCCAACTTGTGATTTTTCAACAATTGGCATGTGAGCATCATAGCTTAGCTGACGGTGCCAGAACCAAAAATGTCCCACAAAGGTATATGTTTCTGAAAACTACACAACATAAGGTAAATAATCAGGAGAATTTTGGAGTTTTTCATGCAGCTATTTTTCCAGAAAAAAATTTCAAAATTGTGGTAATATTTTGTTTTTTTGCAGTTTTCACACTTACATTTCAATACTACTGTTGATATCAAGCACATGATAGGTGAAGATTATTAAAAATGCATTGTTTAGTGTTCAGCTCCTTCTTCTGAGTACGGCAATACCCCATATGCATAGGTTATTCAAGGTTTGCGGGAGCTATGGGGCCCAAATTGGAACATGCGCGTTTCCAGTTTCACACGTTGAATTTTCACAGCTTGCATCACTGGTGCCATGTCTCATTTGGGGCTGTGTAACAGTGCTCCACTCTAAGATTTCCCCCCAAAAGTATATATTTTTGGAAAGTAGACACCCCAGGCTTTCATTTTATGTATGTTTTCAATATTTTTACGCAGCCATTTTACCACCAATCACTCGTAAATCTTGACGTAAGTTAAAAAAACAGCGTTTTTCACACTTGCACTTCAATGTTGATGTGAATTTCAAGCACATGATAGGTTTAGATTTTTAAAAATGCATTGTTTAGTGTTCAGCTCCTTCTTCTGAGTACGGCAATACCCCATATGCATAGGTTATTCAAGGTTTGCGGGAGCTATGGGGCCCAAATTGGAACATGTGCGTTTCCAGTTTCACACTTTGAATTTTCACAGCTTGCATCACTGGTGCCATGTCTCATTTGGGGCTGTGTAACAGTGCTCCACTCTAAGATTTCCCCCCAAAAGTATATATTTTTGGAAAGTAGATACCCCAGGCTTTCATTTTATGTATGTTATCAATTTTTTTACGCAGCCATTTTACCACCAATCGCTCGTAAATCTTGACGCAAGTTAAAAAAACAGCGTTTTTCACACTTGCACTTCAATGTTGATGTGAATTTCAAGCACATGATATGTTTAGATTTTTAAAAATGCATTGTTTAGTGTTCAGCTCCTTCTTCTGAGTACGGCAATACCCCATATGCATAGGTTATTCAAGGTTTGCGGGAGCTATGGGGCCCAAATTGGAACATGCGTGTTTCCAGTTTCACACTTTGAATTTTCACAGCTTGCATCACTGGTGCCATGTCTCATTTGGGGCTGTGTAACAGTGCTCCACTCTAAGATTTCCCCCCAAAAGTATATATTTTTGGAAAGTAGACACCCCAGGCTTTCATTTTATGTATGTTTTAAATTTTTTTACGCAGCCATTTTACCACCAATCGCTCGTAAATCTTGACGCAAGTTAAAAAAACAGCGTTTTTCACACTTGCACTTCAATGTTGATGTGAATTTCAAGCACATGATAGGTTTAGATTTTTAAAAATGCATTGTTTAGTGTTCAGCTCCTTCTTCTGAGTATGGCAATCCCCCATATGCATAGGTTTCTCAAGGTTTGGGGGAGCTATGGGGCCCAATTTTGAACAAATATTGAATTTTCACATCTTGGTTAACTGGTGCCATTACTCATTTTGGGCTATGTTCCAGTGCTGCACTTTAGGATTTCCCCCCAAAAGTGTATATTTTTGGAATGTAGACACCCCCAGCTTTCATTTTAGGCGTGTTTTCAAATTTTTTACGCAGCCATTTTACCACCACTTTCTCGTAAACTTGACGTAAGTAAAAAAACAGTGTTTTTCACACTTTGCCTTCAATGTTGATGTGAATTTCAAGCACAGAATAGGTGAAGATTTTATTAACTGAATTGATTAGTGTTCAGCTCCTTCTTCTGAGTACGGCAATACCCCATATGCATAGCTTTCTCATGGTTTGGGGGAGCTACGGGGGCCAAATTGGAACATGCGCGTTTCCAGGTTCACACTTTGAATCTTCACAACTTGCGTTACTGGTGCCATGTCTCATTTGGGGCTGTGTAACAGTGCTCTTTTTTAAGATTTCCCCCCAAAAGTGTATATTTTTGGAAAGCAGACACCCCAGGCTCTCGTTTTAGGTGTGTTTTCCAATTTTCTACACAGCCATTTTACAACCAATCCTGTGAAAATTTGACATAAGTAAAAAAAATTCAGCATTTTTCACACTTTGCCTTCAATGTTGATGTGAATTTCAAGCACAGAATAGGTGAAGATTTTATAAACTGAATTGATTAGTGTTCAGCTCCTTCTTCTGAGTACGGCAATACCCCATATGCATAGCTTTCTCATGGTTTGGGGGAGCTACGGGGGCCAAATTGGAACATGCGCGTTTCCAGGTTCACACTTTGAATCTTCACAACTTGCGTTACTGGTGCCATGTCTCATTTGGGGCTGTGTAACAGTGCTCTTTTTTAAGATTTCCCCCCAAAAGTGTATATTTTTGGAAAGTAGACACCCCAGGCTCTCGTTTTAGGTGTGTTTTCCAATTTTATACACAGCCATTTTACCACCAATCCCTCGTAAACCATGAATTAAGTAAAAAAAAAAAAAAACAGAGTTTTTCACACTTAGGGTTGGCGGCAGTATACTGGGCTGCATACAAATTGGTTTGGGACACAATTGCACCTAAAATGTCTTCCCCCAAAAACAAATAAAAAATGATCATGGGTAAATCCTTCCACATCAATTTGAATCCCTGGGTTGCCTGTGAATTCTGAGATTTGTGGTCATAAATTGATACCCATTCATTAGGATCCGGAGTGGCAGGTGTTGGGGCATTTCTTTGGGCAGGTCTTTTGGCAGGTCTTTGGGCAGATCTTTTGGCAGGTGCTGGGGCAGTTGCCAGGGCAGCTCTTGGGGCAGCACTTGTGGCATTTCTTAGGGCAGGTATTTTGATAGATCTTTGGGCAGATCTTTTGGCCGGTGCTGGGGCAGTTGCCAGGGCAGCTCTTGGGGCAGCACTTGTGGCATTTCTTAGGGCAGGTATTTTGATAGATCTTTGGGCAGATCTTTTGGCCGGTGCTGGGGCAGTTGCCAGGGCAGCTCTTGGGGCAGCACTTGGGTCATTTCTTTGGGTAGGTATTTTGGTAGGTCTTTGGGCAGTTCTTTTGGCAGGTGCTGGGGCAGTTGCCAGAGCAGCTCTTGGGGCAGTGCGTCTTTTCTTGACAGAAGGCCCAGCGTCATCACTAGAGCTGCTCTCACTTTCTGAAAACTGCGCTATGTCAAAATCTGACGCAGTGTCTGTTGCCTCAGAGTCAGACGCCAAAAAGGCATATGCCTCTTCAACGTTGTACCTGCGCTGCATTTTGCCCACTAAAAATTTTTTTTTTTCTTACGCTATCCCTAAACCTAAATCTAACCCTAAAACTTACCCTAGCCTACGTATATCCTGAACCTACCTAACCCAAGTAAACTACCTACCTAAACTGCACTTATTATATATATATATATATATTTTTTCCCCTAAACCTAAATCTATCCCTAAAACTTTCCCTAACACACGTCTACACTAAACCTACCCAACTACCTACCAAAATACTTAAAACTATATTTACTATTCAAAAAAAAAAAAAAAAATTTAAAAAATTTTAAAACATTTTAAAAAAATCTAAAAAAATTCTAAAAAAATCTAAAAAAATTCAAGGGGGATGGGGAGTGTCCTACAGATCAGAAAACACTGATCTGGAGCAAATTGATCACTCCAAGAGTGATCAGATGGGGGGAACTTATTGCAGAACAGTGATCAAAGGGTTAATTTTCTTTATTTAAACTTTTTTTTTTTACTTTTTTTTTTACAGGAACACTGTAACACTATGTCTCTCTGTCTCTCTCCACCTCAGCAGTGTGCAAGGTGGAGCGAGACAGAGAGATCTGACAGGGACAGTATTTACAAATACTGTCCCTGTCATTCAGGTTTTGCAACATGCGATTCGCTTTTGAAGCGAATCGCATGTTGCAACAATGTTTCAATGGTTTGTTACTAAGTGTCCCGATACCGGGACGCTTAGTAACAAGCTGTTTGAACTCTTCCATCGCTCCGTGTGGCCGCGATGGAAGAGTTTAACCCTTGACGTACCGGGACCGTCAAGGGTCGTTGGAACACATTTACCCTTGACGGTCCTGGTACGTCAAGGGTCCTTAAGGGGTTAAACTGCTATAAATTTTGAATAAAACACCTGACAGCGATGGGAGTGACCTTGTTTTATTCAGCAGGAAAAGTTCTATAAAATGTGTGTTTTCATAAAAAAAGTTTACTGCTCCTTTAAAAAAAGAACTCAGCACAACTCCAAAACATTACCTTTCAACTGTTACGGGTGTCAACAAAGCTGACCATTATTGCTGGAAGGGGGGCTGTTTTAAATAAGTAAAGCCTGTGGCATTAGTGAATGGCTTTCTTTATTTTTTTACTGCCATACCCTGTGTAGGCAGCAGCAGTTAGGTGTCTTGGGGGGGGGGCATTTGTGACACCCACTGCTGCCCTGGATCCTTTCATTGTGCCCAAGACTATTTTCAAGAAGCAGGCATACATTTGCTAGTGATTACTCTATAGTCTACAGAATTTGCAAAATGAAGGCAATCAGCTCTTGTCCCAAAATCATTTCCTAGATCTTTCAGGAAATTTATCTCCACTCTTTCCTAAAAGATCTAAAAAAAATTGCCCATGGTATTAATACTTGACCTGGACTCAGCAACTGTAATATCAGCAACATCTGTAATATCCATGCCTCACTAAGGAAGGTCAGAGTAAGGGAAGGATAATCTACCCGGGGGTCTATGCTGACCTACTTGAGTAATACTGTTTTGGAGATGCCTTATGGACAAAATTTAAACACACTGGCTCCGCTAATGATCACACTGCTTACAGACAATTGTGAAATACCCTCAGGGGAGAGCTGGCCTGGGGGGCGGGGGGCAATTGCCCCCTGGGCTGGCCATGTGTCTGGGCTGGTGGGCCAGTGCCTCACTCAATCTCCCACTTGCTGCTGTAAATGGTGCTACACTAGTGATACCACAGAACTTATGAAATTAATCTAAATGCAAGTGATACCGCAGAGCTACAATCCAAACATAGCAGCACTAGTAGCATAATCCATGTCCCTTGCAAGCTCTATGGCATCACTATTCTATCTTTACTTAGCCCTTTGAGTGCCAGAGCGGTACACAATGCATTGAAAAAGCAATGTGTTGTGCACCCCTCTGGCACTCACATGGTTAAATTGTAAGCACTGTAGTATCACTAATGTAGCCCCATTTCAACAGTAAGCTCGGTGGTATCACTTGCTTTAATTCACAGTATTAAGGACAATTTTAAAATTAAGGAAACAGGGCTGGGCTGGGACAATGGGCTTGGACGATAATAGATATGGGCAACTTAATTGTATTTGCCCCCTGGGCCGTATGTTGCCAGCCGTCCCCTGAATACCCGCACAAAGCAAACTAAAACTAGATAAAACTCAACACTCACAACTCAAAAACAACTTGAACAGTAACAAAACTGACCAACTTTTGGAAGGTCATTATACCTCCCTAACCAGTCACACCCTTCAACTATAAAAATAGGTAATGAAACAATACAATACCTGATATCAATGGCTAATGAATTCAACACCTAGTCGATGTGCCACCTCCCCAATTACACAAAATGAAATTAATGCAGAAGTGGAAACGTGCATTGAGAAGTCTCTGTCACCTCCCCCCTCGTCCAATAGCACTGATGAATTTGCTTTCTTGCCAGTATGTGAAATATATGACCACCTCCTCAACACAAAAATAACATCTCAATCAGGGTCTGGCCAACAGCATAGTGTCGGTCACTGCCAATCCCATTGAATTGCTAATTAATACCTACTTGTCATCTGGGTATATGCCTAAATCCTGGAAACCGGGTGGAGTTGTGCCTATCCAGAAAAGTGGGGATAAAATGTGGTATGAAATTACAGACCAATATCCTAACTCACCACATTATTCAAAGTCCTGGAAAAATGTGTCCACCTGTAACTCTATAAGTATGACCGACTGTCCAGACTTTAACCCCACTTCAATCAGGCTTTCAGACAAATCATTCAACGGTCCAGACTGGAATGGAAAGTGGTAGACTTACTGGACCTATTTTCCTTGATTTTGCGAAGATCGTTGCTGCAGTAGGACACATATTCTAATAAGTACCGTAAAATCTCGGGTACAATACGCACAATTTTACCCCATTTCAACTTATATGAAGTGGGGGGGGTGTATTATACACGAGAGTATTTTATAAAAAATAAATAAATAAATAAAATTAAGCCTGCCAGATCCCTTCCCTCCCTCTCCCGGTGCTATCTGCTGCTAAAATACCATTTACTTACTTCAAAGTTGAAGCCCCCGCATTTTCCCCATTAGCAGGCAACATATAATAGATGTCAATATTCCCTGCGGGCGGCATGCTTCCATTCGCCACCCACTTCCTTCAGGACCTACCAGCTCCAGCCAATGGTAATGCCCTGTGAGGATCTGAAGGTCCTCACAGGAAAATACCATAGCCGGAAGGAAGCGGGTGGCGAATGGAAGCATGCCGTCCGCAGGGAATATTGACATGGGTTATATGTTGCCTGCTAATGGGGAACATAAGGGGACTTGAATTTTGATGGTATTTTAGCAGCAGATAGCTCCGGGGGAGGGAGGGAAAGGATCTGGAAGGCTTAATTTTTTTTTCTTAAAGGGATAGTAATGTTTCATAATAAAAGCATCTCTAATTAATCATCATAGTATTTGGACTTTGGAGAGTGTTATTTCAGTTCTGTCAGAGTTGTAGTTCAAGAGTAATTCAATGACAAAGTATCCCCCTCCCTCCCCTTTTACTGATGTAACACTGTTCAGCCAGATCAGAAGGGAAGTGCCCAGGTAGATTGCAGAGAGGGACAATCTCCATTTAAGATAAGAGAAAAAGCTGAAAAACTTGTCAAGGGGGGCAGGGCTTTCATTGTTCTCACAGGAAGAAGATTGTCCCCTGCTGTTATCTGTCTGGTCTATGGACTGGATTCCACATCTGAGAAGAGATGGCTTACACTAGGTAAAAGGGGCGGGAGGGGAAACTTTGCTTGTGAATATCTCTTAAACCATAAAGGTTTGAGAGATAAGACTTATATCATTCTTCATGTTTTTTTAATGCCTACAAAATAAAATAAAGATAAAACAAAGTATTACTATCCCTTTAACAGGGGAAAACAAGGGTTCGTATTGTACATAGGCACTCTTGTTTTTACCTAAAATCTTGGGCATAATATACACCTGCGTATTATACACAGGTGCGTTTCATACCTGAGATTTTACGGTAAACTCAAAAGCTCTGGATTGAGTAATCATTCTCTAAACTGTATCCTATTTTTCAGACAGGACACAATATGCGTCTATTGCTGATGATATTTTCCTTGTGCTCAAAGTAACAAGTGGGGCTCCGCAGAGCTGCATTCTTACCCAGTGTAGAGGAAACAATCCCAGTGTATGTAATCTTTGCAATTCTGAATAAAGTTAAAAAAAAGCCATTCTCATAACTAGGGATGGGCGAACATTTTTGCCTCAAAAAATTTCCTGCAAAAAGTGCAGTTTTTCTGCCTTTTAAACCTACCTCATTGATTTAAATCAATGGAAAGACTGCATTTCTACCCACCACATGGCAAATGTTCTTTATTTCCCGCAGGCAATAGTATAAACGGGATCTTAGGGTCGCACAACATGCCCTTCTGTGTTTGTGAGAGGAAGAGAGACCAGCACGTTTATCGGTTAGTGAAGACAGGCTAATAAAAAGGGGTCAAAGCTTAGTTTAGGGTGTCTTATAGGCAGGACATTTGCTCTATACAATAGGGGGTCTGGGATCATTCTGGGGGACAGGAAGGGAGAAAGGCGGTTGACCCCAAATACATAATAATTTTGTGTGACTGGTAAGACACAGGCAGCCGTGTTCCAAATTCCTTTCTGATCTGGCTATTATCTCTGTATTACCTCTGTGTGGGAGGCTGTGGGACTGAGACGGGAGCAAAGGAGATTTACTCCAAATACCCCAAAATCCCATGTGACTGGGAAGACACAGGCAGCTGGGATTCAAGTTTCATCCTGATTTGTCTTTGTCAAGTTTCATCCTGATTTCTGACTCACTATGGGGAAAGAATCAGTTGAACAGGGAAAATGTCTTTTTGTTTTTTGTTGACTGGGATAGGTAATAAAAACAAAAAATAATAAAGAATTAAAATTAAATAATGAGAACAAAAAAAGTGGTACGTGACAGAGACAGGGACATTGATGTAAGTTGTGACTGGGGAATGATACTTGACGAGACAGGGTATTTTTAGAGGGCCAAGGCAAGAAACACACACGATAAGTTCAATTGTGTACTTTACAGTAAAAAAAACATGCACACAGTAGTTGAGTAATGTCCAGCATACAGACAAGGGGTAGGGGAAAGGTGAAAGGATTAGGAGCAGTGCAGGGACATATGAGTAAAGTGGTAGTCCAAAAACGGTGCAATATATGATGATGATCCCTCTCCTTCTGAGGAGGATGCAGTTTTTCAAAGTCCCATCAAACGTTCAACCGCCACCATACACATGTGCTACATTCAATTTTTGTTTTAGTAACCCTTTTTTAATGATTTCTTTATTTCTCTTTATAAACAATAGCTAGGCATCATAGCAGCAGGCTTAAAGAAAGCCAGAAGATATTTATGTGTGCTGTGAACTGAGCAGGCCAGCCAAGTACAAGCCCTGAGAAGTAATTGATTTATTGACTTGTTATAGGTACAATCCCTGATGAAAAGTTGATTTGTGGGACTTAGCCTTCTTAGACACAAAAGCCCAAAGAAAACATTGATTTGTAGGAATTAGACTTGTTAGGCACAAGCTCTGAGGAAACATTGACTTGTAGGACTCCGTCGGCCACAAAAAAAGGCAACAGTATTTTTTCAAGCATGATAAGCTATTCGATTACCTGTGCTATAAAAAAATATTGGCTAAATCGGGAGCTAAATTTAGCAGCCATTGAAACCCATGGAAAAGGGCCAGATATTCCGATTCAATTCCATGCATTAGGCAGGAACATGTGTTATGGGGCCTACAGCTTTGTTTGGGTGGAGAGTTCCGTAACATGTTTTAACCTGCAGACGCAGGAATTGAAGGGGAATAAAAACAAAAAAAAAATTACCAGTGGATGTATTGATATGGAGCCTTAAGTCCCAAATCAATACATCCAATGTACTCACAAAATGTGTTAGTAAAATTAATCCTATGAGTGCCAGTGTGGTATGCAATGCATTACACATTGTTGCATACCCCACTGGCACCCGTAGGGTTAATTCCCCAATAGTTAACAACATCACATGAAAATAAATACTTACGTGTAATTCTGATGTCCAGCAGGGTCTTCAGCACCCCAGTCAGCTACTATCCATCTTCTTCTGTCATCTTCTATCTTCCATCTTCTTCTTTCTCTTCATTTCTTAGCTTCTGTGTCCTCTTCTTTTTCTATGTCCTAAAGATTTCCCTGCAAAGAAGAAAAAGTCAAAATTAAATCTGTTCCAAAAAAAGTAAGATTCAAAGCTCTGCTGGGCTAAACCCTTTGAGTGCCAGAGAGGGGAAGCAACGCGTTGAAGAAACACGCTAGAAGCTGATTGGCTGGGAGTTGCGTAAGCACACATCCCAGTCAATGGAAGGCTGGGAGCCATTTTGAACAGAGACTGGCCATATAAAAAACAGTCTTTGGTCAATTTCTCCTGGCAACTATCCTAGAGGTATGGAGGGGTTGCCTATATTCCTGCTGCCACTGCCGATGACAGAGGCGGAGGCGGCAGTTTACTTTAACCCATTCACTTCCTCAATAGATTATCTATTTGGATTGCCACAATATATATTTCATAACTGAACTGCAAAAAATGCATTAGCAAATTGGAGTGGAACAATATTTTTTTCTAATTGGACAAGAAACATATTTTTTCAATTTGGACTGCCTGCAAAAATTGTACCCTTTGTGAGCCAGAGAGGTACGCAACGCATTTCTCTGCAATGTGTTGCATACCCCTCCGGCACTCAAAAGGTTTAGCCCAGCATAGCTTTGATTCTTACTTTTTTGGAACAGATTTCATTTTTACTTTTACTTCTTCTTTGCAGGGAAATCTTGGGACACAGAAAAAGAAAAGAAGATGAAGAGAAAAAAGAAGACAGTAGATAGAAGATTACAGAAGAAGTTGGACAGTGGATGACAGGTAAGTGTTAGACAGCTCTGGGTTCCGGGCTTAGGATAGGGTTATGGCTAGTACTGGTGCACTTTACTGTTAGGGGTAATGTAGGTTTAGTGTTTGGGAGGGTGACTGTGTTATTTAGCTCACGCTCAATGCTTGACAGTGTCAAGCACCAATCGTTAGCCGTTTTCATTTGATGTTTGCATTACTCACGCTATTTAGTGTGGGTTTGGGGAACTAAGAACACAAGATGCACATTTGGCCAAAAGTCAGGTTCTTTGGACCAACGTTTGTTGTGGTATATGTTTCGGTAGGGCAATTAAAAGGATAGTAATACTTCGATATAACGATATAAG